>ML677382.1:1295024-1428853 GCA_007922305.1 Dermatemys mawii
CCTGCAACCGCCGGACGCTGTGGCTGGCTGCCCTCCTGGGTTGAGAAGAGCTCCTGGCTGCATGCGTCCAGGGACTCCTCCGTGCCCTGGGTCACTGCCGCCTCGTCCTCCTCCTCTTCTTCATCCTCCTGGTCTTCGTCCTCCTCCTCACCCCCCCCTTCACTGGTGGGCTGGGAAGTGTCCATGGTGGTCGATGGAGTGACCGTAGGATCACCACCAAGTATCGCGTGCAGCTCCTTAGAAAATCTGCAAGTCACCGGGGCTGCCCCGGAGCGGCCGTTTGCCTCGCGGGCTTTGCGATACGCATTCCTAAGCTCCTTTACCTTAACACAGCACTGCAGAGTGTCCCGCTCATGGCCTCTTTCCGCCAACGCCCATGATATCTGCGCATAGGTATCAAAATTCCTGCGGCTAGACCACAGCTGAGACTGAACAGCCTCTTCTCCCCAACAGCTGATGAGGTCCAGCACCTCGCTATTGCTCCATGCTGGGGATCGTCTATTGCGAGGAGGCATGGCACGTGGAGTCATGATGATCAATCAGAATGATCACCTGCAACGATTCCCTGAGACCACGCCACGCAATCAATCAGATCAATGAGAATGATCACCTGCAAGGATTCCCTGAGAGCACGCCACGCTTGGCTGGAGCAAACAGGAAGGGGATTTTCAAATTTCCCTGGAACTTTAAAGGGCGGGTCTGACGTGTGGTCACCTGAGGACAGGACAAAAGAGTTTGCAGGTGATGACCAGAGTGGCTCGAACGGGAATTATGGGACGGGCTGGAGGCCAATTAATGCGCAGTGGGTGTCCACATTCTTGCTGTAGCGCTACAGCAGCTGCGCTACAGCCCTTATTCCCCATGCGGAGGTGGATTAACAATAGCGCTATAACTCAGCGGTTATAGCGCTCTACGTGCCTTGCCAGTGTAGACGGGGAGGAGGTTATAGCTCTCATGGGGGCTTTATAGCGCTATAAAGTGCCAGTGTAACCAAGCCCCAAATTAGAGAGAAGCACTTCGGGTTCTGATTCTCAACCCGATTGCACTGGTGTAAATGAGACTTAACTTCAGCAAAGTGAAGGGAGTCACACCACCATAAAGGAATCCCTCCTTATCTTGTTGAAGTCAATTGTAAAAAAGCTCAGTGATATCAATGGGAGCAGGAATAGTACCTAAAGAACATCATCCAACAGTGAAAACACTTTTCGGCTCCTGTCTTCACAAACTGGGTTATTTCTAGCCAGAATTTGTCTACACATTTTTAACGATGAGGGTAATTAGTCACTGAAACAATGCACCTTGGGATGAGTTGGATTTTTCATCACTTGAAATTTTTCAATCAAGTTTGGATGTCTTTTTAAAAGACTTAAAAGTTCAGCTAGAAATTACAGGTTTAAGAGGAATTACTGGCTGAAATTCTCTGGCTTGTGTCAAGCACAGGGTGAAACTGGATGATCATAATGGTCTGTTCTGTCTTATAATCTATGAATCCAGGATCATGCAAGCACATGCATAAGTATTTGCATGATTCAGACCTAAATTCTGGATAAATATATTGGAATATTATATGGTACCTGGCAGTAATTAATTAGAAAATAAATGTACCATTCTTTAGTGAAGGGGATAGAACTCCTTCAGTTTCTGTTAGTATAGATGATGCTATAAATCGTTCCCTGTCATGCAGGTTCAGATTTGAGATCTGAGTCATTTCCCAGGCAACTTGATCTCTTGAATATCACATTTAGATGTGATATTTACACATTCTGTGCTCACCATAAACATGCAAGCAGTTCAGTCTCTATCATGCAGCAGATATGCGTGTGAAGTGAGGGTTTTTAGAGATACTGTATCATTCTGCAGCAAGTACACAGCTTTCTGATTAATTGGTTTGGAAAGCAGCTCTCCCTCTTGTCCATCACACTGTTAGTCCTTGTATCTTTGTTACATGACTTTAAATAATTATATTCCAGTGAGTAGGTATTAAGGGTGTTAATCTTCCTGCTTTTGTAGAGTCCTGCAAGAAAGTATTTCTAGGACAGGAATTTTCTAGATTTCTAAGCCATTCAGTTTAGTCTCTGTAGGCTAAAATCTAGTCACTTTCTAGACTTCTAAGCCATTCAGTTTAATCACAGTGCAGCACTCAGATCTTACTTTTCAGGCCTGATTCCTGCATGCTCATTACTCTGAAAAAACTACCATGGGCTCTAATGGAATTTGTACTAGAGCAAGGAATGCAATATTGAGACCCTAATCTTCTCAGAGACAGGACAAGTCGCTTAGTTTGGAAGGAACATAAACCTAGCAAATAAAAACAAAGTTCCACTTTTAGCAACAAATGTGTATGGTTAGAGAGCAATGGGTATCACCTGTGGGGCAGAGATTTTACCTTAAGTCAGCAAGCAGGGCTCTGTGTGTATGGAGCTCAGTGCTAGATCAGGGCCTATATCTGTCTATGTACTTCTGTGGCCTATGGTAGATTAATTGATTTGCTGAAGGATAGGAATTGAACACAGATCTTCTGAGTACTACACCCATGCCCTAGCCACTAGACCATTCTTTCTCTCCCACAGTACTTGTACGAGCTTCAGTCTCTGCTTACATTGACTTCAGTACCACATAGGTCAGGCCACATGTGAGTAATTTTTGCTTTAGTAAAATCCTGTGCATTAGTTATAGAGTAGTTTGGTTTTTTAATGATCCTCTCCCTCTTAAAAAATAGTGGGTGTACGGTGCTTTGAAAATACTAAGTAGTCTTTCATAGACAGGTCTCAGGAAAAATAAACTCTCTGGAAGTATAGCAGGACCTAATTATTCAAATTCTTTGTTTAGCGCTCATTTACATAGCTACACTCTGCCTATAAATATATTGGCTTCTACCATACGGTTAATTTCCTAAGGATTGGTACATGTGGCTAGCATTGCTGATGCATGAAAGTGAGGTGCTATGACCCTCTCCTAGAAGGCAAATGGAGAAACCTAGATTTATGGAAAAGGTTGATGAGAGTTTTGTCATTGATTTCAGTGGACACAGATATAGTAAGATGAGGCCTGAGACATAAACCCTTGTATCAGAGGCCCGATGTGAGCCCGAAGGCCTGAACTAAAGTAATGGTCAAGATCTGGTTAATATAAAGCAAAGTTAAGCTGTAAGCAAGAGGCAGGCCCTGCTTAGAGTCTGGCAAGGAGAGGCCCGATGTTGCAAAAATACACATACCTAAAAGGTAGTGGACACTGGAAATATAAACATGTGCCAGGATGGTACCAACAACACTCCGATACTTGCACATTCCACACAGATAACAAGGAAAAGGCTTGCCTGTCCTAAAGACACGGGCAAAAGTGTTATATGATAGGTAGAGTTGTTTTGTTCGAACCAACATGTACAAGGTGAGAGGCGGCACCCTAATACGTAAAGAGGTTGTACTTCAAAATATCAGGAGTGACATGTAACTTATTTGTATCTGTGTATAAAAACGCATCCCTAGGGGGTTGGCTTTGTCTGGCCTAGGGGGCAGTGGTAAATCCCACCACTGACTGAGCCAAAGTTTTTGAAATGATTTGGCTAATATAGGTAACTTAAAACTATGGGTGGGCATAGAGTTAGCATCTGAACTCTGGCATTGTTACAGCAAGTAAGGAGGAACTTGTTTTGCTATTGTTTGTTTTTCTTGAAGGCTAGGATTTTCCAGGAGTTTAAAGGAGTTAGACACCCAGCTCTCACTGAAAAGCAGTGGGAGCTGAGCATGTAATTATCTTAGGCCCCTTAATTCTAGCTGAATGATTAAAAAACATGTTATGCATAAAGGACCTGACCTTTTAAAGATGACTGAAGACTCGCTTTGACTTCACTGGGGATTGAATCGGGGCCCAAAACCAGGAAATATGTAAAATTACCAAATGCTATGCGTATTACAGATAAAGTGTGGGTGGGTGTATGGGTAAATAGATTCAGACTTATCCTTTCATCAAGCAACACTACTTAGAACTCAGGGAATTGTTGCTGGGAATCAGTCACTTCAGGATCACTAGTTAAAATTTGTCTCGTGTTAGTGGTATTTGAAAGTCATTACCACCTGCTCAGTAACCTACTTGAAATGAAGAGTTGGTCTCAGTCAGGATCCAGATCACAAAACAGCACTACCACAACTGTCAACTTTGTTGGTAACTTAACTAAAAAGGCCAAGAGCTGAAATGGCTGACAGGTGGCTGAAGTCTTGTAATTATAGAGTTCCATGCAGATACAGAATTTGTATCCGCATCCTATCCTCAGACATGGTCCACAGATATAAAGTAGATATCCGCAGATTCGCAGGGCTCTAATTATAAAGGTGGCCTAGTTCCTCACAAGAAGACAGTGGAGTTACACTGACATACACTTGTTTTGGATCTGGCTCAGTTACATTTTACTAGTGACAGTTAATTTGGTTCCATTACTCAGTTTTCTGAACTACTGAAGGTTACAATTTTAAAACAGAAAAACTTCAAAAACAGACTCCAGTGAGAAGCTGCTGAACTGGAATTAATTTGCAAATTGGACGCTGTCATATTAGGGTTAAACAGAGACTGGGAATGGCTGGGTCATTACACTAATTGAATCTATGTTAAGTATCCTCATACCTTCTTGTCAACTATCTGATATTGACCATCTTGATTATCACTACAAAAGTTTTTTTTTCTCCTGTTGATAATAGCCCATCTAAATTATATGGCCTCTTAGAATTGGTATGACAACTTCCACCTTTACATATTTTTTCTGTGTGTATATATATCTTACCTACTGTGTGTTCCATTATATGCAACCGATGAAGGGGACTATAGCCTATGAAAGCTTATGCTGAAATAAATTTGTTAGCTTCAAAGGTGCCACAACTACACCGGTAGCCAATATTGTAACTTCAGAGACAAAGAAGATGCATGCACCTAAACAGAATAATCATACTTAGAAAATCAGAACTTTTCTGTTGACAGCTTACATGACATACTTTGTACAATATGTGTTGTAATTGGGAATATCAGTGCTATAAATGGTCATATTCAATCAGATAGCATCACACCTAGTAAGTTCTTGAATATAATGTGTGAGCAAAAATAACTTTTCTTGTAATCCAAGCAGATAAAACAGCCAAAGAAGTGATAAATACTGCTCAGTTTGTTGCTTCATTTTCGTTTAGATTCAGCCAGGTACTTAAGCATGTGCTTAATTTTAAGTACCCGAGTAGTCCTACTGATGTGCGTAAGTACCTTACTGCATTAGTGCATTTCAGAAAAAAACGTAAATCATCATTGCAAATAAATAACTTTCTATTTAACTCTATTTGTACCAATATTAGTTTTTGGTACTTTTTGGTGATTATCCTCCATAGGAAAAATGATTTCTAAATCCAAAATATTTAATGAATAGATATTTTGTTTTGTTTCAGAGGAAAAAAACAGAGATATTTAACAACAATTTAAAGTTTAGAAATTAAATCTAAATTGTAATTTTACTTGTTTGTAAAAATACTTGTTTTTTCTAATTCTAGAAAAATGTTTTTGTAACTATGAGAGACAATTTTTGCTCTAGGTTACTAGCACGGATTCTGCTTTCATTAGTCTGAAATATATACAGAGTAACTCCACTGACGTGAACAGAATTACTTATCATTTATAGGGTGTAGCAGTTGAGAGCAGAATTTAGCCCACTGGTTTCAGTGGAATTAATTGGGATCTATGCCAGTTGAAACAAGAACAGGATTTGGTGCTGTAAAGTTGGACCTATGTTTTTTTAATTAATTAATTAATTTTAAAGCAAATTTCTGTGTGATTCAGCAAATGAGTGAGAGAACAGACTAGCTCGATTTCTTGGCTAAGTATAAAATCACAAATTGTGTTAGAACCGTGGAATCTGCTACAGTCTAACGGCTTTCCTTAAAGGGTTTTCTAAACATATTAAATATCAGTAAATCGGACAAGATGTATAATTAATACTAAATGGGATGTGGTTATTAATCTGATGTAATCTTGAGTCTGTAATGACAAGATACCAGGCGGTGTCTGGAATCAGAAGAATCAGATATGCTCAGGGGAAAAAATCTAAATGAAATACATTTTTCAGCCCCTTTATTTTGTTCCTAACAAAAGTGACAGTGAGAGTCTGCGCCCTTGTTTAAATTTGCAAGGTATATTATTACAGTTGCTTTCGAAGAATCCTAACTCTTCAAAAAGCTGGAACTCCACTTAGGAATGAGGAAGAAATCACTATGCCCAAGTATGAAGAAAGAAATGTTACATATGAGGGGTTATATTTGAGGCCCTGCCTGAGGCTATGTGGACTTACAGATTTACAGAGTTTAAGGCTTCAGGTTCCAGCCATTGAATCATAAAATATCAGGGTTGGAAGGGACCTCAGAAGGTCATCTAGTCCAACCCCCTGCTCAAAGCAGGACCAATCCCCACTGGTTCTTATTAAGCTTTTCTCTGCTTCATTAGAACCCTTAGTACCTGGTATTTTCTCTCCATGAAGGTACTTATTCACTGTCATCTGATTTGTGATGTGATTTGCAACTTGTAGTATGAGCTGTGTCTGTAGTGATAGACTCAAAGAACCACATCCTTCCCGATTGCTTCACAGCACTGCTCTATTGCACTTATTCTGCCAGGAACTCCCCCAGGTTATGCCTTCCTCCAAACCCAAGCTGTATTATTTTTCTGGGCATTGTCTTTGGGGCTGGAATTATGTGCATCCTACTCTACACATTCACTCACTCTTCTTCCCAGCTTGCCCAGTCTCCACCACATCCCCAAGCAGAGATCCCAGATCTGCATGGCATCCAAAGTTGTGAAGACAGGGCAGTGGTATGGAGGAATCTGAAAGCCTCCCACCTTCTGTGCCTCAAGGAGAAGGCCCAGAGTGGAGAATCCCCTTCGTGGATGGATCTTGAAGATACAATCTGAACCATAACGATTTATTACAGGCTAAATTCTGACCTTCCCATACAAAGTGCATGACCTTCTCTTGCAATGCAGAGCAAGAGCTGGCTAGAATTTCTAAAGGCAGCAAAAAAAAAAGTCTATCTGCTGCAGCTTCTAGGTGCCTAAAAGATGTTGAATGGTGGTGAAGTCCAAGCCACAGACCTGCCATTTCCCTCGGGCCCACACCTAGCCTGGTATCGAGGGGGAATATGTAGCACCCTCTTCAAGGATGGATATACCAGTGTGTACTGGCTGGGAGGAAATCCTAGCTGTCATAATTAAATCCTTGGGACTCCAACTGCTGTAACCCTGCGTTACCCTTGTGCCTCAGCAAAGGAGAACTTTACTGCTGGTAAACTCTTAGTTCCCTGACACACCAGCCTGTCTGTCTTACCAGCAAACTCTTCAAGACTCTGCCAGTCTAAACCTTGCTACACAGGAAACAATCAGTGAGCCCCAGTTCTCAAATTCCCCAGAAATGTCTCCTTGCAGTATATAGTCCCTCTTACTGGACACTCACAGAAACTATTAGGTTCGTTGTCTCCACAGAAACAGAGCATACACCAGGCTGTTAGATTAGCTGAAGAATCATATCTCGCTTTAATACACAGCCCTGGGATGGTTTTGTATTAGAACAAGAATAAGTTTATTTATAAAGAATAGAGATTTCAGTGATACTAAGAAAGAGAAAAGAAAAGAGGCAGATATAGTTACAAACAAACAACACCTGCTTTCTAGTGACAAACCTAATCTTAGCAAGTTAAAACTATTTAAGCAAAGATTGTTTTACTCACATCAAGTTACCAGCTTCTCCAGGCCAGGGGATTCAACGCTCACAGAATCAGTGGATGCTGTTCCCTTTGTTCCCTGTGTGATGGATTATTAAAATGTCTTTTTGCTTCCCTTATTGTACCCAAAGTCCATTGTTTCTGCCTCAGGAGCCAGGAAAGATTCCTGGGGTGCAAACTCACTAAGCTGCTACTTGGCACCTTGGTAGTTTTGTTTACCACATATGTAAATATACTTTCACTCTCTTCTGCCAGTAATCAAGCTTCTCCAGACAGGTAAATACACATTCCTTTGCCTGGGCAGGCTCGGGGTTAGGCTCTGTTTTCCAAACAGATTTTAAGACCCTATTTCCAGGACACATACATCTCTCTTTGTACACAACCCAGACATGAATCATTCAGTGATTTTCAGGACCAGCATATTACCACTTTACATACAATACCTTTCATGACACCTTTTAGATACATATGACAACAGTGCATGTTGGGTGTAATGAGTGTATCAGGTCTGAGTATGAATTACATTATGAGTTGAGGGGCTCCCAGACTCACAAAAGGCAAAAGTTTTTTTAAAAATCTCTGCAGTTCACCTTGAAGTTGTATTAATAGTGTGCAACTTCAGGGCTTGATCCCATCAAGTCCTGTGTGCTGAAGTCAATGGGGAATAGAGGGTGCTCATTAGTTGGCAAGATGGAGACCTAATTGCTGACAATGATTAAAGATGCATTTAGTACCCTATTAAAAATAATCGAACTACGATGTTCAACAGCAGTCATCTCAAATACTGTGCTGTAGTAATATCATGATAAGCTGCAATATTTTGGACTGCTACTGAATAACAGTGTCAAAATTTACTCTAAGGCATTGAATGGAACATACTGGGAAACTGATATTTTAGTGAATGAGAAACTACATAAAGTGACTAGAGATGTGAAAAAGGAGATCTGAGTATGGCTGATGACTTTGCTGATACCCTTCTGCTTCTAATCCTTGCGTTCAGAGGAAGGTCATTACGTTCCACTGCTTCTGAAGTACATTTATTACTGCTAAATCTAGTGCAGCCTATTTAGTCTTGATGCTCCTTAGTGAAACATTAATGAGACACTCATGCAGAGTCATAGAATTTGTCTGATTACCCCATTCATTTTTAATAAGCTTGCTACATTTCTGTGCAAAACAGAAATTGGATAATGCTATACTTTGTTGCTGGAGTGCCCCTAAATTCATCTCTAAATTATTAATTACAATGGCTGAGGGCAAGAGAGCTGTCTTAACCTTAAATTTATCTAAATCTTATACTGTGTAATTGGTGCCCAGTTGTTGCTATTCCCCACCCTATTTAAAAAAAGAAAAAAACCCACTCGTTAGCAGTTGAGGCTGAAAACTTCCAGCTTTAATCTACTGCAGAAACAAACACAAACAAAATTTAACTTAACTGAACTTCAGAGACATACAAAATTCGAGCCTAACATCCCAGCAGAACTACTTTGCAGAAAATTATCATTGTGTTTTCTGGTTAAGGGACCGCTTCTAATAGCTATTGATTAAACGAGAATAACTGATAACATTAAGCAGGCGTGCCCTCATATGCCTAGACCTTTGTTTTCCCACTGTACTTTGAATGTTCCTTTTTGTATGGGTTTCATCCAGAAGTTCCGTTCGTGTAACATTTTTGAACATGCTTAAAGTAGATAAAGCCCTAAAGTAGAATCCAAAATCCTATATCTTAAATTTTCAAATCCAATTTCAACAAAAGCGGAAGGAGCCTGCCCTATCTTCAGATGCATGACAGGAAGAGGCCTATCAAATCTTCATATTTAAACCCAGAGAGGGACCTTTTTTTCAGGATCCAGTTGATATTTAACCAAGAAGGCAAAAGTCTCATGAGAACAGATTATTTAAATCAGAGTTCCACCAGCTGTATTTTATTGAGATTTCTATCTTTAGAAGCAGAAGTCTCATAAAAATGGATTGTGAGATTTTGATGCTGATGAGCTCACACCTTAGCTGCATCTCATAACTAAACCCTACTTTAAATCTAATTCACTCTATTATCAAACACTGGCTCTGAGGCCCATTTCTAATCTAAATGTTACGCTAGATTGATTTGGAGTCTGACAGATAAACAGGAAAACTTAACGGGAAGTGCTATGTAACCTTGAATAAAATGTTACCTCCTTTCAAAGCGAAAGGAAACATGAAAGATATAGTAGATTGTGTTAACTGAATGTTACCAACAGGAAGGCATCCACCGATGTTTTACTTCCATCCCAGGCACTTGGTGGTGGAGTGGCCAGCTTTCTTACCCTGCAATGAGATCTCTTGACCCAGAGAAGTGCCAAAACACTAACTGCACTTGTCTCCTTGAACAGCAAAAGAAACAGTCCTGACCAAACAACCCAGGCTGGTATTACAGGCCAAATGGAGAAAATGCTAAAATGCTTGGAAGACATCCCAAGAGTCTTCATTAAATATTTGGAAACACTTTGTGATCATTGGCTTCCAGGTGTTTTGCACAGGGATGAATTATTACAATGATTGTTTATTAATAAACAAAGCAGCATTAGGATAAAATGCTTCAGACTTTTTCATTCTCAAATGCTCTGTTACTAGAATCCTCACAAAGACAAACTGGATACTCTGAAAACAACCTAGATAATGAAACACTTTGGGAGAGCAACAAAATCTGAATTTCCTAGACTTGAGCCAACTAGCAGATGGCAGGAACTAAAAGTCCTGGGGAAAAAAAAGTCCTTCAGGCATATGGCTGCCAGGGCATCAGTCTGACACCCTGCCAAACTCAGAGTCCAGATGAATGAGTTACAAGAAGCTTATAGTCATTCTGGTCCATGGGATCTAAAAAAAAAAGAAGGGAATAACTCATATTACTGTAAATGACAATGACTGACAACTAGAGTGGGAACCCCAAGTCGCCTGCACACCACACACAACAGTAACAAGGGATTGGGGCATGTGTGGAAATCAATGATTTGATCGTCAAATTTGATGGGTTATTTCATCCCTCTGCTTTGGGGGGAATTTCATCCACTGTGACTACTCATATGATGCAGACATTTACTGTGAGTTAGCCTCTATGTAAAGATTTTGCTTTTGTTCACACATCAAACTTGCATGTTGTAAGTGTTATCAGAGGGAGGAAAGATCTTGTGTTTAAGGTTTGGCCTTAGGACTCAGAAGAACTGGAGGGCACTTCTTGACTCTGCCACAGATTTCCTACCTGACCTCCCTCAGACAAGTCATTTCCTCTCTTTCTGCCCCCGTTCACCACCTTTGAATACTTCCCTCCTTCTACCCTTCCTCTGTTTTGTCTATTTATAGCAGAAGCTCTTTGAGGGTAATGATGTCATCTTATTAGGTGTTTGTTCAGTGCCTAGGACAATGTCTCCATTTCATTTGGGGCCTTTTGGCATTATTGTAATACAAATATGTATTAATATATTTTAAAGATTCCTGTCTGAGACATTCCATAAATTGGTGCCTTAGGTTCCCATGATTTTTAAGGCTATATTTACCATTTAAGCAAGTAATTTAAGTCTTTCCCCCCATTTATTTTTATATAATTTAACAGTTCAGACGACTGTATATTTATTTTTCAGAAGTATTGGGTGCATTTAGTTAATTCAGAGTCAAATTAAAAATTAATTTTTTTGTACTGAAGAACTGTTTTTTAATGAAGTTTAAAAGATTCCTGGTTGAATTCCTCACTGAAAACTATATGACAACGTATCATACCAAGGATTCTCCCCTGTTAATCTATGCACCATGCAGTCAACACAAAGAAAGAATCACTCCACTGCAGGAGGCTGCTTAGAACCAAAGTAATGGCTCCTGGGCCATTGGCTCTTTATGGGTGGATCAGAGGGCTTGGCTGGGTTGCCAAGTCCTGGGCCCTTTAGGAGAGTTGGCGGACAGTGTAATTTAGAGCAGCATTCAGACTTTTGGAGCCCTCACTTCACACATTAGCAGCAATCCTGTAAGGTTGGCCCTGTCCCCAGAGCCCTTGCTGTTTAGGGGATGGGAAGAGAGCAGTTGGCTTCTCCATCCCCTCAAAGCTCTGACGGGATGGAGAGCTGGCAGGGAATCCCATCTCAACTTCCTGCTGCCAGCTGCCTTCCCACTGAAGCATGGAGAGGTCATTTGAGAAGAGACTGCACAGGCAGTCAGTGCTGGGAGGCAGGCCTCACAACTAACCCTGATCCATGATAGCTGTGATAACCCTGAGGCTGGATGGGCAGTTGGAACTGTTTGTTTTCTGGTGGGGTAGGAGTCCCTTGGTGAGACATTGAGTTTGTTATACTGACATTAATGGTTCCTTGCATTGACACGGTTATTCTGTGATAAAGGTGTTTCTGGTAGACTTGTACATTGGAGTGATTTCTAGGTGAATTCCTACCACCCCCAAGGCTGCAGAGCAAGGAGTGGGAGTTTGGAACAAACTACCAGAGAGGGGAGCCTCTATGCCAGGTTTTTTAATTGATGCTGGGGACTGGCCTATTGCATAGTCTGTCCAGGCTCTGAGTGGAGAGAGGAGACATAAAGCCACCTTTCCAGAGTTGTGCTGTGTGCTCCTCAGCTGAGGATCTGAGACTCACCCTGTACTCTTGACCTTGCCCAGAAATGCATTTAGTGGTAAATGAAAGATACTAATTCAAATGTTGACTCTTAGGAGCAAGTGCATTGTGACAGGCTGGATCACAGAAACCCCCTTTGGGACTGCTACCTGATGTTCTGAGACTACCTCTGAGCCTGTTTTCCCTGTCAGCTTGTGACTTCAGTGCCCTGCCTGGTTGTGCCAGACACGCCAGCCTGTTACAAACACAAACCAGGTCTGAACCACATCCCTACAAAAGCTGCAGATTTAACTGAAAACAGCTTAAGAAGTGGTTGTGTCTCCAGCACTCAGATACCCAGCTCCCAATGGGATCCAAGCCCCAAATAAATCCATTTTACCTTGTATAAAGCCTATACAGGGTAAACTCAAATAATTCACCCTCTAGAACACTGAGAGATATGCACAGCTGTTTGCTCACTCCCCTCCACCCCCGGTGTTAGTACATACTCTGGGTTAATTAGTATGTAAAAGGTGATTTTATTTAATACAAAAAGAAGGATTTAAGTGGTTCCAAGTAATAGACAGAACAAAGTGAATTACCAAGCAAAATAAAATAAAACACACAAGTCTAATACAGTAGGAAAGTGATACAGATGAAATCTCACCCTCAGAGATGTTCCAGCAAGCTTCTTTTACAGACTAACCTCCTTCTAGTCTGGGTCCAGCAATCATCACACCCTTGTAGTTTTGGAGTTACATGGGCAAGTCACATGTCTATGCATGACTCAGAACTTTACCAGCCAATGCCATATTCCCTGGAAAGCTCAGATGTGGATGGGCGTCTCTCAAAGTTCATTGTTAGCTTAAGTGTTCATTGACTGAGCCCTTACTGAGAATAGGCTTTTCTCAAGAAGCTGACCAACTGCTTCACCGAGGCTACTTAAAATCAAACAAGCACATAGCCGATATTCATAACTTTGAATACTAAAATAATACATGCATGTAAATAGGATGACTATATCCAGTAGATCATAATCTTTGCAGAGATATGTTACATGGCATATCTAGCATACAACATATTCTAGTCATGTCATATTTACACTCATAAGCATATTTCTATAAAGCATTATGGGGTGCAATGTCACACACACAGTAAATAATAGTCAACAGTTAAATGAGCCAGGTATTGTGTATGTTCTTAATGGATGGCTGAAAAGATTATGCCATAATACTGAACAAAAACCTTTGTTCCCACCCCGACCCCACTCTGTCCTTTTTAAATTAAATCTTATGGGAGATCTCCACTATTTTTCTGCTTTCAGATACAGCTTCCCTCAAGATCTCTGAAGCAGAGCTGAAATCCGCTTGCAGAGAACATCAGGTGGAAGATGCCTGGAGGTATATGCAGCACAAAGACACAGGAACTTTATCTTCTTTTCTAGCTGCTCTGCACTGATTGCTGGGATTTGTGCTCTCTCTCTCTTTAAAGAACTCCTTGGAGCTACCTAGTCACAGAACAGATAAAAAAAATATACCATTCCATGACCAGGGGCCTGCCAATTTAGACTTGTCCTTTAATCTGGGCACATCTAGTCGTACACAGATCTGATTTAAAGGAGAATTTTTTTAAGATAGATCATTATTCATCAGCTTTCCAAAGCCTGTGAGATACTAATTCTGCAGGTCCTGCTAGTCTGGAACTTTTTTGGAGGCGAGGGAAGAAATAACATGTTGTCAGGTCCAACACAGTGGCTATGCGGAATGTAAGACCTACTTACATCCACTAAATGCTACACAGACATTGAGCTGGCTTTCTGTACAGGGGCAAATTTCACCCTTATACCAAAACCAGGATGGGTCATGCTCTTACTCCATTGATAATGAAGCCAGGAATGAAGTCAGAGGAGTCACACCAGGGATAAATATGATCAAACCAGATTGACTCCCCAGCAATGAAGTCAGTGGGAATTTTCTTGGTGTAAGCACTGCTCCTCATTTGTATTTCTACTTATGCAGACTCAAAAAAAATCATTCCTGTATAAAATACAAAGGAATTCACAGTTGTTCAGTACAAGTCTGTCATATACATTGCAGCACAAGCAAAAACATTAAAAAAAAAATTTCAAGTGTAAAAGAAAATATGCTGTGGATGCAGTAGTTTGGGAAGTATCTACATTGACATCAGTGAGAATTTTTCTTTCATGAACACTGCAGGATTGGGTAGGTAAAGAGAGAGTGAAAGGTTTTTCCCTTCAACTATATGGCTTGGTTTCTGCAGCATAATTCCTGGGACAGAATAGGACATTAACCACAAATGCTGTACCTTCTAATTGTGGGATTTTATAAGTAAAGTGATAAACAAATCAATTCCCTACCTCAGAGACTGATATTCAGTCTAACAGACAAGCCTTCATTTATTACAGTCTATGTGTGTGTTCATTTTTCACCACCCTCTGAAATATTGCTTCGCTCCAAAGTAGGGTAATCAGATAGCAAGTGTAAAAAATTGGGATGGGGTGGAGGGCAATAGGAGCCTATTGGGAAAAAGACCCCAAATCAGGACTGTCCCTATAAAAATGGGACATCTAGTCACCCTACTCCATAGATAAAAGTCCATTTAACTTGAGCAACAGATTTCTCCGTGCCGCTGAAGTTTGACCATATTTGAACTCTGGGTTTCTGTCACCCTCTTCTGTCATCCAGCCAATGGGTCTGTATCTTGGCCAGTGGGCTTCATGCAGACCTTCCTTGAAGCTGGGAGTTCAGAACATGAGTCAAGAAGGTAGGATGTTTTAAGACTGTAAGAGTGGAGAAAAACTGACATTGTTCTTTGGCCACCTAAAAGAGTAGAAATATTTTTCTTAGACATGGACCTGGGCCATAAAATCCAGGATATAAACTTCCTCCAAGCCTACCCCTAGCTTTTAGTGCTCTGTTATAGTATGTTCTGTTATAGTATGTGCTGCTTCAGCTTTATTGCAATTTTAATTAAACATTCCAGTCAATCTAATTGCATTTAATCAATCAAGGTTTCCAAAGAAGTGGATGGTCTGGCATTTACTATTTGGAGTCCCAGAATTCATCAAAGCTCCTTTTAAGTGTATATGAAGTAGTAATTAAGGATTGTGTATCATGTTCAACAGTTAATCTTTGCACCCCTGTTGTCTATCCTCAAATGTGTACGTTAGTTCTAGGGTTGGTACATAGTTTTAGCTCTACATTAAATTACAACTTTGCATTTGCCACCTGCAGACAAACCATCCTTGGAAGTTATATTTTGCCACATGAATATTTGACTTTTACCAGGGTTTATGTTTAAAAAAATTAAATAAGAAGAATTATGTAATTTTCTGAAGTTACATGTAGAAAGGGTAAAAAAAAAAGAAAAGAAAAAAAAGGAAGCACTAGCAGGCCTGCTGAATTTACTGGATTTCACTTTTCAATTCCTAAGCTCCCTAGAAAAGGCCAAAAGAAGAAATATACTGTCCAGAGGCACAACTCGGTTGGTAATAGTTACAAATTCATAAATAAAATTATATATGTATAACAGATGAATACCTGTAATAATAGACTTGCAATGGATCTGACAAAAAAACCAAAACAAACATATTTGCTATCTTCTCCCCAGATGCACCAATAGAGAATCTAACACTCACAAAAGAGTTGAAAGCTATACTTGATTATAAATCTTGACTATATATGTACACAGGTGGACTACTGCCCCAGAAAGGAAGAAAGAGGAATTCCTCTATCAGCCCTTTATGGTATCTTCTATTACACACTGCTTGATTGACTTTGTAATGTCCTCTTTAGAGACATTATTCTCTATAATCAGTTGAAGAATTTAGCAAGGGGCAAGGCAGGCTAATGATCTTTTTCTCTCTGGTACTCAGTGGTTATATAAGGTTGCTGAGGCAGGCCACTCAATATCAGTCTCAGTTTGGAGACACTGGTCAACCAATGGCACCAAGATTTTTCAGTGAAGGGCAGCAACTTATGGTTGTGTGGACTGGGAATTTTGCTGTCCTGCTATGTTGGACAATAGGATGCTGCCTTCAGAACTGGGCGCCTGGCCAACAGCTTCCACTCTCTGACCAGCCAGCTCTGAAGAGAGCGCCTCACCAGCAGCAGCGCAGAAGTAAGGATCACAGTAGCACAACCTCCCCCTACAATAACCTTGCAACACCATCTCCACCCCCAACTCCTTTTTGGGTCAGGATCCTACAATAACACTGAGAAATTTCGGATTTAAATAGCTGAAATCCTGACATTTAGGATTTTTAAAATCCTGTGACTGTGAAATTAACCAAAAGGGACTGTGAATTTGGTAGGGCCCTAATTATTAGCCTGGCATTTTTCTGTTTCTTGGATCACTAATCAGAATTCCCAAGTATTGTATGGGGGACTGAAGAACCATCCTTAATACCTTTATCTTTGCTACCCTGTACAAACATGACTGAGATAGAAAGCACAACAGGGCTGCTTCTGGCACCATTTCCTTCAGGGACAAAACGTTCCACAGAGCTGCTGCTGCTCTTTCATTAATGAACCTGTTCAGAGCCACAGAAAGGGATTCTGACAGTGAGGTTGGTGGTCCCTCTAGGGTACAAGCTTGACAGGAGACCAATTTTAAGCAAAATGAGTGTACAGTACATGATTTATTTAAAGAAACTGTTTCAGTTACAGGACTCTCTATGTGTATATATAGATAATCCCAAGTCACCGTGCCTTAAGAACAAACAAAATTGTATCTTATGACCAAACTATTGGCTTTATTGAGGAAAGTGAGATTCCTACAAAACTGAGAATATTAATTGCACCTTGGTTATCTCAGATACTTGTTTTCCTAGAATGCCTACTGCACTTTGTTTAAAATAATTTTAAGAGTTTCTTTAAGAGGGGGAAAAGGAGCACTAAGGAATAAAGAAGAATCTGAGTGGATAATCTGCTTGCAAAGGTGAACTGACTGGAAGAATGATTGTGGTTAAATCAGAGTTGGCTTGAAATCAAAAGAATCTGGGTTCACACTTCCTGTGTAACCCTTGCCTTGAATTCCCCATCTGAAAATAGGGGTATCATTATTTACTTCATCTGCTTCACAGGGGTGTAGTTTGTCTTAATTAATTAATGTTTACAGAATGCTTTGCAGTTAGAAGAGGGGGTGCACCACAGTGTTATAGTCTCTTGTTACAAGTGCCACTGCACAGGTAGTTATAGACTTTCCAAATAGCATCTCCTGTAAATCCAATGGCATGCATATGCATGAGATTTAGCAAAATATTCCTTTGCAAGAGCTTCAGAGATCAAAGACAATCCAGAGTTGACTGGAAGCCAATTAGCCACTGCTCTGTGGACCTTTGAAAACTAACAGGATTTTTATTTATTTTATCCTTTAATTTTTTTTTCTGCTCCCAAAATGAAGGTAGAGATCAGGAAGAGCAGAACAAAAAGGAAAGATACAAGGGGAGAGAGAGAGAGAGAGAGAACATGCGTGAGTTACTTGGATAGATGATTTTTAAAAAAATCAAGTTATAGACATGTTTCTTTTACTTCAACAATTCTGTAGCTTAGCAAATTACTTAAGCACAAGATTCCAATATGGATTAACTGCCAGCATCCAAAATAAGGCCATTTTTTCCCCACCATGTTCAAACCTGCATTTATTATTTAAGATCCCATCCCCTATGGTGTCTGGTTTGTGTGTTGGTCTCTTTCTGATCCATATTCTGTACATTGCTTTAGATTCTCCCTCTTCCCCAGGCTTACGTTCCAAGAAGAACTCCAGCAGGGCCAGAAGTTGCATGTATTTTAGAGGTCAGGTGCTAACGTCTAGTTCCCACTGTTATCTGAAGGCTGTGGGCAGAATCACTGAGAGGTAAGTAGCTCCAGCTCCATTACTGTCTATAGTGTTTCACCCACTTTGTGGCCCAGCAGCTTTAATTTTAGTTTTGCTCTCCAGGGTCAAATTTTGTACCATAGCAATTAACACCAAGCTTCTGAAACCTGATAGGGATTTACAGCGTGGAGTGAGCGGCTGCCATCTGGTAAGAAGTGGGGGCAGAGAGAAAGAATGAGCTTGACCTTTCCCTCCTCCTACCCCCATGTGGCACACACCAGTGGATCAATGACTGAAATGGATGAGGGCTCTGCTGAAGTATCACAACAGTGTGACACTGTAACTGCTATTAATGGATATTGCTACAGCTGAAAATTATAGTGGAAGGAAAGAAATAGGAAAGCCTTTTTTTTTTTTTTTTTAAAAAGCTACAGATTGATGATTCATGCTTGGCAATGTTGATGTTGCTTTCTTACCGAGTACCACTGGCTTTTTTGCATGCTTCCATAGGTTCAGTATGGTAGCTTATTTTAATGAGGCAACAAGAGATGCACCTCAGATGTCTGATGACAATTTGTCCTGAAGTCGGTGCCTACAAAGAATGAAGAAAACCAGTGTCAACCAAATGGGTCTTGTGTGCACATGAAAATCTGTAATAGACAGCCCTTGTAGCAGCGGAGGCCTGGAATAGGCTACAGTACTGAGATTCTCCTTTCACTCAAGAAGAGGCGCTGTACAGCTGTTAGGATAGAGTCCAAAAGGAAAAATATCCCCAACCTCCCAGAGCCCAAATTTAGAGTCAACATAGCGCAAGGAATTGTGTTTTTATTTTTATTTTGTATTAAAAGTATTTAAAGCTCAAGCTCTAGTAGCACAAAAGTCAATGGCAAAGCTCTGTCTTCAGTGCAGTCAGGTTTCGGGCCTAGTTAAATAAAATAACAAAACAAAAAAACCCAAACACCTTTTCTTGGAAATTTTGTTTATGGTCACGTTGCCTGTATTATCAGTTCAACTACTGAGGGACTTTGCCCTCTGGCACTGACAGGTAGGTACATGGATCTTATGATCTTTACTGGCATTTTCCATGTCTGACTTTGATGGTCTTTTGTCCTCTCTTCCTACCTTATTTTAAGGGAGGGCACATTTTAGCCTCAAAACCCCATCCTACAACACTGAAAATAGCTACTTTCTTTGAAATCTCATCTTGTCCCTCACTACCCAATAGCTGCAAGCAGCTACCTGTGCCCTTGGCCTCTGCCAGAGTGGGACAAATCCCAAGGTCAATTCTGAATTCTGGTGACTTTGGAAATCTTGGTATGTCACCCAGTGAGCCACCAAAGGAAAGTGTTTTAAAAAGGGCAAAGTATTCAGTGGAATGAGGCAAAGGAGTGTAGTGTTCTATGATATATGAAGAGAGAAAAAAGAGAATGTACAAGTCCCCAAAGAAAGGTGCTGTAACACCACCCCATTACCATGATGGGAAGAAATAATTACTCCCATTCATACCTCTCAAAGCTAACCTACTTTCTGCTTCTTGCACTGAGTCCTGCGCCTTTTGTTCTGTTGCTGCACTACGACTCGATTCTGCTGCAGTTCCCAACAGAGAGACTGTTTGTTGTCCTTGTTGAAAGCAGGCAAGAAGACAGAGACTCTCCTGCAGCTTTTGTAAAAGTGACCAACCAGAGCATTTGACATCAGGGACCACTTTTTTTAAAAAAAGTCTCCTATCTAAAAATGAACAGGGCTAAAGCGACTGCAATTACAGTGGAACCCAACCCCATGTTTGTTCCGTTGCCCAGAACAATGGGATGCTGCAGCAAGTCTCGGGGTCTCTTCTCTGGCTGGCTATGCAATTAATCTCTTTCCTCCTCCCGCTTAGATTGCTCAGGGGGCAATAAAAATACTTGCCCAAATGTAGCCTTTTTACTTTGCTTTGCGCCATTGAATTATAGACGTTGCCTGCTAGGGACCAAGAAGGTAAGCCACAGGACTAAGCAATTCTGAATGCTCAAGCATAAATATTTTAGAGTAATGTGTCAGCGCAAAAGGCTGAGCCACTGTTATTTATCCTTGGAGGTCAGATTACAAGTCTCTCATTCACTCCCACAGTGCCTGCCTCCCTGGCCGTCAGGCATGGACAGATCAGAGTGAGTAATAAATTTCAGTGGGGAAAGCAAGTATTTACATTGCGCTAGCAAAGCCCTGCTTGTAATTCTGCCATGTCACATCCTAATAAAAGCCAATGCCACTAGTTCATGGTCAGTCAAGGGCTGCAACGCCTCTCCATCACCAAACAGTTTTTCAGCTACAAAATTAGGCCCAGTGTGCACCTTGTTGTTTCAATATCATTAAACTGTTTTCAGCAAGCAGTATTATGCATGGATATGTGGAAGTTAGCTGACAAGGTGTTTTATAACAATAACTGGCACATTAGCACTTATACCCTGCTATGACAGACTGACAGGATCCTGCAATATCCTGAATGAACACTATTGAATTAAGTTTAACATCTTTGGTATCCACTGTATTAAAAATGCAATTGTGTATGTGTTGTTGTGGAATTGTATATATTTTATGTTCCTTCTTTGGGAGACCAATGCAATACCTGGAAGGCATTAGGAACTTCACAGTTATTGTTCCAAAAAGTCCTTTGGAGTGGTTTTCCTCGTAAGTGCCTGAGGAATACAAATTACCTTTTTCAAGATACCCCCTGAGAGGACAAACCCTTATCTACAAAATTACCTGCTCCTGGAAACTCCAGAGCAAAGACCCTTGAACTGCAAAGGGCAGATTTCATGAGTTATGTTATGAGTGTGCTTGTTCTGAGCTGAATGTGTGATCAACTTGTAACCACAAGGAATCCCCCTTCAGTGGGGGTTTGAAGGACTGCTCCTGTTAGAATCTGTTAGGGCTGGGGTAAACTCTGGTAAACTGATTGTATGAATGTAGGTTCTTTTATTGTTTTTCATATTTTGTCTGTAATGCTTTTTAATTTAAGAATAAAGGTAAAAACTTGCATGGGAAGTGCTCTGTGGGTAACTTATAACTAGAGCCCTATCAAATTCATGGTTCATTTCATGGTCATAGGATTTTAAAAGTCTTAACTAGCTCATATCATGAGCTTTATATCTGAAATGTCACGGTGTTGTAATTGTAGAGGTCCTGACCCAAAAAGGAGTTGTGTGTATGGGGGAGGCCATAACGTTATTGTAGGGGAGGTTGTGGTACTACTAACCTTACTTCTGCGCTGCTGAAGGTGGCGGCACTATCTTCAGACCTAGGCAGCTGAAGAACGATGGCTGCCAGCTGGGAGACCAGCTCTGAAGGCAGAACTGTTGCCAGCAGCAACACAGAAATAAGGATGGCATGGTATGGTATTGCCACCTTTACTTCTGCATTGCTGCTTGCAGAACTGGACCCTCAGTCAGCAGCCGGCACTCTCTGGCCGCCCAACTCTGAAGGCAGAAGCGCAGAAGTAAGGGTGGCAGTACTGTGACCCTCTAAAATAACCTTGCAACCGCCCTGCACCACTCTTTTGGGTCAGGGTCCTCATTTGAGAAATGCTAGTCTCATTTGTATAGTATAGGGTAAAAAGCACACAAAAGACCAGATTTCACAGACAGAGACGAGACTTCATGGTCCGTGACATGTTTCTCATGGCCATTAATTTGGTAGGGTCCTACAAATAATGGTTACCAGTAGAGAGACAAGGAAGGTGAGGAAATATCTTTTAGTGGACCAATTTCTGTTGGTGCAAGGGACAAGCTTTTGAGCTCTTCTTCAGGTTCCCACTAACCATTTCTGTTTCCCACCTCCTCAGAAATGACTGCTGTTCTGGGTGTGTTGTCACCGGAACACTGAACCTTGTTGCTTTGTGGAGGGATCCCAAAACAAAGAAGAGGATGGTCTGGTAAAATCAAAAAACTTACAGGGGAAGTTAACAGCTATTGGGTGGTGAGGGATTAAAAAGTAGTTAAATGGAGAAGAGAACAAAACACAGTAACCAATCAGCAAGAGTCTAGTAATGGAAAACCATATGGGCAGTAAGTAAACTTATGAAAGGTTTTAATGGTGTCAATTACTGAGAACTCTGTCTAAAATCAGTATCACATTAGTTACAGTTCCCACATTCTTTGCTTCCCTTGAGATGAAATTAAGATAAACAAATAGTGATTTACTGAATAAATATCAGATTTATTTTATAGCTGCTCAGAGTTCAATGAATCAATGCCCATTATACTGTAGTCTAAAGCTACCACTGAAAATCAATTTTTGCTTTCTGTCTCCACCAGCACAGAAATGCATTATATAAATACCAGTGTTACAGCTTATTCTTCTTAAAGAACCAGCCAGAACACTGCTTGTGAAACTTCACTTCAGGAATGTAATAACTTTCAGCAAGTTGTTCTGAAACTAAAATACTTTCTGACTAGGTGAACAGATCACATTTAATCTTATAAGGGTTTGTGTTGTTTTTATTAAAGGGATACTTGAAATATATTGTTTGAGTTGGTTGATACATTAAAAAACAAGAACACAGTCTCCTTTAGACGTTTCACAAGAAGAGGGTGAGCAGACCAAATTGGTATCATGAGTTAAAAAATGAACTGTAAAAGGAAAAGAACATTGGGTTTGTGCCTTTTTTGATTTGTTAGGATGTATAAATAAGTTTTAGCAAGTTTTGTTTTATTACTTATTACCTTAGAAAGAACAAGTCTTATGATTTTCTTTTGTTATTAAAGTAACCCCAGCTGAGATCAGCCCCCTCCTACAATCAGCACTGTATGTACACAGTGAGAGACAGCCCTTACCCCAAAGGGCTAAAATTAAAACAGATGAATTACAGAGAATCACTATTATTATTTTTCCTGATTTTGACAGAGGGCCATAGCAGTGAAATGGGAGCTCTCTCTGTCCTTGTTGTAAGGTCTTGTCTAGCCAGGACAGTTTTACCAGTATACTAAGGTGACCAGATGTCCTGATTTTATAGGGACAGTCCTGATTTTTGGGTCCTTTTCTTATATAGGCTCCTATTACCCACTCTCTCATTCCAATTTTTCACACCTGCTGTCTGGTCACCTTAAGCTATGTCAATATAGTTATACTGGAATAATCATGTATGCAGACATGGTTATTTCAGTACATGAGTGTCCAGAGGAGGGGGTTATACTTGTGTCACAGGTCACTCTACTCACCACTAGGACAGTGCTGCCTCCTGATGGCTCTGGGGAATAGCTGGGTCAGACTGACACCCCGTGTGGCAGTTACATCTTGACAGTTTCTCCTCTGCAGCCCCTCTCTCGCTCTCAGGACCTGCAGCTGTCCTCTTCATGACACAGCCTTCTGTCTATGCTCTTCAGCATTTTCTCCCTTCTGGGGTTCAGTCTTTCAATTCTCTGACTCCTGTAGTGACCCAGGCAGTCTTTGGGTTCACTGCTCTGCCAGTTTATGCCATGCTCTCAGAAGGAAATCTGGGCCCACTCTCTACTCCGCGTTCCAATCCAGGGACCCTCAACCCAGCAGTACTGGTCTTTATGCTCTCAGCCCTCATTGCTCCTTTCCTGAACTGCTTCTTACTCTTCTGGTCCTCCCCCCACCCCCTCGCCACCCATTTCTGGGTATGCCAGCTCTAACTCCCTCTTGCCAGGGAGGGACAGCAACCTTTCCTAGCAGCCTCTTCTACTGGGAGCATCCTGGTTTATATAGGTCACCTCTATTCCTGAACAGCTGAGCTTCCCTCTAATTAGCTGCCTCCTTGTTTGCAGCCTAATTAGCTGAATGGGCCCAGCTGGCCCAATTCAGCTCTTGCAGAGCCAATGTGGGGACCACTCCCCATCACAACCTGTATTACTATCAGTTTAACTTCACATCTTCGTTTATATTGAAAAAATGTCCCTACATGGACAAGACCTAAAAGGGGTGGAGGTGACTGAATCTTTAACAATGTTTGTCAGGTATTTGAATTAAATAGGTGTTACTTAAAAAACAAACCTACCAACTCCCCCGCCCCACCCATAAAATTTTGAACAGTCTGCCTAAAAATCCTGTCTTTTCAGTTATTCAGATCTCACTTCAGTGCCCCTGTGATGTCATAATGCCACTAGTTCAGTCAGCCAGTCACACTTTTATTATTATTGTTATTCTTTATGATGGCTGAAAAAAGGTTGATATTGTCTAGGTTTGGGGTTCTGTTTGGTTTTTCATGGAAGTTTCTTAGTCTACTTGTTTTACACTTGCAATAGAGGTTGTTTTTTTTTCCTGGAACGCAAAGATTAAAACCTCACAGGCCAATTTCCATTCACAGATTGTTTTAAGGTCATGGGTGGTGCTTTTCTGCCACCTTGATTCTTTCCTCCTACATCATATCTGCAGTTGTGCCTTGTCAGAAAGTTGAAACGCTACCAAAAGCTCAGAAATGAGTTGGAAATCCCCATCAAAGTCATTATAGTCAGGATTTCACCCCAAGAATCCAACCCAACTTCACTTTTGTGGATAGGACTTGGATATGGGTGGGCAGAGCCTAGGATTCTGGGTGCAGGCCCCAAGGTCCGCAGGTATGGATCAGATTACAGCATCAGGCCCTTTTTTGGTAGATATTGTCTGTCAGCTCACTGCTTTACTGAGTTGAACTAATAGCTGATTGTGGTAGTCGAAAAGGAGAAAAGATGTTTGAGAAATTTGAAGAGATGGATTTAACAAGCAGGGTTGTCACCTGGCTGATTTTTACCTGGACTAGATGGTTTTTGTACTGCCTAACCAATGAAAAGATTTAATATGCGGGGGGGGGTTTTCACTTTGGACCAACATTCCTCATAAGCTGTCTGCACACACAGCCACAGTGATCTTGTAACTACTGTGTGGCTCCTGCCAGCACTGGGAAGTAGGACAGACCTAAGGCTCATCAGAAGGGAGGGGACGATAGAAAAAAAACCCTTTACCTCAGCCCTTGAGAGATCCCTTCCTGAGTCTTGGAAGTGCCAACCCCATTAAAAAAGCAAGGGAACAGGAAAGGTGTCTCAAGACAGGAAGATGAAAGTTAGAAAAGTTTCTCGTACGTTTACAGGAAGGTTAGAGGGAAACTGAAGCTATGGAAATGAACTCAGTATTGATGGACATTTGAGTAACAGTGAAAATGAAAGTCTTTGAAAACCCCAGGAAGTAAAACTTAATGATCTAGAAAATAAACTCAAATTAAGAAAGGCAAACTGGACAGGGGCTTCTTGTGGATACAGGAATGAGGGAGGTAGCAATGGGTTTTCTCAAGAAAAGGATAATGAAGTTTCAGTAGTTGGGTTCTTTGTTTCTTTCTTCTAATGCATCACAGCATGAAGGACTCCTTGGCAGGGCTCATCGGGCAATAACCCACCCCGCCATCGGTGGAGGGTGCAACATTTGAAATGAAGTTACTACTCACATGGCCTCATCTATGGGACTAGAACTTGCTTTACTCAAGTTACAGAGAACTCTTTGGTTTACGAGAGATTTATCAAGCAGAAGAATCCAGCCCCCACATTCTGGAAGAACCAATTTAAGTTATTCAGGAACCCATAATTAGCTTGGAATCTTGAGCTGTAAGAATGGTTTAATTCATTTCCCTGCCAATGCAGGCTGGATTTCTGTTGTACATTTAATAGCTGTTTGTCCAGTCTGATTTTAAGATATGTCAAGTGATGGGATTTCTACCACTCTACTTGGGAGACTGTTCCACAGGCTAACAGGTCTCACTGTCAGGAAGTTTTCACTGATATTGAGTCTCAATTTTCATTAATATCAACCTATTACTCCTTGTTAAACTCCTTTAAATTATGCTAGACAATTCTATTCTTGGTGTTTAACTCTTCACGTATTTGAAGATTTATATAGCTGTAGTCATCATTTAGTCAGGTTAAATATATTTAACTCATCCTCTCCAATTAATCCGGCCACATAGCTATTTTTTATTGCTCTTCTCAGCCCTGTGCTGTTTTGGCATAGACGTTTATGAATTATTATGTATAAGGAAGACCCAAATTTTGCGGTATTTCATTCCAATGAACTGGGGATTGAGATACTGTAGACTGCTGGCATTCCCACCCACTTGAAACACACAATACAAAACTCCATCTCTTCCCCACCCCCAGAGACATTTCTGGAGTTTGCCTTTAATTATTAATGTAACAAATTTCTAAGATAGAATTGTACTTACAAACATGAGCCTTAACTCCAAAGTGGGCTGATTTGGGGCTCTTTGAAGGACCTTCTTCCCTTTCTTCTAGCTCTTCTATTTCTCAGAGCTGTTTGACGGTAATGAGATCATCTCATCTGGCTACCAGGATGAATCAGCACACTAGCTCTGTAGTTTTCTACAGAATCCTACAACCTGACACACTATTGCACAGTAATTTGGTAGGGGCTACATCTTGTTTCCAGGAGTTTTAATATTTTTCACACCACTAGCAGCGAATGTGTTAAAGGGTTAACAAACCCAAAAGGACCTGCATTACACCAGGGAAAAAAACCCATATTTAATTATGATGCAATGGAGCAGAAAGGCAGAAGCAGCAAGATGAGACCACGTTATCAAAATTATGAGACATTAAAAATACCCAATATCATAATTGTCATTCCATAGTAGTATGCTGAATTTTATACAGCCAGCAGCAATTCATGTAAATAATGAGCAACAATTCCATGAAACACAGCTCAAAAAAAGAACCAGTCACATAGCACAAAAACCATCTTGCCAAGGGCAGCGGGAATGGGCCCTGCCACTTGGATAGATGGCAAGTTGTAAGATTTCAGTTAGCTGTGCCTTTGTAGGCTTACAGATCTCTGACTCCAAAAGCAGGGCCAGCCATCTGTCCAAACTTGTAACATTCAGCTTTTCACACTGTCCTTCCTTTTGAGACTCCTCAGACACTTAGAATACCTGAAGGTTCTTATCCACCATATGCTTCACTTGAAGAATTGCACTTCAGCTTTCCTGTTCCAAGTAGTCATCCTTCAAACAAAAAAGTTTCAGCAGAAAAGATGCAGCAGCAGCACTTGGTTCTAGGTCCAAAGGACTCATACAAATTGTGTTAGACTAAATGCTCTGAATGTTAATCTACTGTAACCCACTTGCTTCGTGTTTCAAATCAGCAAAACTCCTTGAGGCTTTGACACCACTAGCAGCGAATGTGTTAAAGGGTTAACAAACCCAAAAGGACCTGCATTAACTATATCTACAGTGAGTTTTATTCACATTCCATGAAACAGGTTAATATTATTATAGTAGAGGCCGCACTTGGATGGGCTACTGTGACTAAAAAAAAAAAAAGAGTATGCAAAGCCTCAAAGTCTTGACGCAGAAGTCTAGTTCATAGTTCATCAAAACTAGAAAGCTTCAATACATCAGTCTGACATTGAAATGCAGGATTGCAATGGAATGTTTTGAGGATGTCAAAGCAACAGCTAAGGATGGGAAAGAACTGAGGTTTAAGAAGAGTGTTTTGAAGGAATTTCCTCTTTGCTAGAGACACTAACTGTCCTAAATCGTAAAATCTTTGAATGCCTCATGCAGACACAGCAATTAAATGATATGGGGGAAACGACAAACCTTTGGCACCTAGGATAAAAAGCCTGAGATGAGTCCATAGTGAGCTCTATCAAAATACCTCTATGGCAGGAGATGCAAGCATTACCATCTTACTGCTAACACTGTGTGAGCATATACTATTTGTATTACTGTAGTTCCAGGAGGCCTAGTCATGGAACAAGATCCCATTGTGCTAGTACTGTACAATCACAGAAGAAAGGGATTTCTCTATCTCGACTGAAGAAAAAAATAAAGACGAAAACTGCAATGAAACTAGGGCTGAAGGAGTTTTCAAGGGAAGGTATCTGACAAAGAAAATAAAGCAAAGCAAGTGCCTCTTTTAAACACTGAATGCCACATACATTAGTGTGTACCACAAACCAACTCAGATTGTGATTTTGTTAGATCTGAGAAGCTAAATGTGGCCAGACAAGATTAACAGCACAGTGTTCAAGGATAGAAGGGACCATCACATTATCTAGTCTGGCCTCCTGTAGATCACACCCATTAAACTCCACGCAGTTATCCCTGTATTGAGCCAGCAAACTGCATTATATTAAAATAGCCCTCAAAAAAATCAAACAGCCCTCAAGAGATCAAACTCTTGTGTGCCACAGGCTGAGAACAGAAGGAACGGAGGTGGACCAATGTTGGAGGACGTTGCAATGGCAGGGACACCAAATGGGATGGGCTGAAATTCTGAGGTAGTACCGATTGAGATACTTTCTCAGCTGCCTGGCTGGTGGGTCTTGCTTATATGCTTAGGTGAGATATACCCAGATGATCCTAGCAGGTGCGACATGTCCCATACTGCAGAGGAAAATGAAAAAACCCAAAGTCTCTTCTAGGAAAATTTCCTTCTTGACCCCAAAAACAGGGATCATTTTTACCCTGAGCATATGAGCAAGACCCACCAGACAGGCATCTGAGAAAGTATCTCAATCGGTACCACTTCAGAACTTCAGTTCATCCCTTTTGGTGTCCCTTCTCCAGCCATGGCCTTCACTGAAACTTCAGAGGAAGGAAAAAACAAAACACACCTCAGCATACATCAGGGGAAGCCCAGAATCATAAGATTCAGGATGCCGTGGCAGTGATTCAGGTAGATGACATTTGTGTTTCAGTATCAATAAACCCATATTGTGATAGAGAGCACTGTACTCGCGAGGTGACATGAGACCAGGATCCTGACCACTTGAAATCTTTAAAGATCCAAAGGGACTTTTCTCAAGAGAAGGGGCACTAGCCTGTGTTCTGAGTGATTACATTTTGTCGTCTTATTTCACCTCCAGTTTGAGTGGGAGCAAGTATACTGTTTCATTTTGTATCTCAAACAGTCGTGTACTCTGTTAAAAATCCAACATGTTCTGCCCCAGATGTGGCTGCCGTGATTATAATATAAAGTTTGTAGCATGCTTTAAAATCCTTCAGGACGAAAGACAAGCAAGATCATCATCATCACGTCAATGATTTTTTTTTTACCATTTTCTTCCTCTAGACACACCTACAAAACTTACTTAGAATTCTGAAAAAAATAAGTCACTTCATTTAAATTAATTTATTTTTAGAATATCCCTTTTAATCTGGCATGCATTTTTAGCACAAAAACTGAATTTTATCAGCGCCTCCTTGGTAAAAGTTAGTGCTTTACATATAGAAATGTGGCAGTTTCAACAGTTCCTTTGTTGCAAAGCCCATGTTTGCCAAACCTTGGCAACACTGTCAGTCAGTGACTGACAGCTCAATAAAAAAGTTTACCGAATATCCTCTGTTTAATGTAAACAAGGCAGGAGGCAAAACAAAAAGTGTATATACAGAGAGTAATTATTTTACAGGGCACAGAAAATATTAGTGATCATGGTTGGAAAGCCCTGTATGATATGCATTATATATGTGCATATCATACAACTCGAAGTACCATGCAATCTGATTTTACATAGTACTTCATTGTAACATTTCTCTAAGACAAATAATGATGTACTTCATAATTGAATAGTAACTTTGTATTCTTACAGCAATGCATGGTAAGAAATTACCATGTATTTACAAAGCAATTCCATGATTACTTGTGCCCTGTAAAACCAAGTGTAACAATCTTTACACTAGCAACAGTGTAAGCAAGCTCAGGATTTCAGTCCTTATAGATACATAGGTGATGTACAACCAGATTGAAGCTGTGTATCAAATCACAGCTCCCATATTGCACGAATGAATACTTTATACGAACATTACATAGACAAGATTTGAATACTAGGAAGATTACAATCATAATGGCAATAGACTAAGGACAAACTTCTGTTCTAGCAGATGTAGGATGTTGCTTATTACAAAAGTTTCTACATCAGAGTCTAAATCAAATACATACAATAAATGGCAGAAAAATAAAAATGTGTCCTTATTTACAAAAATGTGCATCGGAGTAAAAATGCAGTTTGAATTTGCTTACTTAACTAAAATTATCCTACTATTTTCCCCTCAAATATTTCAAAATAATACTCTTAGACATATTTTTCAAAGGTGATCAACACCTGCAGTTCCCATTGACACTGGAAAGATTTGCGGGTGCTCTGAACTTCTGAGTATCAGGCCATGTTTTTCAGGTGTCCACTTGTGGGTAATGAATAACCACACACACACACGCACAGAAACACAATGGTCAACTCAATGACATGCATAGATTCAATGAGTAAACATATGGAGTTGAACTAATTTTTACTTTTAAAAATAAAAGTGCATGAAAATCAAGAAACAAAATTAAACTATTTCCATCTCTTAAGAAAGAGTCAATCGCTTTTACAAAAATAAAAGTCACTGTGACAATTTATGGTAATTATTGTAAGGAGCACCTATACAAACCAGAAGGGCTCAAGCTTTTCCTAGCACTGCTTCACTTACTATCAAGACAGATCAACTTTTTATAATTTGTGGCCTGAATATATGGTTTGCACAACAGTATCAGCATGGCCACTAAACACACTGAAGACTGAATGCTAGACAATTGCATCTTGAATTTAAGAATATGTATAGTGATATCTTATTGTTCAATTGCAAGCATTAAACAATCGGGTGTCTAGCCGGGTAAATCATTTTGCATTTAAAAACTACAGACTCTGCAGTTATCCTTGCATAAACTAACTGATGCAATCCTTTATTGGGTAATTAGCTCCGATAGCAGCAACTGATTAAAAAAAATTAAATGATGTTCATGTCTCCATCTGAGATCCTGCACCGCTTACATGGATTTATAACCATCATATTGTTTGGAATGCTCTAATGTGGATTTTATTTTTTCTCACTCTAATTTTTCATAGCACTATGTCTGCTACGATTTACATTGCAAAGGGGACTTTAGGAGTATTCTAAATATCAGAGGGATTTTTTTTAAAATAAATAATGAAAACAGAATTACACTTTGCAGCAAGTGTAATTAAACTCAACCTAAAACCTAAAACAACGGCCTGATTCAGCAAAGCACTTAAGAACATGCATAACTCCGAAGCTGTTCAGCACCACACTTAAACACTAGCTTAACTTCAAGTGTTTTCCTAACTCATATTCATTTTAAATGGGTCTTCAGTAGATGCTTAACTTGAAGCTCATGCTTAAGTGCATTGCAGAGTGGGGCCTAAATTATCAAAAATGTCTTCATTAAACATAAATCTACACACATACATAATTTTTTATACTGTATGTACAGGCAGGTACATTATATTAATGAAGCTTCGCAAACTGGATCAGTTGTAGTACACATTGCACTGAAAGAATAAATCACTTGCTACTTTCCCAATACCCATGTAAAGAATGGGAATGAAGAGAAAGGACCCTTTCTTAAACTCTGTTTTACTAAGCTATTTTGGTATGAAAACATTTTTGGGCCACATTCAGCAAAGCAGGTCCACATGGCTGCTAAGTCCCAGATTCCTATCGCTACCCACTCTTGAAAACATCTTTCATTCTAGCTCAAGTGCCAGAGCTCTGTTGATGGGAGGACCTGTAGGGAGCTACTGAATCATCTTACTCCCTAGCCACAGCCACTTTTAGGCAATGCTTTTCCTCTTTTAGAGTGGTATTCACATTTCTATCTGCCTGCAACCCTGTAATTTTCAACAGCAGGACACTCCACTGGACTTTATGTTGTGAGTAAAGTGGTGAATTTAGCCCATTTACTGTGAGAATGTTCAATTTTGTTGGACAAGCCATCTGGGAACTTCAGGAGTTGTTCATAATCCAGATTCCATAAAAGGAAAAACCAAACAGACATCAAAATTATGGAGGGCTAGATTCTGATCCCAGTTATGCTTATGGAAATCAGGTGGAATGCTACTGACTGATTAAATTAGTCCAGATTTACACCGAAATGAGAACAGAAACTAACACTCGCTGTCCACCAGGATATTAAAAAAGACAAAGAAATGGGATATGAACATTAAGGGCTTGGTTGGTCTGTGTTACTGTGTCACTATGAAAGTATTCTCCTGTGTAAACAGGTGGGCAGGTCGCTCTACAGAGATTTAATAGAATCTCTGTAGAGCGAGAATTAATGTTGCAAAGAATGCACTGGGCAATATTTCTCCATCCCAATGTTGTGAAAACCAGTGGAGAATTTTGGTCCTATGTATTGTATCATCCCTTTTACGGCTGCCCAAAACAGTATCAGTCACTCTTTTGTCTGAACACTATGGTTATGCTTAGACAAGCAATAAAACATTTTAAAAATAACAGAACATTTACACTGCCAATTTTCAAGGCACAAAATATTCTTAAACCAATGTTAAACAGCATTTTAAAAAATACTGGTTTTAGCAACTACTATTAATGACCTGTATAATAGAATCCTTGTAAAGTTGACATAGATCAAAGGAACTGGAGCTCATACACAAAAATCTAAGGCAAGTCTAGTTACAGAGGTGAACTTGGGAGCAATCATTTGGAAAGACAAAAAGCACAGCCCTAGAAACATGAATACTTAGGATATGATCGTTGTCTACATACAAGCCCTGATTCACCAATGTATGGCATTATAATTTCATTAATACAAGGAGTTACATCAGTCTAAAACTGGAATAACACAGTGATGAATCAGAATTAACCAGCCCAGAATTCACTACAATATAAGAAGAGTCACAAAAGTAGAATTCATCCCACATGGATCATATCATATATACACATGTATTAGCAGGTCTTTTAATCCTCTCTCCAATGTTTTAGATGGTATCACTTGTATCTACACATGCTACTTTACTCTTTTCCTTTCATGTTTTCAACTGAAGAGAAAAAAAACTCATGGCATGAAAACATTAGAGAAATAGCTTGATATTTTAAAAAGCAACGGCGATCACAAGAAACAACTAAGTAAATGAGCCCCAGAGCATATCAAAAACCCCTATCAGCTAAAATGTCATTAAAACAATGGCCTGGTAACCAAAGTTCTGAAGTTTGTCGCTCTTCAGACATTTTTTTCAGCTCTTCAAACAGTGACTGGAAATGTTATGTTTTCTCTGCCCAGAAGTCCCTTTGATTGCATCCTGGGTTTAGTGTCCATTTGATTACATCTCCATCAGAGCGCAGCAAGTGCCAGGAAATCATAAACAGTGACCAAGAACTCACCCTCCACTGCCATCCATAACAACTGTCAAATTATATCAACTCTTTGTTAGGAGGTTCTCTCTCTTCTTGTGTGGTGGAGTCAAGTCTTTTTTGACTGAAACATACTTGATTTTGTAGCCCAGTCACTTCAAGTGGCTGCTTAGGGTGTAGATGAGGCATGGTATTTCACAAATGCAATTGCTGCTAGCTCTTTACAAAACTCTTCCAGTACAATCACGCCCTCCAGCAATGTCATGTGGTCAATACTGGGAAAGGAAAAAACAACAGGAGCTAAGAAGAAGCCGCACACGAAAACAGTTTGTGTGAAGGATTTGCAATGTATTTACTTACATGGGCCCTTCAGGCTCCAATCCAAGCAGACGCTTTCTAACCAGCAGAAGTTTGGGAGTGAAATCCGGTATGCGCTGGATTCTCACCATAAGATCTCCAACAACCTGCAAATCACACAGAGGCGAAGTAGTAGTGTATGAATTGAGAACCAAATAAAGAGACAGCCAATGAGAGTTTAAATAATGATCAACTTATGAGGTCGTTAATTCATCTTCACAAGTGCCCAATATGGATTAGGGATATTCAAAAATCTTTCTGCCACTGAATCCTTAGACTCAGTTTGATCTACTTTGCCAGACATCTACAGCGTTCCCCCTGCTAATTATTGCAGAGACCATGTTATTTTAGAGCGTCATGGCAACAGGGCAGGTTGGCCCCTGGGCTGGAGAGCCTGGAGCTGAGCCTGTGCTGATTACAAGAAGAGCCTCAGCTGAGAGGAATCAAATGATTCTAATAAAAAAAAGGCAGCAGGAAGCAGCAGGCGGTTGCATAGTTGAAACTTCCCAAGGCAGGAAGCTTGATTAGTAACCCGAGACAGCTCAGCAAAGGGGAGACTGTGTGGAACTTGGACTGGTGGGGAGGAGCAGCTCCAGGGAGCAAGTTTCGCTCCTTCAGAGCCCTGGCCAGATGAAGCCTGTGAGTGACAGCAAAGAGAGCTCAAACGAAGAGCAGAGCTAAAAAGGGACTGCAGAGTGGAGCTGCAGGGAGAGCGTCTCCTGAAATGGTTCCTGTGGAAGGGACGGTCCTTCCAGGAGGAGGGGCTATGCCCAGTTTAAGGGTAGGCGGAGATTTCTTGTGTGTTTGTTTTCAGCAACTTTGTTAACTTAATTAAAAACCCAGATCCAAGAAGGGCTCTGACTTTGTTTAAAGAGCCTTGAATAATGGGAAAGAGGGGCAGGGCACTGCAGAGACCATGGGGGACTACTTGGGTATTTGATTGATTTGGTGAGTAGCCACCATACTACAGTCATCTTCACATTACACGATGTCCCTGCTGGGTGGAGGAACTGAACTTGGAGATCTCTGAATCTAAAATCACATGCCTTTGGGTTGTATAGACTCAGAAACCAATTTGTAACCTAGACACTAGACAGTGTTAGTGCATAAGAACTAAAAGTGTTAGTAATACTTAGAGCTGTGGCAACAACTGATGAACAGAGGCATGAAGTCCCAATAATTGACGGTCCAATTCACTGCTCTATGAATGGATGGAATTCTCTTTACTCCACAGTTATACTAGTGGTGAATTTGGCTCCCTAAATATTGATATAGGAAACTAGCCAATAGCTTACTGGCTTTAGGGACTGCAGAAGGGGTGATGGACACCATCTTGTGCAAAAACCCAGTCCAAGCAGCTTATGTTGGCGATAATGGCATAAATCAAATCAAGTAAAACAAGCCAGAGGCTCTCAGGGCTTCTATCTCCATCTACCTCCCTTGTGCTTCCAGGAGGCTCTAAATCTCTCAGCAATTGTCTGGTGCTGCTCCTCTGGCAGAGTCATAGGAGGTATGAGAGGGAGAGATGAGATCAGAGGGAGATATGGGAGACTTGTGATAGGTACAGCAATTTTATAGTGGACATGGATCTGCAGTAGGGTTTCAGGCAAGACAGAATGAATTAATCATGCTTCAAGAAGAGATGATATGCTGCAGCATTCAATCCAAAAGTACAGCCTGTTCAGGAGTGTAACTGACTTGTGCCTCAATTAAACCAGCTCTTTCACAATCCAATTATAGTGCAGACATATGCCTATACTTATGGCATTACAGGACCCTGCCATGTCAATGATTCCAACAGGACCCATTCAGAATTAAAACATCTCTATTGCAGCATTAAGGGCAAAATCTTGAAAGAAATCATTTTACATCCGTGTCTTTGAAACTCAGCAAACATGGCAAGTAAACAATTTCAGAGACACCAATGGAGAATAAATGGATTTACTGAAAAGTGTATTCTCCAAATGAAAATCCATATTGAGTGCTTTAAAAAATAAAAAAAAGTATTTTCCTTTCAATAGACCAGACAGTTTCCATACTAAAGCCAAAATTATCCTCCTTTAGCATTCACTACCAAGCTATTAAGTTTATCACCACTGTAGCCACATATGAATGTTAGATGGTCGTTTACTCACCCTGACAATTACGGAGAAGAGAGATCGACAGCCTGAAGCCAGATTTACATAGGGATCCAAAAGGTATTCGTGGATGTGTGGATGGGGAAACAGGGAGAGTTTGGACAACACTGATGTAACTTGTAAATTTACATCATATGGCTGTGAACAGACAAGATGACATTATTTGTTATTTTCATTATGACTCCCTCTTCATCTACCCCATGCTTACGCAGCTTCTTTCCTCTAAATCCTGGGTATCGAGTCACACCCAAATCCTCCCATCTCCACAAAAGCCTCACAACACAAGTGAGGTATATCAGCCGTGGACTTTCCCGCTCTTGCAAGCTGCATTATTATCTAACGTATTAGATGCAGGAGGGGAGGCTAGCTACAGAAGTGTGATGAACTGAAAGTAGCTCTGTCCTAGCTGCAGTATATACATGCTCTCGAGATTTGATCAATAATAAATTGTCGTAACAGAAGAAACTGAGCAACAGATTCCATGGTAATGAGAGCCATATAGGGACCTAAGATAGGTAGATAAATAACTATACTAAAATTTTCCTCACAATAATAAACAAATGATAAGTGTCAAAAAGATTTCTAAATCAAATATACAGCAGGGTAGGAATGTAACCAGGCAGCAACGGCTACTGCTCAGGCTCTTGGCTATTGAATGGAAAGTCTATAATTGCCAGCGTTTACATCTGTTTTCATTGTCTGACTTCACACTTGAAAAATCCTTTTTTCAACGTTTTTATTTGCTATGGGGATTTTTATATCGCTGCCAAGGCCTTCGCTGATCTCTACATTTCATATCTGGACAAAGCTCACGACACTCGCCAAGCTAGCATCATGCTGCAGTGGAAAACCCCCCCAGAATGAATGGCTGCGGAGTGGTCACTTATAGAAGTACTGTTGGCATTAACAGTATATCAGACCATCAAAGTGGTCAAGAAACCCACCAGGAAATCTGACCACAGCCAGAATGATACAGAGTGAGAGTGTTTGCCAGCTGCCCCCAGTTAGAGAGAATTCTCAGGAAAGACAGAAGACAACTAACAATAAGCATGTGTTGAGATAGCAATTACGGAGGCTGTTTATCGTAGCTGTTGCTGTCACAACTAGAGTGGTGGATTGTGATACTTGGGCCTGCAAATGTACCCCAATTGTGAGCTCAACTGTACAAAGTGAGTGAAAGTTCATAAAATGTCACAATAACCTACAAATATTGACGGGAAAAGGTACAAACACAAGACAGATTCAATTAGACTGAACAGAAAAAGCTTCCTGATATAACTCAAGAAGTGTATTAAGATAATACCTGCTAAACAAAACCAGTGAGAGATCAGAAATCACTGAACCAAAATTGTTGTGTCAGAAATTAGACCTAATACATGGACAAAAGAATAAGGAGTTGGGTTATTCTACTCTCATCACTCCCCTTCACTGCTGTTCAAGAGAGATTTGGGGGATAAAAACTAGCTACGGGAGAAAGCTTTATAATCATGGCTGCCATCCCCACCATCTCCTGGGAGCACGGATCTTCATCCTAATCCTGACCAAACCCAGCAAGAGAGGGAGCCAGATGATATTGTCACCTGCTCCAGCTCAATCCCGAATACTACTTACGGCACGAGACGCTAATGGGAATTATTTTTATACCTCAGCCTCCATCTGTAAAATGTTGACAGTGATACTTGCCCTACTTTGTAAACAGCTGCAAGTGCTATAAAAGAGCTAGGTCTTATGATTAATATTATTTGCAGGATTGCTGCACCTGCATGGAGCACCGCTGATTTCAATGCTGGATCAGTGCTCAAAATCTTTGTAGTTTGAGCTCAGCCATGGGTTAAGTCAGGTTGAGAATTTCAGGATCCCCAGGTGAGAACACAGTTTATGCCCCATTCTTTGGGAATAGCTGTTAAAGAAGTATCTATTAAAGAAACAGAACAGAATCTCTCTAGAATAAGATTAAAGTGCTGTTGATTTTTCCTCAGTGATTACTAACTACACTGAGACACACACACACAAGACAGGGACAGGAAAATGTGAAATACAAAACCATGTTTACGGCTTGTACTGTGTTTATCTTCCTTCACTTTTATTCTGTACTAGGAAGAAACTCACGGGTAGCCAGGCCATCTAGTGACAGCACCAAGTCCTGCAAGGTAGAGTAGAAGGTTTGGCTGTGGGGCTAGGAAACTTCCAGGACCAGTCCCTCATGGAGGAAGTATTTTGTGCTGCTTTCTAGTGACCTTTTTACCTAAACAAACCCTAACCAAATGCAAAAGGCAGCACTGTCAAGTACTGAAAGAAGCCTTCCTTGGTAAAAAAAAAAAAAAAAAAAAGATTTTCAGGGAAAAGGATGTAATCAATGGATAGCTTTAAGAGGATTCCCTCAGTCCACAAAGCAAATCAATTTCCATGAAGCCTGTATCTTCATCACAGCTTTTATTTGTTCCTGGTACTTATTCCTCAGCTAGATGATCATCTCCAGACAGGAATCCCATTGGGAGACAGGTGATATTTTTCTAACTCAGCACAAAATCTCAAAACAGTTGGATGATCTTTCTAAAATGATTGGCAGTGGCATACTTAATGGTGACATTTTAAATGTCATCATTATACTTCAGAGATAATACCCCACTGAAGTGTGAGGGAGCAGTTAACACCTCTCTTCTATGTTTTTATCACATGCCATTCAAAGGGGGATTCAAGTACCTTACAGATTAATTGAAGGGAATATACAAACTTCTTTGTTCACTCTCCAACCCTAGCCAGTGGGAATTATATTTATCTATCAGCCGCCATCTGTAAGATGTGGATATTGGTACTTGCCTTCCTTTGTAAACAGCTTTAGGAGATGCTGTGTAAGAGCTAGGTATTAGGATGATTATAATCTGGAGGTAAGTCCCAGTGTGATTTACATGTCATTCTGCCGGCACAATTGTTCATGCTCTATGTTCACCCTGATTTCTTGAAGAAGTGAATTCCACTGTGAGCCCAGCTACTGTCAAAGCTTACAAGTTTCCAGTGCCTGCATCCCACTCTTGAGGTTGTCAGTTCCACTGCTGCAGAGGAATGGAGCTGCTGTGGGAAGTCCTTGGTCTTCTGAGCCAATAAATCTCATGGAGGACTCTGAAGAGGATTAAAACCTTGAATATGACCCAATATTCAATGAGGAGACAGCGGAGCACAGGGGTGATGTGCTCTCAGCAGGCTGGGCTGCTCAGACAGAGATAAGACTGACGAGTTTTGAACTAGCTAGAACTCCAGGGGCTGTAGTTTCTTCTCACAGAGCTATTGTTTCTGTCTCCTTCTAAGCAGACTCAGTAAGAGAGCTGCATCAAGTAAGAGCCAGACAGATTTTTTCACAACGACAAGAGCTACCAATGTAATATTTTAAATGAAATTTTTAATGCGTCAGGAACAAATGGAGTTACCAAAGAACTGCTTCTATGATATACCTGCTAGAAGCAATTCAATCCAACCTATTTCCACAGCAAACAAAGCTTTCTAACTGCAGGAAGGGAAGAAAATACATGCCCAGATAAGCTTTTAAGAAACAAAGAGCCTAGCTTTATGCAAGCATACTGTATATTACTAACAAGGAGGTGCAAGAGTGCTCCAGTGGACAGACCCACTGGACGAACTGAGGAAATCTGGATTCTGTTTTACTGCTGGCTCTGCCACTGGCTTGCTTGGGGAACCTTGGGCAAGTCACTTCACCCCTCTGTCTCTCAACTGCCTCATCTCTTAATGAAGATGACACTTGTGACATATTGCAATGCAGTGCAGGACCTTTGGGGTGGTTTATATATGATTGTGTTCTACTCCTTGGTGAGGAGTTACCGCAGCTTTTCCAGGAACTAAAAGCAGTAAGGGGTAATTACCCTTGGGACACCTGACAACTCCAAAGAAAGCAGCACTCCTTGGGGTGGTTTGTATATACTGGCTCAGACTGGACTTTCCAGGGTATGTTTATACTGCATCTAGGAGTGAACATCCCTAGGTGCATAGACAAACTTGTGTAAACAGGGCTTGGGCCAATGCACTAAAAATAGTAGTGTGGACATGGCAGTCTGAGCTGTAGCTTGGATTCTCAAATCTAGGGGCATCAGTTGGGCTTGAGAGCCTGAGATGCTACCCGAGGTGCCATGCCCACATTACTATTTTTAGTGTGCAACCTCGGGCCTTGCTAGTGCCAGTCTGTTTACCGGGGCTGGGAGGCTCGCTTCCAACTGCAGCTTGGAAACACCCTGAGAGACTAGGAAACAATGAAAGGGCATTTGATATAAAATGATGATCTTGAACTGATTGGTAGTCTTCCTTTTGATTCAACAAACTCACAGGATCTTGGGGGATCCCAGCCCTTGCTGAAGGGTTGGAAGACCGACATGTTCCAGAGCCCACTGCTGGAGTTGGGAGTGACCACTGGTAAGCTTTTAGCAAGCATGTAGGGACTTTTATTGCTTTTATCTTAAAAATAAATGCACTCTGCTGAGAAAGAGCTGTGTGGTACACTGCTCAGATCCCTTGGAGAGAAAGCAATGTCCAGGGGCTGGCCATTAGGCAGAACCGCTTGCTGGGGATATCAGAGGATATGGCAGGGACCGTGCAGCCTGAAGGGGGGAGAGAAGGGAATGGGACCATGGTCCCTGCCTAGAGACAGGTAATGGCTAGAGTTCGGAGACGTGCCATGGTGCTGCCGGAATGGACCATGTAGGAGGATTAAGGTGTGGTTACCCCTGAAATTGAAACAATATTTACCTCCTTTGTCAAGCAATTTGATATCGGCTTATGAAAGTGCTATATAAAAAGCTATGGATTAATTAATTTATTAGGATGATAAAGCCTAAAGATGACTAACACACTGTAAGCAGAACTGAATGTATTGCTAAACTTGTCATTTGATGTGGACCTTTAAATAACCATACACCATATCAGATTTGTCACTTTCATCTGACTCGACAGAACCAAGATTTTATTTTTCTTGTTACATTAGCACTTCACTATGAATTATCCCCAGGGCAAGTTTCAATTTGGCTTTAAGTGTGAGCTTTTTGGTAGGAAATAGCTTTAGCAATTCACTCTTGCTGGCTGACTGAGGCAGTTTGTTTTAATTCTTTTGGCGTCAAGTATTGTTTTTAATACCACAGAGCATGACATCTTGCCTGACTAACTCCGAAATTGTGCCATGCTGACAGGTACTATATCAAATTAACATTGTGCTTCAATAACAGATGCTATTTTTGTTTTAATAGTAGGTATTTGTTCCTCTGATATCCCTCAGGGATATATTCTGGTCCCTTTATTCGCTACAATTTATGTCTCATCACTGAGAAGATTTTCATATATATACGATTAGCTTTTTCAAAAAGCAGATGACACTCAGATCTGTTATTTAAGATCAGTATTACTATAAATAATAATGCACAGAATACATATTTACTGGAAGCAAGATCCTGGGAACAATGTTTTTTAACTTAATCCAGATAAAACCGGTTGGACAGATACAAAATCCACATGCTAGAGCAGGGGTGGCCAACCTGAGCCTGAGATGGAGCCAGAATTTACCAATGTACATTGCCAAAGAGCCACAATTATATGTCAGTAGCCCCCATCTGCTCCTCCTGCACACCTACAACCCAGCCAATCAGCACCTTCCACTCCCTCCCAATCAGCTGTTTCGTTATGTGCAGGAGGCTGGGAGGGGGAGGGGAGAGGGCACAGCAGGCTCATGGGAGGGGACAGGAAAAGGTGGAATGGGGGCTTGGCCTGTGGCAGAGCCAGGGATTGAGCAGTGAGCACCCCCCGGCACATTGGAAAGTTGGCACCCGCAGCTCCAGCCATGGAGTTAGTGCCTATACAAGGAGCTTCATATTAACTTCTGAAGGGCCTCATGTGGCTCTGGAGCAAGTTGGCCACTCCTGTGCTAGAGGAACATATTCCTGTTTCTTCAAAATGTAAAATTGCTTGTAGCCCCCAAATTGCAGTGAGCTAGGTCAAAGGACTGGAATATTAACATTCAATAGCTCACGGTATATATGTACACATAGGTTTACTTGCTTTGAGATTCATACTGATCCTGTTAACGTGGAAAACATTCAGTATTAAGTAATGTATTAAGCATCTAACCCAGGGGTAGGCAAACTACAGTGCGTGAGCCATATCCGGCCCGCGGTATCATCCTGCCCGGACCCTGAGCTCCTGGCTGGGGAGGTTCCCCTGGCCCCACCCCTGCTGTCCCCCCTCCTCCCTTTATGTCCCCCTCCCCTCCTCCCTCATTTCCCAGAGCCTCAGCGTGCCGCGTCCAGGAGCATCCCTGGACAGTGCTGCAGTGAAATGGCTCCGGTGGAGCCAGTGCTCCTGCCGCTCAGAGCGGTGTGGTAAGGGGGCGGGGCTGAGAGCTCCAACGGGCTGCGCGGCCTCCAGACACGCTGCTCAAGTGGCATGGTAAGGGGGCCGATGGGGTTGGATAAGAGGCAGGGAGTCCCATGGGCAGTCAGGGGACAGGAAGCAGGGGGTTGTTGGATGGGTCGGTCAGGGGACAGAGAACAGGGGGTTGGATAAGGCGTGGGAGTCCCGGGGGTCTGCCAGGAGGCGGGGGAGTGGATAGGGGTCGGGGCAATCAGGGGAGAGGGAGTGGGGAGATTGGGTAGGGGGGTGGGATCCCGGGGTGTGGTTAGCGGTGGGATGGGGGTCTCGGGAGGGGATGGTCAGGGGACAAGGAGCTGGATGGGTTGGGGATTTTGAGGGGGACAGTTGGGGGTCGGATGGGGGCAGGAGCCAGAGTGTTTGGGTACACAGCCTTCCCTACCTGGTCCTTCATACAACTTTAGAACCTTGCTGTGGCCCTCGCACCAGAAAGATTTGCCCACCCCATAACTAACCTGATCTATAAAAAAAAAAAAACTAAACAAGGAAAACCAACGTGAAGGCTGAAAACATGGCCTCGGCATACTGCGCCTGGATAGAGTCGACAGAACGGAAAATGACACAACCCCTAGATAGAGTGGTGTAGCAATGGAAGCGTTTCAGCGTTCTTTTTCAATCTCCTGCGTTTTACAAATCATCATCACACTGCCTTTTTCCCAAAGCACTCCATGGCAGATCTGCTGTGCACTGTTGCCCTTCTGCCATGTCCTTGATCCGCTCTACTTCTGCCCCTGGCCAAAAGTGGTACACTATCACAGGAAATCTGGTACTAGCAGCATCTAGTTTTACACTTGGAACTAACTGTAGAGGGAAACTGACTAGTTTCATATGCTTAGAAGAATATTATCCGTGATATTACCTCACCCACCTTGCCTCTCTAATATCTTATGCTTCTCCTGTTTCACTGCATCTACATCACCTGGAAAACATTCCACATCGCACTACTGAGGGAAAAATTTAGATTTCAGGCCTTGTCTGAACTAGGAAAAAACGGTGTGTTCCTAATGTGAAGCAGCTAACTGGAGTTAACTAGCTCATGATAAAATCCTAGTGAAGACAAGACCGTTTATAGTCTTCACATGAATCAACCTGCTAACTTGTGTGCAAACTATAAACGGCCTAGTTTTAATTAGGATTTTACCTCAAATTAGGTATTGCCAATGATATGCTACTGCATATCAAGTTATTAACATAATTTGTTTTTTCTAGCGAAGATGCAGCCACAAAGAGAGAAAAAGGCAGAAAGGAGAGAAGATAAATAGAAAAGGATGGGGGGGATTGGTAGTGGAGGAAGGGTGTTAAGATAAAAAAAAGTGAAACATGGTTAACCAAAAAGAATCTCACTTCTAACTCAGAATTATATTCTGTAAATTCCACTATACTAATCTGGACCTCATGTATTAGACTTGTGTTTTTTCAACAAGAGCCAGTCAAATTCACAGCCAATTTGTTCACCCCCGATAACTACATTTTTAACCTTGGTACATAGCAAAATGGGGGAAAGACCTATTTTTAAAGTGATCTTTTGGGACTTGGAAAAAGTACCCTCAAGACATTTCTTTGCACCATTGGTGAGAGGAGAATATGTATTCCAACCCTGAAAAAGCCTAGGGAAAACACTGCGGATGATACAGTAATACAGTTTGGCTTTTAATTTGCTGCACGGTGCTTTGAGAACAATATTATACAGTAAAGTTTATTAAAATATAAGAGATCTAGACTGCAAAAAATTCTATGTACTGAAGAATTTACATGGCTACCTGTATAACCATGTATAAATGCTGGAAAAATCAAAATAGAACAAATGAGACTGATAATCACAAAGACCATGTAGTTATAAAACAAAAAGGAATATTATAGGGAGTTAAAAAGTTCTTCTCCTATCCTTTACTCCTTCAGAGCAATCCACCTTCTCCTGGAAGGACAAACATGCAAGAAGGACTTGTGCTTTTGTTAATTTGACAACAGGAGATCCTGTTGTGACATTTCTACTCTACGGATCATCTGTAGCTTTAAACGACATTCAGTGTACGGCATCATTCATGAAACCATTTAGAACACAAAGCACAGATAATTGTGGTGTTCAGTGTAAGTGAGTGTGTCGTAATCTACCCTTGCTATTGATAAAATGCCACTCACTTCAGCATTTAGTAATCTAGAGAGCCCTAAAGCAAGGATAAGACAGAAAACGCTCCCTTAGCACATTGACAAGATTGCCAACATTAGTAAAAACCAGCAACTTAACAGCTACTAGTTAGTGCAGTCAAGTTATGCAGAATTTGGTGGGAGAGTTGTAGAATAATGCACTACTATGTTAAACATCTAAAGTGGGTACAGTAACTCTCCACTTAACGTCCTCTCGCTTAACGTTGCGTCGATCTTATGTCCCTGCTCAATTACTGAACATGCTCCATTTAAAGTTGTGCAATGCTTCGCTATAACGTTGTTTGGCTGCCTGCTTTGTCCACAGCTGGAAGCCCCACTGCGTGCCATTCCGCCCCCCACCCCGCCCCCCGAGTCCCTCCAGCTCGCCGGCAGACCCCACAGATCAGCACCTTCCCCCTCCTCCTCCTGCCCATGGCAATCAGCTGGCTTGTGGCGTTTAGGAGGCAGGAGCGAGGACACGCGAGCCTCCCCCCTCCCTCCCACCTGGCAATCAGCTGGCTTGCCATGAACAGGAGGCAGGGGAGGCTGTGCGCCGAGTATTTGTTTCTCCCTTGCTCTAACCTGAATGCCGCAAACCAGCTGACTGAAGTGGGCAGGAGGCAGGGGAGGGTGGGGGAGGGAGCAAGGATGCGGCGTGCTGAAGAGTGGGAGTGGGGGAGGAGAGGCAGGTTAAGGGTGGGGGTTTGGGGGAAGGGGTGGGGCAGGCGGGCTGAGGGTTGAGCCCTTCGCCCCTGGTGCTTGCAGAGTAGGGGAAGCTGCTGCTGCTGCTGTGCAATGTGCTTCTCCTAGCCTATGGCACCTTCAGCATCCTTGCCTGCCTCACTGTCTGTAGTGCCAGTTGGGAGATAAGCCGGGGAAACCTCCCAACTATAGTACTGAATGTATGGCAAAAAAATTTCCCTGGAACCTAACTCTCCGCATTTACATTCATTCTTATGGGGAAACTGGATTCACTTAACATCATTTCACTTCAAGTTGCATTTTTCAGGAACATAAACTACAACGTTAAGTAAGGAGTTACTGTACTGATGTGACCAGGTGGAGATCAGTCATTTATCAGAGACGAAAGCATCAGAAACAAGTCATAACAATATTTTGTTACCTGATCGAGAATTCTGCCCATTCTGTCAAACAGAATTTTCAAGAAATGTCCTTCAAAAAACGATGCTTCTAAATTGCACTTTTCCAAGGGTTTGGGAGACCCCGGCCATTCCCATCGTAAACAGATTGCACAATAATCCCGGAACTGGAAAGAGAGCGTCAGAAATACATAAATAATTGAAGAGAGAAAAAAGCAAGCTACAACAAACCTCCGGGGAAAGCATTTCCTTTTCACAATCTACACTACCTGAGAGTGTGAATGGAAGCTATCTGAGAACTCCTCTTCTCAGAATATTCCCATTTTGAAAACATCCATGACAAAAATTATCAGCCTTCATTCTGGCACTTTATTTTCCTCTTGATGTGTGCAACATTATGGGGGACTTACACAGGCACCCAGAGGGGAGAATGGAGGCCTAAACTAGCCATTTGCTTGGGACACAAATTGAGCAGGCACAGTAATTTATACTGTGTGATTTGCCTAAACCATCAGGAACTCCACTGAAGTCAGTGGAGTTAAACTAGGGCCAGGGAGGGAAGAATCAGACCCAGGAATTCTTCAGTGCACACAACATAGGGACTTGTGCATCTTCCACTGGGCTTTCAAGCACAGATGCAAGGAGGCAGAGCAGCTGTTTGTGTGTAACTGCACCAATGTGGAGGGTTACGTTTTTGTGGGTGGAATAATTTAAGACCACGCCTACCACTGAGAATAAGAGGCAGAAACCAATCCTACTTTCAAACAGCTCCCAGAATCCTCCTTTCCCCAAGGCAAGAAAGAAAGAAGACAGTATGGCCTTTCCTGCATCCAAAATTAGAACATTATGAGAATTTTAGGCAACTTCTGTTCCTGCTATTTTTTCCTTCACATTTTCCTCTCTTTTCAGGAAATGCTGTGGCTAAAACCATAAAGGAAGCGTAGAAAGCAAAGCTTTCTATTTGAATGTGTGCTTATCAAAATTCAGAGAGTAGGAAATCCTTAGAGTACCACTGCATGTATTTTTCTTCCAGCTTCTCTCCCCCCACATCCTATATGCCCAATTATGTTCCACTACAGGAGAGTCGCAGGACTTCATGGGGAAGGCTGCAAATGAATGCTGACTGTCCTTTGACCAAGGAGACTTTAGATCATGTTTTTAGAAATAAAATCTATGTTTGTTATTTCAAAATATGCAACATTAAAGCTTTCCCTTCCCACCAATACTCTCAACATCAAACCTGAATGCCTTAGGCTGCACATTACTCTCACTGAACCATTATTTTAAAGCAGTGGGTTGTTTAACTCTTCTCTACAATTTTAACATCCACTAAGTTCTATGAAAGATTTTGCCAGGCAGTCCTCTACTGGAGAAGAATGCAGATAAATGCAAAGGCAATTTATGGACCAATCTGTAGTGCAGGTTTGTTACAGGAATATGAACGCATTTAAAGTCATCTATAATTCCCATTAGAGCTGTGTTCGGGGGATCCAGAACTCAATTAAAAATCTCTAAAGGTAAATTCCTGATTAGTCCAAGGCAATTGAATTTTCACCTTACCTGTTACTAGCTTATCTTCAGATATTTTTAGTAAAACTGTACGTGTCCCCAGATCATTTGTAAATTCTCACAAGCAATTCAAAACCCACAGCATTGGCTAATAAAGGAGGAAAAAGAAGGAACTAGAAAGAAAAAGACTATAGTTGTGTGACTTACTTGTCTGTGGGCATCTCTGAGATAGGTATCATAACCTGTGCCCTCTACATGGTATGATGATTTGGCTTCTTCAGGTACTAGACAGAGAAAACTAAAAAGGAGCAAAAATACATTAATAAATAAATCTAGTCATACAATGGCAGGACTACATTTCTTCATTATGAATACATTACTAATAGATACAATAATGACCCATCTCTTCCAGTTGACAGAGGGGGCTACCCAGTAACACTGTGTGAGGAAGAAGGGCTATGAAACGTATTGAAGCATGTCTATCAATTTAACTACTATATGTGCTAATGAATTATATGCATGATAGAGTTTGCATATCTAGCACTGAATGTGAAGAAGCCTGTAGAGGGCTAGTAACTTCTGAAAGCAGGGAGGTAAAAGTAAAGTGGAGAATCATATCCAATTCCAAGCACTTGCTAAAGATCACACTACATCTGGCTCAAAGTAGAGTTAGATGGAAAGTCTATTGGCAAGTGAATCAAATAAAAGAAGGGATTTCATATGAAAGTTACTAATTTTTAAAGTTAATAAATCATTAGTTTGTCAATTTGCTGTGATGAAAGAACAGTTACAAATGTACATGATTATTTGTAATAATGTGTTCCTGTTGCTGACATTTATTGTTATGCAAAAACTACTACCTGGGCAGTCACAGAATTATCATGAATGTAGCACAAACAGGAAACGGTGACTATCACTACCCAGCTTCTGTCCAGTTAAGAGAAAATGTGGCTTACAGATCTTGTATCCAATGTTCAGCTCTCTCTACATGCATGGAACTACCACTGACACCAATGGGACTTCAGTGTACGGAGGGAGAGAGGAATACCAGAGTCTGAAATCTGCCATGTGGATATTATTATGTATGAAAAAAAAAGTTCATTCTTCCATCAAAGCACTGCAAATACCTGGAAAATTTCAGGTGCTCCCAACCATGTCCACCATAAGCTGGATGCAACAGAATATGGGGGGGAAAAGCAAGTATTCCTTTCCATATCCTCTGGCCTCAGTCTGTTTCTTGCCTCTCACGTGACTGATTATTTTGGGGTATGTAAGTAGGTCAGCACCAAAATACCAGTGCTGCCTTACTAAACATGTATTAACTGACCAAATACCATCTAACCTCAATTTTCATGTTAATGACTGAAAGAATTACAATCACTAAATAGTTTAGATCAGAGAGTCTGTCCTCTTGGACACACTGCTGTCCAGTGTGCACTGCCAAATGTTACAGGGAACAGAGATGTGACATGATCCCCAGTGAGCAATGAGTTAACTATAACTCAGCTTCTTCCTCCCCTTCCCTCAATGGAAGGACTATGGTCATGCCCTGTAAGAGAGGCTGCTTGAGAGATGAAGCCGAACACAATGAATATCAATGAGAAGGGATAACTTCACATCCATATTCATAGATTCGAAGACCAGAAGGGACCATTGCGATAATCTAGTCTAGCTTCCTGTATAACACAAGTCACCGAACCTCCCCAAAGTAGTTTCTTTTGAACTACTGAATCTCTTTTTTAAAATGCAATTTTGATTTAAAAATTAGCAGTCATGGAAAATCTACAACTCTCGGTAAATTACTGCAACGGTTAATAATCCTTATTGTAATACATTTACATCTTATTTCCAGTCTGAATTTTTTAGCTTCAACTTCCAGCCATCGGATCTTGTTATTCCTTTGTTTACTAGACTGAAGAGCCAATTATTAAATGTTTGTTTCCAATACAGGCACTTAAAAGGTTAAGGGGTGACTTGATCAATCTTCTTTGTTAAGTGACATAGAGAGAGTTCCTTGAATCCATCACTATAAGGAAATTTTTCTAATCCTTTAATCATTCTTGCAGCTCTTCTCTGAACCCTCTCCAGAGACCAAAGACCTAGGATGGACCTCAGGCTGGAAAGATTTTCTGTTCTCTTTTAGTTTATGTTGAACTATTTTCTTTACATTCTATAAACACTAACCGTTACAGAATAGCCTACCGAATGAAAGTTTATTTCTGGTGCATCATTCCTCCAAGTTACACAGAACATCAGCACTATGCTAACTACATCCCTGATTTAAATTACACACACAAAATAGCTTTTTAAAATTATTTTTTCAACTCACCTATTTACAATTTTATGAACTTCAGTCTTCCCATCATTTTTCAGATGTTCTGGGCTGATGGGAGGAGAAGCGCTTAGCCACTCTTGATTCGACAGTGTGTTATCCGGAGAAAGATCAGTAAATAATGGATCTTCTTCCAGGTCTCTGTAAGTTTACATCAGAGACACAAGATAATTCACAGAACATTATGGGAGGCAGGAAACCTTCTAAATCAAAGGCGCATTCTCTATTTTTCTTCTCTGCCCAGCCAGCATACATTCAGACTATCATAATTTGGATACCACTTCACTGAATTATTATTATGCAATAGCAACATTTATAAATTGATGACTAACTTAAATAAAAGAGAGAGTGGTCTGAGTTGGAGCCAGGAATTTCTGGTTCTGGCTCTGCTGCCGAATACCTCTGCACATCAAATCACTTAGGCCCAGATCCTCAAAAGATATTTAGTTCTAATTTCCACTGGTTTCCATGAAAGTCAGGAGCCTAAACACCTTTGAGGATCTGGGCCTTTATCTCTGACCCGATTTCCTGCCCCCTCATCCCACCTGTAAAAAGGAGATAATGCTTACATACCAAGCACAAAAGGGTGTTTGTAAAGATTACATATGAAACATAATGAAGCTTAAAGATACTGTGGCCCTGATTCAGTAAGATATTTAAGCATATCACTGACCTTAAGTATATTAGCAACCCCACTGAAGTCAATGGAATTGCTTGTGTGCTTAAAGTTAAGCCTGTGCAAATTGCTAAATCAGAACCTGGGTGTGTTATTATGTAAGAAAGACACTTTTGCTAATTTACAGTCATCAATCGCTGTTCTACTCACATATATAAGCTGTTCATGGAGTGAACTGTGCAACAACTAATCTACATTGACTATGGTGAAATCTTTACAATGCGGTTAACACAAAGGGCAAATGATGACAACTAAATATCATCCAGGTTCAACTTTATTTCAACTAGATAAAGAAAGCAAAACTGGTCTTAAAGTTTTCTGGGTTTTTTTAAATAAAAAGTGAAAGATGTATTCAGCCACTGTGAAGTCCCTCATCGATATAACTGAAACACTTACACTGCTCCTGCTATCTGTCCATTTTCTACCACGTCTTTATCTTCCTGACAAGGTGGTTTATATTCTGTGTAGTTTCTTTCTTCTAAATTTCTTAGAACCAAGTTGTAAAGAATGTGCTCATTAGGTTTTTGTAAAAGGTGCTCAAACATTCTTAAAGTCATTATGCTGATCTGCAACATAAAGAAAAAAAAAAACAATAAAGGATTCAAATAAATGCAAACAGTGTTTCCTTAAACCACTGTTCTTAGTTTACTAAGAGTAGCTGTGTTTTTGCATGATGGGAGACTGTTCTTTAATATTAGTCTTTCATATTATAGCCAAACCCAAATATCCCAATCAGGACTAGATCATCATCATACTGGGTGATCTATTAATATAGATCAGACGTCTCAAACTCAATTTACTTTAGGGCCAGTGCCAGCCTCAAATCTTCCCAGCGGCCCAATAATGTCACTAATGCCGCTCAGAACCCACTCCCCACCCCAAAAAAACCAAACCCTCCATCCCCACCTGCCTAAGACTCTGGGAGGTCTGGGGTAGGGATTGGGGTGCAGGCTCTGGGATGGAGTTTGGGTGCTGGGTGCAGGCTCTGGGCTGGGGCAGGAGTAGGGATGAGGTTGCAGGCTCTGGGAAGGAGAGGGGTGAGGGGTGCAGGCTCTGGGAGGGAGTTTGGGGTGGGAGGGGGTGTGGGGAAGGGGTGCGGGGAGGGGGTGCAGGCTCTGGGAGTTTGGGGGTAGGAGGGGGGTATGTGGGGAGGAGGTGGGGGTGCAGGCTCTGGCAGTAGGTCGGGGGTACGGCGCTTACCTCGGGCTCCAAGGCGGGGTGGGCCGGGGAGCCTCCGCACGCTGCTGCCCCCAGGCACTGCCCCTGCAGCTTCCCATTGGCTGCAGGGGTGCTCAAGGCGGGGGCAGTGCGTGGAGGCACAGCTCCGCCCTGCCCCGGGGCCACAGGGAGGGGCTGGCAACTACTGGAGTGAGCAGGCAGATGCTTCGCTGCACTGCTGAGGCCCCTGGGGAAGGAACGCCTGGGAGCGGCAGGTGGGACCGGGCTAGAGACCTGGCCCCAAAACTGCTGGAGTCTCGCGGGCCACACTGGTCCAGGGGCCGAGAGTTTGAGACCCCTGATGTACATGAAGAGATCACACAAGAGTCAGAAATAATATACACATTTATCCACAACAACCTTCATCTTTTATAAAACATCAGATAGGCACAGTTCTGTAAAAGAGGAGAACTGTGCCAAACTAACAGTAACCCTGCCCAACGAACTTACAAGCTAATCCCTGCGTGCGTGTGGACCCAGATACAGGATCAATGCCTAAAAACACTAGTGGATACAAGACAGAACTGACACAGAGTGCAATAGGGATTTAACGGCTGGAATTATAGGCTGAATTTTTCAAACCAGCATGCCTGAAGTTAGACACCTAAGTAAAAGTGGCCTGATTTTTATCAATACTGTGTGCCTGTACCTCCCACTGACTTCAGCAGGATCTGAGTGGTGTTCGGTATGTCTGATATTCAGTTCATTCATTTAGATGCCTAAATACAAATGTAAGCACCTAGCTTATGGTGCCCTGGTTTGTAAGCACTGGCTGCTGTATTTAAGTAGATAGGTGAACTAGACATATAAAGGCACAGATTCTTAGCTCAGGCAGGTTTGGGAGGACTTTCTGAAGCAGAAGGCAGGCACCTGAAGTATTTAACTGAGAGGCTGCTCTAAGTGTAAGGGGTGGTGTAAAACAGAAGGTACAAAGGGAGGACTTCAACAAACACAAGCATTTGTGATGTGTGTCTCTATTCTGAAAAGGGTGACTCATCAAATTATTCCAAGGGGAACCCCGCTGCAGTCAAGTGATTTCAAAATGGCTCTCCACAGAACAGCTTCAGGATTAGGGCATAAAAGGAATGATGGCACCTTCTTAGTCAGCACACCTGCACAGAGTATAGTTTCAGTCCTATCTGCTGACTTTAGTGACAAAAATACATTTTTACTATTTTCTATCTGACTGCATTACAGAACCAGCACAACTAAGGGAATGATGGATCATCAACAGAACTGTAAACTCAACTTCCCATGCACGGCCAGAATCTATCCTCAGTAATGGGTATACAAGCAACCCCAAATGGACATACACAGATGCAAATGATGGCAGGATATGGCACATAGAACCTGATGTGCTACTCAGAGACAATACAGAGTTTCACCTCACACGGGATGTTCTGTAGGGCTGGCATTTAGAATCCTCCCACCTGCCATCTTTTTACCTGTAAAACTCAGCTCGGAGTGACTGACCCACAATAAACATGGGACCTCACAATGCCATTTCTGCAGTCACTTCACAGCAGAACAGCATTTTAGACACACAGACATGACAATTTCTCACCTCATCAGAAATATGATCACAGTGCTCGATTAACCTGTGTCGCAATGGATGTCTGTTGATGTCTGTCAGGGTTTCTGGCTCTCTGTGTCCTCCAAGTATAAAGCCAACCATTTCTTGCAGCAACACATCTGAAGTGACTTGACGGACAATACGATGCAACAGTGCTGTTGATGTAAGGATCCCAATCTCTGAACTGAACAAGAAGTTTAATGTTAGAAAGCTACTAGACTCCAACTGAATATATCAACTTGACTTGTTTTCTATCCACAGGCGAAGAGACCACTCACGTTTGCATCAGCTGGGGTTCCATGACACCAACAAAAAATCGTTCCCGTACAGATCTTGCCATAGCAACAGCCGTCGTCTAAAACACAGGCCACAAAATGTTATCCTTGCAAACTCAAGAGATGTGGAACAATGTATTTGCCAAACTAGTTTTGGAATACCCATATTTATGCCAGCAAACATTTCAAACCTTTTGTGCTTCTTTAATGAGTTGATCACAGTAGTCAAACCAGGAGAGAAATGAAATCAAGGCTCTTTTCCCTGGAAAAGCAGATGCATCTTCTTTGTGGCTATATGAATCCAAACTGGAGAACATGAGAGAAAATATTTATATTTAGTTTAGATACCTAAAAGAACACTGGGCCCAATACTACTCCCACTGAATTCAATGGCAACATTCTCCATTTGCTTTAATGGGAGCAGGAGTGCATTTAGAGAGAAAAGAAGGAATATTACATAAGAATGGCCCTACTAGGTCAGGCCAAAGGTCCATCTAGCTCAGTATCCTGTCTTCTGACAATGGCCAGTGCCAGGTGCCCCAGAAGGAACGAACAGAACAGTTAATCATCAAGTGATCCATCCCCTGTCGCTCATTCTCAGCAGCGTATGTCTCAAGTCTTAAGAGTGCTACTATACTGTATCTGGATTCTGTTAATGAAACTGCTTGCACGGTGCCTTATCGGCACTAGAGGTCTTAGCTAATGGCAGAAATCTAGTTTCAGTATGTGGTACAAAGTTATCTAAAATATTTAAAACAGAAACAATATTCTTACCCCCAGTTAATTGCCTCGACCGATTCAATATCTAATGGATCCACAGATGAAGGCAGGGCTGTGTAGAGTGTGGTGAGCCTGTCTGTCAGCAATTCACATAAGCAAGTACTCTGTGTCAAGCACTTGGCTGCTGCTGGCTCTGGCAAACTTACTAAGAGCATGAGGCCTTCACATGCCTTTACTGCTATTCGACCATCCTGTCAAATAGACATGGAAAAGTCAAATAAATCAGGAATGATGTTCATTTGAAATCAAACATCAGAAACTGAAAGATCTTCAAAACAGAATCAAAAAGGGACTGAATGGATTTTTTGATGTTCCATGTTCAGAAATTAGAACAGTTATTTCTATTAAATTTGTTTCAGAATCTTTCTTTTGAAGAGGGTTATTGACATGGTAAGCATAACACTCAAGTTTATATAACCAGCGCTAATGAGTATACACTGGCTTGGGCCTAATCTAATGTAAAACATCACTTTACAACTATGGGGCATATACAGTTTTCTGCTCACGACACCGTTACAGTAAACGGGGCCTTACTTACCCAGTTCCCTTTGAAGCTAATTCTAAATGATCTCTTTCAATTCAGCGGAACTTGAATCAGACTCATAGTGGTTGTTTTGACAAGAAATTGAGTTCACAGACAGAATGACGTCTACTGAAGCTTTTACAAAAAGTGTGTGGTTTATTATTTTGGTTTAATTGATGCTATATAAATTAGTTCTTTCTTCCATTTTACATATTCCTTTGTGATATAATTAACCCACTCAACTTGCTTTGCAAGCACACAACGTTTAAAATATTTGATCCCAATGAATATCAGATTGCAGTTAATTCACTTTCTAGAATTTTTTGTTTGTTTGTTTTCATCTAGAAATTTGCAAAAGAAATGGTCTACCAAAAAGCTATCTGATTTCTTAAGAATTAAATGATTATATTATATATATATATACACACACACACACACATATATTGTGACAAAGCTCCAAGTCTGTACTTGTGGGTCCTGCGCTTCCTGGCAGATTTAGGGGCCTCAGAAACTCATCTAGGCCCCAGAGTGACCTCCCTTTCTCAGTATAATTGGCAAGAGTCACCACCTAGTGAGTTACCTTCATCACAGGCCGGTATGGAAGATGGAAAAGGGGGGAGCCCAGGCCCACCCTCTACTCCGGACTCCAGCCCAGGGACCCTAATAGTATCAGCTAAGATGGCTGACCTTTTATCCACAAAACACAATACAATTCCCTGGGCTACTTCCCCACAGCAGTCCCCACTTCTTCAAACTCCACTTCACCCTTACCTCAGGGCCTCCTTCCTTCTGTATGATATGTTGTCCACCACTCAGTCTCACCAACAGCATAACTTCCTTCCACAGCTCCTGACACCCACAGCCCACCTGACTAACTGGGAGGTTTTTATCTGGTTTCAGCCAGTCCCTGATTGGCTTCAGGTGTCCCAATTGGGCTAGCTGTTTCTACTCCTTTCTAGAAGGTTCTTAATTGGCCCCAGGTGTCTTGATTGGTCTGGAGTAGCCTTTGTCTGGCTATCCAGGGAACAAGGACCTGTACATCCTGAGGCTGATATACCTGCCTTCCAGCACTCTCCTATATCCTTCTGGTCTGACTCCGTCACTATTATATATATATATATATATGTATATATATACACACACACACACCTCTCTCTCTCTATATATAAATACACACACATATATATTGTGAATAACTCCCTTCCAGAAACATCCAAAACACTTTACTCATTTTACCACATTGAGTAGAATCAAAAATTACTCACTGGGCTTTTTGTGAGATTTAGCAAAGAATTCACTAAATTATAGTCTTGGTTTAGACGACTAGTTGAGGCCTCAGATGATGAAGTGACATTTAGTTCATCCAGACTCGTGGATAGATCATCTTCCTTCTCTGTGTGCCCCGCTCCAGCAGCATTAGATATTTCTTCAGGTTGAATGGACTGTCCTGTGTCTGTCATCAATGTATCTTGGCCTTTTAGCATGTCTTCTGTAATTACACTTGCTGATCCTTTGGAAGCCAATGCTTTTAACTTGTTCTGAAATGCATTACATTAGGACAGGAGATTATACTGATCAAAATGCTGTTTGCCCTAAAGTGGAAATTTACTAAAATAAAGGTTTATGTAACACATATTAAATACAATAGAACCTCAGAGTTACGAACACCTTGGGAATGAGACTGTTCATAATTCTGAAATGTTCATAACTCTGAACAAAATGTTATGATTATTCTTTCAAAAGTTAACAGCTTTGAAACTTTACTATTCAGAAGAAAATGCTGTATTTGAATCATCCTAATTTAAATGAAACAGGCACAGGAACAGTTTCCTTACCTTGTCAAACCTTTTTTTTTTAAAAAAAAAACTTTCCCTTTATTGTTCTAGTACTTTACATTTAACATAGTGCCCTACTGTATTTGGGCTTTTTTCTTTTTGTCTCTGCTGCTGCCTGACTGCATACTTCCAGGTACAAATGAGCTGTGTAGTTGAGCAGTCAGTTTGTAACTCTGGGGTTCATAACTCTGAGGTTCTACTGTAGCTCTTTACAAGGTTGGATGTATTAGTCGTGTAATATATTATAGGTGCAGAAGCATTTGAATATTTAAATTTAACACATTTTGTACTTTATCAACATTTCTTCCAAACTCTATACCAATCCATTTTAAGACTGCTTCTGTGCTAGTCTAAGACAAATGAAAAGAGATGGCCTTGTTCTTTATATCAAACAACTGAAATGGATACTATTTGATTTGTCCAATCTCCAATATGAATTTCATATTTACTTTCTGGAGGGACCTTTTGACACTAGCACATGGCTTTTCAGGTCAAGACCTCAATCCATGTTATCTCTGTGACTACAGAAACATCATTTCTGATTCCTATCATAAATTGAAATTGAAGGCAAAAATCTCTAGAAGTGAAGAATCAAAGTGAAAAAAGCCTCTCCTAGATTTGTGAACTACTCTCAGGTGATATTTTTTTTCTGTTTGTATTTTTTAAAACAATACAGTAGATTTCATAGAGGGGAAGGAGTGGATGTCAAGTTATCACTGGATACCTAGTACTCATACAAAAAACTTTCTTGAGAGTTGTAGGACATCTGCTTTGCTACCCAGTCTTCTTTCTACAAATCTGTTTTGTGCAAATAAAAGACACATTTATATTAGTGTTCTACAAGACCGAGTGAGAGATTGGTTGTGGGGTAAGGATTCTCTGTTTTTCTGGTACAGACCTAGATGAGTAAATACTGTATTAGACTTGCATATTAGACTTCATCTTAAAACCAGTTTTTCAAGTGATCACAGTAATAAGATTATAAATCCTATGACATCCATGATAAGGCCACAGTTATTTCAAATATTGCACAAGAAATAAACATTTAGAAGAGTCACCAGTTGGGTTACCAGCTTTTAGTACATGCAAACCAAGAGGGAATAAATACATGACAGTCAGACAGCAAACTACAAAACTTCGCTGAACACTTGCCTAGCTGATGTGCATTCTTTGTGGAGATACTGTTCTGCATTGCTACTGTGCACGAATATACTGAAGTCCTAGGGGAAGTAACCCAGGGATCACAATTTATAGTCTGCTTCATGGTCCAACATAAGTATGATTTTGGGGTATGATGGAAAGATCATGGTTCCAAAGAACACACAATTGTCTTTTTCTACAAGTAGGTCTTTTTTCTACACTGCAAAAGGCCTAAGGATGCAAAGCAATTGGTATGTTAATATACATTAACTCCTCACTTAAAGTTGTCTGGGTTAACGTTATGTTGCTGATCAATTAGGGAACATGCTCGTTTAAAGTTGTGCAATGCTCCCTTATAACATTGTTTGGTGGCCACCTGCTTTGTCCACTGCTTGCAGGAAGAGCAGCCCCGTTGCAGCTAGCTGGAAGGAGGGGTCGACCAGCAGCTTGGAACTAGAGTGGACCAGCAGCCCCCCTATCAGCTCCTCACTCCCCAAGTTCCCTGTGTGGAAGATGCCCAGCCGGCAATGCCTCTCCAAGGCAGAGAGCAGGAGCAGCATGTGGCAGTGGAGGGAGGGACAGATGACACCATAGCTGTGAGGCACATGACAGCAGCACATGGTAGTGGAGGGAGGGACAGCTGACAGGACAGGGCTCAGGACACAGACAGAGGGAGCTTGGCTGGCTGCTGCTGCTCTCTCAACTTCCTGATTTATTTAAAAAGGCTGTGTACTTAGTGTGAGGTCAGGATACTTAAAGGGACAATGAGTCTCTCCCTCACACAGGATGTGTCTCTGTCTATCTGCCATGCTGTCTTTGCCTCTCTTCATTCATGCTGCCTTGTAGAGTGTGAGGCTACATCAACAACATGTTATCCCTTGAGGGCTCAGCCGAGTGCTAGTTCTACGGTGACCAGATGTCTCGATTTTATAGGGACAGTCCCGATTTTGGGGTCTTTTTCTTACGTAGGTTCCTATTACACCCACCGCATCCCATTTCACCCCCTCCCCCGTCCTGATTTTTCACACTTGCTGTCTGGTCACCCTAGCTAGTTCATCATTTAGCAGTAAGGCATTCCCTGGGAAATATCCCACTCTCTAACTTTACTACCTCAACCAAGCTTCACAAGCATCACTGCTGTGTACAGTATTAAATTGTTTGTTTAAAACTTATATGTGTGTGTGTGTGTGTGTTTGTGTATATATAATATAGTTTTTTGTCCAGTGAAAAAAATTTCCCTAGAACTTAATCCCTCTCCCTCCTCATTTACATGAATTCCTATGGGAAAATTGGATTCATTTAACATTGTTTCGCTTAAAGTGTCATTTTTCAGGAACATAACTACAACGTATAGTGAGGAGTTACTGTACGTTATCCTTCAAACTGAAATTACTGAACCTCCTAGAGTCAATTTTTTGTTGTCTATAAATGGAAAGTGCTTGTATTAAGAACAATAACTGCTATATGAGAAGGACTGAATTCCACAAGTGAACCCTTAGAGTGGTGTGCTATGTTCAAACTCAGTTATTTCTGATAGGTTCAGATAATGTCAACCTCTGTACATCAGAACACATGCATTCAGAACTTCTGAGTATATTTGTTTGCATGTGTCTAGCATGCAGTTCTGCAGTCTGGCTGCTCGCCTGCCTCTTGCAGGAGTGCAGGACAGGATCCTGAATCACCTAATAAAAAAGGTTACATAAAATACATATTCAAATGCCTTCTAGCAAAGCTCTCCTCTTTGTGACCACATGATCAGAAAAGCCAGTAGAGCAGGGGCGGGCAAACTATGGCCCGCGGGACTGTCCTGATTGGCTCCCCAGCCTCTCCCCTGCTTCTCCCCCGTCCCAGAGCCATGCCGCCACTCGGGCAGTGGTCTGGGGCTGCACTCTCCCACAGGGCAGTGTGTTTGGCTCCGTGCGGAGCACAAACAAACTTCCAGCAGGATGCTATATTTAGATATACCAGCAGGTACAGTTTTGGAGTGATCCACCAGAGTTCCAGTTACAAATTATGTTTATGTTAATGCAATTTGCAAGGTAAGTATCAAATGGCATACTGGGAATTTACCCTCCTAGGTCTTCCAAGGTTTAAGACTGATACCAAGTTACGCATTAGAGCCTCTGAAAGGCTAGGGGCACGGACTGGCAGAATCAAAACTCTGCATTCCAATTAAATGAATCTAAAATGTCCTGTGTGAAAATAACTCTCCTTGAGAAGTTGTGAAGAGGACTGCCATGAGCTACTATGATTAGAAGCATTAGAGCTTCCAATAATCTCTTAAGGCTTGGTCTGAGCTTGGAGACAAAATTCAGTGATCCTAGAATTCTCTTTGAAATTCAGTAGTATCCTGAACTTTCCAAATCTTTCTGCTGTTGAACTTTCTAATTCTGATGTCAGTCAACACTGTGGCTATTCAGGTTAGCACTCCAGACCACATGCATCACTACCAAATAAGGGCCCAATCCTCCAAGGCCCTCAGCATTTTCCAAGGTGCATTCAAAGCCTCATGGGATAGTCACTTATTCTCCAATGGTCTGAGGCAAAGAACAAAGCAAGAAGTCCAATTTCGCTCCTAAATGCAGGACTCCAATGCTATATTCATGACATTGTTACTTTCCTACTAACTGGCTAAGGCCAGGTCTACACTGGGGGAGCGGGAGGCGAGAGGGGAAATCAATCTAAGTTATGCAATTTTCCTCCAGGGCAGATTGGCAGAGGCCCTGGAGGTTTTTCATCTTCCTCTGCAGCAAAGGGCATGGGTCACTTGCTGGAGGACTCTCTGTACCTTGAAGTCCTTAAACCAAGATTTGAGGACTTCAATCGCTCAGATTTAGGTGAGAGGTATATTGCAGGAATGAGTGGGTAAAATTCTGTGGCCTGTGCTGTGCAGGAGGTCAGACTAGATGATCATAATGGTCCCTTCTGACCTTAAAGTCTATGAAAGCAGCTAGTGCAGCACCAATCTGCTCCCACCATTTCTCAAGAAGTTTCTTGCTGTAATATACCAGTTTTGAAATATGCTTGTAAACATACCTCAAGAAAGAAGTTGACCAGGTATGGATCCTGTTTCAGCTTTGCACATACTATGCAGAGAAACTGAATTTCTTCATTTTCTGTTGGTGCTGTTAGAACTTCACCACAAAGTCTGATTAATTTCTGCGAGTGGGGGAACAAAAATAGACGGTTAAAAGTGAAAAAAAACCCAATAGCCTACTGGTAGGCACTCTAGGCTGAATTCTCTTCTCAAAGTGATTCTCTGATGACATAAGGTACAGTGACTTCAACAAAGTTACTTGAGGTTTACACCGGTGTACATGAGATATTATTATTTACTAGTATTATTATTCACTGCAGTAACATTCAGACGTCCCAACTGGTAATTTGTTATTGCACTAATGGATTAAAAACAAAAAAACCCCAAACTGAAACTCCACACAAGAGAGAAACCATTACATTTGACATTCATAAAGCCTGTCATACATAAATTAATGTTTATTTGAAACTTGAACCATACCTGCACTGGTTTATATACATTTATATGTGGGAGAAGAGGTTGTCGTATTCTTCCTAGAAGTTTGGTATAGAAAGCCAAAACTTGCTGTTTCATTCCTGGAGGACACTAGACCACAACAGAAATATAACAAAGATGAAATAAACAACATACAAGTTGATCATCCAAAACAGCTGAAATTAAACTGAATTAAGATTAACATCCATTTGAACAGCTTTATCGTAAATAAACAGATCAATTTAAATAGTTGATCCAAAAGAACTGAAATTAGGTCTTGCTAATTATACATATTTTATTTTATAAAAAACCCACAGCCTTCAACTTAATTAATTGAATGCATGCTTTTCAATTGTATTTATTTTCACAAAACTTGATACTTTTAACATCCCTGAGCACATGTCTAGCCAACTCAGTTATATAACAGAACACAGAGAGTGGGTTGTGGGGAAGTTAATGCTACTACAGAGGCCCAACATCATAATCAACAACGTAAGTATAGCTCTACCACAAGTAGAACCATCACACTTCATACCCCACTAAGGGATTGTCTATATTAGAGGGTTTTTTTTTTAAGATTTGCGTTAACTGAATGCCAGTTAACTTGAATTACCTAGCACTCTTGTACATGCTAATCTGCACTCTCCACAAATGTTTGTTCCAGGACCAAAATGCTTGTAATCTACCCAAGGGCTCAACCTAAAGTCGATCACTAATATTTGAGGTGTATTCAGAGTAGCATGTCTAAACATGTTAACTTTAGTTAGTTAATGGACAATCAATTAACTTGAGTTAAAAAAGTATAGTGGAGCCATATCATGATGGTAGAATAATGTAACAAGCCTAAGGGTATGTCTATATAGCAGCTGGGAGGTGTGATTTGCAGCTTGGGTTTAGACATATATGCACTAGCTCTGCTCAAGCTAGTGTCTAAAAACAGCAGTGTGGTCACAGAGCTTAGGTTAGTGGCCCCGATATGTACCCAGGTGGTCAGGCGGGTTTGTATTCAGATGTCTGCTCTGAGCTACCACGGCCACACTGCTATTTGTAGGTGCTAGCTCAAGCAGAGCTAGCATGTGTATGTCTACCCAAGCTGGGAATTACTTCTCCCAGCCGCTCTGTAGACATACCCGTAGTCAGAACAAAGTGAGAGTATTCCCTAGCTGGAGTTAAGTGCAACACCCTACACACACTGAACCACGTATTTATTTCAGGTGTACTGAATCACAGAAATGTAGGGCTGGAAGGGACCTCAAAGGGTCAGCTAGTCTGCACATGGTAAAGTATGAATGGTAATTCACAAATGGTAAGTATAAATGACATGCTGTTCAAAAAACACTTGTGCAGACATATTATTGTAAATGTAATGACTTCTCTTAACTCTTAAAAGGACTTTCCCAGTTTTGCATTTCACTTGGCTCAACTGCATCATGTTTTCCTCACAGCGTTTGTGGTTGTATCAAACAAACTATATTTCTAATAAATAAATTGCTAATTAAATTCCCCAGCCATATTACGTATTATGGCACTTCATTAATCAGGCTGAAAGACAGCTGCCACACTGATAGGAATACTGGGAGAAAGGTGGTCCCAGAAGGAAGAGATTGCTGTCCCCCAGGCTCAGAGAAACTGAAAACTATCTATACACATGGGAACTAGCCAGACAAGACATGAAACATCAAGTGAATGTGTGAAAGGTGCAAACACTGACAACCCTGGAGAATGAAGTGCTCTGTTTATCCTCAGAACAGGCAGCACGAGTGAAAGCTCTACACTGCCCAACTGATGGATTCCACCATGACATGAAGGTACTGACATGAGAGAGGAAAGAATAATTGAATCTCCATGGTCCAGTCAATCCTTGGCCTTTCAGTAGACAAGGCTGCCAAGAAAGGCACCAGCAGTGGCGGTGGCAGTTTTGAGGACATTTCCTGTTACTGGGAAGTGGACTGAGATCCCAAAACACACTTCATACAGGCCACAGAATAGCCATGAAAACTTAACACCAATTGGTCACTAATGACCTGCGCTAAATTTGCACAAGTGACATAGATATGAAAGGCCCTAGAGTGACTAGTTTATGTAAAAGATGAAACTGTACAAAACATTAAAGTACTAATTATGTGCTATGACCATCTAACTGATAGTTTAGAGCCATCCAGTTCTCTACAGTTAAAATATATCTATCTGTATTGGTCCCATGCGATGCAGAACTTTAGGAAGTTGAAAAGGCTTTTTAATACATAGGGCCAAGCTGCCAAATGCAGTATGGCACGATTCAGAATTGCGCAGAGAGCACAGGGGGCTTTACACACCTTTCAGTCCCCCACACTGTCCCAGTTATGGGGGCCGTCGGCCATCAAACTAGGCTGGCACAAATTAGAGTAGACTCAGGGCTGGTTTATCTCATGTGACATCCCCAAAAGGGCTGTTCCACCAGCCAGGACTGCTAGAGCCTTTTGTGCTCTGGCCTCACACCCTGTACTGGGGAGGGGACTGCAGAGGTGGGAATACAGTTTGTGAAATCCTGAGCTGGTGCCTTAAGGCAGCTTTAAATGCCCTTTGCACCACCAGAGCAGAGCAAAGAAGACTTGAGATGCCATATGGAATCTCACCCATACTTCTCTCTGTTTTATTAAGTTCTCTAAAGAGCACAGTGCCTGAGAGACTGTTTTATGGAGGGTAATTTAAAATTTCTTTTGCAGTGCAGAGCACTAAATCAGGGACAGCATGCTTCTGTAATCTGACAACTGTTTTCAGAAAGACAAACAACAAAACTTAATAAAGCATCTGTCACCCAAGGATCTCAAAATGCTGTATAAAGGAGAGCAGGTATTATTACCCCCATATATGGGTGGATAAACTCAGGTAGAGAGCCAAAGTGACCTCAAGGTCACATAGGCAAAAGCAGAGCCCAGGTTTTCCAACTCCCAGGTCCTGTGCTCTAACTATACTACTTCACTTTGGCCGATTTGAATGCCCACTCATTTGCTCATGTTACTTTAGAACTCCAGCAACATTCCTGGATAGTGTGAAACAAACAATCAACAACAAGATTTCATAGAGCTTACAGGTCCTATCCTGCCAGGTGCTGACCATCCTCAATCCCATTAGAATTATGTCAGCTGAAAGTCCTAAGTACTTCAAAGGATGAGGTTCTTGCCCATCACCTGAGATGTACTTACATCAGCTTTCCCCAATGTGTACAATGTCTCCAAGATCTTGTGATGTAGCAAATATTCCATACAAGGCCCGGTCTCTCCCGATTCCCTCTCATTTTCTTCTTGAACTAGAATATCCAACATCTGCTCCAGGTGAGAGGGAATGTTGGTATCAGTCACAGGAGCTTTGTCATCTAAATAAAAAATATTCAGTTAAAATGATAAAAATAAAAACCACAATTTTATTTTCCTTCTAATTCAATTATAAACCTTTGGTTTAAAACATGGCCATTATGTTTATTATTCAAAATAACTATTAAAAGAGCCCTCTGAGAAAATTGTTACATCACAGTCAGTGAGCTGTAAACAGAGTATTAACAGGGCGTTTTCACATGTACATAAATATGCTGGCTCAAATTTTCAGAACGGAAACAGAGATTTTGAATGCTTAACCTAAGCCACCTTAAAGGGGTCTGATTTTTACAGAGGGTTGAGCACATGCCTCTGAAAATCAGTTCTCTCTAAGGTTTCTCAAAATAGATACAAAGAATTACTGGTCACTTTTGAGATTATGGACTACTAGACACATTATGGAGAAGCTTAACCTTAATGTGAAAAAAAAGTATGGAATACTAAATTTCTGACACTGTACTAGTTAGATGGCCCAAAAACAATCCAAGACTGGAATCTGCGGACAGCATCCAGAATCTACTTCATTTCCACTTGATCAATTCCTTTAAGAGTGAGAGTGAGAGAGAGAGAGAGAGAAGCCTATTTCTTTTAATCTCACAAATAATGCATATCCAAACTTCAGGCTCTGTTCAATGTTTTTTTTTAAATTAAGTATGACTATTACATCAGCTTTGTTAAGACTGTATGTTGTTTTATTCAAATCTCAGAGTACAATTCAGCTCGTAGATCTCTATAAAGGAAAAGAGCCAGATTTTGATCTCAGTTACACTGAAGGCCACAGAGTGGCATTGAATTTGCACCAGTGTAGGGTGACCAGATGCCCCAATTTTATAGGGAGAATCCTGATTCTTGGCTCTTTTTCTTACATAGGCTCCTATTACCCCTACCTGGTCCTGATTTTTCACACTTGCTGTCTGGTCACCAGTGTAACTGAGAACAAGTATTAACCCAAGGTGGTGTATGGCACTCGTGTGTTTTTAGGACTTCAGAAACAAATTTTTATTTTTGCATATTTTAATTGGACAACTAAATCAGTGGGGAATTAGTCACTGACTTGTTGAAGTGAGGCTCCTAAGACCTAATCTTGCTCCCAGTGAAGTTAAAGGTAAAATTTCCATTGATTGCAAAGGTAGCATATCCAAACACATAGTTTTCAAGATCTTTTAGCAGGTTTTCACTTGGGAGAAGGTGGTGGTGAGAGAGAGGTAGCCAGCAAGAATGGAAGCTTGGGTGTTTTGCAAATAAGTATTTACTACAGAAGCCAAAGCTGAATTTATTTTTATTTTGAACCACACACACTTATATGTCAGTTTCCACATATCATCTTGGAATACTGTCTTGGTGCTGTCAGTTTCATCCTAGGCAGCACCACAAGCATGTCCAAGGCTGGTCCTCTCAAGTTTCAGCTCTTAAGAGTACATATTGATTTAAACAAGAAATCAAAAGTCCTGAGGATGTGAACACAACATTTAATAGCCACTCTAATAGGCATGCAGAGATAAGAGTACACAGGGGATGGTGATATTTGTCTTTAAAGACAACAGGCTAGACCAAGTGATTAGGAGGACAATTATGTATGTATTTGTTGGAATGGTGGAAATGTGATTTACATTAAGCAAATACAGTCATAATTCAAATGAACAGCCAGCTTTTAAATTAAATGAAGAAGAGCAGAAGGCAGGCACTACAGCTTTAATTAACTTTGGTTTGATTCTGTCACACATGGATGAAATCTGTAAGAATTTTCACAGTTGTAGTCTCAAAATACCTTAAGGGGAGAGACAAGCTGAGAACAAAACTAAAAAGATAAAATACAGAAAGATGCCCAGTACTGACTGGCTTCAGAAATGATTGTTCCAGTGTATATGACTGCAAAGTTATTTAGTCAAGACATGTGGTAAAACCTTGGAAAGAAAAGGAAAATAGGCAATTCAACAGAAATGAGAACGGTTATCAGAAGGATTACATTTCTGCAGATGTCTGGTTAGAGTGAACTGAACAGGTGAAGCCAGGAATTAGGTCTGACCTTAAAAGGTACAATTCTCAACGTGGTGCACAAGGAATGGGGCATTACATCCACTGTTCACCCACTATCAAGGTGCTTTGTCAAGGGTAAATCAAAGGATTTTTAAAACAAATGTTTTTCGTTACTTTGGAAAAAAAAAGAGGAACTTGCTTAATGGGAACAGTTTTGCTATTTCCCAATCTTCACTTTTAAACAGCACTGAGGTAGTTCCGGTTTGCTTCTTTTGATAGTGAAGCTGCAAAAAACAAACAGGGGGCGGGGAGTGGGGGTTCTCTTACCTGAGGTCTCTATGTAATAATGAGTAATAGCTTTCCAGTGGTAAACAAAATCTTCTTGTAATGGAAGGGATGGCGCGAGCTATGGAAACAAAATGAAACAAATTACCTAAGTGGTTAGACATGATCAAAACATATTTCCTGTAGGACTGAGGAAGACGCTATCCTTATTCCCTAAGCAGTGGCTCTAAAATTGGTTCATACATAGACCACATATTAATAGTGAGATTATCTCATAGAGACCTGTACACCCATTTGTGATTATACAACATACTTTGGCAACAAAAGGAATTGCTCACATAGGAACAGTAGGAAAGTACTTTCAAACTATTAATATCTAAGTGTTTTGCTCTTTAGGAAGAAAGTTAATCACACTCCTTTGCTTCTGCTCTTCATATCATCTCCCCTTCCCTGCTCCCCTACTTCCCTTGTTTCTCCTCGGGACACTCCTCTCTCACTGGCTGTTAGGAACTCCAGTCCCTGAAAGAGGTCCTTCTTTCATTTAGAGATTGACTCCTCCTTCTAGTTTCCAGCTCTTCTGGCTCTTCTTTGCAATTAAGAGATTGGGCACTTCAAAGAGCAGCTGGAGACAAGGGGAGCCAGTATCATGGCCACCCAGCTCTCCACGGATTGCCAATAATTGCTCCATTGAACACAGCTGGTGGTGGGCCCAGACATAAGACATGGTATTCACAGCCATTCAGAACCGGAACAGAACCTCCTATAACAAATATCTCAAGACCTTCAACATATCAATCTTGGGCTCTATTTCATTATATTATATTTCATTATACAGAATTATTATTAGGAAGGAGCCCCAGAACAATTCACCCACACACTAAAGTGAGGCAAGGATGCAGCAGCCAGGTGGATAATCAGTGGGTAGAATGCTGCACAATAATGGTAGGGAAGGTCATCCTTACTGGAAAGAACCAAACTCCAGGGAGCTCAGTATATTCCCCTTAGAAGACTCAAGAGCTGTCACCCAATGGGATTTGGAATCTTTGATTCTTCATATTTAGATATGTCAAATTAGAGGTTTCAAACCATAAATCATTTCTTCCAATTTCCTCCTTTAGGGGCTATTTCCATGACATGCTGAGTTGCCTCAAATCCCAATAAGCCAATGGGAGGGCTCTCAGACCTTTGCATATCCTTGACAATTTTATACATCCAGCGTTTTTCTCTAGTTAACGACATTTACATTTATCTTGACTAAAAAAGCAAAATCCAATATATGAATAGCATATCATGTGCCGAAAGGAAAGAGGAGTTCTTAATATCACTGACCTTTTGTACACAGGACTTTGAAATGAAAGACATTCAAAAGTAACTGCGCATGGTGGTTAACTATGCCCAAATCAGCATTAGGACACTCACTCCCAAATGTCAACTAAGCAATCAAATTTACACACCGCTTATCCACTCCTTGCTATCTGACTGCTCTTCTGTTCCCTCAAGGCTATCCGGGTCACTGACATTACATGTCACCTCATAACATTTTAGCACCAAATGTCATGAGATTAAAAAAAAAAAGGCATCTGAAAGTCTTTTATTGAGCAGAATATTTATTTTACTATACATCTTGTTTGGTTACTGAAAAACAGAGAAGTAACTGAAGATATTGGACAGATCTTTACATCTCAGGCTTTGTTTTCCCTGCTGGCAGGGGATGGGTGGCTGAAGCCATTATTACCATTAAATTGTACTGGTTCCTATAATAAAATATAGTCAGAACTACATTTTGCTTCATAAATGGCTGCAGAGAGCATTTCTCAGGGATAAAGGGCTTTTCCTCATGGCTTTTCAGCACACATTATTTTCAAAAGTAACACTAAAATAGATTATATTAAAAATTCACCCTTGACTGATGTGATTTTCCTCTCCGCTTCTCTTCTAGCCTCATCTGTTTCGAGGTGAATTCAATGTTTCTGAAAGCCAGTGCCAGACTGAGGATTGCAATTTCCAACACTGACAATAATTTATCCACAGAGAGAGCACCAGCAGCCACGAGCTTCCCAGACATTGTCCCTCCCCCAACAAACTGCCTCAACCCAGCTCTCAAGGGACTGCTCTTAGAGGTGAAAAGGTAATTCAGGGTTAAATCCTGCTGTTCTTACTCCATTAAAATTCTTACTGGCCTCACTGAGTTTTGCTGATTGAGGGCTGCAGGATTAGTCCCTCAGCCTACATGTTCTTGAAATCCCTCTCTTTTTGCTCAAGCTGTTCAGCACTTTGTTTTCAGACACTCTCCTGTCTCCTCTTATTTAAGATGTTTTCTTTGCTTTTACAAACGGTTTAATCTGATACAATGTAAGAGACTGAGAGGAAGAAAAATAACAGGATGAGTCAGAAAGGAGGGCGTTCGATGGAGTGAAACTCCTCTATGAACTAATCACTCCTTCAGAGGGAGACAGCAAACCGAAGGAAAATATTTCTTTTTACAGTTTTAGATTTTTCTTCTCTTAGGCGAGAGAGGATTTAGTGCTGGTGAAAGGTGCCTCATGGACAGCCCTAGACTAAGGGCTCATCTACATAATTTTTTTTTACCCCTGGTATAACCTAGGGCCTGGTATACACATAGATTTTGTATTGGTATATTTTATTAAACACACACACACACACTGGAATAGTTATACTGGTATAAATTGTGTTCATGTACAGAATAAGTACAGAACTAGCAGAAGTGCAAGATTCACGAGAACATGCTTTAGCCCTGATAGGGAGGGATCACTGATAAGGGTGAAAAGGTAGTTCAATCTCCACAGCCAATTATCATCTACCCACTGAATAGGGCATTACTACTGCCAATTTGAATAATGATTTCTAGTAACTGGACCAAGACGAAACACAAATTCAAAGTTTACTAATGAGCTACCATGTATGAAAGAGCCACCTTAAAGTTATAGTCAAAAAAGGGATATATGTATTTACTCATCTCCGTTATATTTAATCCATGGAAATAATTTTATTTTAAGTTTACTATATTCAGACATTTTAATTAAAGTTTAATTACATTTCCATGGGTCATGACCAATTCTCAGTCCTCAAGTTCACAAAGAAAAGCTTTCGGCCTTTGGGGAAAAATTTTAAATCCCAATTATAAAAAAAATGATGTGCATGTTCCTAGTTCAGATGGCTGGAACACAATAGATTTTATAAATATTTGCTGTAACTTTTTTCATACACTGAGGACTATGGAAGGCTGCCTCCCAGCTCTCTTACAACCTGACTAGGGGTGGGTCACAAAGACTGAGGTCAGGGTTTTCCCTTCAGTGCCACTCAGCCAGGTCAATGTACAAGGTAGACGTTAACCTTCTAACAGATTCTAGTAGGTACATGGGAGCTCAGCACAGAGTGAAAAGGAAAGGGAAGTTACATCAAAGAGACATTAAAGGACTAGTGCATTGACCCGAGGGCTGCATCACTGACACTCCCCCTCACTGCCCCTGGTCCCGCCCCCACTCCACCCCCTCCATGAGGCCCCGCCCCTGCCCCACCTCTTCCCATGCCTTCCCTGCCCCATTCCAACCCCTTCCCCGAAGTCCCCACCCCAACGCTGACCCCTCCCTGCCCCCAAGGGGTGCAGAAAGGGTGTAGGATGCGGTGGGGGCTCAGGGCAGAGAGTTGAGGTGCCAGAAGTGTGGCAGGGGGCTCAGGGAAGGGAGCTGGTATGTGGGGTGCAAGAGGGGTGAGGGATATTGTAGGGGGTTGGGTGCAGCAGGAGGGTCAGGGCAGGTAGAGCAGGAGGGCTGTGGGGTGTGGCAGGAGGCTCAGGGCAGGGAGTTGGGGTGCAGGATGTGGCAGAGGGCTCAGGGCAGGGAGTTGCAGTGCAAGAGGGGTGCAGGATGCGGCAGGGGGCTCAGGGCAGGGAGTTTGTGTGTGGGATGCAAGAGGGGCGAGGGATGCGCCAGGGGGTTGGGTGCAACAGGTGAGTCGGAGCAGGAGGGCTGTGGGGTGTAGCAGGGGACTCAGGACAGGGAGTTGGGGTGCAGGATGTGGCAGGGGGCTCAGGGCAGGGAGTTGGGGTGAAGGAGGGGTTCAGGGTGCGAGCTCCAGCCTGGTGCCCGGCTCTGGCCCCACACAGCTCCACTCCAGGAAGCTGCTGCAACCAGTCCTTGCAGCCTGGGGGGGTGGGGGGGGGACACTCAGGGTTCCTTGCTGCTCTTGCATTCCTCCAGGTAAAGACTGTGCCTTCCCCCCCCCGCCCAAAAAAAAATTGCTTAAACTTCAGGAAGTATCTTAGGAATTGATTACCAGGCCTTGGCACTAACCAGGCTGGCTGTGCCTGTGGGAATGAGGAGAAGTCTGAAATGGCATTTCCTTCCAAGCAGGAAAGCAGTGAGTGAGCAGGCTTGCTTAATTCTCCCTGGTATCTGTGTTCTGTCAGCTCCTGGGAGATGACAGAAATGGAAAAGGTAAGATGCACAATCCCAGGTAATCTGAAGAAACTCCTAGGCCTCTTGTAAACTCCAGCCATCCAGCAGTGGGATAGTCTGCTGCTGGAGACTCAAAACAGTAGCATGTAATGAAGTACATCTTAGCTGTACCTCCCTTAAAAGCTGAGATTGACATTTCCTTCAGACTTACTGTAGTTTTTAAAAAGATTAAATGTGAGCAAATGCAAACAACCATATGAAAAAGCAAATAGCGCAGCTTTGTCTGGCCCAGCAGCTTGTACAAGGTTTATAAGGGCACAGAACCCATGGCAGATTGAGATTGTGTGTATTACTGAACCTGTAAACTGTTCAGGGTCGGGACTGTCCCTCACTATATGTATAGTGATGTATAGCCCAATGGGGTCCCCATCTCTGTTGGCATCTCTAGGTGCTATAGTAATACAAAGTAATAATGTATAATAATAAACGTTTATTCTATTCAACAAAAAAAAACTCCCAGGAAGCTCCCATTGGCCGCGGTTCCCTGTTCCCGGCCAATGGGAGGTGTGGGGGGCGGTGCCTGGAGGGAGGCAAGGTAGGAGCCCTCTGCCTCCTTCCCCTTCCCTCCCGGCTGAAGGGACATGCCGACAGCTGCTTCAGAAAGCGACGCGGCACTCGCAGCACTGGAGGTGGGCACGGGGGCCACGGGGAGCTTGGTGGACGGAGGTGGGCGGGGGCACGGGAGCTTTGTGGGCTGCAGGGTAGGGCGTGGCAGGCCGCATGTTTGAGACCCCTGTTCTAGACTGACCTAAATAACAGGCCATAGGACTTCCCTGCATGTTTCCTGTGAGAAACAAAAAGTGTACCTCTAAAAAATTCCAACCTTGATTTAAAAATTATCAGAGATAGACTCCACCACAGTCCTTGGTAAATTATTAGGAAATTATAATGGGAGGGTTTAGTCTGATCTGCTCTGAAAAACACGAGTTATTATATGATATCTAATCAAAGAGACAACACCTCACTCTGAGTACTTATACAGATGAAGGTAAGGATCTGAGGAAATATAAGCAAGTTTAAGTGATTCTTTAAAAGAAAAGCCTAGTAATTTGTTAAAGTTAGTTTAGACTAGAAGGAACTTGTCATGACAATAACAGAAAGGAAATTGGAATTAAAACAAATTAGGTACCTTTGTAATAAAGTTCAACTGAGAGATAAGCATCTAGAGAGATTTTTAGTAAGAATTTACAGACTCTAGCAGCAGCTAACACCTATTGTTACTGCCAATCAGCTATATAATGATACAGAATTATCCTCCTTCAAAGTGAAATTGACAGCTGTTCCAAATGTTCAAAGTTAATGATTTTCTTGCTAGATGTAAATATCTCTAAAAAGCCCCAAAGGTTAGTAATAAAAAGACTGGTCTACATGAGGAAATATGTGTCTCTCAGGGTGTGAAAAATCAACCTAACCCTCAGCATAGACAGCACTGGAGAATTCTCCCATTGACCTAGCTACTCCCTCTCAGGGAGGTGGCTTACCAGTGCTGACAGAAAACCCCTCACATTGGCACAGACAGTGTCTTCACTGAAGCACTACAGTGGCACACCTGCAAAGGTACAGCTGAAGCATTTTAAGTGTAAAACTAGCCCTTAGCAAGTCACAGAATCAATCTTGACGTAACCTGGACCAAACAAACAATGGAGCACAGACTTGTTCGAACATAGACCAAGAATCCCACCGAGATTCAATTTCTTTCTATGAAAACAGAAGTGAGGAATATAGGTGAAAACTTGAAACCCTATTTGCTGTGCATTGTCATTCACTTCTTGGCAGCCCTGAAGATTCAACACTCTTTGGATTAATCAGACACAAATACACTGATTGGGAGCACATCTAACGACAGGGTAAAAACATGTGTTTGTAATAAACCTGTAAAAGACTCTCTGGAACATAACAATCAACCCTAACAAATACCTATAGACTCACAAAGAATTTGTACCTAAAATAACACAGAACAAAAGGAAAACACACACACAAAATCAAATTCAAGGATGCCTCTGTCTTGAGATGGCACTACTGTACTTGGCTATTATAGTTTTTATGATCATTCTATCAGGGTAATACATCACATAATGGTGGATCCTCATCTGTATTACTGTCTTCATCTTTGCAGGGATTGAGAAAGGCAGCAAAAATAGCTGAAATGGGGTAGGATTTACAGGTGATAAGAGACTGCAAAAAACTAGGATTTTTTAAAGATTATATTCTAAAGAAGTTCAGGAGATACAAAAGAGATGGGTTTAGAATATCCACAAACTAGGATTATTCAGGTAGCAAGGGAACAAGACTAGAGGATATTTGAGATATTGAAAAATTAAGATAGCAAAATGAAAAATGACTGGCCTCTTACTTTTTCCTCATCTCAATGCTGGAACAAGAGGATAATCAATGAATTAAAGGGCAGTACAGTTGGAATAAATGATTACACACTGCGTACCGTCACCTTTGGAATTCCTTGCCATAGGTCACAGAGTCAGTCACTGTGGCTGATTATTATTTCATATGTGAAGCTAAAATAATAAGGTTCATCAACTGTTACTTTGCAAGCTGGAAACTCAGACTATAGGAATAATGTGTTTCTAAAATTAATTTTTCCTGTACTTAGAGGGTGGGACAGGAGCATTACGAAAGTGAATAAAACTGCATGCCTGCAGGGGTCAGGAAAGCATCATTCTGCACTGTAGAACATACAGATGAACCCCGCAATACCGCGATGATCGGGGTCCAAAAAAATCGATCACGGTAAATGCGGGGTCGCGGTATTATGGGGTTCCGCCGCATCAAAGCAGCGTCCACTGCCGCTGTCGGGAGCCACATGCCCCCCGCGTTATAAGCGAATTCGCGCTATTGTGGGGCGTGGTATTGCAGGGTTCTACTGTACCTATGAACTTCACTGGTAAAGTAGAGAACATCTGCCTCCATAGCATCAGGCATGGATCTCTTCCACAGACAGGATACGGCACCAGTGCTGCAATGTATTCTGAAAATCCTGTTTCTATAGACCTTACAAATAGAAGGTGATTCTAAACTGCTCTGGAGCCAGCTAACCTTTTCCAGGACACATTGAACTAAAACCACAAAGGAATAAGAACTGGGATTAGAAATTAGGAGTTTCTGGGTCTCAGTCCTGTGGTTAGAATACTGTACCACACCTCTTTCATGGAGAAAGTTGTAGCCATGTTCAATATCCTCTCACTTTTGTGAGTTCATGTTTCACTCTTACCCTTATAATTCTTGCTATTTATATCCTAATCATGCAAATAATACTGAACATAGTACTTACTATTGTGAGTAGCCCCACAACACTTGTTGAGCTTACTCAGAGGAATAAGAGACACTGGATGAGGACTTCAACTTGTAAACGAGATGTCAAGAGGTGAGCATGCCGGTTCATAGCAGCCACAAAATTACACGTTTCCCATTTTTTTAAAATTTAATTTATTTTTACTGTTTTACCCTCTAACTGCATAGGATATCTTTTAATACCTTTACTAATAGGCATATTGATTTTTCTTAGTACTTTTTGTAGCCCTAAAATGAACAAACGAACTTTTGATTACACTGGCACACAAATAAGGAAACAATCATGTAAGTCCAGTTCTGGGAATAATATTTATCAGTTAACTTTCATTGCAGAGCCAGCCAGAATAAAAGTCTTTTTCACCCAATCCTGCCATCCTTACTCATATAAGCAGTTTCATTGAAGACAATGAAACTACTTACATGAATACCGTTTCCAGGCTCACACATCCAATATTTGTTGGTCCTACATACATCTATGATGGTATTTGTACAGGTCATCACCAGAGTATTTTCATGGAAATTGCTATCTTTTTTAAAAACTTCGCTCATTATGGTTTTATAGTTTTAAAAAACAATAACTTCAGTAAGAAGATGATCTGGAAAACAAACATGAGCCTAATTTTACATGACTGGTCCTACTGAAATCAATGTGACTACTCATATGCATAAAACTAAGCATGTGTGAAAAATTTTGCAGGATCACAGCCTAAATTAACATCTGAACGTGCATCTCCCATCAGGTATTAACAACTTTAATGCAGACCAATTTTCATCTAAAAACATTTTAAGGGTTTCTTTAATACATTTTATGATTATTCCCATTATTTAAATGCGGATCTTTAACATTTAAACTAAGACTTTATTGTTTCAAACTCTAATCTTGCAAATACATATGTCCACTGAAATCATGGGGCTACTCAGGTGCTTAAATCTGAGTATGTGCATTAAGTGTTTGTAGGATCAGGGCCTTTTAGGTTTCATAGAGTTGTCAATATAGTATAGTAAGTCACCTATCTCAAGACACTTTTCAGAGATAAATAAAAAATAATAGTAAAGAATGACAAATTCAGACTTACAGGTCAGTGAGAAAAGCTACATAATTCAGAAACTATTTTTAAAAATCCAGATCTTGTGAAAAACAAATACAACATCGATAAAATAAATCCATCTTGATAAGCAAATCATAGCTATCTACTCTGCCAAAGCAGCAGATTGAGAAATGGGCCCTGCTACTCAACTTCCCAAAATGCAGCCTTTTTGGAGGCCATGCAACTGACTTCGCCTGGTATAAATCCAGGTTGATTTTTCAGTCCACACATTTTAAAAAAAACATGTGTGTATGAAAAAACAGGATTTCTGGAGGCTGTTAACTGTGCAGGAAACCAAAGAGAGACCTGATGTACGGAAAACCTGCCACTGCTACATCACGCTGAGGGAGAAAATCCTGGGCAGCTCCCCTAACCCAACTGGACTTTTACTTGGGTCTGCAAAGCACCCTGCATGTTTTCAGGCAGGCATTCAGAAACAATAACTAACACCCACCCCTCCTGAAGGCACCCTCACCTCTGCCTTGGAGCACAGGGGAGCTATTAACCTGAATACTGATCAGTGACTGCTCCCCACTGGCCCTAAAACCCTGGAGTGGGCAGAAGATGCTTCTCTATCTCTCTGCCCTTTGGGGCAGCGGGTGACGAAGACTGAGCCTGTGGGCGGATTTCTCAGCCCGTCTCCAAGGCCCGAGAGGGAGATCCCCGCCTCTCCCCGGGGGCTGCCGGGGCCAAGGGGGTTATGCCAGTGACCCCAAGGGGATTGCAATCAACGGGCCTAGCGTGTCCTGGCTGCCCCTTGTCGCCCCTCGCGGTGGGGAGGGTAAATTCACCCCTTCCCCGGGGAAGCTCAACGGCCCAGTGGGGGATAACATCGGTCCCCATTCAACCGCCCGGGCCCCCCACGGGCACCTACCCCACCCTTCGCCGCCCTGCCCTGGGGGCAGGCCCAACAAGGACCCCGGGCTGCAGGGGGATGGCGGGGAGGGGCCGTAACAGCCTCCTCTCTCCCCCAGCAGGCACAGGAAGGGGACAATGGGAATCTCGCCCCCACCTCTGTCGCCTCCCTCCCCGGCAGCGGGATCTAGGGGCAAGCGGGTGGGGGCAGGGGGCACGGAGCAGGATCGACGTGGAAGGGGGGGGCAATCAGCAGGCGCGTTTCCCGCGGCGGCCCCGCTCCCCGACTAGGCCCCAGCTGGATCCCCGGTGTGGCGTGGCCGGGCCGGCCGGCGGCCTTACCGCCTCCACGGCGTGCTGCAGGATGGAGGTGAGCTTGGAGAACATCCTGTCCCTGGACTGGAGCAGCCGCTGCCGGGAGGATCGCGAGAGCTCCTCGATCCGCCGCCTCCGCTCCAGGGTGAGGGCTGCATGCGGGGGGCCTGCCCGCGGGGATCGGGGCTAGGGGCGCAGCCAGGCAGCCTCCGGCTCTCCCTCCCCGACAGACACCGTGGCACTGACACCCGCCCGCTCTGCGGCGCCGGCTGCTGAGGAGACGCCTTTCCCCGCTCAGCCTGCAGGGGCCGCTGCCCCCACGGCACAGAGCGGGTCTGCGGGGAATCCCCGCCGCTGGGCCCGAGAGCCCCAATGGCACTAGCCCCTTCATGGAACCCCCTCATCTCGCCCCACTGGCACCAGCCCTTTTGTTTAGCCCCACGGGAACCCTCCTCTAGCCCCAATGGGGCTAGCCCCTTCATGGAGCCCCACAGGAACAGGATCCTCTAGCCCCAATGGGACTAGCCCCTTTGTTTAGCCCCATAGGAATCTCCTCCTCTACCCCCATATTTGGGGGGAAATCCCTTTTATTCGGACTACAGAGACAAGGGATCCCATATCTGTGTGGGAGGAGGGGAAAGCTCCTCTAACCAGCTCCACAGGGACTAATGATTCCATTATTTTTTCTAAGATGAGTGTATCTGCGGCGGGGAGGAACCTTCTCACCCAGCCATGTAGACCAGGGGTCTCCAAACTTTATGAGACGAGAGCCATGTTAGATTTTTGAAGGGGCTTTGCCGGCCGAAGTGACTGTGAAAAAATTCAGTACATGCAAATACATGCAAAATCCCCCCCTTTGCTTCTCCGGCCGCTGCTGCGGGGGCACTCAGCCCTCCGCACATGGGGCTGCTGGGAGCAGCTCGTGGGCTGGCGGGGAGCACGGTTTCTCCATGTGCCTGCTCAGCTGGAGGGCCGGACAAATCGAAGCCGCGGGCCAGATCCGGCCCCCGGGCCATAGTTCGGAGACCACTGGTGTAGACACCAAGGATCTCATACTGGGAGGAAGGGTGATGGAGTCCCTTTTATCCTGCCTATAGAGATCAGAGATTCTAATATGATGGAGAACTGGGTAAAAGGAAACATATTAAGTAAAAGCATTAGTAAAGCATAAAAATGGTGGCAATTTCAAGTCTCAGTCAGACAATGGGACCCTCTGTCACTCGGATCTTGCAAACTGTTTTGTCTGGAAGTAGTCACAGGGCACTCCAATCACTTCATGGGGCTCCTCATGGATGGAGTAGCTTGCAGAATCAGGACCACTGCAAGCTCTTATGCGCATGCTTAACTGCACATACCTGTGTAGTCCTGATGTAATAGTCTAATCCTGCCAATATTTACCTATTTGCTTAACTTTACTGCTGAGATGTTTGAAGGACTGGGGTCTAAGTGCATGTGTGATTGAGGCCTAAATTTAATGTGACATGACAAGTGAGAGTTAAAACCAAACAAAACTGGTTTTTGCAAGTGAATAATTGTACATAGGTAGTTGAGTAACAGTGGCTGCCGCAGAACACAGCTGAGACATTTCTTTCTCATAATCAACAACAAAAGAAAGCATTAATATAAAAAATTGTTTTTATTGAGGCTTTTATTTTCAGATTACTAAATTTTCTTTTCTAAATTGCCCAAATAGCCATATTTTACAGTATATTCTTAGTAGATGTAGGTTTTGTGTATGAGCAATAGTATAAAGAAGTTGAGGGTATCTCTGCATTTATGTATTGAGGTAATTAAACCATTTGATCATATGTCTAGAAAGTGTCCATAATGTGAGATTAAGATAAAAAGTTTTAATAGGCCTTTTTCAGTGTGTTTGGACCTGTTTTAACAGTAAGCTGTTTGGAGAAAAGGCCATCATTTTTGTTGTGTTTGTACAGAGCCTAGCATGATGGGGTCCTGATCCAGACAGGTGCTCCTATTGCTTCTAGAAGACAAAGGGAGCTCCTATTGCTTCAAAAGACAAAGAATAATAATAAATAATAATAATATAGTATAGTATAACAATAAATAGTAATTAATATAGTATTGAGGCCAGAGGTGTCAAATATACAGCCTTTGACCTACAGGATATAGTTTTAGCTTTCATTTAAAAAAAGAAGTAAATTTCTAGTCCTGATGGTTTTGAAGAAAACTTTCCAAATTGAATGGAATGTAACTAATGCCGTGATGTCTGCCTGAATCTTCAGAAAGCTTCAGACAGTAATGCTGAAATGTTAATTCCCTAAAGCCCAGTGATGATACTTCTGTGTCAATATCAGCTATTTAATTGCTGATACTTTTTGCAGATGGACTGGGAAATGTAGTGGTAGTGAAAGAAATTGAGAGATGGGAAATGGGAGTAGCTGCAGGGAAGAGGAAATATAAAGGGAAGAACAAAGCAGATAGGAAAAAGGGAGAAAAACATAGCAGAGCGGGGAGGAAGAGACATAAAGGGCAGATATGGTGGTAGTCCTACAGAAGAATAGATTTTCTCATTGAACGATGCTGAATGTGTAAGGTTCTGAACAAACACCACCTAAAAGTTTAGTTATTAAAAGGCAGGTTCTCTGCTAACTTCCGAATGACATCAGTGAAAGACTGCTGTAGATTGAGGGAAGTATGGAATCTTAAATTTATACCTTGCCCACAGATCATAATTGAATATGGGATTTGTCCCCTGCACAGAATGACACCTCTGATCTAGAGACAGAAGGTGAGTGAGATAATATCTTTTATTGGACCTCCTTCTGATGGTGAAAGAGATATGCTTTCAAGCTTCACAGACCTGTTCTTCAGGTCACCAACAGAAGTTGATCCAATAAAAGATATTACCACACCCACCTTGTCTTTCTAGTATCCTGGGACCAACACAGCTACGGTACTGCAAAACCCTGATCTAGGGCACATGATTTCTTCACTGTGAATTTATGTAGACTTTCTTTGAGTTCCTATATTTTTACTGGGGTGGTTAGGAGAGTGTGGGAGTTTTAAATGATATTTACAAGTGCAAAATATTTTTTTTCTGGGTGAGGCTTATCCATCAATATGGGTAGCAGAACAAACAGAGAAACAGTTCATCATTTTAGGCACCTTGAAGATATACAAGGGACTGTTTTATAACTTTGAAAGTATTTCTAAGCGTACTTCATAATTTATGAAGTCATAAATCACTGAAACCAGATGGTAAAGCAGACAGAGCTTTTCCAAGTGCGTGAGGACCTCTTATTATTCTAAGAGTGCCTTTGCATATAAAACAGTTATAAAAATATGTAGAACATTTAGATGTGCTTAGAATTAGTTTTATGGTCATAAAAATGAGTCCCTGCAAGGACTGCTCAATTCTGAATTTCTCACTTTAAGAAAAGAAAAGAGAATTTTACCATTTTATGATTACTCCTTAGCACCCCCTTAAGCCTATTACACATAACAAATTGAGTTAGCGAGAGTAATACTGAGTATAATCTCCAATGCATAGGCATGAATTTGTCGGCACTCTCTGTGCAGAACTGCAATTGATGCTATAGAATCTGGTCCATAGTGCATATGTAATATATTGTCAAGAATCAGAGGGGTAGCCATGTTAGTCTGGAATTGCAGAAGTGACAAAGAGTCCTGAGAAAGTGACTCAGGACTCTTTCAGAAAGTGACAAAGAGTTGTATATTATATATATAATATACAAAGTATATAATATATTGTAGCTGTGCATTTTTGTAGATTTCTGAAATAGTTCAATCTATCAGACAAAAATATGTAGGTATCTCAGGTCCTGCACTACTGGATTTTTTTTTTTTCAACCAGTGCAGGTTTTTGCTACACCTGTGTAAAGACTATCATAGAAATAATGCAAAAAGTGACTTACCTATGACAATGCAAAAAAACTCAGTATAGATGTGCTTAAGATATACCCTTGGACTCCTCGGGATGATTCAGTTATGGACATAGAACCAGCGTCACACCCATTTTCACCTGCTGATTTAGGACTGATTCTGTTTCCACTGAAATCAATGGAAACTTTTTCATCAATTTTAATAGGAGTAGAAGCAGAGCTTTGCTGTGCTGTGTTTTGTGGGACGTGCAATTGTTTTGCAGGGTGGGACATGCTTCATTCTGAATTGAAATGCCGTTTCATTACAGTTTAGTCTCCTGCTTGAAGATGGATTAAGAAGTAGCTGAGAATCAAGCATCTGAATTGAGAATGAGATTGGTTTTGGCACAATAGCTGTTTTTGATCTTCTAAATGTTCAGGAAATTGTTCAGATTAAATTAATTTAAATGGAATAGACAGTGACGTAATGCACTAGCCTTTTATATCTGAAGATGTAGCATCATATCCTATAAAGCTTGATGGCACCACTCCAGTCTGTAATGGATATATTTGTCAGCATCACAAAAGAACAGCCCTCAACTTGACTTTTTATTCAGGAGAAGCTCAAGATTTATCTGGCAAAATTTTTTAAACCAGAATGAAAGTACATTAGTATATCTGTGAACTGTCTACATTCACCACCATAATTTCTTATGTTCATAATAACCAGATTCACACCCAGACTTTCAATGAATGATTAGAGGGATATTTTGAAGATAAAATTAAGAATGGGATTGTGTGCTGTACCTTTTAGAGGTTTAGCACAAAATTGACTGTGTTGGGGGAGGGCTAAAATGACCTTAAATCACCTTTGTGCCCTCCTGATTCCAAGCTGCTCTGGTGCTGAAATGGCCCCATGGGGATTTCTTAATTTATGGCAGCCTGCCTTCTGCTGTCTATGGGTGGCAATGACGTCCAGAATCCTGTAGAGCTACACACTGTGGAGCGCACTCTTACTCCCATGAAACATCCCTTCCTGTCCCACTCCAGCATGTCCCCCATGCCAGTGTTTGCAGTGTGGATGGACCTTGTAGGGCACCTGTGGTAGGAAATTCTCCATTGTTCATCTCAGGGGCTACAGGAGAAGGGAACATCCTTCCCAATGTATATATATTTAAAATCTTTACCTGTGTCACTAATATCTCAGACTATCAAACCTGCAGTAATTTAAAAATCAAATAGATTTTTCACTGTGTATCCTGTTTGTTTAATTTTTGTGCTTTGGTCAAGTTTCTTGTCAGTTTCACTTTTAGTTTATTTCACTTTCTGGGTTTTATGTATTACCATAGTGCTATTGTGTTTGGGAAAATTTACATCCCCCCCATAATCAAGCAAACCTGTTTTCATTGCTATTTTTAAAAAATCCTAAAAAGTATTTCTGTTCTGAATAAATTTGGTAAAATATTTGTGAGAACCCAAATTTGGGGACCAAACTGCATGTCAGTGTCTCTTTAATCCTACTGTTTTGGAAGATCAGTGTATATGTTTTCTTTCTCTGAAACACTGTAGTTAAACAGGTATGATTGAAAACAAACGAGGGCAATGCTGTTGTATCTTCAGCAGGGAGTATTTTGTGGTTTTTCTTGGGTGAAGGAGTTGGGGTTGGATTTGATGGAAAGGGCAGAGAACTTAATTTGCATAAAATTAAAAATTTGAAGAAATAGTCACAGTTGAACCAATAAGTGGCATTACCAGTAACAGAGTCCATGATTGGTCAAGGTTTTGTTTGAACATGGGTCAGGCAGAATAAGCTAGATCCCTAAAATAACTTTAATTAAAAATACTAGAATCTGTGTGTCACCTGGTGTGGATTCGCCAGTTTACAAGGGGTTAACTTTGGCATCATCCCTTTCCTGTCTCCCTATCTATCTGCCTGCACCTATCTATCTGCCTGCCTGGCTCTTCCCCAGACCGGGCTGACTGGCTTATATAAGAGCAGACCATCCTGTTATCCAATGGTACTGCAAAAGGAGTGTAAGATACTACTCAGCTCGAATCAGGGTAACGGAATACCTTGAGATCTTATTTGGAGTCCATTGGTCTCATGATGATTTGGATGCTCTCAGTATCTTTGAGAGACCTTAGATACTGCACCTATGACAGAGTGCAAAATTCCAGGATGCGTTGTCAGACTTTCCCTGCCCGCCCCCTAGTTAGACCCCATGTATAGCTCTCACTGTCTCTCATTTCAAAGGAAGACAGTTTAGTCCCAAAGTTAACTACATTCTGCTCAGTTCTGGTGTCCCCTGATTTTTATTGTTGAATAATATTTTCATCAGAAAGAAAGACTCATTGAATAGGGGTATTGGAAGAGTTATTTACTAAATGATTGGATCCCTCAGAAATTAAAGTTCCTGCATGAATTTTTTGGGGTGTCTGGGATTTTCAGTCTTTCTCACATAATGTGTTGCAATCTGAATCTTGTCAGCCTGAGAAGGATGACACCACTTCAGATTTCACTTGAAGCAGCAGTACTACAAACATGCTGTAAACTTTCACGAATTGTCCCAGTTTTCCAGGATATCTTCCACCTGCCAGCAAAACATTTGCAATCTCATTATGAGCTCCGGTATCAAGAGTTCTGGACTTAGGTCACATTGAACTTTATCTACTCCAGATCTATATCTTATTGTTACTTGTGACTATGTTAGTAGTGATAGTGATGAATGGATGTTGGGTTTGCTGTGGTGAACAGCCAGTGCTACGAATGGCAGAGGATTGGCAGATCAGTGGTGACATCACCTGCCTCTATAAGGCAATATCTGGAAGCTGCTTTATGGCTGCAAAATTTGATGATGAGCTAATCTCCTCTGGGTGACATAAGATACATTACAAATGATTAAAGTTGCAAACGTTTTTCTTTATATTGCAATTAGCCAGAACAATAGTGACTTTAACCTTCATTTTGGTTCTAAGCTTCCAGAATGATCTGAGACTCTAAACTTTCTGAATGAATTTCTCATCGCATCCCCATTAAACACAGTATTCAGAGGATGGCAAGTAGCCAATAAAGCACTCAGTGGATTCTTGCTTTCACTGAGTCGTAGTCTGCAAAGTGTATGAGCATAATTGTGGTGTCAAAGCAGTTTTATGTGCTGCTTAGACTTTCCTAAAGTACATATCTTAAGAAATAAAAAGCATACAGTTTTATTCATGGTTGATCGATTTTTGCGCTCCCCTTGTCTCCCGCACAGTGTGGTGCTAGTATTGGAGCAAATTGTATCTGTTTTGCATGTGTAACAAAAGAATAATAAGGAAAACACTAGGACCTAGCAAGGTTGGTTTCATTAGCAGTTATGCAGACCACTGGCACATTTCTTAGTGCCCATATTAACATTGTATTTTAGGTGCTGGTGCAAACCCTTCTTCTTATCAGGAACAATCAGTTGAAGATACTCTTGCTCCAGCTGATTTTGCAGATCTTTCAAAAAACATTAGCGGGGAAAGCTGCACCTCAAAAAACAATCTAACAGAGCAACTGAAAAGGAGACAGGGAAATAAACAAGAAAAAAAAGGTTCCTTGGTCAGGTCCTCAGAAGAAGGAAATTGGAGTAGAGCTGTTGAAATCAGTTCAATTACACTGATTTATACCAGTTGAAGGTCTGACACTACAACTTCATATACAGGCTTAACTGCACACCCTCAAGTAAGAGTTACATGGTGACTAAAATCCCTCTCTCCCTTTCATAGTTTCATTTAAGGCCAGAAGAACAATTAGATCATGTAATTTTACCTGTAAATCACGGGACATTAAATTTTACCCAATTACGCATATGCTGAGCCCAGTCGCTTGAGTTAGACTAAAGCATTTCAGTCCTCAGGACACTGAACTGTTGTGTGCCACAAGCAGAAAACAGGCAAGACTGAGGTGCCACTGATGCCTGAAGCCCCTGCAACGGCAGGGAATTGATCGGGTGAGACATGCCCAGGTGATCCATGCTGCAGTGGAAGATGGAAAAACTCCACAGTCCCCGCCAGTGTGACCCAGGAGGAAATTCCTTCCCAACCCACATCTGGCAGTCAGTTGGATCCTAAGCATGTGAGCAAGACACACCAGCCAGGCATCTCAGGCTCCATGTACACCATGAGCCAGGGCTGTGATTCCCAGCCTGCGTAGACATACTTGTGCTAGCTCTCATCTGAGCTAGCATGCTAAACTTTGTGGTGTAGCCATGGTAGCACAGGCAGTGGTGGCACCCACCTGAACCCTGTGAGTACATGCTTGGGACACCTACCATGGCTACACTACTATTTTTTCATGCTAGCTCAGACAAGATGTATGTCTATGTAAGCTGAGAATCACATCCTAACTTGTAGGGTAGTCGTAGCCTGAGCAAGAGGATTCCCTGTAGCCCTTAGAGCACTCTGTCTTCCGCATCCTATCTCCACCTATGGGTTCTCCCTGTTAGAGGAAGGTGAAAAAAGCCCAGAATACAGCTAGCCCTGTTGCACATTGGGGAAAAAATCCTGCTGGTGACTAAAAGACATCAAATTCTAAATTTATCCCAAGGAAACAAAAATCAAACTGCTGAATGTAGTCTTCTGAAAAGGTGGCTGAAAAAAAATGACATCATGGGGCTCTTACTTGAGATGGTTTTTAACTGCAAGCCCTGCAAACCAATTCAGGGATCTGAAAGTGAAACTGTGCTCTCTGGCTTTTGATTTATCACCAGTAATACACATTCTGCAATCAGACTTAGATAATACCTGTACTGATGTTTCACAAGCCAGAAGAGAATCCATTTACTTTTCAGAGCTGTGTTTGTTCTGAAGAACTATGGGAGTCAACAGTGGTAATAAAACCTTTTGGACAGCATAGTAAGCATATATTCTGTATAGGACTCATAGGGAGCAGATCTGTTGAGTAAGATTCTGACCATAAGTTTTAAGGTAAGAATGTCACAGACTAGCACAGTGGTCTGTGATGGAGGTCCTTCAATACAAATAATATTTTGAGAAAAATCCTGCTCCCAGAGCTCCAGGGTGCAACTTTATTCCCATATTCTGCCCTTCCAAATAAAAATACATGGCAGTTTTCATTAAAGCACTGTATAGATGTTAATCCATTAATTTTTCCAATACCCCTTTGAGTTAGTTTGGTAAATTGAGGAAACTGAGGCAGAGAGGTTAAGGATTAAGTTGTGTGCTCAATGATTTAAATGAGTTGCATGTGGTTTAAGTAAGGATGAAGTTGTGATTTGCCCCAAACCAACAAAAGGAATCATTGTCAGCTTCATTTGAAACTCAGGAGTCCTTTAGTCAGACCCCTAGATCAGTGATGCTCAACCTTTCCAGACTACTGTACCTCTTTCAGGAGTCTGATTTGTTTTGTATACCCCCAAGTTTCACCTCACTTAAAATTTGCTTGCTTACAAAATCAGACATAAAAATACAAAAGTGTCACAGCACACTATATTACTGGAAAATTGCTTACTTTCTCATTTTTGTCCTATAATTATAAACTAAATAAATTGGAATATAAATATTGTACTTACATTGCAGTGTATAGTATACAGAGCAGTGTAAACAAGTTAGTGTCAGTATGAAATTTTAGTTTGTACTGACTTCACAGGTGCTTTTTATGTAGCCTGTTGTAAATCTAGACAAATATCTAGATAAGCTGATGTACCCCCTGAAAGACCGCTGCATACCCTGAGGGGTATGTGTACTCCAGTTGAGAATCACTGTCCTAGACCACACTCATTTTGTACCCGCAGGGGCAGCAGGACAATATATCAAATGAATATAAGAGAATTTTGGTCTCAGTCTTGACCTTGCAAAGAGATACCTGAGTGCTGAAAAAATTTCAAGCTCTGTTCTGGCTGTGTGGATTTTCTTTTGTAATGTGTAGTAGGGTTTCATCATTATTTATTTTTTTGGATTAAGGGCTGTAATCTGTCAATCCCTAAAACAGCAACAGATAATCTGTTTAATCCTGAGCAAGCTTTGATCCTGATAGAGTCAATCTAATATAACTCTGCAGAATAGTTTATGCTGATCCAGGACTGTCTAAGTGCAGAAATGGGACAGTGAACATTTTCAACAAATATGTACCTTTTATATTGGTTCAGAATTAAAAGGAAACTTTTGTCCTAGTTTCAATGCAATACCTTTGTTCTGATGCATAACAATGGCTTTTTTTTTCACATAGTCTGGGTTTGCTAAAATTTTGGCATCATCAAAATATCTTAATACTGACCCAGCTGTCTAAAATATATACAATGGAGTCACTTGGGAGTGGTTCCATAGTTAATGATGGTAAAATTATTTAGCAAACCCCAAATCTTGGCAGCCTTAAAAAAACCTGTTAATTATTCAGAGAGTTACACCTTCAAGTCTGGTGTGGATACCCGAATGGCCCCACATTATGCCAACATTTTTATGGGTGACTTAGAACAACGCTTCCTCAGCTCTCATCCCCTAATGCCCTTACGCTACTTGCACTACATTGCTGACATCTTCATAATTTGGACCTATGGGAACAAGGCCCTTAAGGAACTTAACCCGGATTTCAACAATTTCCACCCCACAATCAACAGAAGGCCACTAGCTGTCACTTACAGCCCTCAATTAAAACATCTCCAGCACATCATCAAGGATCTACAACCTATCCTGAAGGATGATTCCTCACTCTCACAGACCTTGGGAGACAGGCCAGTCCTCGCTTACAGACAGTCCCCCATCCTGAAGCAACTACACACCAGCAACTACACACCACACAACAAAAACACCAACCCAGGAATCAAACCTTGCAACAAACCCCAGTGCCAACTCTGTCTACGTATCTATTTAAGGGACACCATCATAGGATCTAATCACATCAGCCACATCACTGGGGGCTTGTTCACCTGCACATCTACCAATGTGATATATGCCATCATGTGCCAGCAATGTCTCTCTGCCATGTACATTGGCCAAACCAGACAGTCTGTATGCAAAAGAATAAATGGACAGAAATCTGACATCAGGAATTATAACATTCAAAAACCAAAAGGAGAACACTTCAGTCTCCCTAGTCTCTCAATAACAGACCTAAAAGTGGCAATTCTTCAACAAAAAACCCTCAAAAACAGACTTCAATGTGAAACTGCAGAACTGGAATTAATTTGTAAACTGGACACACTCAAATTCATCCTGAATAAAGACTGGGAGTGGTTGGGTCATTACAGAACTTAATTTCCCCCATACAAATTTTCCCCTACTGTTACTCACACCTTCTTGTCAACTATTTGAAATGGGTCACTCTCATTACCACTACAAAAGTAATTTTTCCTCCTTTGCTATCCTACTGTTATTTGAATTGTCTCATTAGACTGACCTCTCTCTTGATAAGGCAACTCCCGTCTTTTCATGTGCTGTGTATTTATACCTGCGACTGTATTTTCCACTCCATGCATCTGATGAAGTGGGTTTTAGCCCACGAAAGCTTATGCCCAAATACATTTGTTAGTCTCTAAGGTGCCACAAGGACGCCTCATTGTTTTTACATTATGTAAGTGTTGGGCGATGCTGTTTCATATACAGCTTTACCATTAGGAATCAATGCCTGCAGGATCTTCCAGAAGGAGGAGTATAGGCTTTAGGCTTGATCGTCAGACTCTACTGCAGCAGTGCAAAGGAATCTTAAATGAGCTGTAAATTGTCAGCTGAGGATTTTCCCCAAAACGGGAATTCTTGACTAGTGTAAACCCAGTGGATTCAGTTTTGCCCTTTCCATTCCACTTGGCAAAGTGGACAAAGGGCTTCTTGGGAGCAGGATAGATCACAATATGGACTGGTCATCCTGGACTTGTAGAATGGTCACTAGAGAACTGTTCCAGCCAGTGTACGACCCATGCTGCCGCTATTCTAATGTGTGCTGAGTTCTGGTTCTGCCATTGGCGAGCCCCAGGATTTTTGGCTGCCCTGTTTCCACCACCTGTTCCCAGTTTGTTGACCAGAATTATCCTTGGTTCTTGACATCTACTTGTTGTCAAGTTTAATATGCAGGATTGTATGTTTATCATAAATGGTTGGGTAACTTCTAATACTGTAGAGGCACAAGTAGTCTGAGAATATATAGTAAGTAGTATGAATTGGCAATTTGGCTTAGTTATTTCAGGGCATGTTAATAAAAACCATTTTCACCAGCAGAGGGCATAGAGATCCAGGTTTGATGGATAGCTGCATACTTAGCTTTACTGTTTGATCAGAGGTAGGGATGTTCACCAAGAAATCTCTCCCCTCTTTTAAATTGTTATATGAAATGAGCAGGTGTTTTAAGCCTAGGTCTTAGCACGTGGAATTCTGATCTTCATAAAGTGAGGCTGCAAGTGCTACTGTTGTGAGTGCATTTAACCAAATGTGCATGGGCAAGTGAAAGACATGCATTTATGTATTGCAACATGGTGCCTATCTGCAACAGAAGAATGCGCTCCATTAAACACAGACCTGGCCACAGGAAGCTGGGCATTCATGACCCCTGGGTTGGTGTGATTATTGTAATTTATTTGCTTGAAGATAGCTTCAGTAGCTACAAAATGCAGCAGCCTGTCTATATAACAATATATTGCCCCAGTGCTCCATTGTCTGTGCTGGCTCCTAAATACCAAGTCCAGTTCACTTTGTTATTCAGAGACCTCTGTGGGATTGGTCCTGATCCCTGTGAGCTTCTCTCACCCCTGTGTCCTTGACATCCCACAAGAGCTTTGTACTTCTGGAAAAATTAAACTTGATAATATGCGGGGAGTCTGAGACAGACCTTTCACAGGAACTGGAACTAAACTAAAGAACTCACTCCCACAGGAGATAAGAATGACCAGGGATCTGACCATCAAGCTATTTTATCTACAAGTAGTGAAGATAGAGGAATTCCTAGTATCATTCCTATTTTTAATTTCACGGGAAGGGCTCAGATACTGCTGTGATGGGGGCCATGTAAGTACCTACTTAGTCCTGTTTTTTCTACTTCTATTTTATTAATTTTTGCTCTCTTTCTTTTTAGTATTCCCTTTTCCAGTTCCCTCAATCTCCAAAAGACTGCATCATGCTTAGTGTGGGGCTGTCTACTGGTGATTCTGTGGGGCTGAGACATATGGTCTCACAGCAAACGGGGTATTTCCAGAGCAGACACACAACATGTGGTCCTGTGAGTTGGTTCCTGAGTCTCTAGTCCTGTATGTACAAGCTGATCCTTATGGGCCCAATTCAGTTCCTATATATGTTGGATCAGGCCCTAAGATGGGTGAATTAGGGGCCACAACAGCAGACATAGGTATAACAAGATTTAACGGCTGGAAATAGAAGCTAGACAAATTCAGACTAGAAATAAGGAGCACATTTTTAACCTTGAGGGTAAATAACAATTGGATCAATTTACCAAAGGTGTGGGGTTTTTTGTCCCTATCAATTTTAAAATCAGGATTGGATGTTTTTACATGCTTAGATTCAAAAGGGAATTAATTTAAAGAAGCTGTTTGTCCTGTTTTATACAGGAGGTCAGGCTAGGTGATCACAGTGATCCCTTCATAAACAAGATGGAAAAAAGGGCAGGACAAGAGGCAATGTGTTCAAACTACATCATAGCAGATTTAGATTCAATCTCAGGAAAAACTTCCTAACTTTAAGAACAGTAGGACAATGGAATAGACTGCCCAGGGAGGTTGTGGAATGTCATTCATTGGAGGTTTTCAAAATGAGGCTGGATAGCCATCTGTCTTGGATGCTTCAGACACAACAAATCCTGCATCTTGGAAGGGGATTAAACTAGATTACCTTTGTGTTCCCTTCTAACCCTATGGTTCTATGATTCTGTGACTCTGAACTGATCCCAAATTGTAGAAATATCATCGGAAGACTAGATATTGTGTTCATTTGGTCCCATAAATGGCTCAGTAAGGCAAAATGTAGCCCATGTTAAACTATAAATACCATGATATTTGAGTTTATTTGGGCTCCCGCAGAGTCAGAATATTTATTCCTATTTTAAGACTTAATATTTTGGCTTCCTTTATAGAAATCAAGGTGGCCTTTTTTTCTAGCTCCTCAGCACCAATAACCATGAACCCAAAAATTCATTTATCATGCTAAAAAGTACATTTGGTTTGCAACAGCTGATGTACAACCTAAATAGAACACAGATAAATTCTGTGTTTGGAAATAGTGCATTAGTGTGTAAAGCAACCAGCATGGTTTGTCAAAACAGCAACTAACCATTATCTATGAGAACATATCCTGCAGAGGGCAGCATGAGCAAGCATTTTATTTTAGCAGCACCATAAACAAGAAAATTCAGTAATCCATTGGCATCTGTATTTCTGTACTGTCTTTCCAGAATAAATAACAGGGCATTGTGGGGAATTAGCATAGAATCTGTGTGAGCTCAGGATGGTGCTAGGCAAAGGAAAATATCCTTTTGGATAAATCTTGTTGCCTTACGTTGGCCATCTTTCAGAGGGTGAGATTACATGGAAAATTCATCTGGGTCCGACACCTTAAATATGTGGCATATCCATCTCCTCGTAGATTTTGACAACATGAAAGGGGGAAGAAAATGTAAGAAAAATATCCAGAATAAATGTAAATAGATTTACTGTAGAAGAAAAGAGTGTGGTATCCATTGTTTCTAAAGCAGTTTGGGATCCCTTTGTGACTCATTTAAACCTCTGTTATTAAAAAGATCATAAGAAAGTGGCTTTGTTGAGTGTATATCATACAAAGGAGTTGACGTGGATAATATGGTGGCCCTTGTTCTTTCTCTTAGACTTATAGATTCGCTGATTTATCTAACTGACATTGGGTAATATATTGTTGATGGGTATGTCAGTAATTGAGCATTTCTAAAAGAAAAGAGCCAACCCCTCCGCCTGATCTCTCCACCTTGGGTGGGCACTTGTGAAATTTCCATTACCACAATATCAAGGATCCTCCTGCTAGCCGAGTATCTAGGTGCAGATATGTGGCTTGGCTGTAAAACTGGTCATTGCTGTGTAGGAGACCTGGTTTGTTTTCTTCTCCTAGTTTGGTAACAGCGGTGGTTCTCAAACTTTTGAGAACCACGACCCATTTTTCCTTCCTCGGCTGCCGCGGTGGACCCTTGTATGTCCGCCGAAAAGCCGCCAAATAAATTACTGCCGCATTCGGTGGACATGCCGAGCTCTCCCGAAGTAGCTCGGCATGTCCACCAAAAAGCCGCCGAATGTGGAAGTAATTCATTCGGCGGCTTTTAAGCGGCAGCAGGAGCTCGCGACCCCCCTGGAAGCGCTCGGCGACCCCCAGTTTGAGAAACCCTGGGTAAGAGAGACACAACATTCAGCCCCAGAAGGAGAAGCAGTACTTTGTGTCTCTCAGATGCAAACTGCAGCCCATTCTTCTGATTAACAAGGGAGCTTGATGTGCTCTGAAAGGAGTCCTGTCCCCTTCAGCCAGAAGATGAGTGGCCCAGCAGTATGGAGTCTTCATGTTGGAAAGTATAAAGAAAAGATGTGAAGAATTAGGGCAACACCAGGAAGAGCTAACCCCCAGTAGTATGGGAAAAAGCCCTTGTACCTCTTATAATAGGAGGTTAGAACTAATGAAAATGCTCCCTCCCTCCATCTAACAGTAATCTTAAATAGAGATGGGCCCAAACTGTGTAGTTCATACATGGATAAGACTATTGCCAAGTCAGGATGTGCTAAGATCCAGGGTTCTGGTTTGGTCCCACATATAGAAAATGGCCAGATGTAAAATTTAGGTTCTGATCTCAAACCTTTCCCGAGTTCAGCGGTGTTTTGATCGGGCCTATCCATGATATTCTACCGTCTTTATAGTATGAAATTGGTGCTAGGAAACATCTGTTACATTTTGTGTTAATAGTATGACCTTGATAGCACATTTAACCAACTGTGACTGTTTAACTAACTAAATGCTGTATGGTCATAGCACGGCAAATGCTTTCACTGTTGGAGCAAATACAAAGTATATTTAGTGCAGAAGATGGTGTAAGTCCTCTAGTATCAGGCATACTTAAAAGCTGCTATTTTAAAATCATCATCAGCAATCTTCAGTGTTTATTTTGTATTTCCTTTATTCCAGAAGAAAAAATGACTAGGAGTTAAGATTCTTGAGTCTTATTCTTGGCACAAACTTTGTGTGTGACCTTAGGCAAATTACATAGGGCTTGATCCCCAACCCATTCACCTTGATGAGTTTTGGATTAGGACCTCTTAAAGGGTCCCCAAGTAGGGAGTAGAAAATTGTGAGGCAGCCATGCTTTAGTTTTCTCCCAATTCTTAGGCAACGATTAAAGTAGCTGGTTTGTCTGTTTGTCTGCCATCTTTCCCGGCCTTCTGCTAAGGACCCAATCCTGCATTCCTTGATAACCCAAAATTCCCATTGGCAGCAAAGAGATTTGGGTGCACAAGAAATACAGGATGGAACTTACAGTGTTTTTTTTAACACTTGGCATCTCTGATTTCTCTAGATTTTATGTAAAAATTAGCATCTGTGTCATAGTGCGACTTAATATGTGCTTAGCACCGTATAATTCAGCTAACAATCCCACAAAGATTGTGTAGTTTAAAAATGTACTGGGTCTCATGTGTCCCACACATATTATCATGGTTACATAATTGCCAGATGGCAGCAAACAAAAGGAGATGAATTTTTTTCCCTTTCAAATATGCCATTGTTTAGTGTTTCATCCTTTTTGTCTTATAACCCATTGAATCTACCGGTCACCATTATGATTTTATTTTTCTCTCATTCATGGCTTTAATGAATAAACTTTAATGTAAGACTAACAGTATAATTAGTACAGAGCAAAAAAAAATAAAGTAAATGGGTATCAAAATTAGCGGGATATGATACTTATACTAACAAATTAATCCTCACCATACATTTATGAAGGTGGAAAGGAAGTGGTGTTATTATCCCCATTTAACCAAATGGAAAGCTGATGAACAGAGAAGATAAGTGTCTTGTCTAATACCACAGAGAGATTCAGTGGCAGAACAAGACTTAGTACTCAAGATACCCGGGCTTCCAGAAATATTCTGATATTACCTGCAGGCTAAGTGTGGGTTATCAAGTCTTCCTCTAGTCGCTGACCCAAGTGAGAAGACCCCAGTGTGTCCTCCCAGCTAATAGAATTGCTCCTTTAGTTCAGGTGACAGGGGCATTTGCTTTTTTGGTGCTGATGGTTCTACTGCTATCACTGCGGGTAATCATAGTATCTATCATGAGAAGATAGTAAAGAAATAGATGAGTTCATCTAACAGTGAACCAGGAACTCTTTTACAATGTGGGAAAACAGTATACAGCCACCCTGTCTCTGTTTCAGTGTTTCATTATAGGTCTTCTTCCTACGTGCTTCCCCAGGCCTCTCCTACCTGGCTTTCTGCTATTGTTTAAAGAAGAAGGACACAAAATCTCATACATTATGTTTCTGTATACATTCCTGGATTCTTGAGTACGTTAGCCCACTCTACCTCATGACAATGCAGGTACAATAAAATACAGCTTTATTTTGTATCATTCTTTCTCCATAGAACTATATATCCCAAAGATTATTTACAGTGTTAAATAATACTCTAAAGGCATATGAGAATGTTTCTGCAAAAAATTGAAAAGAATCAATAACACTTCTTTCCACTAGAAATAATGAAAAGATTACCAATATTAGAAATTTGACTTTTGTCTACGTTTTCTTTGTTGCACAAGCAAGAAAGCCTTGTTAGTTTACTTTTTAAATTTCCTTTTAGCTAAATATCCTTGAAAACACATATGCTGGTTGTATTTGAAGAAAATAGATTGTAATTAATCAAATTGATTAACTATTGTTGCTGTAAATAATTTTGGGCTCCAGTTTGCTCTTATTAATATAAATGGAGATTTTTTTCCCCCCACTGACTTCAGTGGGAGCAGAGTCCGATCCAAAGCCCATTGAAGTCAGTGGAAATCTGTGTACTTATGTGAACATGCTTCCCTGTACTCGCTGGTTGCAGAACAAACACAAGTATCTTATAGCTGGTAGCTTTGAGAGTGCTCTTCTTATTATTCAAGTGATAGTGGCATGTTTACTGCAGATGTAGAGCCAAGATCCTTTCCCAGATCTGTAGATGTGTATACTGTTATGGAAAAAACTGCAAAAAAACCCCAAACTGGACTTGTGCCCTTCTTTGCTTTGTTATAATGTTTAAAGTCCTGAAAGCATTTTGTAAAAAAAACATAAAACAAAAATCTTGGTTGTTTTAGGCATTGCCAATCCTAATTTTTATCTGAGAATGAAGCGGAGATTCTCATGCAATCTCTTGATTTCTGCAGCTGGGACTTTAAGAAAAACACTTAATATTGCAAGACTTACTATTATCAGAGTTGGCAACACATGGTTTTCTGTTTTGATTTTACATTAATATTTCAGGTCTGACTCCCATGGAACACCCTAGTGATGAGAGAGCTAATGAAATTATGACATCATAACAGACTGAAAAATGGTGTGAAGTTTTTAACGTTTCTTAGTGCCCCTGGATTAGCCCAGCGGAATCACTGCATAACATTCAAAATAAGACATTCCATACTGCCCCTGGTCAGCCTCACTGTTGCATTTTAATACACGCACAGTGATCAGGTACAGTAGCACACTGGTAAGCTCTTGATACATGCAGATAAATAGATGTCACTTTGCCATTGGTTCATGCAACAAAAAGTTTTCAAGGGCAGGAAATGTTTAAGAAATTACCATTATATCTGAAAACTGGGAGCTGCGACAGCGGGGATTCTAGCTGTGAGCTCCATATACAGCCCGCAGCCCGGGCTCTCAGCACCAGACAGCAAGGCTCCAGCTATGAGCTGTGTGCAGAGCCCCCAGCCTGGGCAGCAAGGCTCCAGCTGTCAGCACTGCCGGCCTAACAGCTGGAACATCCCCCACTTTCTTAGGGTCTCAGTTTCAAAACAGGGACCCAACTAGCAGTGAAATTGACATTCTTGTCAGTGTCATGGCTCCAGCTGTCAGCCATGCTGACAGCCAACAGGTGATGCAAGTAACTCAGTGTCTATACAGATATTCCATCGCCCAGATATGTCCACCTAAGCCTTACGCCTCTAGCCGAGATGGATTTATTAAGTTGGCATAGCGGGCGAGTTACAGTTAAGGGAGGAACACCGTAGTGTGTACATTTACATAGTTAGGTTGATGTAAGCTGTCCTATGTCAACCTAATTCTGTAGTATAAGACCAAGTCTTAGAAAACTGTATTTCAGTTTACCTACACGAAAGAAAAAAATTAAAGTAGTAAATAAATAAATAACCCCCAACAACCGTTGGAAATTTCTAAGAATAAAAAATGGTTTAAAAACCCAGTTAAGGTGGCTAAGTGCCAAAAATATATTTGAGGAGAATAAGGATGATCCAGTTGTTAGGGTTCTGTACTGGTGACACCCAGTTCCCTGCTCTGACAGAGACTTCCTACATGACCTAAGACAAATCACTTATGGACGTATTTTCAAAGTGTCTAGGTGCATATATCTCATCTTCAATGAGATTTAGGTGCCTAATCTATTTAGGCATGCTTGAAAATCCCAGCAGGCACCTAAGTACATCTTTAGGGGCCTCAATAAATTTGAAAATCTGGCCTTTAGTCTCTCTCTGCCTAAATTCCTCATTTGTAAAATAGCAATAACAGCACTTTTTCAGATCAGGGGGGTTTTGAGGATAAATATAGCAGAGATTGTGAGATGCTGACAATCCTTCAAAAAAAAAAAAAGTGAAACTCTCAAAAGCAAGGGAATGAATAGTTAAGATGATAAATTGTTCACTGCCCATATAATATAAACACATTGGGCCTCGGCCGTGTTAATCGGCATTCCTCCATTAATTTCCGTGCAATGTTAATTTATACCAGCTGGGGATCTGACCCATTCTTATTAAATAAAGACAGCAACTTCAAATCAAATTAAGTACTGTTCTTTTATTTCCAATCTCAAAATATAAAAAACCACTATTTTGAACACTATGAAACATGACGAAAAAGAAATAAAAATGATATATGTGCACATTAATGACACACTGACCAGCTTCAAATACAAGTTCTTACAATACTGAATTTTACCATGGATCAACAACGGTATGCCCTTTTCTTGTTATACCACAGGCCCAGCATCATTCTTAAACAACAATTATAAGTACTTCACCCGCAGCACCAGCAGTTCATAAATATATATATATAAATAATCTGAGCTGGTACAATGCGTTTGCACAGAATTCTAAAGTGTTTTTCTGTCAGTCTCTGTGTTGCACCTGCAACATAGAAATCACGGGACACTAAATCATGGGACATTAAATTTCACCCAATTACGCCTATGTTGAGCCAGGAAATTCTACATGAAAAAAACCAAGGTCTGCCTTTTGCTGACACTCCTCTCTAATGCTACCTTTCTAGCATCACATGGGGAACCTGTGATAACATTGGTTAGAAACCCATCCAGGGAAGTGCACAGGAAATGTCTTGAATAATAAAAATTCAAAATTATGTCATCACATCAGACTGGTTTAGGAAAATCTTGTCTGTGGCAGTGCAAGAAGGGAAAGTTGAGTTGCTTGCAAATGGGAGTGTTTAATGATTGCACACACAAAAGGGGGGATGGGGAACTGGTTTTGAAGTAGATGTTAATGCATGATCACACACCACTGTGCTTTAATGTAGCAATAGATCAACATCCAAGGCTGGTGCCTTGGGGATGGGGAGAGAGGAATGCAAACCGGATATTTATTCCGCTCTTGCTACAAGATTCAGTGGCATTTTCAGTTGCAGAAAACAGGATGACACAGTGAATACAATTGAACTGAATTGTACAACACAGTGGGGGTGATGGATGGAGGACAGATTTGGACATTTCTAAAAGCCACTGTTACACAAATGTCAGCATGCACACATTAGCTGTTGCAATACTATACAGTCACACACACTGTGTCTGTTGTGCACACACATAACATGCTTTTTGATGTGCACATGTACACATACATATATATTTTCTGAGGACCGTGCATGCACATATGCACATCCCTTCAACATGACAAACTACTAGCATAAACATATTGTTAAAGAGTAAAAGAGATATGTTAGCAGGTAAGATCTGCCTAGGAAGAATGAGACTTCAAACTCTGTTCTGTTTGGGGTTTGATCCCTGTGTCCATTTCTGATCCAGAAGGTCGCTACATAGCATGATATAGTCTCTGCCATCTCCTTTCTCCCAGATTTCACTGAGATTTTCCTCCTTGCTTTTTGATGGAAAGTGTTTTATGATCCCAGGTAATTTGAGGATGTATCCTTCTCTTGTAATTTGGATATTGGATCAGAATATGTGTGTGTCTCTCTCTCAATCTCTCCTATGACATTGGTTGCATGTTGGCACCTTGCTGCATTTGGATTGTGCTTTGTGTCTCCTGGTTTCCATCTGTAGTTAATTGTCACTCATGTATACGGTAAGAGTCTGCCTGAACTGTTTTCATCTCACTGCACAGAGTGACAATTCTAGGCAGGGATCTGTACCATCTAGACTGTTGTTTTTGATTTGTTCTTGCCACAGACTGATATGTTGGTGAGCCTGGGCCTTTTCTGGTTTGGGGAGGGGCTAGCTGGCTCCATTGGATGGGAGGTTTGAATTGTTGAGGTTAGAAGTGATGAGATATAAAATTGGATTTTATTTCAGTCGTATTTAAGTTGTGACACCCTAGTGCTTTGCAGTGGAAGGAAAGTTTGCTGCTTTGGTTGAGATGACACCAGAAGTCCAGTGTTCTTTATGTATGTTAATTTGGGAGGGGAATTGACCCAGATCTGTGGTGCAGCCAGTGTTGCTATATTTCCTGTGTTCGGGTGGTATACATGCAGCTTACGGTTATTATGGGGTTTTTCAGTAGGCCTACTTCACTGCCGAGACTGTGCCCCAGCTTCATTCCCATATAGACGAAGGAGCTGAATTATATTGTTCAGTAGTTTTACTGAAGGGTTACATCTGTCCAATGGTTTCTTTATGGCATACAAGGTCCACAGTGCTGCTGCTTTTATAATCAATTGGAAGCTCTGTGAGATGTTTTATGAGACCTAGATATGTATAATGTGGGGTGTGCTTAATCTCCATGTCTCTCTGTTAACATTTTAGACTGTTTGGGGGCTTTCTGAAAAGCATGTTGTTGTTTTTCTAAGCTCACCTGCAGGGGATTTATATTGAGCTATGTTTATGTTGCACTTGCCCCTTGTCCTGTGCACACCCTCTGCTGTTGTGACTTCTGGCATATGCCCTGATTCCCTCTACTGCCTCCACACATAGAAATCTCTTGTTAGGGATACATCTTCTGCTGCACAGCGTGTGTGCACACTCTTATGCAGACTCCTTCGGCTGCAGGAGCACAAACAGACACAGACCTCTTCTCTTGCACACACTGACACACACACACAGATCCCTTTACTGCCCGGCACACAGACACGTGCAGTGCCCTTCTCTTGCCCGCACTACACACACTAGTGCAGCTCCCTTCTGCTGCAGGGGCCCGTGCACACTCACACACACATCCCCCTCCCTTCTCTTGCACACCCAGAGCGCGCGCACACACACGTGCTCTGTTCTGCAATCAGAGCGCCTCACTGCCTCCCCCGCTCTGCGCTTGGCCCAGGCAGCCGGTGCATTGCGGGGAGCGGCTTCCCGGAGATCCCTTGGAGGGCGGATGTATTGATCTGTCGCGGCCCAGCCTGCAGCACTGGGTGGGAGGGAAGGGAAGAGGGAGGGAGGCAGCCTAGACCCGCCCAGCCCCGGCCGCTCACTCTCTGCATTGGCTGCGGCGGCTGGTGGTATTGTCCATGGAGCGCCCTGCTCCGCTCCTCTGCTCCGGGACACGCGGCGGACAGGTACCACCCGGCTCAGCTCCATCCCCGGCACATGGGCGGCCGTCCCGCCGGCCCCCGGCAGCGGCTCCTCTCCCGTCTCCCCCGCCCCTCCCTTAACCACCGAGACTCGGTGCCTTCCTCCGCCTGAGCCATGTCTGCGAGAGGTGAGTCTCCGCCAGGCTGCAGCCGGGGCTCGCGGCGAGAGAAACCGGCCTCTCGGGTGGAGCTGGGCTCTGGGGTGGTTGGCGTTTTCCTTGGCCTCTCCGAGGAAATGCAGCGCCGAGGCCATTGCAATGTACCGGGCAGCAGCCCCCTGCCAGAAACTTTGCTGCAGATTTGCTGCCCTAATGCTGCTGATTGAAGAGGCTTGGCTTGACCTTGGGGGTCTGGGTATCTTTGCTCGGCTGTGTGCCCTGCTCGCCCCATCCAGGCAGTGTGGGGTGGGAGGGGGCTTCTCGGGGCAGGCGGTTGACCTGTCTCTAGAGACAGTTAAAGGTGAAGTGAGGAGAATTTTATGTGTCTTCCTCCCTGCCTGGTACCATTTTGCAGCTCTGTGATGGAAATATTCCAGAGCTCGATGCAGCAAGATTTAAAGCTGCAGAGCATCCTTTAAAAATAGACAGATCTACACCTGTAGGACTGTATTAGTGAGACCTTGTTAGCCTGATTTGCATTTTTTTAAAATAATTTGAAAGCTAGAAGCATAAAATAATGGGACTAGAAGGAAAGTGTGCAGGAAGGAGCAATTTCTAAATGTTTCATTTTTAAAGATGACATGAGTCTATTTATAGGGAGAAAAGGAAGATGATGCTGAGTGTGGTTTTATAGTCAATCAGAACTCAGGGGTTACTATTATTAATGACATATTAACAGCTCAGCCATTGCCTGACTACTGTACATGAGTTGCTTTATGCAATTTTTAATGACAATAACAGCATGTTAACAACACTATTTATAGAAATGTGCACCTGCCCTAACAGGAGAATTTTAGTTTTAGACCAGATTTTCATGATTTCTAATGGCAGGAGGTTTAAATTTGAGGCTATTCCTCAGGCATGTGTAAAGGCTGACTCCACATTTCTTTTGCAATGAGCATTTCAGCCCTGATTAAATGCAGAACCGGTCTCATCTCAAACACTGCTGCTTCCGATTTGAGAATTGATGCAGGCGTGGCTGTCTAGAGTTTAGTGCTTTGATTTTGTTTGGTTAAAATTAGTGTCCATGGAAGAATGAGGGGAATGAAAGCAGAAAGGTAAGGATCTGACTCGCATCACAACAAATAAAAAATATTAACAATCTTCTCTTCTGCCTAGGAGATTAAAAGAAAATCTTAATAACAGATAAATAAAATGTTAATTTAAAAATGCACCTCAAATAGCTCTTTACATTAAAGAAAAAAAATTCACGAAGCCAAGAAGATGTGGTTAACAAACCAAGCAACTTCATGGTTATTGTGATGCATCTCATGTGCCTGTCCCCAACTTTCTCCTAGATCTTTGTTTTTTTGTCATCTTTCTTGGTGTTAGGTACATAGTGGCCTCTAACCTGCAAACTATTTTGCATGGATGAGGTCCTGTGCCGGGTTGGAGTGCTGTTGACTTTAATGGATCTTTAATGTGCAGTTGTAAGGACCCACATAAAACAGCTTACAGGATCGGGGCCAGAGGTTGTAAACTCTTTGTGACAGGGACCATGTCTCTTGTAGTCTGTAAAGCACCATACCATCTTTGATATAAATATAAATGATACCGCATAAAAATAATCACGGTATATGGTGAAGCCCTTAGTTCAGGAAGCATGAAAACATGTAGCACTAGCATGTGGGGGATGCGGGAGAGGTATTACAACTGAGTAGGTCCATTGGCCATTTCCTTCTCTGCTATCCTGCTGATCCATTGGAAAGAGGCATAACGTATGTGGACACTAGAACAGCCTTGATGCTGCCTAAGACTGCTGGTAAGGAAAGACTTTGACACCCCAGAAGGGGGAGATACACCTAGTGAGTTGCCAGGGGGCCAGCTCATGAAGAGGGAGCACACTGAGTTCAGAGAGAGAGTGAGTGGCAAGAGAGCATGCAGCAAGTAGCAGAAGTGGGCCTCAGACCTGGAAAAAGCTGATTCCCCAGAGCAGCAAGGAGGAGGTGCCACCTGCGGTGAGTAGACCCTGTGAAATTCAGCATGATTAAAAGAAGGCAATGTAATGGTGGTGGTGCTGGGTTTCAGAGAAGCTAAACTGTGGTGACCACATGAGGTCATTAAAGATCCTGCAGCACTCCCTGTAATCTGCTAATTGTACTGTTTTGGCCAAATGCCGCATTGGCCAATGTTGTATTAATTTAGATAGACTGTGTGGACCAAAGGTGTTAACAAGACCCGGTCACCGTCCAACTTTAAACAAGGTTTGAGGTTTGGTGTACAAAGACCTCAGCCTGCTTAGTACGTTGGCAATCACACCATTAAAATCACTCTAACCTTTTATTAAAGGTACAGAAAAGAAGGAAAACCAGTTAAAGCATTTGAAATGTAAAATAAGGCTTTCATTTTAACAATATCCCTTGTTTCCTTTCCCTTTCACCGGAGAGAGTTTTTAGAAGGAAAAGAACCCTTGTTTGATAGTCTCTTTGATGGTACCAAAGATGGTAATAAGTGTCCTCTTTTTGGAAAAGAGAAAAAAATAGTAGAGATGGGCTGGAGCTGTTGTTGTTAAAGTCTGATCCTGTTTCATCCCAGGTAGTGTTTGGGATTCAGTTGGAGCCAGCAGAGGTGGCAGTGTCATCCGGGTCCCATGTCAGGATCAGCATGTCAAAGGTCCTGAGGTCCCAAGAGGCGGTGGGGATGGCAGCTGTGCTGGTGCAGCTTGCCTCAATAGCCAGTTTTTCTCCTCAAAGTCTCTTCCTTTCACAAAGGAAATTGTGGGTGGAATAGCTCATCCCCTCATTATTTTGCTCACTAATTAAGGCTAGTGTCCAGCATATCAACGTTTATTTTACTGATTTCTGGTTCCATACTTTGCGTGTTTACTCAGCATGATCTTACCACGGTCCTAGAATTATATCAATAATCCTCTTTGTTTGCACTAATTCAGTCTTTCTGTTTGCCTTTTATTCCTTTTCCCATCAGCGTTTGTTAGAGGTTATTGTGACATCATGTGAACTTTCAGGTTCGATTTACAATTGAGCTCACAATTAGTGTAAATTTGTAGGCTCAGTTGTTGCAACAGTAACTAGGGCCAACATTTCCAAAAATTTGGGCAGGCACAAATAACCATTTGGGAAGCCGCCAAGGGGCCCAAGTGAGAACTGAACACATTGGGGATTTTCTGATCTACTGTTCCATTGTGCCCACACTGACTGAGAGCTCTGTGGCTGGAATAGCATGAATGTGGGATTTGCAGGTGTGCTATGGGTATGTAACCAGTATTTTCAGAAGAGAGTAGGGGCCATCAAGGGTCTTGATGCAATACCCATTGGCGTCAAGGGCAAATCTTCCACTGACCTCATTGGCCATTGGTTCAGGCCACTAAAGATGCTCAAAAGTTGGTATTGTCAGAGGTACTGATGAAAGTGATCACACAGCAGCCTCTCATTGGTAGCTCTGCTGTTTTGTATACTCTGATAACAGGCAATACTCAGAGTAAACTCCCCCCTCCCTCCCTTTCTCCAACACACAAGGAAGACAGGATTTACTGTAGCTATTTAGAAGAGCCAAGATAGAGGAAGTGGATAGGATTGAGCCCATAGAGGTAGAAAATGTATTTATTCCATGAATAGTACAGCTGGCTGTATGTGATGCAAAGCGAAAGTTCATGGCTGCAGTGGCTGGATACCCAGCATCAATCCACAACTCCTGCATCTTGTCATCTTCCACAGCAGTTACCTGATTTGCAGCCTGAGTTCTCAGTCTCTGTGTTATGTTGGCAGAGAGGGTTTGTGAGCACTTTCCTAGCAACTCATTCTTGAGGAAGATCACTGCAGATTTTGGAGCTTTGTAAATGAGCTTCCCCTTGCTCCTCTCCTCTATTCTGATATATCCCCCATCACCCACACCTACCCTGTCCTTTCCCCAAGTCCTCTGCAGAGTGTCCAAAGGAGGCCCTTTGAAAATTCCCTTGCACATTTTTAGCTACCTAAAATTACCCCTGCTGTTTCAGGACCTCTTCCAAAGCCCATTGGAGTCAATGGAAGGACTCCCACTGATTTCAATGAGTATTGAATCAAGCTGTCAGTTTGCTAAGATATTAACTTCTTATCCTAAGCTCTTATGTAGTGTTGCTGTGCACTGTTCAATAGCTGCTGTGTTTGGCCCCATACCTGATTGCCTTTCGGTTGTGAAGTTCTCTCTTTATGTTCTTTTCCTATCTCACAAGTGCACTGCGGGGGTTAATTGTTTGCAAAGAGCTTTAACATAATTGGATGAAAGACACTAGATTACCGCAAAGTATTATTTTATGCCCTACTTTTGCATATTCTCTCAAATTGCTTGAAATATGTCAAAAACACTTCTTCTCCTGGAGGTTTGAATCCATGGAAAGTTTAAGTTTTACAGACTGGGTTTTTTGTGGTGGATTTAGTTAGGCTGGAGGAAAAAGATGTGACAGATATGCAGTTCTATCTTTTTGCTTTCCCGTGGTCAAATATTGCAGATATTTTACCAACCTTTCAAAAACAGTTCCAAGAGGGTCAGCATGAACTATTTTCAGCCCCAAAGGTAGCTTGTTCAGAAAACCACACTTTGGCCATTAGCTATGTCTCCTTAAAGAGTGTAACATCACAACAAATGTAACTAGATGTTGATAGAACCTGAGACGTGATATAGAAGCATTTTCGACATATAACTGGTCGTACTATGTCATGGGAGTGGGTGTTACATAGAATATAATTATGATGGTTAGCCTAGTATTCCATAATCCATGAGTGAAGTAATGGAATTGCTTAGTTTGAAATAATAAGCAATGTAATATAAAATATGTTCACATATTTGATTTAATGATATGCTGATAGAGCACTTCCCCTTGAATTATTTTTTCCTTGGGTCTCAGAGCCAAGGTTAGAGCCGGGGAATTCCTAGCTTCTAGTCCTGTGTTGAGACCACTAGACACTCTTATAAGCTAATAACTGAATTTCTCCCTTAGGATGAAGTAAGGTATAACTTACTCTGTAGTTTCTCCCAAGTATCATTTCTTATTTTATATATGCATGTTGTACATCACTTGCTTCTTCTTTCCAGTATATGTGGATTTCTGCTGAAGTAAATACTGAAGATCTTTTGGTGAGAAATGGAAACATGAAAGTGCTGGCTCCTATTTATGATAAAAACTAATTTTTATTTTCATTTTCTCAAGCTTTAAGACCAGCTCTGTCAGCTGCAAACGTGTGTGTGTGTGTGTGTTTGTGTGAGTGTGAGCATGTATACACACACACATTCTATATATATATATATATATATATATATATATATATATATAAAGAATGTATATGTTAATTTTCATCCGACGAAGTGGGTACTAGCCCGTGAAAGCTTGTGCTTCAATACTTTTGTTAGCCTTTAAGGTGCAACAGCACTCTTTGTCTCTTCTACATATGTGTGTGTGTGTGTGTGTACATGCTTACCTGCACGAATCTAGTTTCTGGATTTTCCGTAGATTCTTTTCTTTTGGGTTTGTCATTGTCTCAGCAGTACTGCACATGTCTAGTATCGAATCAGCCATCCACCAGGTGGTAATGTGGTCTTCTACACCCATTTCCAATCTAGACTGCAGTGTCTTTTGTCTGTCAGAGGTATTTTTCTCTCCAGCCTAATTGCAGCCATCTCTAATAGACATTGCTCTTGAAGTAATGCATGACTTAACCACTGATTGAATGTCATTTACATGGAATCCTGAGGCTGGGAAATGCTGAATGTGGTCGTGGGAAATATATACAATTCAAGAATGATGGAACGTATGAAATATACTCCCAAATCTAGTACTTAAAGTGGAAGGTGAAAAAAATTGGAGGGTCTGTTCTAATCTGGGAGCAGCATCTTTGTAAGACATTGTTGAAAGCGCATACCTCGGTGACCCAGCTTGATTTTTAAACTTTATTTTAGCTGAATGTGATCTCTTGCAGCTCCCCACCTTCCACCATGCATACTTTAAGCACTTCCCAAATTAAAATAATTTCTAATATATGATCTGCTCTCTGTAAGAGGAATGGCAATCAAATTCTGAAGCAGCAGCTTGCTGATGTTACCCACATTGTGCCACGAAGCTGATGGAGAAACAAAATGGAACTGTTCAAGACCAGCTGAGAGATTGGGATGAGTATCTCACTTCAAATTCCCTCCATTTTCCCACCCCTGCCCCCCATTTTACAGCCTCCCATTCTCAAAGTATCCCTCATACCCACCATCCTCTGGTGAAGAGGAATAGACTGGACTTGTCAGGGCTCCACTTCTGTTAATCAATTGAGGCCCTTGGAGGGGTTGCTGTTGAGTCATTCAAAGCGCTCCTTCCTCTCTGGCTCCCAATATCTGATAATATAGTCTCCATAGCATCCTCAGTCTCTGCAAGCCGAGAAGTGAGAGCATCCAGCTAAAAACCACCAGAGTCTCCCAGAGTGCTAATGCTAAGCCATCCATTTAAATAATAATAATAGTGTATGCCTTCCCCTCGTGTAGGACACATGGGAGCATGGAAGGTGCAGGCTACTTTCCTTCAGTCCCCTCCCTTGTTCGCCCAAGGCAGGACTTTAGTTTCCTGTGGTGTTTGTCTTGCACTTCCCATGAGCTAGACGGCTCTAGGTAGATTTGAGGTGATTCCAGCCTCAACCTGTCTCAATGTTTTATGTTCATTAACCTGACAGATACATACACAAATGGTTTAAGTTGCATTTTTACAACATATCTTGTGCCCTGTCTTGCTATAGAATCATAGAAATCATAAATGGAAAAGGCCTGTTAGGTATTTGGTCCATCTCCCTGCCTCACAGAAGAGTTCCTTAATGTATATTTTAGGGCAGTCTTTCTCAAATTTGGGGTCTGAGGACCTCAGGGGGTCTGCGAAGGTACTCCAGGGGGTCCGTGGGGTCTGCTGATCAACTCCTCCCCATCCCTCCCAGCACCTCCTGCAAGCTGGGAACAGCTGTTCAGTGGTGTGCAGGAGGTGCTGTGAGGGAGGGAGGGAGGGGAGGAGCAGGGACAGTACGTGCTTGGGGAGGGGGCAGAAAGATGCGGGGTGGGGCTGGGCCTTGGGGAAAGCGGGGGAGTGGGGTCTGGGGCTGAGCAGACAGCTTGGGGCGGGGCATGAAAATTTTTAAAATCAAAATGGAGGTCCTTAGTTTGCTAAGGTTTGAGAACCGCTGTTCTAAGGCATTTGTCTAGTCTAGATTCAAATGCCCCAAGTGATGGGTTTCCACCATTTTCCTTGGGAGAATGTTCCGCAGCTTTATAGAGCTCATTGTAAGTTTTTTTTTTTTTTTTTTTTCAAACAATCATCCTAAATATCCCTGTATTTATTTCATACTGTAATCCCTGAGTTAGCTAATTCCTGTCTATCCTTCGTGTTTACTTTGCCCAAAATCTTGTAGTCGGTTATCCTTTTCCCACTCTCCCCCTGCCTCCCTGATCCTGAACTCATTGAAGCGCTTGATCTTGAACTCATTGAAGTCAATACATTCAGGATCAGGTCCTGTGTTGTCACTTAGGCAAATTATGCACTCTGGGAGCTGATCCTTCCAGCCCTTTAACATTCAGATCTGGTAGAATACCTGTTTTGATGGGGAAGAAGAATGAATTACAGATCTATTAGACTTTAAAATTAATATTTTGCTTCTGTTGCTCTTTTGTTTAACCTCCCGCCCCTTCAGATTGATTGCACGTTCTTTTGAGATTAATGAAAATTGGTCCCAAATGAATGGAAAAAAATGATATAGAGGCAAATGGAACAATAAGAGGAAACTGGGACAGTGAGGTAAAATCTATTTTAGATGCACATCTTTGAATAGATTCACACACAAGGAAAATAAAAATCAGCTTATGGATGGAAAGGCAGGCAAAATTGCTTTTAGAAGTTGAGTGAAAAATACCAAAAACTAGCATGTGGCTTGCAATCTCTGAAATCAATCTTCCTGGGATTTGTCTTAGTTGTAATGGATTTGAAATGAATCAGCACTTCATTTTGAATCATATATGTAAATAATTGAAAATGGAAACCAGTTCTCCTCAATTCTCATAATTTCTTAATTGTCTCTTAGTTATGCAGTTTGAAGGCAGAAGCTCATAATGGATGGCAGAGTTGTGTTTGTAAAATCCTGGGACCCGTTCTTGGTGCTTAATATTTTATCGTTTTATGTGCTTTAGCTGGAATATCTTTCCAGGCAGCTGACCATCATAGTTAAAAACCAAACCAAACCACCCATTCTGTAGCAAATACTGTATTAATGTTACAGTCAGTTGTAAAGTATTTAACAATTAGTATTGCATGCTTTAAAGAAGGAATTTGTTCATCATTAGATGATTCAGTGCAATTAAAGGGCCCAGTTCTGCAAACTCTACTGAATATTGTGTCTACTATATTCAAGTCCCATTTGCTTGAATAAGAAACTAAGTATTTTGCAGGATTAGGTGTAAAGATTGGACCAAATGGATGAAATACAGTAATGCATTCCTACCACTACAGACTGGGACCCCAGTTTTATCCCTTCAGCAGCTAGATATCCTAGATTTCTAGAGTTATGCCATTGGACCAGTTTGTGTTCAATATTAATCACATAACGTTAGAGTCCTGTAGCTTCACTACAACTATAAGAGATCATATTCATTCTGCCTTTGCTCGAAATTATGTACTTATTTTTTTAGCTCTGTACTTTAAGTAGAGAAAACGAGGAATACTTGTGGCACCTTAGAGACTAACCAGTTTATTTCAGCATAAGCTTTTGTGGGCTATAGCTTTAAAGAGAGGATCTGTTGACGTGAATGTGAAAAAGACTGAAGTGCTAATGTACCATAGCCCTTTGTGAGACTGCTATGCTTCTACCACCAAAAGGAGAGGTGATGGTAACTCTCTTATATTGTTGTTCTAGGCTAGGAGATGGACTGTAGGGGTATCTGTACTGTACAACTGTGATTCACTGGGAAGGTATTGCTGCAGGAAGTAAAGAAAACAGCATTTCAGCCGATGATAAAGGCACAGGGAAACTAGACAAACTTTTTCAGTTCCCATTTCAAGGAGGGTAGAGAGAAACAATCTAGTCAGCTGTGAGGTATTGATTCATCAAAGAACTTAAAGATGTGCTTAACTCTGTTAGGAGTCAATTAGATTTAAGCACATGCTTAAAACATTCTGCCAAATCAGAGTCTGAGTGAATAATGTTAATCTGTAGTGAGAACATCCTTTTTTTAACTAAACAGTATATTGGGCTGCATGCCACTTTTCACATGCCATCTCTTGTAGAGTTTCTTTTGTTTCATACTCAAACTTTCCCCTGGTATTGCACTGGCATGCCATTTAAAAGTGATCTTTCTTCAAAGTATGTCAAAGGATGTGAGTGGTTTTAATCACAATATGCACAACAGTCAGTAGGAAAACCTTCTCTCTGGTTATATGGTAAGGAGTTTAATTTTATTGCTTTCTTACAGATGAAGAAAGAGAACCTGCTTGCAAAAATCACAGGCAAATGACACTAGATAGGTATAAAACTGGATACTTTTTAATTCAAGGCAGCAAACTAATGTCAATTTCTCCAATATACTAGTGGTGTTTATTACTTACTTTTCTATATTTGGGACCCTACTTTAATCATTTTAAGTATGTCATCATTCTGATTTCTTCCAGTGGGAGTTCTGTATGAATAAGGATTATGGGATTTGGCTCAATAAGGGGACTCTGCTATAATTACTGTTACTGTGAAGCTGATTTTTGTTGCCATCATATCAGGCTCTTACATAGCTTCAGTGATCAAGACAGAAGTCAGCAAAACCACTGTTCAAGCTGCAGTTTTCCTTTAACTAGTGAGGAAAGGTTCCACTCTATTTTTGGCATTGAAAAGTCTGAGAGCAGTCTCCAGCCAAGTTAGAAAAAGAGCTGAATTCTGATTAACTGTCAAGATCTGCAGCGGAGGAGAAATCTAAGCTAGTGCTGTGAAAAGTTTGTTTACAGGAGCTCTTACTCTTTCCAAATCTTCATGTATGAAACTTCACAGTCAGTTGTAGATGAGTGATCCAGAGGATGCTCGTTTATTACAGCCTCAGCTAGAATATGTCTCCTCTTTTGCTCATGCTGTAGAGACTCATATTTACGGCTTTGAAGATCACTGGCTTGATTCTTGATGTGCCAACCAAGATGGTGGCTGTCACAGATGTCTCTTGTAAATCTAAATAATTGAAGCCAACAATCTCCTTAAAGTTAGATTGAGTGTAGATGGAAATCCAGCCAAACATACCTCAGATCATGTTTTCATGCCTGTTAAAGAAATCTGATGTACTGCTGAAGTGTACCAATTCCACAGCTACAGGGCTTTCTTGACTCCTTTGTTTCAGTTCTTCAGCCATCTCTACGTGTGAAAGTGCAATGTTAGCATGTGTTCAGACACTTGTTCACTTCTGGGAGGAACACTGGCAAAATATTTGGGTTCAGTTTTTGTATTCAGAATGTAATTTTACAGTTTTTGTAGGAAAGTAATACTTGCATTTGGATGCGAATATACATGGAGGTCTGGCAAAAGAAGAGAGAGGATTGAAGAATGTAAGTGGAAGGTGAACTGGATCTTACCAATATGTGAAATCAAATGGGTTTTGTTTTCTTTAATTTAAAATAATCCAAGCAATAGAATTACTATCCCTATAAAAGAAATCTATAAATGTCTCTGCTGTTTTTTAACAGTGAATAGAATCATAACACTGATTGGACCTCCTTGAAATTGTGCTTAGTTTGACCTCTTGTCATATTGTCAACTGTTACTTATTTTTGTTAATATTCCTTTCATGAGTAAAAATGCAGGCATTCAGTGCAAGTTAGAGGTGTATGTGTGTGGGTGTGAGAGAGATGGGGAACAGTGCAAAGTGGGAAGGGAAGATTTATTTTTTTTGCCACAGAGTAGTTTTCTTTGAAATTGGAATTTTAACAATTTAAACAGCACAAACTTCTTTTAAAAAAAGGTTACATGTAAAAATGTATTATGAGAAGACAATAATAATAATAAGTAATGTGGTTATTCAAGGCTGAATATTTATAGTGGTTCGGACATCTGAGACAATCCAGAATTGCTGGGGTTTTGATCTCTAAAGAAGAGTTATAAAACTTCAGTCATAATTGAATTGACAGATGCTAAGAACAAAACAACAATAACAACAAAATGTGCCCTATTTTGTTCCTAAAATACTGGATAAAGCTAGAATAATTGAGAAAAGAATTTGATTAGGATTTAGGGACTTCTGTAACATGAACTGAAGTAACCTCAGTCCAAAATATTTTGAAACATTTTTTTCTCTTTTCTATTACCAACTGTTTTGATATTTGAGCTAAACAAGAGAGGATGTATTATGTATGTACACATGATAAACATTAGGAGTTTCACGTCTTAGACCCATAAACATTCTGGATAAATAGATTGTATATTTCTGCAAAAAATAACTTTTTTTTTTTTTAAAAAAAATTAAGCCTATCTGCCACAATATCCTTTCTATTTGTTTGATAATGGCATGTTAAAATTATAAATAATTAATATCAGTTAATTTACTTTAGCTGCCATAATAGCATTATCATTTTTTTTTACACTGATACAGTGTAGGTATGAGAATTTTAAAGACAATGTCATTTATTGTAGAGTTGCTGTAACATTTTTGTCTTTCCTGAAACAAAACAGTTGTGACCACAACTTTCTTTTTAAAATTTAATTTTCTGGAGAGGAAGGGCAGAGACCAATACCTCAAAACATTAACAACTGGTTTAATTTTCAAAATAATCTTGCACAGTCAAGAATCTTGCCTGATATTTTTGGGCCAATTCTGTTCTGAGTTCCACTGGGGTCAATCTAGAGTAATTTTGCGGGCTTTGATAAGTTACTCTAAATTATCACCGATTTAACTCAAAATAGACTTTGGCCTTACCTCTGTAAGATAGATGCACAAAGTTAATATTGACCTAACTTTCATAGTAGCAACTGGAGAGTGATGATTTATTTGCACAGTTTCTATTTTTAAAACTAGAGCTGGGTGAAATTTTTCAGTGGAAAAAATATATGAATTTATGAATTCATATTGGTTTAGCTAAATTGTTCATCTTGAAAAAACAAAAATTCCATATAAGTTACAACATTTTCAAAGTGAAACACTTCAATGTTCTGAGTTGAAATCACTTTTTTGTTTTAGAATTTTCCTTCAATTTTATTTTTAAAAATGCAAAAACATTTTAAAAAAAACTTCACAGAATCTAAACAAAACATTTTTTTACCCCAAACAAATTATTTTTCAACATATTGATTCATTGAATTCTAATTTTTTTTGTTTTCGAGTCAACCCAAACATACCTGTTTCTTCACAAATGCCAGCAAACCCAAAAAACAAAAACAAAAAACCCCCCAACCCTCCAAAATTAAAAAACCCCCAAACTGTTGTTCACACAGCTATTTTAAAACTCAAAGAAGCACACAAGTAAAAAGCCATTTGGCCTCTTTCTGGTGATAGGTTGAGATTTTCAAAAATGCCAGTGGACTTCAAGAGTGCAAGTCCTGCTAACTTTCAATGGCTGCTGTGGTGCTTTTGAGATTCCCCCTGTTTAAACAGTTAAAACAGCCAAAAAGTTGGTGTCACATGGTGGTCAGTGTTAGATTTCACTGTGAAGAATTGGAAAAATGGAGTGAAAGAGAAGGTTCTCCTGTATGTTTTCCTTATGTTATGTTCACATAGTAACTCATCCTTACCTACCTTCTCAGCACCTACATAGAGTGATCTGAATGTTTAGGAATATCCCGATAGATCGGGGGTGGGCTAACTTTTTGACCTGAGGACCACATCGGGGTTGTTTACTCACCCTTGAAGTAGCTCTACCTGGAAAGAAGATTGTGAGGGTAAATTAATGTTTCTACAGATCTCTGCAATGTAAAGAACTATAGAAATGCTATGTGTTGTTCTGTCCTTTTTCCTATCTAGTACTACAAAATATGCAGAGAGAGCTGAAATTTCCTTTGATAAGACCAGGTCTGTGTTTTGAGTGATAAATCCCATTGAATTTCTCATGTTTAAGGTCTAGGTTTGGGAGATTATGTGACTTGTTGGAAAAGCAACCCCCTAGAGACAGCTTTTGCAGATGCTGGAAGTTCACATTTTTCCTTTCTGCAAGACAAAAAAGACCAAACAAACCAGTGCAGAAAGATGCATTTTATGCTCAGTACATTAGCCCCACTCCATAGTTATCAGAAGCAAAAAGACTTTGTCCCCTGAGGAGTTTATGAATTCCATCCATCTTGCTATTTATGATGCTCTGGAAGTATTTTTAGAAAACATTAGCAATGGTGCCGAAGGGGACTCTTTATATGGACTAATTCACTAGGCAGCAGGCTGAAACTAAGAAGCAGGAATCATACGGATTACAGTGAAGTCGTAACAACAAAAATTCCAAACCTTTTGTTGATGATATATAATAATTGGAATCTGTCTATAGACAATGATTGAAGAGTGATAAACATGGGGAAGGAGATCTATGGTTGACTGCAAACATTTGCAAGATTGGTGAAGAAATCCTAAACTTATTCTCTGAGGTTCTGAGAATGTGTACATGTGAGAGAATATTGTTAGAGAATTCATGCAATGGAGTCCAGAGGAGAAACCTATGTGTATTTCTGAAACTTTCCACCAAATGTACAGGGCTTTGTATACTTTGACTAGGGTGACTCCGTGTCCTGATTTTATAGGGACAGTCCCGATTTTTGGGGCTTTTACTTAAATAGGCAACTATTATCCTCCACCCCAGTCCTGATTTTTAACACTTGCTATCTGGTCTACTGTAACTTTGACAATAGTGGGTCTCATTCTGATCTCCCTTACACTGCTTTAAATTGGAAGTAAGGTGTGTGTGTGTGTATCTGGATATCTGAGAGCAGTGAGAGAATGAGCAAGTAAGAGAAGGCTCTGAAGCAAAGTGAGGAGGGAAGGCATGTGGGAGTCCTTTTGGAAGCAGAAACAGAGACACAATCAGAACTGGTGTTGAATACAGAGAAGTTGCCTTGGAATAAGAGACAGGATTGGAGACTATTTTGATAAGGACCAATTTATCTAGCGAAAGGTACTGTAAACCTTTGATTTAAAAAAAAATTAATTTGTGTGTGGGTTGGTTTTGTTTTTTGTGTGTTGCCTTTTTTTTTTTTTTTAAATGCCTTGAGATGTGTAGTAATCTGTTCTGTTGCATTCTGGAGTAACTTCCCTTAGGAATCCTTGGAATGGCTTTAGGAAAAGAAATCTTACTAATTAGTCAGGTTTTTTGGAGGGTGGCGGGTCTAGGGGAGATTAAATCAGAATAAGACTGAGTGGCTCCAGTGCTCATGGGCATACTACAGTGCTAAGCAGCACAATCTCTGCCACTGCAGAAAAGCTGAATGAAAATGTCACTGCCGAATGAATGGTGAATTCCTCTCTAATAATGCTTTCTTTGCACCTCATACTGAGTGCCAAAAAGGAATATTAAGACTTTTGTAATGAGATGTATTAGGTTTTCAAAGGAGAACAGAATAAGCCCTGTCACTTGGGACATTTTAAAACTGGTCACCAGGAAGCAAATAGAAATCATACTGCGAGGGATAATCCTTCATTGGCTCACAAGGAATGGATTCGATGACCTTCCGACTGGATGATCTCCATCTCTAACATCCATGATAAGCCCCAAAATGCAGCCAGAATCTTTTTTTTTTTTTTTTTAAGTCATACAGTAGTTTTTCTTTTTTGCACAATATAGTGAGTTCAGGTAAATGGAAGATAATGTGATAAATCAACATGAATAATCAGAACTGGATAACCCACCAAAACCATCAGTGGTGCTTTAATGCTGAAATGAAGATTGCAAATGACTTTATTAACAGCTTCAGACAACAGGTATATTCCAAAAATGCTTTCCTTCACTCCTGCTATGCAGCTCCATTTTCCTGGTGTGTCTTGATGTTATAATTCATGGACATAGAAGTTGCATAGAAATGTATCATGTGGCAAATGTATCATCGATGGACTTAACTGTTTCTTAGAGTTTTTTCTTACTTCCAGCAGTATTAATTTCTGACATCTGTGAAAGTAGACTACACAGGCACCAAGAGGAGAGATTCATGCACATTAAAAATGCATGTTAACGTGTCTGGTTGGAATTTCTGTATGTGAGGGTCTTCACTGATTTTTCTGTTCTGTACTCAAGAAATGATATGCAATGTAGAATGGAATAACTTATGGCTATTAAAGTCTATTAATCTTAATTGTCTCCTTTGTCCAACAATTAGACTCCTGTAAAGTGAGGCAACTTGATACGAAGGCTTGAATGCAGATGCATCCATGATTGCCTAGAGCTAATGTGTGTGTGCTCAATAAGCAGGTCACTCTAAATATCAATCTTGTATTATTATCTGTATCAACAGTACGGAAGTTCAGAATCATTTTCTTTCTTCTGCTTCTCTTCCTGTGATGGGATGTACGAACCCCACTCTCGGCCTGAAGGGCTTAAAAGTTCAGTGTTGGACCCAGGTAGCCCTGCCCCTCTGAACCCACAGAGCATGCTCCAGCTGGAGAGGACAGTTAAAAGGAAGCAGCAGAGCTCACTCTGAGGGTGTAAGACAGATTTGCCCTGACGAGTTCTGGCCAAGGGTGCTGAAGAAACCTCCAGGTGGGACATTGGACTGCATTCTGAGCCCATTTGGGGCTGAGTGTTAGGTTGGCTTTTCTTTTTCTTTAGTTACCTTATGTTGGACTTGGAGCTGTGGCAGAGACACAGTGGTAGGAAGGGAACCAGGGAGGGTACCGCCGGCAGCACTTCAGAGTGCCGGGCACAACTGAATCTCATAGAACCTGGGATCAGAGCCTGGTGGTGCAGGAAGGCCTGGGGCCCTGAGCTCCCTATACCAACTGCTCCTGCTTCCAGTGAGGCCTATGCCACATTCCAAGGACATTGCAACCAGAGGGGAAGCTAAACCCGTCATCTGATAAGGAACTGGAGAGAAAGACGTTCCTGCTGGGAGATGATATACCTGACCCTTTGAGGGCTTTATTGCACTTCCTTTAGGAAACTGAAGCTAAAAGCTTTCCTAAATAGAGTATTTTCCTTTGTCATACAGTATCTTCTTCATGCTTCAATCAATAGCTGTATGTTGGAGACACCAGAGGATAGTAGTTTAGAATACCGGAGCTCAGACAGACACAGCAATTTGGGCTTTCCTGCTCTAAGCATTGGAGAAAATAATTAGCAGGCCTTTTATTTCTTATAGAAGATCTAACTTATTTCTTGACTGCAAAATGACCCTTTGAAAGTGACAGTAATGGGCAGAGAATACACTGAGGACAAATAGTCTTTCTGCAAGTACCAGAGCTCTCTGAAAATGAGCTATGCCATAATGGCTGAATTCTGCTACATTGATGTCAATGTAGAATAACTCCACTCAGGCCAAATCCAGATAGCTGAAGTTGGACCTGTTAGTTTTAGGGTAATGATTTGGAGCACAGTGGGAGTTAGAAATTATCACACCATTCTAACGTGCTGTGCAGTTAGGGATAAGGGTTCAACTAGTTCAGCTACTCAGTTTGAACTTTTATTTTGCAAACTGTTAGTTTGCTGTATATGTATTGGCACAGTGAGGGCCCCACCTAATTTGTGTGTGATTTTTATATAGCATTTTAATGAACAATAAATGTATATGGTTATTAGTTGCGTTCATAAGTTCACAAACCACATAGATCAAATATGTTTTTAAGGGATAAAGGGAAAGCAATGTTACCCATAGGAGAAAAGTGCTGTGTATCCAAGTCCTTCCCAGAGATAGTTAAGAATTCCCTATTGACGAATAAGAAAGCAGTGGCACAGTGGAGTTCAGTGGCTAACTGAACTTAGTGCCTTAGATAAGAGTAGAACCCAGCTGCCTTGAGACCCATTAATGTGCCTTATCCAGCAGACCATGGTACATCTTCTCAGATGGTCATACGCAATCTGGAACATAGGTTTGAATCTCTTCGCTATTTCTAGAGCAAGGTGACCGTTGTATGTAAGTTCTCACAGGAGGGTAAGACAGAACTGGGAACTGAACCCACATCTCATGGATTCCAGTTCAGTGCCTTAACCAAAAGACCAGCCTTCCTCCCTCTATATAACATGGGACACATTCTTCTCTGAATGTCACTCTGGAGTAGCTCTATTGACTGCATTGAAGTCTGCTCCTTTTGCAGCAGTGAGGTCCCTATTGTCAATTTGCCAGTAACCTGAGGATTCCTACTAATAGTCCATGTATTTATGTAGCGATTTTAATCAGCTGCTGCATGATGAGGTTGGCTGCACTAGATCATGGTTTCTGGATTCTCACTGCTGAGAGCAAGTTTTGGCTCTGTATCTCCAAGTTTTATGCAGGTGAAAAATCCATAAATCAACCAATAGCACTGCAGTCTTCTGCATTTCAGTGATTTTTTGGAAAATCATCACTGAAATGCAGAAGGAAAATAATCTGCTTTAAAAGTGCTTCTGAAGGCTGAAGAGAGCCATAAAGTTTATAAAGCATTACTTTATTCCCCATTTTCATTGCATTTGAGCCGATTGGAGTTCCAAAAGAGAAATGCAGCTTGTAACATTGCTGTGGTGTATTGCAGTGAATTCAGGTTACCCCCAGCTTCTTTTTTCTTTTTTAAATCAGAGATTTGGCAATGGCTGAATTCTAATTTATCTGACATTTGGCCATCTGGAGCTGAGCCAGGCTTTAGTCACATGCCTTAAGTGTATGTGTAAAATGGAGCAACATGGGAACAAGGGGCAAAATTCATCTCTGATGTAAATCTAATGAAATCAGTGGAGTTACACAGGGATAGAATTGGGGTTTTCAAGTATCAATTTGCTGTGCAGATTATTGGAGAAATTCTATCTTGTTTTCTCAGCTATAAGGTAGCCTAGTGGTACAAGGATGGGGCATTGTGTGTAATTTACCAGTAAAGTGAATGCAAATAGAAGTCTGGAAAGACCGCATGGTGTTTTGTTTGGATTGATCTGGTACTTGTTTGAAACTGGCTAAGTCATTGCCAGTGCTGCGTTGTCTGAAAGCTGAGCCAACTGCAGTTAGAAGGAGTAAATTGCAATCCCTCTGACCCCTGCAGAAACCCCCCTGGGGAGAGGTCTGTGTAGATCTCAAGGGATCTGCTAGGTACAGAGTAGGGTGACTACCTTTTCAAAATGCAAAAACAGGACACATTCAGGAGCCCTGCCCTCTCCATGGCGCAGAGCGACACCACAGGGAAAGTGATTTAAATCACTGTGTTGACACTCTCATTCAGGAGTAAAGTGTATTTAGAACACTGTAACTTAGTTCCCTTAACTTGCAGTTTAAACAGAAGTTTAATGTTCTTTAACTCACACTCTCAGTTACAGTGGGCTTGTCTTCACTAGCGCAGGGAGAGATCGATCGCCAGTGGCGCCCCTGTCGACCCCGTAACTCCAGCTCGCCAAAAATCACAAGCTGGAGTCGACGGGGGAGCGCGCCACCACTGTGAGGATGGGAGGTAAGTTGGCTGTAGATATGCCGATTTCAGCTACATTATTAACGTAGCTGAAGTTGCGTATCTACAGTCGATCCCCCGCCCTAGTGAGGACCAGCCCTTTGTCTGAACTTTCCTGAGGCCTGCTCTACACCTAACAGTTAGATCTACCTAGCTGCATCGCTCAGGACTGGGCTGCTACAGTATAAGTAAAGGGAAACTTTGAAGATAATGGAGTAAATTAGGCCATTGTTTAGTCAGCAAAGTTGTTATTACTGGTGGTGATGGGTGAGCCAGGAAGAGCACAGCTTGAGTCTCCAATCCAAGGCGGAGTTTGAAGGGATGGTAGTTCGAAAACTATCTTGTTACTTTTGACAGACCCAGATCCATCTGCAAATGGATAGATAAATATGGAACCTAGCATTTTTATGAAGCAAACCTCTCTCTCTAGCCAAGAACTAGACAATACAGTGAGCACATAAAGAATAGGGAGTGCTTTACTTTGGACACATTTATTTAGAAGGCAAAGACAAGTTTTCAGCTTTTTGTCTAACAAATTAAGCGGACAATTTTACAGACCTTCTTTTCAGAATAGAATGGCATTTTAAGAGCAGATCATTTTCTCCTTATTTGAGTTTTGAGGCAATAGCTGATATACCACAAGACCCAAAGAGCAGACTGAAGAGATAAACCATCGGTGGAATATTTTTGAGGTTATGCTGTACTTACTTTGTGGAAATGTTGCCATGTCCTCCTTTAAAGGGTTAACCCCACTTAATTTACTTTTCTATCACTTCCCCAGAGGTCAGTGCACATCCAGGTTGCAGTTCTAATGAGCCAGCATCATTTTCTCTCCTCTAAAACCAATATAAATAGAGAACATCCAGGATCCTTCACTGCCAAAGTGTTGCCTAGCACAAGGATCTATCGGCAGCTAACATTTGAAACTTGAAGCTAAAAACAATTCAGCAGATGGAGTTTGAAGGTCATCCAAACACGACATCAAACCTGCTCGATTCTGCTCTCTGGTATATCATTTATGACTGTGGCTAGGCTCTTATCTACCATTCCCCCCCTCCGTCAGTTGATTGTCCTGATGGAAGATGGGGGAGTGTGTATGTGAGAAATTTATTCTTGCCCACTTATTTTTTTAGACATGTCAAGGTTCCCTCTCCACTCTGAATTTTAGGGTGCAGATGTGGGGACCCTCATGAAAGACCCCCCCCTAAGCTTATTTTTACCAGCTTAGGTTAAAACTTTCCCAAAGCACAAATTTCTTGTCATTGAACAGTATGTTGCCACCACCAAGTGATTTAACAAACATTTAGGTAGGGCCACGTAAAGCCCTATTTTCCCCAAAATATCCCTCCAAGCCCTTACACCCCTTTCCTGGGATGGCTTAAGAATAATATTTTAACCAATTAATTACAAAGTAAGCATAAACCCAATGCCTGGGATTTTAGAACACTGAAAACATCAATCAGATTTTTAAAAGAGAAATTTATTTTAAAAAATGTTAAAAAGATCATCTCTATAAAATAAAAATAAAAAATAACTTTACAGGGTAACAAAAAATTCAAAAACACCAAGAAATCCTCTCTAGCCATGGTTTCAAAGTTACAAAATAAAATAAAATGAAATAAACCTCCCTCTAGCAAAGGAAAATTTACAAAATAAAACAAAAAATAATCTTACACACCTTGCCTGGCTTTTACTTACAGTTTTTGTAATATAAAAGACTTGCTTAGGATTGTGTGGAAAAAATGAATTTTTTTTGGTCTGGTCCCTCTTAGTCCCAAGAGTGAACACACACACAAACAAAAAGCACAAACAAAGCCTTCCCCACCCCACCCAAATTTAAAAGTATCTTCTTTCCCCATTGGTTCTTTTGGTCAGGTGCCAACCAGGTTATTTAAGATTCTTAACTCCTTACAGGTAAAAGGAAATTCTAGGCTACCCTTAGCTGTATGGTTATAACATGACAAAAAGCTGGAAACTTGTCTTTGCCTTCTAAATAAATGCATCCAAAGTAAAGCACTCCCTATTGTCTATGTGCTCAGTGTATTGTCTAGTTCTTAGCTTAGTTTGTTTCATTAAAATGCTGTGGCAGATTGTCTTTCCATCTTTTCAAGAAGCAGGAACACTAAGCTGTGCTGACTGGGCTACCAAATGGCAGTTTTTAAGGAAGCAAAAGCCTGGATTTATAATGCAGAACTGTTCATTAGTACCTGTGTACCTCAATGCAAAGAATCTGGCAATATGTTTCCATTAAGGGTGTAATTCCTCCCCTTTGCACAGGGTTAGCCCAAAGGCTATGTATCACTTAAATCCCACTTGAGCCTTCTTCTGAGCATTGCTAAACACACTGATAAATATGACCTGCTATATGTGTTCCCACTTTTAAAAATTATACAGTTTTTCAGTGACGAATAATTGGTCATTACACAGCTGTGTAAGAACTAAGGAAAATGGAATAATACTTACTGTAAATAAATAAATCCTTTAGTCTGGATGGGCCAAACTCTAATGCTATTATCAGAATGAGTAACATTTTACTCTCTGGGGTGTCCCACTGATTTCGGTGGAATCTAATATTTAAGATGCTAGTCAATGTGATTAGTAGTGTCAGAATCTGTTCCTTTATTCATGAACAGCCAGACAGTGGTGGACATATCATCTTGTGCTGAGCATTTTGAAGTGGATAATCTGCATGCTAATCTGTCACTGTAACCTGAGGGTTCTGAAATGGCTGCTGACTTGTTCCTTTGTGAATTTCTGTGTAACATATTTCGTTTCTAGGCAACTTCAGAGAGTCCAGTTTTGCAGTATCAGAATGTCACATTTTTATTTTCATTTTTTGTTACTGAAACAATAAATAACTGTTTCACTTCAGAGGCTTAATATCTGAAACATTTAAATGACAGACATTAATCACATTGCTTAGTGTGCTATTTGAGGGCACTTATACCGCACTCATCACCATAGTATATAAGAACCTATGTAGAAGAGAAAAGAGAACTTGTTTTGGGGAAGAGGGTTAAGTTTCATGAGATTCTCCCTCACCTCATTTCTTCCCTCCCACCTCTTCCAGGCGGTGTGGCTGTCCTCTGATTTCTATTCTGTTTCATAATGTATCTATTTCTCCACTGAATGGACTTTTAAGCTGCCCAAAAATAACAAGATGACTCCATTGAAACAGCAGTACTGGCCAAATGCCCATACTCACCAGGTTAAGATTGGCATTAAACATATTAAATAGCTAAAAAGGTACCATTTTAGTTGATTGTATATTTAGGTCTCCTGAGGTTGCAGCTGTCCTGTTTTTACTTCAGGTAATGCAATAACAGTGCACCATGCTGTGAAGTAATGGCTTCCATGGAGCTCTGTTGGAGTATGTAGAAGGCTGGGGGTTGTGCAAATGACTTGTCGGGGGGAAAATAATATTGTCATTTGAATTATTGTCATGCCGAGGAGCCACTGTCATGGATTCTGATTCAGTTGTGCTAGGTGCTGTACAAACACAAACATAAAGTGAAGTGAGAGCCTTCCTTGCCGCAAGGAATTTACAATCTAAGTACAGGACACAACAGATACTGACAAAGTGTGGGAGTGCAAGGAAACAATGAGACAATATCAGTCATCATATTAGGAAGTGGTCTGTGCACACGAGCAGTGTAACTGCTGTCAAAAATTTTATAGGCATCATGCCAAAGGAGAGTTTTGAGCAGGAATTTAAAGGGGCGTAATGAGGTAGCTCTGTGGATGTTTACTGGGAGTGCCTTCCAAGCACAAGGAGCAGCAAGAGAGCGAGCCCAAAAGTACTTGTTTGAAAACATCACAAGTGAGAGATGGAGACTGGCACAATGGGCTGATCGGAGGCAAGCATGATTTTTCAAAGCTTTTAATGATGAAAAAACTCAGTGGGGAGGGATAGCTCAGTGGTTTGAGCATTGGCCTGCTGAACCCAGGACTATGAGTTCAATCCTAGAGGGGGCCATTTAGGGATCTGGGGCAAAAAATCTGTCAGGGGACAGTGCTTGGTCCTGCTAGTGTAGGCAGGGGGCTGGACTCAATGACCTTTTAAGGTCCTTCCAATTCTACGAGAGAGGCATATCTCCATATATTAAATGACTCTTGGAAATTGAGCAATCTGCTGAGAAACACCTGACCAGACTAATAGCTGCATTGATTTTGCAGCATGATGCATGTTAGGCCATCAGGTAAAGTAGCAGCCAGATGACTTTGTGTTTGAGGGACATGAAAAGGTCTTGATTTGTGATGAGTGGAAATTCTGTGATTGACTTTTGGTCTTGGAGACCTGGGGGTTCAAAATCTAAAATAGGAGGGTGAAACGCACAGGACATGGAGCCATTGGGGATGCATCACAGGCTGTCAAAGCTGTGGCAGAGAAGACTCTAGGGGAGTAATTAGGTGCTGAGTTCCTAGGCCATAGCATATGAATGAGGAGTGTATAGAGCAGTTGGAGATGAGACCTAAGAAGGATCAGAGCTGTGGAGGGCCCTGGAGGAAATTGAAATGGAAGGAAAGTGAAATTCATAAAAGGGATCCCAGATCAGATCAACATGGCCAGTGAGTGAGGAAGGTAATTTTATAGCAGCTGGAAAAATAGATCTGTGGGAAGTGATGGAGTCAAGGAGGTGGAGTTAGTAGTTGAGGTGACTAGGCCAAGGTTTTAGTTGAGGGATGGAGCAAAAGGGATGAATTTTGAGAGAATGCTAAGGCAGAACTAGTGGGATTTGGTAACAGCATGGCTGTTGGGGAGACAAGGTGAATAAGTATTGATGTGCATTGGTAAAGCTCTGTGGGTGCACAGTAAACATGGCTTTATAGCCAGTACAACAGCCACTCACCTGCAAGAACTATAGATCTGAAAGCAGGGGGAGGGGACTTTACTTTTTAGGTTTCAGCTGTGACTTTTTGCCTACGATTTTGTTGCTTAAATGAAGGGAATAGGGAAAAGCTCGACAATGAACCCAACTGCAATGAAACACAGCTGTAAGAAAACCGCAGTCTTAGTTCCAAGTGTTCTGTCTCCTGGGGTGTGTTATGAGCCCAGCAAAGTACCAGGAACTTTGGCCGCTTCTCCCTCCACATATTTTGTCGGGAGTCAGAAGATAACGAGTGCTCTAGCAGCTCAAAGAAACCAACAAGCAGACTCTGAAGTGGTATTGAAAGTTGCAGGGGATTTAATAGTTAACACTCATACTATTCATCCCTGATTCTCACTGGAAGGTCCTCTGTGTTCATTATGAGTCCCAAGGATGCTATCTTGGCAAACACAGCTGCGGCACTGCTGTCACTTCAGTGTAATTAATCATCCAGGCTGAATCAGAGGAGAAGGTTCCTTTCTTTGCCCTCATTACAAATAGCTGTAAAAAACAGAAAAGCCTTGTGGCCAAAAAAACCCCTTTCTGAGCCACCTCAGTATGCATGATCCTAATATTAATGTGCACGGTTTGGTATTTGTTCATATTTTGTGAGAGGTATGTGTGATCCTCCCCCCCCCCCCCCCCAAAAAAAAAAAAAGGATTATGAAATACCCCAAACTCTGCAAAAGTGGCACATCTTTATTTGTAGCCACTCAGTGGGGCTATAAAAAGAAAGTGCACTTGTGCTTGAAATTAGTCTGGCCATACTGACTTTTATCATTGAACAGGTATGGGGGCTTGATCACATTGGGTAAACTGAAAATGTTTGCAGTGGCTTTTCCAGCAAATTGCATTGTGTTTGTTTCAGGCATGGCTTTGGGGGCAGCTTGCATGCTCTACTAATGTCACTTTCAATGTAGCTTTCCTTGCCTTTCCCTGCTCACTGATCAACTCGAACCAATGCAAGTTGTTTCTTAAATATAAGATTGGTAACACTTCTGGGCCAAAGCCTCAGCTGGTGTAAATTGATTTAGCACCAGTGATTTCAAAGGAGCAACTCCAGTTTACACCAGCTGATGATTTGGGCCTATGTTGATCAATAGAAATATGTACATAATTTGTATTCTGGAGAACAATCTGCAATAGTGTTTGGGCCCAAGTTCAGCAAAGTCTGAGGTTTAAAGCCAATAGGACTACTCACATACTTAAAATTAGGCACAGATTTAAATACACTGTTGAATTGGGGCCAGTGTTTGTCTTTGGATTTGATGCTGAACCTGAAAGGGAGCAGTAGTATTCTTTTTCCACAGTGATGATGTGTTTGTGCAGACAGAGTAAAACATGAAATGCCCATATCTTATCTGTTACACACATCCCTTATGCCAACATGTTTAGGGCAAATGGAATTTTTCTCTAGCCTGATGCTGGTAAGGAGGAGTTAATTTGTAGCTACAGAATTAATCTAATTGCAGTAAAAACATCCACATGGCGTTTGTGCAGTGTGTGAATGCAGTGAATATAAATTCATAATAATAAGATTATGATCCTGCAAACCTTATAGATGTTGATCTTAATTCCATTATTTGCTTGGGACTCCTTAGGACTGCTTGTGTCAGTACAGCTTTACAAGGTCAGGGCCCTCCCGTGCAGTGATTACGTCTCTAATTGTTATGTCTACACTAAGACCTAGGGGTGTGATTTCCTCTGTTCACACACACATACTTGCCCTAGCTCAATGATAGGTAGAGCAAGCATAAATAGTAGTGTAGCTGCGGTAGCAAGGGCAGCAGTGGCATGGTTTAGCCATGACGATTATATATCTGCCCGAAGTCTGTGGGTACCTATTGGGCATGACTAAGCTTTGCTGTTGCTGCTGCTGTCCATGGTAGTGACTATACTGCTATCTATCCTCATGTTAGCTCTCTTTGAGATACCATATGAGAACACAGGGTGGGAATCACACGCCCTGTCTCATAGTGTAGACATAGACTAAAGTACCTTGTCTAACATCAGTTGTTTAAGAGGACACCATCATGGTAGTTATCTAAAAAAAATATTTCCCTTCCTTGGTAGTGGTTTAATTTAGATGGTTTATAATTAGCTGCGCATTTGGAGGTGGGTCATTCTGCTTTTGAATTTTGCAGCCAGTCTTTCTACTGTCAATAATGAAACTTTTCCCTGGACTGGTAAAAAAAAAAAAAAGAAAAGAAAAGAAAACCTGTGTACTACTGCCTGCATTAGAAGGGGGCATGAGTGGGGTTAGGCAAGAAGCATGTGCAGCATGATGAGGGTGTGGGAGCGATCGCACCCACCCATGAGAAGAGAGCGTACTGGATACAGTGTGACAACATGGGGTGGAACTTTGTCTCCCTTTAGGGGCTACACCATGGTTAGGTTACATCTTCACTGTAGAATTCACTCGAGTTATCAACACTCTGTTTAACCCCTCTTAAGTTGGACTAGCTCAGTGGTGTCCAATTCGTTTGCCACTAGCCACATGTGGCAAATGGCTTATTGAATTGTGGCTAATGCATGAGCAATTCCTTGGTGTATTGAAGACAGCAGTACTGGAAGGCAGGTTGCGTGCTTTGATATACAGCTTGTTAACCATATACAGTGCGAGAGAGATAACAGCACAGATGACAGTGGACGTGTGTGTGCCGCGTGTAATAGCGACAGGTGCTAGTGAGGTCCAGGAAGGTGAGAACATCATTTGTAGTATGTTTTTAAATCATTTTTTGTAATGTGGCAAATAAGAAATTCAAAACCACAAGTGTGACTAGCATCGAATTTCTATTGGACACTACTGGTCTAGCTCAAATGAGAGTGGCTGAGCTTGAGCTGTGCGGAATAGCTGAATTTCTGCAGAGTGATTGTATGAGCAACTGATGTGTTGTGCGAACTCCAGCTGCAGGTAGGGCCGGCTCTAACTTTTTTGCCGCCCCAAGCAAAAAAAAAAGTGCGGCTGGAGGAGCACCGCCAGACCGAAAAAGAAAAAGGCCGGAGGAGCGCTGCCCTAAGATTGGCCGGAATGCCACTCCTTACAGAGTGCTGCCCTTGGCACATGCTTCCTGTGCTTGTGTCTGGAGCTGGCCCCTGGCTGCAGGTCAGCGGACTTGGGTTAAAAACACTACCACACTGAAAGTAAGGGTTTCTGAGTGTGGATAGGACTTGTCTTACAAGGAACCTTTGAGTTATAACTCAAATTAACTCTGCATTGAGGACAAATCTGCAGAGGTCTGAGTTTGTTACTGCCTGCAAAATAAGGGACCTGCTTCAACCCCTAGAGTAGAGGTTCCTCTGTTTAGATTCAAAGGCCTTGAATTCACTCCCCACAGATGACCTAACTGGCGGCATGATTTTATTTGGTTACAGTATCAAGACAAACTTTTTGCACTTCTTTTTTTGTGTGATTCTCTCCTACAATTTCCTATATTTTTCTAACTAATTTTCATACTCGCACCTTGAACGCCAGAAGGTAAGACCTCCTGAGGAGACTATTGGCAAGGTGAAGCTTTGCTCGAATAGCATTGTCTATGTAATTTTAAAATATGAACTATCTAGAGAACTATGAGCACATCAGATAAGTGTGCTGAAAAAATTGATGATTTTCATTAAAATGCAGTTTGGTGCACCTATATATAGTGAGTCTGGTTAAAGCAGACAATCTATTTTTCAGGGACTACTATCACATCAGAGGCACTCGCTGGGATTAATTGTATTTAAGAGAAGGATTGTGAAAAAGGTCTTTGGTAAAAAAAAGGATAGATATTTTAGATATTTGTAAGTCTGTCCACTGCAGCTCAATACATAGAAAATCAATTTTGAAAATCCTGTTTTTAATGAGTTTCTTTACTAATTTTATCCAGATTTGAGTCCAGAAGTGATGCTTCACCTTTAAGTGTGCTAAGATGTAATGTCTTCACCATGACTTGTAAAATAAATTAGAATTAAGAGATTTATAACTTTAGTGTTACAGATTTTTTCCATAAAAACTCAAAGCTGAAATTGATGCATTACAGTCACAGGCTATTTAAAGTCCATGGATGGTAGGTACCATAGCCACAAATCAAGATACTTTCTTAGCATAACTATTGAAGCAGGCAGGGTTTTAAATTTATTTAGCCTCTAGCACAACTGAGGGAGGAAGCTGATTTTATATTAATTGAAAGCAAGTTGGTGTGCGTTGCACTAAGCCACACATTGTCCTTCAAATTCGAATCATGGCTGGTTGCATGAGAAGGATTAAGACAGAGGTAAATGAACCTGAGTTTAAAATACTCACAGGAATTTCTTTCTACTTGACTGTAAACTTCAAACTTTTTACATCACCACCACCAAAACAGCTTCTAGCACCGTATGCTTCTTGACATTCTGGGAAATGGGATGACCCTTAACCTGCTAAAGTTATCATGACAATACAATTCTGGGCACTGAATCAGCTGCTGGATCCTATAGGTATCACTATGAATCTTACATGATGGGAATTTGATGATTTGTCTCAATTAACTCTGTTTTCACCTATAGCTGGGCAAAATCTTTTGGACAGATTATTCACTGAAAAATGCAATTTTGGTTAACCTGAAACTTTGCAAATTTTACATAAATTTGCTGAATAGTTTCAGCCCAAAACTTATTTTGGGTGAAGGTTATGTTCACAGAATGGAAGGAGGGAGTTCCACCCACCTTATAGTTTTTAGCCCAGTCGTTAGGGCATTTGCCTGGGAGGTGGAATCAGGAATTCAAACCCAGGTTTCTCCCCTGCCACCCTAGTTTCTGCCCTAACCATCAAGTTATTGGCTATTCTGGGCTGGGTGTCTCTCAGTCTGTCCTGCTGAGGCTATTCCACTTTGTCTAAATAATTAAATGGTCATTGCAGCAGAAGGGACTTGAAGATGGGTCTCCCACATCTTAGGTGAAACATGTCTTGTTCAACCCGAAACAAACTTCTTCAATTTGCCAAACTTTTTCTGCATTTTCAGATTTGTTTCCACCTTAACAGTTTCTTCCAGTTTTCTGCCACTGAACCAAAACATCAGTTCTTTGCCCAGCTCTGTTTCCTTCCTTTCAAGAACCAACCAACCAAACCCCCCAAAACAAAACAAGATAAACAAAATGCTATGAGACAAGAGCAGTGCATTTTTGCTACAATAAATATTGGATGATTGTGTCTGTTGGGGGTTGAGGAAAATCCTGCTTCCATATGTTTTAACTTAAAAAATGACCATGAATGATGATAATAAATATTGTGGGTCAGATCCTTGACTTTGAATTTTCTTTGTCGTGATCCAGTGGTGTAAAGTAATCTAAGGCTGTTCTAAATGGCCATCTGAGCATTTGGCCTGGTGTATGAGGAGTGAAAGAGCTGGAGTAGCTAGTTCTATTCGCCTGTTACCCCCTCTCACAGCCCTGAAATAGAAGGTGTATCTGAGATGTGGCCAGAGGGTATGGCTGGAGAACTGCTGAACTCTGGTGTTTCAAACTATAATACCTTCATATTATATTAGTCAGGTCGGTTTGAGACTATTTTCCCTTGCAGGGACCGGTGCTGTAGGTTAAAGTTGCCTGATATCATCTAAATCTTCAATTATTTGGGAGGAGAGTGTGGAACCTCCATGCATATATTATAAAAACCTGATGTGATAAACTGTTTATCATATATTGAATCATACAGTAAACAGTTTACTGTATAATTGTATGTATGGTAGCTTTGTTATAGTCTATGGAACATAAAATCAATATTGGGAGATAGTTTGTTATATAATTACTGAAATGTAATCTAATAAATAGTCATTGGTTAGTCAGAAGCCAACATATAGTGCAGTAATTTTAATTGTTTCTGGCAATCACCTTGGTTATCTATGTCTCTCTCTTATATACTTTAATATACATTATATCCCTAGTGCAAAAAGTACCATACTTTCCACCCTAGTGAACTGACAGAACGTTCTGCTGACCAGTATGTACTGATTGCTACTATCGTTTGGCAGTGTGATTTATGTGGGCAGCCAGAGTTCCTTGTTTTTACTGTATGTAATCATTACAGAAACAAAGAACAGTACTAACCTCCAGGAATTCAAATAGCCACAAACAATACAAGTGGCCTGGGGGAGAAAGAGTCAGCAGTAATTCCTTGAAAGTCTTTTTCTGTGGCCCTGAAAAGTCACAACAGAGAATGTCTAGTGCCTGTACAGAAGAGCGAATGACTGATTTAGAATGATTTAATTTACACATTACACCGTGTGACTAAAGAATAAGGGTTCTGTGAAAATATAGAAGGGAAGGGAAGGGAGGGACTCAAGATATTTGCTTCTCTGTTGGTGAATTATTTTCTTCCTTCACATCTATTGTGTTAGAGCAGGGATCGGCAACATTGGCACACGGGACCGCAGGGGAAGCACCCTTAGCGGGCCCTGCTGCTTTACTTACCTGGCTATTTCTCCAACCGCGGCTCCCACTGGCCCCGGCTCGCCGTCCTGGTCCAATGGAGGGCAGCAAATGCAAGGGAGATTATTTTTATTGATGATGATGCATTTCTGTAGTATATATTACTATGAACATGGAGGGAGCTGTTCTCCCCCCACATCCGTGCTCCGACATATCTTGATAAGGAGAAAGGAAGAACCATCTCTGTGTCCCTAATACTGGCCAAACAGTCTAGCCTTGCTCAGTCTCCCTTCTTTCTCCGTCTCACACACATGTAACATTAACTTGCTTCTTTCAGTCCTCTTGGCATTACAGCCTAGAAATCTCCAGCTGATTTGTCCTATTTTCCTGCCAACACGTAATTTCAGTGGCAACGACAGAAATGTAAGAGTGTCCCATCTCTTTAGATGGGATAAGGAAAGTTGAGTTGGAAGGCAATTTTACAACAATACATTGCGTAATGCTGCACAAAACACAGTGCAGTGAATGTGGGGGATGAAGCGAAACCCTTATTATTCAGTATGAAGCTATCTCGGCTTTCCAGCAAAGATAGTTACCTCCTACCTCTTCACTTCAATGAATCACACTGTAAATATCCCAGAGATACAAGAACATAATTGGGAAATAATCTTTAATCAGTGCTTTCTTTAGCAGAAGTCAGGTAGTATGGGAGATAGGTTGGGGGTGGGTTATTCCATCTTCCCAGCTGCTTAGACTAAGACACCCAAAATGACAATAGTATTCTGCACTAATGATCAGAACACTGTTGGTCAGTTTCTCATCTCAAGTTACACTTGTACAGATCTAGAGTAACTCCATTAATGTAAATGGATTTGCACCCGTGCTGCTGTGGGAACAAAGAGGGAGGAATCAGTTTAGCTCCAGTTATTATTGTGTTGGGATCTATTCCTGCACAATACAGGTTGATGGAAATCTCCCAAATGCTTTCTCTGCCCAAGCGCATACCAAGTAATGGTGGGACTGCCTGCTTTTCTCTGTATTGCCTCTTCATAAGCAATACTTCGGAAGATTTTGTTTTCACACCAGTCACAAGTCTCTTGTATGATTAACAAGAACAGAGTCTGGCTAAGCCTCTGCAATGATTCCTGTCTAGCGTTGTGCATTTGCTAATGAATAATTGTGGATTAAAATTATACTGAACTTGGTTACAACCTACAAATACTGTATAAAGCTCTTAGCAGCTGTTATTAGACAGTGATTACTATTGGGTAGGAAGTACAGTAGAAACAGAAAATACTTTTAAGATTTGATTCCATGGTGACTCAAATACTCTTGTTCAAGTTAAGACCTTTCAGGTGTATTTTTAGGAGACTACTCTTTTTAGGTTGCCTGTATGAGCTGACTGTCTAATTGCACCCCCAAAAGCTCTGACTGGGCAGTTGTATAAGCACAAGTCCGCTTTAACAGCTTATGGAGATAGTCTACTCATAGTGATTCTCATTTGCAATGTACTTCATGATGCTGTTGCTGGCATGTAACTAAAATGGCAAGGTGTCTTCAAGCTCACCCCTTTATTCGCTTTGTGTTCTGTTCATGGCTGAATCATGGACTTCATACCTGACCTTGAGAAACCCCTTAAACCTCTCTCTTCCTTGTGATGGGATCTCTAACCAGCATGGTTTCTGCAGAAGGAAATGCTGTCTCACTATCTCTCAGAATTCTTTGAATGAGTCAGTAAAGTAGTGGATAAAGGAGAACCTGTTGATATAATTTAGCGTTCAGAAAGGTCCCACACAAGAGCCTGCTAAAGAAGCTAACTGGTCCAGGGGTGAGAGGCGAAGCATTGTTACGGATCAAAAACTGGCTAGGAGACAAAGGAAAAGAGTAACTGGCTAAATTTATCATAGCTAAAGCTTAAAAGGAGGGGTCTCAAGGTTTCATGCTAGATAGGTCTTATGGTGTTTAATAAATGTATTAATGCTCTGGAAGGAGGAGGGATCACCAATGTAGTAAAGCCTACAAAGTTATGTAGGTTAGTCAGGACCAGAGAAGACTGATAAATTTCGGAAGGACCAAAACAATGCTGGCAAATTGGCAGCTTGAGGGCAAATGAAATTAAAATCGATACATGAAAAGTAATATAGGCCTTAATTTTCCCTTCTTTGTGGGTGTTCAGCTGTAGATTCAAGGTTTGGGCCCATCTCTCAAAAGGAAATAACCCCTCAACTCCATGGTATGATCTTCTAACAAATACAAACCTTCTCTGTTTATAGTCCTCAGCAGCACAGTAACAAATCACTCAAGGTCACTTAATTCTATTCCCGCTGCCAGCCAGTTCAGATGACTTGCTTCCTGCTATTCATTCTGCCAAAGCAAGTTTAAGGGTCTGTTCCCAGGATTGTAAAATCATGTTGCATAGCTACTTTTTCACAAGAATAGGGTCAGATGTAAATGGGACCAGTGATGGGAAAGTGTGAACTCTCACCCATCATTTGAGTGCTCTGGAGAAGAGTGAGAAAATGATTAGAGGGCTGGCAGCAGCTGATTTCCCAGGTAGGGTGACCAGATGTCCCGATTTTATAGGTCTAGTCCCAATTTTTGGGTTTTTTTCTTATATAGGCTCCTATTATCCCCACCCCGCCACCCTTTGTCCCAATTTTTCACTACTGCTGTCTGGTCACCCTATTCCCAGGAAAGATTTATAAGAGCTAAATATAATTTTTCCAACTGATGGTTTAGTTGGGGAAATCAGTCTACAGATGTTAGCTGGTATAAACCAATTGTGTATAGCTAGGTTTAAAACTGAGGAGCATAAGGTTAGGTTAGGAATAATGGGGTGAAATTAATAAAGGGAAAAATTGAGGCTGACTATCTGAATTATTATACTGTGAAATAGTCTTTCATGGTAGGTTGTGGAAGCCCTCGTGCTTGTGACTCTTAACAATGAGATTGCGTAATGGCCAGTGTCTCACAATGCCAACATTTTCGCTGGCTCAGAAGGACTTTGGATCAAGTCCTTTAACAGTAAATATTTGGTTTCGGTTGGGGAGGACCAGGTCAGTTCCTCCTTTGTCCATCCATGATATCCACCTGTTCTTACAGTCTTAGCCCCCTTTCTGTCCCTTCCCCATGACTGATCACAGCTGGAGAATTTTCACTTGAGCTCCCAGTTCTTTCTTTCCTCCCCTTGACCCAATAAGCTATCTCCACTCTTTGTAGTCCTGCCCAAAAAGGCTGCTGTCAAGATTGCTAGGTCTAGGAATTGGTGTTGACATTGGTCATGTCCGAATCCTAATTTAAGAATCGCAAAGGTGTCTGTTTAATTTTCAATGGCTCTTTGCTATCAGGGAGTGTATGCACTAGTCAATGTGGTGCTGCCGTAACTCTGATTTGTCTGAGATTAAGGTAAAGGTGGGTTTGGCTTGTTCTTAAATTGTAATCTAGGGACTGTAGGAAAAGCGATGGTTGCCTGCAATTCAGCAGATGGCACTTTTTCCTTGGACTCAGGACTGAGTCAATGGTCCAGTATGACATTAGCGAGCACTTTGACAGTGGTGCCAATTTTTGGGAGGGATGAAACATAAAACCAAGGTCCTGGCTACACATGGTTATTAAAATCCTAAAATAGCTTCCACGAGAGGAAAGAAATTAATCCCAGAGTTTTGATCAGATTCTAATTTGGGTAATTATATTGTGTCTACCTAAATTAAATTCCCCCTATGGTTTACTTGGTGGTATTTTTCATTTCTTATTTCAGACTGTTAAGTAGTTGCTGTGTTCCACTCCAGAGGAGGCTGTCTTTAGTTGTGGGTGAAGGTTTGTACATTAGAATTTACTGTCTGTTGGTGGCATGCCCCAGTTTTTGCTCTCATTAGATGAAATCAATTCCCTAGGAAACATCCCTAAGAGGAACTGTCCTGACTTAGTACATCTTCATTAGGAGGTGTATATTGTGTGAACGTATGTACATAGCACTTATGTGCATGCACTACCTGTGCAAGTCATGTTTATTGATCTTTAGCCTCATCTTCCCATCTGCAAATACTCTCTCTGTCTCTGCGTTTGTGTGTTCTTCTCTTAAGAAATTGAAATTCCTGTATATTCCCTTGAGGCAATATTTTATCATCTTTTGATTAATGGAAACAAATCCAAAGGGACAGGTTTAAGATTAGCAGCCGTGTTAGTCTGTATCTGTAAATAAGACAAGGAAGACTTTGTAGCACCTTAGAGACTAACCAGTTTATTTCAGCATAAGCTTTCGTGGGCTATAGCCCACTTCATTGGATGCATAGAATGGAACAGAAGTAAGATGCATTTACACACACAGAAAGAAAAAAAAAAGGTTGTCCATTAGCATACCAATTCTAAGAGGCTGTTTAATTTGGATGGGCCATTATCAGCAGGAGAAAAAAGTACCTTTTGAAATGGATATCTGTGTCTGACAGGAGAGAGATAGCTATTGAAGGTAAATTAACTAGGGAAATGCAATCAATTAGTGTAATGAGCGAACCATTTGCAAGTTCTATTTAATCCTTGGTTAATTGTGTCCAATTTGAAAATTAATTCCAGTTCCTCAGTTTCTCGTTGGAGTCTGTTTTGGAAGTTTTTCTGTTTCAGAACAGACACCATCAAGTCTTTAATAGAATGGCCAGGAAGATTGAAGTGTTCT
>ML677382.1:1428863-2021681 GCA_007922305.1 Dermatemys mawii
ATGTACATTGGCCAAACCGGCCAGTCTCTATGCAAAAGAATAAATGGACACAAATCTGACATCAGGAATCATAACATTCAAAAACCAGTAGAAGAACACTTCAATCTTCCTGGCCATTCTATTAAAGACTTGATGGTGTCTGTTCTGAAACAGAAAAACTTCCAAAACAGATTCCAGCAAGAAACTGAGGAACTGGAATTAATTTTCAAATTGGACACAATTAACCAAGGCCTAAATAGAACTTGCAAATGGTTCGCTCATTACACTAATTGATTGCATTTCCCTAGTTAATTTACCTTCAATAGTTGTATCTCTCCTGTCAGACACAGATATCCATTTCAAAAGGTACTTTTTTCTCCTGCTGATAATGGCCCATCCAAATTAAACAGCCTCTTAGAATTGGTATGCTAATGGACAACCTTTTTTTTTTCTTTCTGTGTGTATAAATGCATCTTATTTCTGTTCCATTCTATGCATCCAATGAAGTGGGCTACAGCCCACGAAAGCTTATGCTGAAATAAACTGGTTAGTCTCTAAGGTGCTACAAAGTCTTTCTTGTCTTAAATCCAAAGGGATTATGAAACAAAGACAGTCTCAGAGTTCAACAGCAGAGGCAAAAATTGCCCATGTGTAAAAAACAGTTCCTTCAATTGTGACGTGAAGTTCTCAGTTTGTGGCTTCAGTCAGCCTGCCATGCTTTCAGGATATAGATTTGACCTTGGACAGCATTTAACTGCTATTGTCTTTGGCACCAGTTTCAAGCCCTCTGAATGTGAAATGCCCATTGCTGACTTCAGGCTGGGTCCCATGCAGGAGACCTTCCCGGGTCAGATGTAAAGTTTCAATAAAGGTTGCAAAGTGCTTTGAATCTCTTGAGACAAATGGTGCTATATTGTGTCTCTTCCACATGTACAGTTCATGCCAAAAGGTGGATAGTTGAAGTATTTTCTTTAATGCCACAGCAAGAATTGATTTTCTTCCTCCTGCATCTCCCAGATTACGTCTTTAAAATGAGACCCTTCAGACTATCCTTCTATTAAGGTTGTTAAAATACATTTCAGGCTTAACAGGTTTTAACAGAGTCCCCATCAGAGACAGTGGGCAAAACAAAAAGCTCAGTCACCAGTACAGGAATAATCATAATAGTAAACATGCAGTGCAATGATTGTGTAGATCTGTGCTGAAAGTGACCAAATGGTGTGGTTGCTGCTACTCAGTGTTGCTTCCTTCATGTAACAGCACTGGAAGGAATAGATGAGGAAGGTAAAGCTGAGGTTGATAATTATTGTCCTTTCTCCTTGCACACTGGTTCACTCACATTTTTTTTCTTCTTATCAAATTCCATTAATCTTGTAATCCCAGCAAATGTTACGTCCCCGTGGTGCTAGGCATTCTCCACACAGGCCCTGCCAGGAAGAGTTTACAATCTAAATAGGGGGATGGGAGAAAGAGAGAATCATTATTCCATTGTACAAATGGGGAACTGATGCATCGAAAAAGTAAGTGATTTGTCCAAATGGGACAATTGGGGGAACTGGTACATAGCCAGGGGATGGTCCATAGAGAGCGGGGGAGGCTGCCCAAAGTGATCAGGGACTCCGGTGCCATCACTCCATTGGGGAGGGTTGTCCTCCGACTACAGCAGGTCCCACTGCTGGGGCTTGGCTCTTCACTGGCGGAGCTCAGGCTCCAAATCTGTCTAGAGAAGCCATTTTATCCTGGCAGGAATTGAGAGGTGCTGTCTGATGTCCTGGCCAGGTCTCAGCTGAGATCGGCGCAGTCCTGCTGTGTCTCGTCCTGATCATTCCTCCTTCAGTGATGGGCTGGGGAGAGAGATGGGAGCAGGGCTCCGCTTGGCAGCGCAAAGGAGCCAGCCAAGAAATACCCTGGCACCTCACTCTGTGCTGCCTTCAGGACCCCCACATTCACATTCCACATTCACTAAGGACCCCCTACTTTTTTCCCATAATTTTCTCACTGGTGCTATCCCATTCCTTTCAGTGGGATCTTACCACGGTAACTGACAGCACAACTTGTTCCCTGGAGTCTTAAACTCTTCTGGGTTGCAAGTGCACAGAGAAACCTGCAATTAACACAGAAATGCAGCGCAGACCTCTTGCTAGGCAGGTAAATATCGGATCAGTCGCTTGACCAGTGGCCTTTGAAATAGAACATTGCTTCATTGGTTACTAATGTACCTGATTCATAGGGAACAATGCATATTTATTACCTTCCAGTGCACTTGGTACTTACTTCACTATGGATTAATTAAAGGTACTTAAAAGAAAGGTACTCTACAAGCCTTTAAGTATATAAGACTGCTGGACTAACATTAACCTTTTTGTAAGACTAGTCAGAGTGCAGTGTATTTTTTAAATTGTAATCTAATGGAAGTTTGTTTGCATTAATGACAAGGAATTATTGGTGAATGTACTTTACAATTTTCTATAGAAAATCTTAGGAAGAGGCTCAGCAAAGGAAGTAGGGGTTTCTTTTCGGTTTGTTTTGCCTCCGGTGTGACTGACTTTGTTCACCTTAACAAATGTAACTTCCCTGCTTTGTATTGGCGGGAGAAAGGGTGTTGTTTGAAGGAAGCAGGTTATTAAAAACTGTATTCAGGGTTTAGGGAAAAACACGAGGGTGGGAGGAGTAAACTGTCAAAACTGGTTATTCTAGTTCCCAAACCAGGCAGCCCTAGTTACCAAGGAAAATAGCAACCCTCAGTAACTGGTGCCTGATCGCTGTTCCTATCTCCAGCTCTGGAGGCTTCAGTACAATTTAGGCTGTTTTGAATCATTTGCCAGTAGCCTGTTCTGTAATCATCCAATCTCGCCTGCACATGAGAAGCAGAGGGCTGTCAAGTCCAGCTCAAATCTCAGTTTGAATAATCTACAGTGTTCAATTTCAGTCGCCCTCAGACTGAGGCCTGACAGCTGCTTCAGTTGCTGTTGCTGCCTCTCTTTCTTATGCAGAATCCTGGAACCAGCTCACTTCTGGCAGGATGATTACCCCTCGCCAACTCACAGCCATGTTCAGCAGTAGCTTCTTGGGGGACTGCCGCTAGCTGTATAGCTGGGACTGCCATTCCAGAGTGCTGCAAAGTTTTCACTGCCTGGGATTCGTGGGAAGTACCATGAGCAACCCCGCTCCTCTGTAATACTTTATTGCAAAAGACATCTGGATTGTGACTACACCAAACAGCCAACAGTAATGTAGATAAGCTTTTATCTTGTGTAAAGACAATGGCTGCTCTAACAGAAGCTTACTTGGAAGCAATGGGTGTTAGCTGTTCTTATGGGAGGAAGACAGAGGTGATGTAGGAGGATATTGAGTCTAGAAATCGCAGCTCTGAGTCCCAGGGACCTCTTGGTGCCAGATGGCAGAGGGCACAGATGTGTGCGTAGGGTCCGAGGGATCACTTGGGCCTGATCTCTGCATAATACTTTATTAGAGAGTGCCATTTAAGGTCTCTACTGAAAGGGTGTGCCGTACTGATATAATCATTTGTAACCATATGTAAAGAGTTATGCATATATACTGAAAAATACGCTTTTAAGGCCTGTGAGTTGGGACTTGTCACCAGGTGATAAACAAGCTTCTTTGAGTCAGGCCATTCTTATCTGCATGTCTGGCTATGTGTAAATTGAGTATTGTATACGTCACAATGAAGGCCTATTTACAGTCTGAGCAAAGAGCTAAGCTAGTGAGTGCAAAGTCTCCAGGAGAGATTCCCTACAGGAAAAAACAAGCAACAGAGGGTACCCTCTTTACAAATAGAGTTCCAGCCATCCATTGTCTTCATCTCAGAGTACACCCTGGTATCCTTCACCTACAGGACAACCTGCCAAATAGCTTGTCTTATGAATAGAGGATAACAGCTGGTTCGGCTATTGAACATTGAGAGGAAACTTTGGGGGAGCTATCCTTTATGAGACAGGAAAATGTCTTGTTAGTGAAGATCAAACTCTAGAACGCATGTTGTAATTTTATTTTCTATATTTAACAATTTGTGCCTATTCGACTTGCTTTTTCTGGATTCTGTGTTCTTTGTGAAATACACTTTTCATAGTGAAAACAAGTAACCGATCTAAGTGCTGTGAGTTGAGCGGTGATCTTCAGATGTACTGTTTCTTTGGGAATAGAGGATCTTTGAGTTCTGTGAGTGTCCAGTAGAACAGGGACTGGACACTCTAGGGCAATGGTTCCCAAACTTTAACAGCCTGTGAACCCTTTCACTAAATTGTGACATCTCGTGAACCCCCTCCTAAAAATGAATATTTCCAGGGATTTAAGTTTAAATTTCCTCAGTGTGATCGATGCACTTGCTTTGCTTTGAATAGGTCTAGGAAGTCTGGAACCACTGGAGAAAGATAAAGGTCTCATGTGTCATGAATGCTTTTGTGTAGCAGTATAGATTGTTCAACTATTTAGTTAAGAAAACAATTGAATGGTAAGGTCTTTGAAGCAGTGATTGCCTTTTACTCTTCATTTGTACATCTGGGACAATGGGGACCCTAATTCTGACTGGGGCTTCTAGAAACTGTTAGAATAGGGGTAGACAACCTATGGCACGGGTGCCAAAGGCGGCACGCGAGCTGATTTTCAGTGGCACTCACACTGCCTGGGTCCTGGCCACCGGTCTGGGGGGCTCTGAATTTTAATTTAATTTTAAATGAAGCTTCTTAAACATTTCAGAAATCTTATTTACTTTACACACAACAATAGCTTAGTTATATATTATAGACTTAAAAAAAGAGACCTTCTAAACACTTTAAAATGTATTAGTGGCACACAAAACCTTAAATTAGAGTGAATAAATGAAAGGTTTCTGAAAGGTTGCCGACCCCCGTGCTAGAATGTAAATAAGTTAATAATAGAAGTGGGACAAAAGTTTTAACTTGATGTGCTGGATAATTGGAGCCAGTACAGGAACTGAAAGGAGCATGGCAGGGTCAGATCATTAGGACGTGAACTGGGATGGTTGGATGAGCAAGCCATGGTTTGCATGGACTGGAGGGAAGACAGAAAGGAAGAGATTTCGGTGATAAGGAAAATCAGAATTTATAGTTTCTGGCACAAATTGATCTCACATAAATTGGGGGTCTAGGAGTGGGCAGTAGGACTAAGGAGGCTCTAAATTGGTGGGTAACACTTGGGAGGAAGATATTTCTGGATTCTTGGGAATGGAATGATCTGATCATTGTAAATGGAATAAATGTTGTAAATTTAGTCTGAAGGGATCAGTAGGAGAATTTTCCTGGCACTGAGAAGCTCGGAGGAACAATCTGAAGTTAACCTTTAAGTATATGATGAATTTAAATGTAGGAATAAGTCAGGTTTAAACTGGAATTAATTCCGAGTTGAAAAAAGTGGTGACTCCACAGCAAAGGTAGCTGGAAACTCAGCTTCCTAGAATCTGTGATCTGTATAAAGCTGTTTGTAGGGAATAAACAAATACTCAGGCAGACGGGAAAGGAAGATTTAAATTTCCAGCGTAGGTGTATGTACCGTAGGTGGTGTCCTGCCTTCCGAACCTCTGAGAGCAAACTCCATTTGGGGTTGCATATCCGTATTGGGCTGTATTCTTGAACAACACAGCTGACCTTGAGTTAGTCTGCTAGTTGCCCTTCCTGGCATTTATTGACTGCCCATTAACACCCCCATTTGTCAGATAGTAAAACTATCTTCATTGTTTGTCATGGAACAAATATGGAGCTCACGATAAAAATTAGTAGAATCGATGTGTGGGTGTTTTCATCCGTTGTGTATAAATAGCTTGCTACACATGAAGTCAAGTGCCAGCCAAATCTCATTGGTTAGTATTGATTTCTGCTCCCAAAACTGCACTACAAGGTTTGCTCAGGGGTGGTAAAAGGCCAGTGTTCAGAATTGTTTTCTGATCTGTTTAGGTTAGATGAGTCAACAAAAATATTTGTTCCTTGTGTAGAAAACACAGACTGCATTCTGACTATCACTAGAGCTTTGTAGGAGACAAACTGCATTGATGGGGAAAAAAGAGAGTGCTAAGCTGCCACGGTGATGGGTATAGGATTGGAAAAAAAAACCCAGACAAAAATGAAAGTCACTGGTAGCAGTTTGGGGAGGAAGGAATCCAATGACAGTAATAGCAACCAGAGCTTTGATTGTTTCAATTTAGGACACACTTAAACATCCTGGATTACTGAAATAATGTGTCCACCCATACACAATTCTGCTTTCTGTGGCACAGGTATGCTGGGAGGTATCAGATCCTCATCCTCCAACCCATTCTGTCCAGGCAGAGGTGTACAGTAGGATTGCAGCCTTAAGTGCCAGACTAGGCACAGGGGTTCTCAACCTTTTTCTTTCTGAGGCCCCCCAAACATGCTGTAAAAACTCCACAGCCCACCCTTGCCACAATAACTGGTTTTCTCCATATAAAAGCCAGCGCCGGTGTTAAGTGGTAGCAAACAGAGCAGTTGCTCTGGGCCCCATGCCACAAGAGGGCAACACAAAGCTAATTTGCTCAGGGTCCCAGACTTCAGCCCCATGCAGTAGAACTTTGGCTTTCTGCTCTTGACCCTAGCAAGTCTAATATTGGTCCTGCTTGGCGGACTCCCTGAAACCTGCTTGCGGCCGCGGACCCCTGGTTGAGAACCACTTGCTCAGTGAGTAGTTCCCACTGAAGTGAGTGGAACAACTCGTACAGCAAAGTGCTAAATGTCAGACAAGGTGATATGACAGAATCTGGGATGAGAGGAGCAGTTAGATTCATTCTATCAGGGGTCATATTCTCCACTCTGTCAGTTGTTCTGCTCCCCAGGCATTCATTGCTCTGGTCTCTGAAGGCTCCTGCTGTCCTGAGACAGCTGCTTCCATTTACTTTTTCCATAAGACCCTGGCATTCTCATCTGATGGCGAAATCTGCTTGGAAATCGGTGATACTCGACCTAGGGTGCTCTAGACCATCTGCTCCTGAGGGCCACATGTAGGATCTTGATCAATGCTTTCTTCCCTACACCTGAAAATTTGGCAGAAAGCAGGAAGCCCTTAACTACAGGAGAGGATCTGTGCTCCCTGATTCATGCTAGGTTGTGCGTCAGCACTGAGCAGTTGGAACAGCCGTGTGAGAGTCACTGGGTGCCACTCCCATTTCTCCTCCTCCCCAGTGCAAGTAAAAAAGAAAGGACAGCTGATTCTGCAAGACCCCTCTTTACGCAACCAGTTTTAATATAAACATGTGAATGTGGATCAAGGGGGGAGTAAACCATAAGGTCCTCGTTCCTCTCGCTCTTCCAGTGGGGAAGTGTCTTTAATTCTGGTACTGTACATTTCTGATTATTAAAATCAACTGTCTACATCACTTATGTGTCAGAGAGACTAAGTATGGACATCTCTGAGGCCTGCAAGGCCTTCATATTCAACTGCCCTATTTAGCTGAAAGAAAGCGTATAATTTTGTCAGGTTCCTCAGCAGTTAATACCCTGAGCCTTTCGGTGAGGCAGCAGCCGAAGCAGCTGAAGCCACAATAGTACACAAACTTCATGCATTTTTATAGGTCTCTGAGCTACATTCTCTTCTAGGTCCAGGGTGGCATCGTGTACATAATACTTTTAGTAATACAATTTTAATGAAATAACTTTTAATAGGTTCTAGCTGGAGGCCAGGATAAATCAGATGGCCTCAAAGCGCAGAAATAACTATATGGCATTATAAGAATCTTTCTATATTAATCTCATCAAGAGCACTGCTGCTGTGCTTCTAGCACTCAAGCACTAAGCTCTCTTAACTGTTTCAGTCTTGCCACTTCCAGCAGACTGAAGATCCATTAAGGTCTTCTAGTGTCCTTTCAGTTTGTCTAACTAGTAATGTTTGCTATGAGATTGTAAGCGCAAGGGAAATAGAAATATTGTAAAAAATTATTTTGTTCCTCCCACACCCCGTTTTTCACTGTTTGACAGCCCTGTCAGATATGTCTGCACTTAAAAATCTGCCATGTTTGGTCCTAGCCACTGGATTGGGACTCAGGAAATCTGAGTTCGAATTCCTGGCCCTGTGGTTCACCTGGTGGGTGACCTGAGGCAAGTCACCTTGCCTTTCTGTGTCTGTTTTCCCTCCCATCCTTTGTCTGTCATGTCTAGTTAGATTGTAAATTCTTTGGGGCGGGAACTACTTTTTTGTACAGCCCCTAGCACAGAGAGGCCTTGACCTCAAAATACCAGTAAAAATGGCTGTACCTCTTTCTCCTCATCCACTGCCACAAACAGTTATTTTGTGTGAAGAGGATCAGCCAAACTCCATACTCACTGTAACAAATTCGTAGTAATTGTTTTCTATAGTGGGTGCCAAATGTTGTGACCTTGTCTGCCCATGTAGGACAGCTGTGGGCAACAGTGATTGTGAGGGACGACAGTCATATTTGACAAGTCTGTGTCAGACAAGGCAGATTAAGCATGGACCCAGGTTTAAAAGTTAGAATGGAACATTTCTTTGCTTGTTATTTTTGCCCTTACTTGTATTGCAGACAGAGATTTCTCCTTTCCACACCATACCGTCATTTCTTATAAAAGTGATGGTAGTAACAGGAGCGTCACAATCTTTTAATGTGTTTAAATGTCACAGCCTCCCTGTGAGGTAGGGAAATATTATCCCCACTGTCAATGACTTGCTCAAGGTCATACAGGAAGTCTGAAGCAGAGCAGGGAATTGAACCCATGCATTAAGTACCCTAACCACTGAAGTATCTTTGCTCTCACATCTTGCCTGTGAAGTCATCACTGCTCTGGGTATCTTATTTCAGCACTGATTGGTTAGACATCCTATGTTAAAAAAGTAAATGTCCTTCCCTGTGTTACTGATGTCCTTCCCTGTGTTACCAGATGTATTAACACTGAAGGAGAGAATTTTCCATATCTACTTATCTGCTGTGGGTTGATAATCTTTTTACATTTTTACCCATCTTTTAAAGTGGAAATAGGCTTATGTTTCCAATCGGTCTTTCTCCTTTGCCTGTGCACTGACATAATCCTGCATTGTTCCAAACTGAGTTTCAGTTCAAGCAAAAAAATAAAAAACAACTCCTCTCATTTTCATCAACATTACAGAAAAAATGGAAATACTTCCTGAATATTAAGCTTTTCTGAAACATGTGTTCTCATTTGCAATGGTTTAAAGTGCCTCACTTGATTTACTGGTACATTTAAGGGCCCAATCTGGCAAACACATATGTAAGCATGTAAATTTACTCAGATAGTTCCATTGATTTTTATATGTGTAAGTAATTGCTAGATTGAGTCCTATTTTAGGGTAATTGAGAGCATAATCTGATATCTTTTACTTTTTAACCAGTACAGTATATATCTTTTGGTCCTAAACTACCTGGCACTATGCATCCTTTTAAAGGTTTTCTCTATTGCTAACGCTGACTGATTCTGCAGAACAGCCTGATCCCAGGCCTTCATTGTTTAATGGGGTTTAGATCAGGCTCCAAATAAACTTATGTGGTAGGGTAATTCATGAACAAATCATGGATACGTTTTTTTGTTCTTTCTCACTTCAGAATGGTTAATACTTTTTTCTCTATAATTGTTATTTAAAATTTGGATGACAATCTCAGCCAGGTTATAACAATAAGATTGGTAACAATTTGGGTCTTTTAAAAGTAATCTTTAAGATTAATTTTTTCAAAAAGCAAAAGTTTAACAGTCCAGGGGTTTAGCACTGGCTGCAAAACAGTTTTTCCTTAGCTCTCCAACACCAATAAGACTGTGACTGACTAATTTTTTTTAACCTTAGAACCTCTCTCTTTTATATCACAAATTCCCTGCTCTACAAACATTCACACTAATGGAGAAGGGAGAAAAATAGGTGCCAGAACCTCAGCTGGTATAAATCGGCACAGCTTCACTGATGTCATCTTATTGGGAAGGAAACTGCAGTGGATATACACTGATTTACACCAGCTGAGGAGCTAGCTATTATTTCCAAAGCTTGTTAAATATAGTTGTCTGGAGATAAATGTTACTCCTTGAACCAACACACTTTCCTTTTCCAAAGCAATAGGCATTTGCTTAATTGACAAGATGCCAGTAGAAGAAGAGAATTATGGAACAGTTAACTAAGGAGAGACTTTTAATGAGTGCTATTTTGTTTCTTGGCAACAGAAAACGTATGACTGAAGAGTGACTGCCAAAGCCTTATCTATGTGTTATCCACTTGTGATCCCTTGTTTGGCGCCTGAGTTCAGAGCCAATGCAGGGGAAAGCAATCTGTATCAGTGAGTTCCCAGACAGCATTGAAGTGTGGAAAAGCACAGGGGGATGCTGTAAATTTTTGTAGCAGTATTACAGTATTTTTTTTAACAAACAACAAAACAATAAACTAAATCCCTGCAGAATAGCCTGCAGTTTACTCCTTGCTTGGCTGATTATTCTCCAGTGGTAAGGACTAAGATGCCTGGGTTCTTTCATCAGGTCTGCCACTAACACACTGACCTTGGAAAGTCACTTGGCTTCTCTGAACAACATTTTCAAACCAAGGTGCCTACAGTTAGGCATCTAAATAGAAGTGGCCTGAATTTTTGAAAAGGTACTGAGCATTTGCATCTTCCATAGATTTGTGAGTAGTTTGCACTTCAAAAGAATCAGGAGCCTAAATACAGATTTAGAAGCCTAACTTTAGGCAGCCCAATTTGAAAATTTTGGCCTCAGTTTCCCTATCTGTAAAATGGAGACTATAATGGCGACCGACCGCATTGGAATGTGCCAAGGCTTAATTATTGTTTTGAAAACACTTTGAGATCCTTCGATGGAACATTTCCTCTAAGAATAGACATTTTCTAATGTATCCTTGGCCAAAATTCTTGTTCAGTGAGCTGTTTATGAGCAAGTATCTGTACTATACCTGGAGGTGGCTGAATATCAGTGATACTGTATTAAAATAGGCATCCTTGATATACCAGCTATAGTTCAAGTGCCCTGGGATCCATTAGGTTGAAAGGTTCTATATTAATGTAAAATATTATCGTTGGGGTGCAGGTAGTAAAGCACAGGAAATGAGTATCTGTCTGGCATAATTTTTTAATCTATCTAAATTGTCTAAACAGTTATATTATTCCAAAGCACTAAAATATGTTGTCACCATCGTTCTAAGCACTCACATTTGAAAATGTTTGCTGTAGAAAAAAATTGAATGCAACTACTATAAATGTGGTCTCCTAATGTACATCTGAGAGATGCACAGGCAGTGAGGCTGTGATGTTACAGACGTCAGAGAATGTTCTAGAACAGGGGTGGGTAAACTTTTCGGCCCGAGGGCCAAATCAGGGTTGTCAAACTCTGTGAAGGGCCAGGAAGGGAAGGCTGTGACTCCCCAAATAGCTTGGCTTCTGCCTCCAATCCACCCCCTCCCACTTCCTGCCCCCCTCAGAACTCCCAACCCATCCAAACCCCCTTGCTCCTTGTCCCCTGACCGCCCCCTCCTGGGACCTCACCCCCTACCCAACCCCCCTTGCTCTCTGTCCCCTGACTGCTCCGACCCGAATCCACGCCCCCGCCCCCTGACAGGCCTCCCAGGACTCCCACACCTATCCAACCCCCACCCTGTTCCCTGTTCTCTGATTGCCCCCTAAAAACCCCTGCCTCTTATCCAACCCCCCAGTCCCCATCTCCTGACCCCTCCCCGCCTCATCCAACCTCCCCCTGCTCCCTGGGACCCTCTGCCCTTTATCCAGCCTGGCTCCCAGCCCCCTTACCATGCTGCTCAGAGCAGCAAGAGCTTGCAGCCCCGCCATCCAGTAGGAGCTAGCTGCCATGCTGCCTGTCAGGAGCGGCAGGCCAGAGTGCTGGCGGTGTGGCGAGCTGAGGCTGCCTCCCTGGCCAGGAGCTCAAGGGCTGGGCAGGACGGGCCTGTGGGCCAGATGTGGCCCGTGGGTCATAGTTTTCTCACCTCTGTTCTAGAGGAGTACCCTTGAAAGCAGAACTTGAAGAGAACTGTTGGCAGCCAGTCTGCAGCCACGCTTGTGAGGTGAAGGATGCTGTTGGCAGAAGCAATAAGGAAGGGTCTGCTTAATTAATGTCCTGTCATTTGCTAGTCTTGCTGCTCTCACTAATGAAGGCGGGACTAGCATACCCTGCTGCTGTTTGCCATCCTCAAGACCCAGTAAATGCCTCTACCTGCTTCCTTGTAAGGGTCTCTATGGCCACAAAATCCCATTGCGCTAGAGTGTTGAGGTGAAAAGAGATAAGGAGAAAAGTGTGAGGAAGCTCTCTTATGAGAAGCACTGTTGTCTCTCTTTTAAAGTCACACTCTTTGATAGCCTCTCGTAAGCAGAAGGAGAAAGGTGTAGGAAGGGTGGTCTTGTGCATTAGGCACTGGGTTAGGACTCAGAAGAGCTGAGTTCTGTTTTTGGCTCAGCAACAGACTTCTTGTGTGCCCTCGGGCAAGTCATCTAATCCACCTCATGCTTTGGTTCCTTGTCTGTAATATGGAGATGATACCTCCCTACCTCACGGGGGGGTGTTGAGAACAGAATCCTTTCTAGATTGTTAGGCACTCAGATGCTATGGTGATTAGGGCCACATAAACATCTTGGTAGAAAGCCTGGAAGGATATAGGCTAAGCCCTTGAGTAAAGCTGGAATGACAACAGGAAGTTGAGGGAGCATGCATGGAAGTAATTTCTCTTAGACCGTCACTAAAAGTAATGGAAAGTACCTGCACATTGGAGCCAAGACAGACCAGAACGGTGAACAGTGTCACTACTTGTCTACCCACTCTGTGTCTTCTGGCATCTAGGAATTTGTTTGTGAGTCTGCCTGCTCTCACTGGGACTACATTACATCCAAAAAACCTATATGCAATTAACATTAAGGTTGCAGAGTTAAGCATGCCAGAGATTCGCTTGTGCAGCCTTAATTCGGCCCCACTATGCATATGATAGTCTTTAATTTCAGTTCCACTGTCTCACTCCACTTTTCCCCACCCTCAGTTCTCATGATCCCCATTCCTCATCAGGCCTCTGTGTTCTACATCAGGCCGTTTCCTTCTCCTCCTTGCTTCATAGAGGTGCCAGCAGCAGAAACATTAAGAGCACGAGAGAAAAAGAGAGAGATTTTCCCTACTTGCAGTTCTAGCACCTGGCACCACAGTGTCCCTGAGTGGCGATTGCAAGGAAAGTCCTGTTCAGCCCATGAAGTCCTGGGATGGACATGCTCATTCACTCTGTGGGAATGATGCATGTGCAGTCTGGACACTAGGGTGACCAGACAGCAAATGTGAAAAATCGGGATGGGGGTAGGGGATAATAGGAGTCTATGTAAGAAAAAGACACAAAAATCGGGACTGTCCCTATAAAATAGGGAAATTTGGTCACCCTACTGGAAACATGGAGTGGTGTGGGCCTGGAGTATGCTTATTACAGACAGAATCTTCGCCAAACTTTAACACGTCTGAGAATGTGCACCTGAGCATGTGCAAACCATATTTTTTTCAAAGGGTTGAAAGTTGACCAAATTTGAATGATTTTTCATAGGAACAGTAGAAAACACATTCCTGACATCAGGGTGACATTACTGCCAAATTTCAAGTCCCTGCTCCAAAACATTGAGCTAGAACTGCTAAAATAAATTTTGACTAGTAATTTATAATATGAACAAAACAATGTATTTTTACCTCATCTGTTTCTTGGCTAAACAGCTAAACTATTTTTGCTGAAAAATTTCATAAAGATCTGCCTGAAACAGATACTCAGCATGGAAAACTTCAGCCCAAATTATTAGAGTTTGACAGAGCTATAAGCTTCTATACATTTGGTAACTTGCATGACAGTCCATTTTATATATGTTTCCTTCTGAGATGAGCATTTCAGGGGACCAGTTACAAGGATTTTTATGGAAAGGTTCTTGGGCATGGTACTGCCTGTTAAGTGTAAGAGATTATTGTCTGCTGGGCCAGTAGGTACTGTCCCCTTTTACATGCCGTATACAGTACTGTATTGGGTGCATTAATATGTTCTATGATAATATGATAGAATCATTGCCAGTGCTGTTTTGTGAGCAGGTTCAGATGTGTAATACATAGATTTATATCAAATCATTTTGGGGACAGGGGGATCAAAGCTAAAAAGAGAGGAGTATGGCTAAGTGGACAGATCATGGGAGTGGGCACCAGGAATTCAGTAATCTGAATGGTGACCCTTATGCACACTGAAGAGTCTCCCTCTGTACTTATTTAGCCCTCTTCACTGTATCCAAGAGCCTGATCATAAAAGCTTCTAAGATATAAAGTGTGGCAAGTGCCCAGCATCTCATGGGATTGGGAATTCCCAATCTCTTTAAATGGGGATACTGTAATTATACTTGGCTACCTCACAAGGGTGGTGGTGAGGATTAATTAGTGTGTGTGAAGTGCTTTAATTATTAAAAAGTGCAGTGGGAGAGAGAGAGAACTATTACTCCTCCCTCTCTTCCCCACCCCCTCAAACATTTCTGCTGGGATAATCATTTTCAGACAAACACATGAAAGCCTGAAGTGAGTGAACGCCCTGCCCTGGGTTGTACTAACATTCACATGGTGTTAGAAAGCAGCACATGAAGTCAGAGGGAAAGAATGGCAGACTGAGAACAAAAGGCGTAGAGACCAAATTGTGTGTGTGAACGTGTATGTGTACGAGGAAGCGAGAGAGCCTGTGTATGTATTTGACAGTATAGCTGAGAAGATGATAGTTCAGTTAGGACAAATGAAGTTGAGAGTTCAGGAAATAAAATGTCTGATCTAGTGTTAGAAGCAGAGAATTAAGCATCATTGGTCAAAATCTGGACTTATCTGCTCAGTATGTTTGTGTATTTTTTGACATTTTTTCAAAACATATTTAGAGAAGTGGCCACAGAGCACCCCTCCTCCCTCCACTATTTTTTGGTGCCAGTATAGGGTAAGGTGGGAGTCTATAAAATGTATGCAGGTAATTTGGCTTGTATGCTAGGTTGGGCTGGGTGGGACTGGGTAAAGAATTTCCCATGATCCCCACCGTACACAGGCCTCTGTCACCCTCTTGTCTAGGGGATAATGTGGTGGAGATGGGGTCCAGACAACTCTGCAGACTCTTGGAGTAGAACAGGTGGTGACCAGGTCTACTGTCTATAATCAGCTTTTAAGATGATTCAGGATCTTTTTGGATAAAAGCTACTATGTAAACCGAAGTGGTTACCACTGTTACACTAGTTAGCTGTTGCTTCCAGATGAGCAGTAAGATGGAAAATGTAATGCATTTGAAAGGTGCACTATACCAGCATCCAGAATGACTAACTGGATTTAAAGTGGAAAATTCTCGTTCTTCCTTTAAATTGTTTGGGAGCCCGAGCACTCCCTGTTTGACAGTGCCACTCCCTTCAGTGCTATTCAATCCCCAAAATATTAGGAATAAAGCCAGTGGAAGAACCATCTCTCTGAAGGATCCTAGTTTTTCCTCCAGCTTGCCACCTTCTTCTACTCAATCAGAGAAGCTGTAACTTCTGAGCTGCGGAAACATTACTGCTTGAGAGCACAAATGGCACTACAGCTACCAGTACATCATAGCTCTGGAAACTGCAAAGGTTTGTTCCAAGGTAGCTCTGCTATGGAAACATCTCATGATAAATTGCATAGTTTAAATTGTATGAGGGACATTGCTCTTAATTTTTACGCACAGGAAACAGACTGAGGAAGTACTGTTGAATAGAGCTAGGGTTATACGTTAATTAAGCTATTTTTTTAGTGTGTCTTGCTGGAATCTTTAAACCACTGATCCCTTTCCTAGCCCAGGTATTTTTTATCATTGCTATTATATGGCTGGACTCTGAGTTGTATGTCTGAGTTTTCTCCCTTAAATCAGCTCTTTAATTGGAAGTGGGCAGCTGTCACTGATAATAACACTTTTCCCTCGTGCATAGGTATTGGAAGTATTATTACTATACATATGATGCAGAATGCTGACGTGTACCTGCTTGTACTAAGGGTACGGCTACACTACCTGCTGGATCGGTGGGTAGCGCTCGAAGTATCGGGGATCGATTTATGGCGTCTCATCTAGACGTGATAAATCGATCCCCGAATCGACTCTTGCACTCCACCTCGGCAAGAGGAGTAAGCGGAATTGGTAGGGGAGTAGCCACAGTTAGGGCCAGCTCTAGAGACCAGCCTAGGAAGCATCTGCTTGGGGCGGCACCCGGCAGGGGGCGGCATTTTGTCCATTCTTAGGGTGGTAGACTCCGCTCCGGCTGGGGTTTTTTTGTGTTGTTTTGTTTCTTCGGTGGCACTCTGGATGGTGTTTTGGGTTTTTTTTTGCTTGAGGCGGCAAAAAGGATAGAGCCGGCCCTATCCACGGTTGATTCGCTGCCATGGGGATGGTCAGTTAAGTTAACCTAGGATACAGCGACTTCAGCTATGCTATTTACTTAGCTGAAGTTGCATATCTTAGGTCGACACCCCACCCCACCCCACCCCGTAGTGTAGCAGAACCCTAAGAGATAAGTCTCCCTGGACTCTGTGTAAGAATAGCAAATGAAAGTTGGCTCAGCAACAGTTCTTGCTGATAAGATGTAACGTAAAGATATCTGCTTCCTTTTTGCTCTGCACAAAGAGACTCACTTCTCCCAAGAGGTCCACAAACAGTAACCTATTAATCAGTTGCCTTCTCTAGCCCAGAACCCTAATAAAGGGAAGGGTGTGTATGTGTGTGTAGATTTTAAAAATATATACTAAGCATTCTTAATTAACACTACTTCTGGGTGGCCTCTTGGTAACTGTTCAGCTGTGTTTGTGCAAGCTGTTCTGCCTGGGCAGCGCCATGGAACCCCACTGACTTGAGGAATAAGAGCTGGCAGGGTTGGGGCCTTGGACTGTAAACTTTTCTGGGCATGGACTGCTTTTATTTGTATCTGGTGGCAACAGTAAACAAATGGTGCTTAAACAAAAAATAAATCACTGGTGTGCTCTTTTCATGGATGATGATTGTGGCACTGAGGCGCTAAAGAGCGTGTGCGTATGTATGTATATCATATATTAAAATAGTAGGCCTTGGTGTGCTTCTGTATATATACTGCTCTCCTCCTTGAGCAGGTGTGTTGGGAGTAGTTGGATCCTTGGATCCATCTCTCTATTCGCTGGCTAGTGTAGTTATTCTGGCCTGTGGGGATAGTAATCTACTCTTAATCTGAGACAAGAGTAGAGTAAAACCTCTGTTCTCCTATTGCTCCAGTCAGAAGGGAATCATGATTTCCTTCCCTGCACTGCTGTGCAAGGCTTCGTTTATTCACTCTAATTTAAGGTTTCGCATGCCAGTAATACATCTTAACATTTTTAGAAGGTCTCTTTCTATAAGTCTATAATATATAACTAAACTATTGTTGTATGTAAAGTAAATAAGGTTTTTAAAATGTTTAAGAAGCTTCATTTAAAATTAAATTAAAATGCAGAGCCCCCCACCCCCAGATCGGTGGCCGAGACCTGGGCAGTGTGAGTGCCACTAAAAATTAATTCCCATGTTGCCTTTGGCACATGTGCCATAGGTTGCCCACCACTGTACTATTGATTAGTCAGGAGGACTAGGAGAAAATTGACTAAAAAACCGAATTTATATGATTACTGTTCATTGTCTTTAGTTCTCATCATTTCACTTAGCTAGGGAGTAAAAGCAAATTAGTCTGTTTTATGTCTGTCATGTTTTACTCAGTGGTTTGCATGCACTAGCAAAACAGTTCAGAGTTGTTTTACAAAACTTCTATTTTGAATCTGAATTGTCTGACCTTGTTTTGCTTTAGTGACAGTCTAGTAAGCAGCGAAGGAAAATGTGAAGACTTTTGAAAGTCCCATAGAATCAGTTGATTGATTTTGAGAAAAGTTCTGTAAGGCTTTGGAATCCACAGAAAGCATCACTGCAAATTTATAATAGCTTGATTTTGTAGCTCATTCACAGTTAAAGGGAAAAAACTGGAAGCTGCCAAGCTAATTCCAGATTGAAAATATGCATGACATATGTTTATAACATAAGGGTTTCCACTGATAAGACCTATGCTGATCAGCACCTCTTTTAACTGATTCATCTGAAAATATTCCTCAGTAATGCTAGAAGAAGCCCATGAATCAGTTTTCGTTAGCAGAATTTTGCAGTCTTTTTTAAATGAGTGTTTTATTTGCTTAATTATGGACCCGATCCTGCATCATATTAGGAAAAGATGCCATTGAAATAGAATAACATGTTACAAGCTTGTGACTTACCAAAACAGACGATGAATGGAGAAGGTTTTGACGCTGACCGTTTCTATGGTTCCCTGTAAATCTCTCAGATATACAGTGATGAGCATAGCATAAATGGAAGAAAATTAGCTTTTTCTTTGGGATTGAGAGGGCTCCTTTGTATTTTTCTTCCTAATTATGAATCTGTTGTTTTCATCACACTCATCTGTTTAAATAAAACAGAAAAGTTGAAAATGTCCATTGTGGAAATAGGTGTCTCGATACCAAGGTGATTGGCGCATCATAAATAACAGGAGGGAGAAGGAATCTCTGAACAAAGGCAGTAGCAAAAAGAGTTGATAGTAAGTTGTCTCCTGTAGCACAATGAGAGCTACAGAAGACAACTTTTAAAAAGCAATTGGAGGATAAAAATAAGTCTTTCTATTTAAAAATAGAACTCAAAAGGAGCCACTCCTGCATGTTAACTGTACAGTAGCCCACGGGTGGTACAGCCTTACTTGGAACAATGCACATCAATTTATTAAAACTCATGATGGTCCATCGGGCCTGCAGTGCCTTCCTCCCACTCATCTGATCCAAACATGTTCAGATAACTTCAGACAATATGACAGTATTTTCTATAAACAAGCAATGGAGAATGCTGGCCTGGGAACTTTTTGCCTCTCGAGTGAACAGGAAGCTTTCTCGGTACTGCTCCAGTGCAGCCCTGGGCAAAGACTTGTTGGGAGATGCCCTTCTGATATTGTGGAAGGGTTGCCTGGGATATGCTTTCCTCCAGTTCCTTTGATATCACAGGTTCTATGGAAGATCTGCTGAGAAAGAGTTCAAGTCATGCTCATTACGCCCAACTGACCAAGATAGTTCTGATTCACAAATATGTTGAAGCTGAGTGCGACCACCCATGATCATCCCTACATTGCTGGACCTTCTAACACAACACAGGGACAAGTTCACACAATCCAATCCAGAGCTGCTGCAACTCAGAGCCTGGTATTTGGATGGGCATTGGCGATAGGACAGTCCTCTTCCAAGAGGGTGCAGCCCATCCTTAACCAAGTAGAAAAGTTTTTCCACTTGGGCTCATCAATGCAATTTGTCTTTAGACTCCATTGGAATCCCTAATTATCTTTGAATATTTACTTAACTTTAAGTCTTCAGGTCTTTCGTTCAGTTCCCTGCGGGTGCTTGTAGTAGCAATCAGCAATTTCCATCTTCCAGTGGATAACTGTACGATCTGTCACAAGTAGATTTTTAATGACATTCTCAGATCCTTTCAACGGTGTGAAGTTCACACTTCAGTGCAGATTGAATTTTATTTTATCTCTCAGTAAGACTCCTTTTGAGCTGCTGGCTAAATGCTCTATGGTGGCCTTTCTGGAAGCTATCACGTTGGCCAGAAGAGTCAATGAATTGGCAGTGATTATGGCAGGCCCACTATATACTACCTTCATCCTATATGTCCTAAACAAAAGGTTTCACTAGGCTCCCACCCCAGATTCATATCCAAAGTAGTTTCTGAGTTTCATCAGAGTCAGGTCATTCACTTACCTGTATTTTCCTAAAACACATGCCTCGGAAAAGGAGAGAAGACTGCATTCTCTGATTGTCCGGAGGGCTTTGGCCTTATATCTACAAAGAATAAAGGATATTAGAAAGACCCCTAAACTATTTGTTTCCATAGCAGAGTGATCGGGGGTTAACCTATTCTGGCACAGAGACTTTCAAAATGGATCTGAGGTCATATTACTATTTGGTACTGGTTAGCTGGCATCCCCCCCTGAAGAGGTAAAGGCTCATTCCACTAGGGGCTAAGCCTCTTCAGCCACATCTCTGAGAGACATACTTATGCTAGAGATATATAGGGCAGCTATTTGGAGCTCTTTGCATACCTTCATGAGACATTATGCCCTGTACAGTCATCAACTGGGATACAGTTGTGGAGAGAGCAGTACTACAGTCAACTGTCACTTCTGTGTTCCCTCCCCCACCACATTGTGTGATTACTACTTGTTAATCTCCCCTGTGACAAACACACTCAAAGAAGAAATGGAGGTTACTTACTTGTAGCCAGAGGTTCTTCAAGATGTGTGTTCCCTATCTGTATTCCAGTACTCGCCTTTTATCCCCTCTGCTGCAGATTGTTTGTACTGCAGTAAGAATGCAAAACTGGATATGCATCAGCTCACAATGCCCTTTGCTTCCTTGGTTCTGAGCATGAGAAGAGCAACAGTGCGTATGTGGCCCAACAGATACTGCTTGCAAGAAATTCCAGACACAAGTGCATATTCCACATGTGGAATACAGATTGGGACCACACATCTCGAAGAATCTCTAGTGACATGTAAGTAACCCCCATTTTTTCAGGCAAGCCGACTACACCATGATGTTAGAAATTTTATTTCTATCCCAGTCCATTCAAGCTTGACTCCTCTGGTTTATGATGCCAATTGATAATCTTTGGTGGCATTGTAGTTGTAAGACCTCATTCCCTTTAATTTGTTCTTGCTATTATGGCAACTTTGCAAGCTGCTGAGTGCCCTGAATTCTTACTTAAGTCAATGTTAGGTGAGGAAGTTCAGGATCAGGCCCTTTAATTTAACAACATGTTAGGATAATGCTAATAGTATTTTTCTCTTAAGTTACACTTACATATTCCAGCAGGGTATAACCTCTTTCCAAAAGCAGTAACCCAGACGTATATCTTAATAAGTTAGAGGCCATCCTGTGTTGGGTATAACTAGTAGATCATGAGCCAGCTGTGGTTATCCTGCATATAAAGGGCACATTTCTCCATTTCAGGGTGCTTTCAACTCCTGATTGTGTGTATTTGTGGTTTTTCCTTTCTATCTATGTCATACTGTACTTCTCTGTTCATCTTAACTGTTAGGAAAAAACAAATTCTACTATCATACATTTCTGCAAAGCAAGACAATTGACACTAAAAGACAATAAACACCTTTTACCCCATTGTATAACTTAGCTAACAAACAATGCACTGGAGATTTGTGTGAAGGAAACTAAGGTCCAGATCCTCAAAGGTATTTAGGTGCCTAAAGATCTGGGCCCAAATGCCTTACTGGTAAGAAATCTATGATGGGTCACTTGTTGGTCAGCTGACCTAGCTAGAAACCTAGAGATTTTATAGCATGTACAAATCGTGACCCTGGTTCTCCCCTCCCTGACTCCCCCCCACCCAGTTGTGACTCATTAGCTTCAGTAGATTTTCTCATGATTTCAAAAGGACAGTTAAACTGGTGTCAATTTTGACTAGCGAATGGCATGTGAAGATCATTTCATTAGGGGAAAAGTAGACAACTATACCAAACCGATAAGAATTATTATAAGCGTCTTGAAGAAAAGATGAGATGGTTTTACAGGTTGTCACCTTTTTAAGTACTGATTGATATGCTGCCATCCCCCCATGTCATCCTGTTTTATAAATCTAATTAACTCAGTTCACTTGGAAATCTTGCCCCTGCTGTGTCAAAATGCCTTCAACGGTCCTGGCTTGTGTTTGCCCTGTATGGAACATGTACATCTTTAAAGAAGGGAACCACTAACATAGACATGAGCTTGTTCACCTCTCTCTTCTGATTTTTTAAGGTAATGGATCACCACTGTGTGTGCACTGCTGATGTGTTAATTACAAGATAGCACTGCTGACCATGATAGGAAGGGCTCAGCAGTACTGTAGGATTCATTTAGTCAGAGACAGATCTGATAGCATTTTTGGCAGGCTGGAGTGGGGGTCCTGATTTCCACCACATAGAAAGGTAATCTCCTATTTTTAGTTTTGTTTTTGACAAACGTTGACAAAAAGATTGATTCAGGCCTCTACAGGGTACTTAAATTAGTGCTTGGAGCACTGAGGAAGTTGTGTGTCCTACCTGTTGCCAACTGCAAGTGTCATCTCATAAGTTAAGCTGGGGAGCATGATGATCTTGCTGCACTGATAGGAAACATTTGTGTCTTGATGTGAGGACATGTGTATTAGTTGTGTACCTCTATAACAGGAAACGTGTCATTGGAAATGGATGGAGAAGATTCTAGGCAGAAATTCAGTATCAGAGGGGTAGCTGTGTTAGTCTGGATCTGCCTAAGTGACAGAGTCCTGTGGCACCTCATAGACTAACAGATGTATTAGAGCATAAGCTTTCGTGGATGAATACCCACTTTGTAAGCTTTCGTGGGTGAATACCCACTTCGTCGGGTATTCTCCCACAAAAGCTTATGCTCTAATACATCTGTTAGTCTATAAGGTGCCTCACGACTTTTTGTCGCTTAGGCAGAAATTGTACAGTGAAGCAGAGAGAGTGGCTTTGGGGACAAAACTGTTTCCTTAGACTAATAAAATTCCTTGTTCAGTGTTTGAATAAAGGGACCTTTTCTGTGATTCTTTATCACTTGTCACATGACATAATCAGGAGCAAGAATACAATAGCATGTGGCTTGCTTTAATGTATGTTAATAGGAAGGGTAGAGCTTCCTTCATTATGTGACACTTAGAAAGCTCTTGAATAGAATAGCATGTATTTTTATAAAGAAACAAAAAATGAATCCAGAGGTTGAGAGCACACCCAAGCTTCAACTTTGCTGATCCTTTCTTCTCACAAATTATTTCAGTCCCAGAGCTGCTGTGAAATCTTTTTCTTGTGGAAAAAACATTTTTATGAAGAGTCTCTACTCTTAACTGAAGAGAATGGGGTCAAATCCAAGAGGGGGAAAGTAAAGAAAAATATCTAATTAAAGGAATTTATTCTATCCTGTTCATCTCTCTTCATTTGTATCACTTGATGCACCCATGAACAATATAATAGCTTGATAGGGTGATATCTTGCTGAGCAGTTTCTAAAATTAAGGGCCAATCAGGAAAAAGCATCGCTCAATATGATCTAGTTTTGTTTTTCTGTTTTGTTTTGATCATTCGGGGTTTCTTTATTGACTTGAACTTTCTTCCTCTGGATGTTTTTTGGGAGGGGAAAAAGCAGGTATCATATCAGATAGTGCAGAACGGTTGGCTTTTGATGTGCCCCATACTTTCTACTTATTCCCTCCCTAATCTTGCAGACACTTAGGCACATGTTTAACTTTAAGCAAGTGAATAATCCCATCAAAGTCAATAGGAATATTCATGTGTTTCAAGTGAAATGCATTGCAGAATCATAGTTTAGATTTCAAGTTTTTTGGGGAAGAACTTGGTATTTTCCACAGCACTGATTACATCACTGGCACTCAAATAATATTGCAAAGTCCATCTTCCAAAGATGAAAGTACATTGACCTTCTTTGATTTACAATAGTTTCTTTTCCACTCATTAGGGTTTTTTTGTGTGTGTGCCATCAGAATTTACTGTGAAGTATTCTTGGCATTTCAGATCAATACATTTAGTCTTTAATTACACTGCCTGGAAGTAAAGTGCTGAGTCATATAATCTTGTTATTGTAACAAGCCACCAGGCTCATCCATTAGTGCACACTCTGTCATTTGTGTTCAAAAACAGTTGGAGTAGAGATTTTTTCCCAAGGCAGACTAGACTAAAATACACAATTGAAATGATAAAAAGCAAGGTAAACAGGATTCCATTTAATCAGTGTCTATTATCATAACCTCACTATCTCTGCTCTTTTCTTAGTAACAGCAACCAGATTGGTAATGATTTTGCTCTTCAGGGCAGAATTATTTAACCATGATAAAAATAGAATTCCCAGATCATAGCAACTGTACAGAATGAGTTATCTCTGCCTCATCATGTAACTTGGTCCTTGGAGGCAAAAGAGCCATTTTAATGTTAAGTAACAGCCAGAATCAGAAATTCATTAAAAGAAAATCTAATAACGAAATACCAGATAGTAATTAAAATCAAGGAAAGAAGGTCAGCAGTGTGCTGCACTGTCCTTCTACTTCTAGTTGAGATGTTGCTCTCTGGTGCTTTTCATAGATGAATAAGGTACTTATATGGCCTCCATTACTTTTCCGGATGGAGAACTGAGGCACAGAGAGATTAGGTGATTTGCCCATGTTGCAGTGGAAATCTGTGGCAGAGCAGAGAACTGAATCCAAGTCTCTCAAGGCAGCACCCAAATCACTGGGCCATCCTTCCTCTTACCAGCTATGGTTAATAATTTGGCAAGGTGAAAACAGAAGGAGTTCTGTGAGGCCATCAAAGGTTGAAAACTGATCCAACTTCAATTGCTAGGGCGCAGAGCCTCAAAGATATTTAGGTGCCTAACTCCCATTGATTTTAATAGGATTTAGGCAGCTAAATACCTTTTGAAGACCTGGGTCTGGGATTCTTGCCATTGACTTAATAGGGAATGGGTTTGCTGCTTTTCCTCCCTACCCCGCCCTCCCAATGAACTATTCTGGTTGTGGCAGTAATTCTCCTAGTGGATATTAGCAATGTTCCTCACCAGTAATAATTCATACTGGTGGGTAGGGCCTTTTATCCCCAAAACGTGCTTCAAAAACTACACATTGAGCATCACAGAAATGAAACCACTTCTGTGGCAGCAGCCTACCAGTAAACTGTACAAGAAGTAGAAATCTTGGCCAAGCACACCCACACAAAGGCCTGTTCTTACCAAAAGTACGATGAACTCTTTAATGTCTATGCAGGATAAACAGTATCTCTGTTTTATCGTCTCGTCTAAGGAGGGGCGTACTCAGAGACCACTGTAGTTGAGCAGAAAAGTCCAATATAACTAGGCTCCTTGGGAAATCCCAGCCTAAATTATGAGCACATGTAAACAGAACTTCAGGTAATTTTCCATCCTCTAGGGCAGGGGTCTCCAACATGTGGCCCGCGGAGTTATTTCCTGGGGCCCGCCATAGGTGCCGACTCCACTGGCAGCCAAGCTCCCTCGCATTCCTCCCAGCACGCTGCGTCCCTGCTCCTCCGCCAACTTCCCAGTGCTTCCCAACACCAAACAGCTGTTTGGTGGCACTTAGGACTTTCCAGGAAGGAAGGGGAAGGAGCGGCACACTCAAAGGAGGAGGTGGAGAAGAAGTGGGGTTGGGGTGGGAATTTGGAGAAGGGGTTGGAATGGGAGAGGAAGGGGTGGGAAGAGGCGGGGCAGAGGCGGAGCCTCAGGGACTAGACGAGCAGTCTGAGGTATGAAGTTCAGCATGTATAATTCTTTGCTGTGAGTAGTTGGGAAGAATGTTTTTTAAAAGTGGCAACATATTTTGTATGAGTAGTTACTTTAAAAAGTTCAAGCCATTACAGCTATGTTGATAGATGGTTAGTGTAGATCATCGTCAATGTTACTGACCACATAAGGAATAGTTACAGATGTTTATATTTTATTTAAACCCCTCCTCACATTACAGTTTTCAAAAAGTTAATACATTGACTTTTAGTAGCATACTATATTACTCTTCATTTTTTTTCATTTTTGACTATACTTTGTTTCGTTGTATGAAAAGGTTTCAGTTATGCAGCCCTTGGGCTAATGTACTAGTCCTAATGTGACCTTCATGGTGATCTGAGTTTGAGATCTCTGCTCTAAGGCATAAACTATCCATTGTCCATCTTGTAATACTGACTGAGAACTAAGTTCACTTATCCAGCTTGGCATAAAAATGGATTTCCATGTCCAAATCTGGGTTTTAAATCTGAGAAGATTCACTACCTTTCAGAGTTTACCCATGTAACACTTAGCCCGATTATGTTGCCTTATAGAGTTTAGGGAAATTCTTCTTTTATAGAGTTTTTTGGTTGTTAGTTTTTTCAATATTTCAGTTGTTGAGTGTGTGAATTGAAGGGGAAATGTGTCCCAAATCTTTAATTTAGATTTAATAAGTGGTTTATTGTATATGTGTGAAATGTATATTGCATGCAATATATTGTGATCTAGGAATGTATTCACAAATACACTTAATATTTGTCCTCAAGAATATGAAGATTTAATAAGAATGTTTGCAATTGCTCAAGATGAGTAACTGTGGAACAGAAGGTTATAATTGGAATTTAGCTAAACTAAAACAACTATTTTATTAAAACAGTTATGGATATTTAGTAGCTATTAAGAATTTACTATGAAAGTACAATCTTTGAGTTATAGTGACATAGTAATTGCCATATTGGATTAGACCATTCATCTCTGTTTCAATATTTTGCCTCTGACAATCGCAATTGCCATGTACGTTCGAGGGAGGTTTCAAAACTCATAAGGTAATGGGCAATCATTGAATAAGATGACTACTTGGGAAGTTACTTCTTAGCACTAGGCAGGTGTTTGGGTTATGTCTAAGCATAAGGATTGACATTCTGTATAAAATTTGATCCTAGTAATGTAGGTACAGATGATAGTGGTAACAAAAATAAGAGAAGGTGATTGGCTGAAATTTCAAGTGTATGGTTTTAATATTTTTTAAATGTTGATTCTTAAGATCTGCTGCAGTTATGTCTACGGAAGAATAACCTTGTGTGGATGCTGGATTTTAGGGGAGTGAATCAGGCTCAATTTATAAAGCCATCGACAGGGTGAAAGCATTTCACCAGTAGTTTGTTATGCTGTACCATCCAGTTTTATAAAGCACTACAAATCTGATGCTTTGTTATCAAAGGCTCATCTGCTGTGGAAGTTACTTTACATAGAGGATAACAGGAAGCTGATCACGGTGCTTTAATTCAGTTGAAAGGTTCTGCAAATGTCATCAGTTAGAGGAGAGTTTGTCACTCTGTTCTTCAGATAATTCCTGCAATGGAAAAGCAAAAAGATTCCTTATATTTTTTTATCAATGTTTTGGAATTAATGAAAAAAATTGAGTAAAATAACATAGTTACAGAGAGGGATGTTGTCCTTAGGGACATTCTTAGTGAGGATCAACTAATTACTCTTCTCCTACCTGACATTATCAAAACTTCATGTGCTAACTCCCTTGAAGTGTGTCTAATATCATCCCAGGTTTCAAAATTTCTGATGTATGAATGAAAAGTTTGAATCAGATACATATTTCTAACATATCTGAGTTTTTCTGAAATTTTTCAGTGATACCTTGATGGGTTGAAGAAATGTCTTGGCGTCTTCTAATAAATGTTCTTGTCTTTCTGTTAATAAAAAGTGTATGTTGTGTGTTTGCTTTGCTGATTTTTGGCCCAACCTATTGAATTACTTTGTATTTTTGTTAATCACAGGCACTGACTTTTTGTTTGTTTTTGTCGGTGTGTGCTCCACCCCCATTCCGCCCTGAGGTCCTGTTCCCACTCGCCCTCTTCCCTCGAGGCCCTGCCACCGTTCCATCTCTTCCCACTTCTCTTCCTCTCCTTTCCTAAGTGCCTCTTGCTCCCTCCCCAGACGTCCCCTGCTCGCACACTGCTTGCTTCTCTCCACCCCTTCCCCTGAGGCCTGCTTTCCACTCTCTCTTTTCTGCTCCCTCCTGCCAGGCAGGAGGAGGCAGAAAAGAATGAGCAGAGGAAGAGGTGGAGTGGGGGGGAGGGGCTACAGTCCATGGTGCTGAACACCCTCTATTTTTTTTTCTGTGGGTGCTTGAGCCCCAGAGCACCAAACAGAGTCTCCGCCTGTGTTTCTAATGGTCTCCTCTTCCTTGCGGAATACAGTATTGTCACTGGACATATTTTCTCTTTGTCACTTTAGCTTCTCTTTGATGGTCCATTTTTTTTTCTTAGGGCCATATAAGAAATAATTTTCAATATCAACTGTGTTTACATTCAGTGTAGATGTCTTCTGGGAGTGTGGTTCATCACTGTAGCTAGTTGAGTAGAAGTCTCACTGGAAATGTTTATAAAGTTCAGCACTCGCTCTTTCTCATTCACCTGATCAGATGTTTTTTCACCACTCCTCCAACTTGAGAAGAAAGGGGAAACCAAACCTGTTCAAACCGCTGCTGAACTGGGTCTATGTATTCCTCCTCTATGCTGAAGCAAAGTGGTTAATTATATTTCAGACTACTACCTACAGATACTCTCTGAGATTTCAAAAACAAAAAATTTCCCAGTAAATTCTTTCACTCTAGAATATCACTTTCCTTTTCCCTGCTAAATTGAAGTGTAACATTTAGTAACTCCCTGGCCTGCTTTCCCCGGGATCAGAAATCATAGCCCCTCTCTAAGTTGATCTAACGTAATGAGAACTCCAGTGCTGAACACCTCACATGCATGGTCTATATGGGACATCCCAAATGAGCACCATTAAAAATACCATGCATTTTTTTGTTTCTTGGTTCCCATTTTCCACTCAAATATTCTATACATTACTTTTGAGTGCATATAATTTAACTCCATAATGTACCTAAATGCATAACAATCACAAAATCTTGTTCTAGCCCCATTCAGCTACATGGATTGCCATTCCGGCTAACTGCATATCAGCGGACTACATAATTCAGTTTGCTGGCTGTATACTGCATAGATCTGCATACTGATATACAAATGTGTCCTCTTATCAGTAATGTATTTCTGGATAACCGAATAGGCAGGTAACTGGCAAAATGTTCATTGAATCAGCTGTTTCAGAATTGGCTTCACAGCTTTTAGTATGCAAGGCAAAACTTAAGACGATATATAAAAGAAAAAGTGTTTGGTGTTACGAAAACCTTCATGGCAGTAGCAAGAAGAATGTGCAGAGTGTTAACTGTTGGCAAGTGTGTTCTACTCATCAGTATTCTAAGTGGTTAACTTTGATAACTGCTTATTCTTGGTATAGTCCCAAGGTGATACTCACAAGCCGAAAGCAATACATGTCTGTATGGATTCTCCAGAGTCCTCTGGCACAATAAAAGATAGCAATGCCCCGAATGCTTTTAGCTTAATATATTTTGTACTTTCACAAAAGAAGCACTGTTGCAGTTAGACTAAATATGAATCATTAGAATTTTAAATTGGTTGTAATATCCCTGCCTAGATATCTAATATAGATTTTAAGTCAGTTGTGAGTAATAATATAGATTCCAGCACTTACTTAGAATGTGTCCTATAGTGACCATTTTTTCATGAAATGGCTGAGGTCTCTCTCAGTGGATATAGGAGGAGAGAACACTGAGAGAATGGAGAGGCAGCACTAGTAGGGTGTGCAGGGAGTATATTCAGTTTGGGGAGCTCTTGTTTTGTAGTAATGTGTGTTGTTCTTCTATAACCATTATTTAATACCCAAGAGGACATGGCCAAAGCCATTTTGCAGTTGTTCAGCTTGGGGTGGGGGGGGGGGGGGGGTATCGTTGCTTGTGTGATCTGTAGTATACTTACATATCTTTTGAGTGTCCTCTTTCTCCTCTAATTAGTCTGACAGTGCTATGCCCTTGGCTGTGAAAAGCAAAGCTGAAACAGGTGCACACTGACTGCCCAGCCTGTCTTCACACCGGTTGGCTGAGGGATGAAGAATGCCATCTCAGTTCTTTTTCTCTCCTCAGCTTTTGGCCAGTCATCTTATTCCCAAGATCAGGCTATATTTCCCCATTCTCATCAACAGGGACTGGGTAAAAGATCCCGAGGCACTCTTCCAGGACCTGCAGTGTATGGCCATTTCAATTTTGTCACTGCTTGTTAATCCTTATGCAAGCTAAAATAAGGATAAGGTTAGTCAATCCTCATGCTTCAGGGAGTGAGCCAATAAGGTGACTTCTTCATGTTGCCCAATTGCCTTGGTGCTTTATTTCCTCTGAAACATCACATGCCAGATGGTGTCAGAAAATGGATGCTAGTATGTTGGCTCTTGTCACCTGTAATGCTCAAGCAACATAAAGTATGTGTGTGTGGGTATAATATATATAATATGTGGCAAAGCTCTGGCCTTGTCCCTGTGGGTCCTGCGCTTCCAGGCAGTTTGTGCTAGCCTCAGAGGCTCACTGCGACCCTCCACGTAGCCCTTTTCTCTCTAGGCCAGGGTTACAGTCTACTGAGCCCTTTTCATCATCAGCCAGCAAAGCTGTTGGTGAGAGAACTCCCACAGTGTCTGTTGTCCCTTTGGGCTTATCTCAGGACAGTATAACCTCCTGTCCTGCTAGGGGCCTGCCTTCCCCTTCCAAGAGGTTTTTCAGTAGTAACAGGTTGGGGGGAACCCAGGCCCGCCCTCTACTCCGGCTTCCAGCCCAGGGACCCTAATGGTAGTAGCTATTGGCAGCCAACCTTTCACTGACAGAGTTGCTACTTTTTCCCTGAGCTACTTCCCCACAGCTCTCCCACTTCTCCCTTACCTCCAGGTATCGCAAAGCTTCCTCTCCTCCAGCTCCTTTCTCCTTGGCTCCCCCACCTGACTAACTGGGAGGTTTTTAGCTGGTTTTAGCCAGCCCCTGATTGGCTTCAGGTGTTCCAATCAGGCTAGCTATTTCTGTTACTTTCTAGAAGCTTCCTGATTGGCCTGGAGTAGCCTTTGTTTGGCTATCCAGGGAACAGAGACCTGCACATCCTGAGGCTGATATACCTGCCTTCCAGCACTCTCCTATACCCTTCTGGTCTGACTCCGTCACAAATATAATATAGGGATTAGGAGGGACAGGAAAAATTGCATGGTATTGCACACATCTGCTTGGTGGAGTATGGTGTAATACCCTTGTTACATAGTTTCTGTCATAATAATCATTCTGCTACTGGTTTTCAGCTGGGTGGCTATGTCCAATATCTCACAGAGCTGAACATAATCCTCAATATATTTCCCATTATGCAGCAGGAGCAGCATACATCTTGTTGCAGGTTGGAAATAATGTTCATAAAATATTGGAGTACTGTGTAGTAATCTGAGATTTTTTTTTAAAGACAAAAACATAATTACTTCAGAAGCCATAAAGTGGCTTTATGCTACCAGTTCTAAGAGCTCCTCAGATTTTATGTAGTACCTGAATGATTAATGGAGATAAAGTGGCAGAGAAACCTCTGCCGTCTTACATTCTCTCTCAAGCAAGCTGTAGTTGGTCAACTGTGCAGAAAAAAGCAGTTCTCTTTGAAGCGATGAGTGAACAGGTTATTGGGGAATCCTACTCTGAGAATGGCTTGTGTCCGTATGCACAGAAAATCACTGCTTGCTTTGGAGGGATGGGTAAGGGAATTTAAAAATGAGCGTGTGAATGATATGAAATGAAAGAGTGCCTACAATTGCTACCATCTTGGATATTCTGAGGTGGAGTCTATAGTACTTTGCTGAATGGTTATTCTGTGAGTAAATTGTAGACGGCATAGGACTGAAACCTGAGCTCCATGAATAAACCTGTAAAAATTTGACATTTTACTATCGTTGGAGAATTTGAATCATTTGGTATATGAAAGTGCATTTCAGAACAGTCCTGCTGCCAATTGCACTCCTGCTTTTGCTGTTCCTTTACTGTTACTTAGCCAGTGACATTTCTTTGTGTAAATGCTTTAATCATTGCTCCATTTACATCTGTATGAAGGCAGCTTCTTTTTATTCTCAGTTAGTGTTCAGTTAGTATTACAGCTACATAGTAAAAGTATATAGTCTTGTCATCTTGGATAGATCCATTAGCTATTGTTTGGGTCTATCTAACCATGCAGTAAAATTTACAGTTTGTTTCCAAGTTGCTGTTTGTTTTATTCTCAGTTGGTTTCCACTCAACTGGCCTGAAAAATTTAGGATTATTTCTTAATCTTGTTTTCTGTGCAGCAATAAATAATAATAAAATTACATGGAAATGCATCAGTAGGAATCTGGTTCTGATGACAGAAACAATAAAGGCATCATTCCTAGTTCAATATACATAGCTTCCTTGTATTGTGATAAAGGGCCAAATTTATCCCTAGTATAACTCCACTGACTTCAATGAAGTTTACACCTGCAATGATGTTTACACCCTGATCTGATTTGCTGTTCAGTGAGTATATTGTTTTATTGTAGAGTTTCTATTAGTACAATCAAGTCTGTGGTTATTTATATGCTTTTAGCAGTGTTAGTGCAGAAATAATATCTATCTTTGGGTTGCATTTGAAATGGGTGTATAAAGAAAATATGTATTTCTGGGCATTCTGTTAGTTTTTTAACCATTATAGCCCCAGTTAATTAATCTGCTTCATTTCTGTCTCGTACTGCATTAGGACCCAAACCAAAAATGTTAAATACAGCATTTATCAAAATCCAAACCTGGCTATGAACCCCCTGTATTCTGCAAAGACTAGAATCATTGCACCAATCTGGAAATGGATCTGAACTGCATGGCTTGGACCCACAGATACATGTTTAGTTACCTGGCTAATACTGGGCATGCTGCCTTGATGCTGTTTCTGGGCTGGTTCCTTAGGGTGCACCACAGGACAGTTTTCAGGGATTGCGCTGAGTGGTGAAATCATCCCTTTCAGAAAATTAAAACTACTTTTGTTATTTGTGTTTGCTGCCCCTTTCATCCATGTCCTGCTTATTTGTTGGGAATCAATCCTATCCTGTGGGGTCCTCTTTCTTGAGTATTAGGACGTTTGCCTATGTCCTTTTGGTTCTGCTTGACCTGGATAGTAAGGCTGGATCACCATGTTTGGTACCAGTTCGTTGTACAATGCTCCAGATGCCTACTAAATAGTTGCCTTTTAAAATGAACAAATCTGCATCATATGCTCACCCCCATTGACTTACTCAACCAAGATTCCATGAACTGATTCCTAAAGGTGTCTTTCCACACAGGAGTTGAGACAGGGGGATGGAGCATTGTAGAGGAGCTTGCACTGCTGCTGTCTGCCCATGTGGGCTACCTGTGCTATAACTCAGGAGGCTGTACTTGCAGGGCTTTTCCTGCAGCAATCTAACTCTAGTCTGTGTATGATTTAAGCCATCATTGGCCTTTTCCATCCTTATCTGTTACCTTAGGCTTTACCCTTAGAGCCAGTTTTTGCAGATGACCCTCAGTCTGACTCAGGGAGTCCCTCTGGTTACTCCAAGTTCCTTAGTCTTGTTTTGCTCACTTCTAGAACTTGTCCTCTTGGATAATATAGGCAGGATGCAGATTCTTAAAGACATACCCTCCGGTTAAAAAATAATATCGCAAAATCCCACTGCTTTGTAGTAGGAGCAGCATTACAATTAATAATTACAATACTAAGGCCAGATAGTTGCTGTCGGACAGTGGTTGTAGCATGTGATGATGGAAACAGGCATCCTTGCAGTAGGAGCTCCCAGAGTAAATAAAAATGCAAGACATATGTTTAGCGTCACGAATTGGTCATGCAAAAGCCAAATATGCACTCTTAAAAAAAATGTGTGCTGGTGTCGCTAGTGGCTACTTCTGACTCAACAGTAACACTTACAGTGGAGGATTTTTTGCAGTAACTGAGTGGGGTTGTTTTTTTTTTGAGTTTATCATGAAACACTGAATAAGTGTCATTAATGTTCAGGTTGTACAAAAGAGCAGTTTTGATAGCCTCAACATGCATTCGACTTTTCTCCTCACTCCAGATTTTGTTCGTCCTACTGAATGCTTATTCCACTGAACTGTTTTCGCTTGGTGAAGTGAGAGCAAATTGTGCTTTGTATAGCAATACTTCTTGAATGAAGATGAACAAATTCGTTTGTAAATTAAAAAAGAAACCTTTTATGTTTTGATGAGATGAAAAGTCAGGACATTGTGGATGCCCCGAAAGAAGTTCCTTGGACACAGGAAAATTACATGAAAGGAACTATCCACAGTCACTTTATCCCAGAGACTTTTTGTGCCAAACTTAGGCACAGTCCCTCGTGGAATGCGGAGAGAGTGGACTAGCCTGTACCTTTTTGAAGTGGTGTGGCTTGTGTTTCTCTCCTCCAGTACTCTGATGCCAGCTCAGCCTTGCTGGCCACGGTGGAGGGATAATGAGGAAGATGGCTCTGAACTCAATCCTCTCTGCTCCCTTTGAAGAATCTAGTGCCACTGGCCTCCCTGCCCTGGAGCAGTCGTGCTCAGAGAGTGCAGGGACTGGACTTCTGATGAGATGAGTACAAGGATGCAGATTTGTGTGCCTTTCCCTGTCTCCTCACTGCACTTGCCCACCCTCCTTGAAAATACTGCTACTTTACTGATGGGCTGCTAAAAAGTGTTATCAACAATTACTCCACACTGCCTTTATAATGCATGATTACAGGGAAAGACACTGGCTTCTTCTGCCTCTGATTATTGTGACACAATGGATCATAATGGCTTAATGCTCTTTTGTGCATTGTCCAATATAGCTGCCCAACAAGTGGACCTAGCTGGATGATGGATTGAGTGCAGTCAGTGCTTAGAGCAGGAGACTGGGTATCACTCTCCTGAGATCTATTTCAGCTCTTCCACTGGTGAAATGGATACAGCAGTAAATGGGTACAATATGACTGTTCTGAGCTGGATGGTGTGTGTGAGCTGGGCATCTCTTTCAGCAAGTCATTGGCCCCAGACTTCAAACACAGATTGGGAAGCCTCCTTTAACTCAACTGGTAGGAGCTTCTGCCTTTTGGAGGGGGAAGATTTTTGTTCTCCACAGCCTCCATCAAATTTCAAATGGCTGTGGTGTGCTACAGAGTGACCCTTGTGATGCTTGCCTATCTTCAGTGGAATGCTGTGAGAGTTCATTCATAAATGTTTGCAGAGAGCTCTGTGTGACTCTGATGGAGGGTGCTATGGAATGGTCCTGTGAGTCATGAGCCAGACCCTCAGCTGGTGTAAGTTGGTATAGTTTCCCTGAAATCAGTGAAGCTATGCAGATTTATAATAGCTGAAGAGGTGGCTCATTGCTTATGGCTAAGTTGCAAAATCCCAAAAGCAGGGTGGTTTAATGGAAATCCTGTCTCAGGCTTAACTTCGGCGTCACTAATAGTACCAAGTAACGCTATTTAAAATAAATAACACTTCACAGGTTTATTTTTTTAAAGGCCTATAAAATAGACAATAAAGGCCTAGATTGGTGAGACAAGGCATGGTTTTAAAAATAGTAAATAAAACAATCTCCTCTTTTAAATGTACTCCCTCCAGCAGATAGTCACAAAACTTTGTGTGCGGGTGTTTGAGGGAGAGTTGACTGCGGATATCTTTAGTAGTTTCTCACTATTTCACAAGTTAATTATTTTGATGTCTTATTACCCCCTAATTTGGTGAAAACCTCCCACAGATGCAAAAACAGTTATGTGCACTATCATTGTGAAGCTTGGTGGCGGGGAGGGGAGAGGAGAAAAAGAGCAACTTTCAAAGGGCACAGAAGGGGGAGTTTCTGTGGGAGTTGGGCATCTAACTGTCTTTTCTGTCTTTGAAAATCTCTCCCTCATGTGTGTTATATGTGGAGGGATTTGGAAATCTTACCCCCAAAAAATCTGGAGCCAAATGCTGAGCACCTTCCTTGCTTTTTCTTTGGCTGAATGAGGATTTAAGATCTGCCGACTCCTCTCCTGCCACCCCCACCCCTCCGCCCCAAAGGGAGCGCTTTGGGGTGTGCTTCAGAAGGGTGTGCTTCAGACACTGCCTGCACTTTCTCCACACAAGTATAATTTTGTTCCCTTTTATCTCTTGTGTTGGACTCTTCTGTGACTTTTGAATGCTGTGTTTGTAATTAACAGCCTCTCCTTAAGAAAAAAAATCCATGAGATGATTAGATTTCATTAGCAGATCATTAGATCTGGATTTAATGTACATTCTTCTTGTAAATTAGGTAGGGTGAACCTCACTAGGATCTTCATGAAACATCTCCAGTTAATAAGACTGGTGAAAGGAAGGAAACAGCAGGACTGCGGGAACAATCTCGGCAGGGGGGTACTTATGGTTGGTGGTTTATAGAATGGTGGAGGCTACGGGAAGTATTTCTCCCAAGGAGATCAGTTATGGAGGGATTGTTGGCCTGACTTTGTAAAGTCTATGAAAAATAGGACAGGCGGGCCCTACCTTTGCTGTAACACATATAGAGCTCTGCATGGCAAAGGGGCTTGGCAGATTAAAATGCACAGATGTATGTGTGGGGCTTATGATGGTTCTCCCATTATAAGATTTTTAACACACTAAGATTTTTTTGCAAACTAATCCTCATATGTACCTCAGATACATTCTTTCTCCTGCCCTAGATAGTAATCCGATTTTCAAATACTCTATATACTTTTGCTTCAGATTTAAACATACCCCAGTGATGAGTTGCTGATTGCTACAGTTTTAGATGGCAGTCACCTGACCAAGTGTACTGTCATAATCTCTTAAAGATAATCACTAAAAATACATCTTCCTTAATCTCCTTTGCTGGGCAAGGAAAAAAGATAAGGATCTGTGAGGACATGCACCAGGGAGTACAGGACTGACCACACACACTCTTGATTTTACCTCCTTAGCTGTTTGCTGTAGAGACATGCTATCTTTCCCCATCTTAAACAGCTTTGGAAAGCTCTGTGGAACAGGTAAAAGTAAATTGGTATCAGAGCGAGTGAAGTTCAGGAACTCTGTCAGAAGGATGTCAGTTATTGAAGATGGGGAGCTCGCAGAGGTTCTGTATCTTGTTCCCAAGCATTCTATCCTGAAGCAGCTGCCCTATTTGAATCTGGACGATTATTATTTGTGCGAACAATTATTTGACAGTCCCGAGGAATTTGGTAAGTGAGAGGACCAGGGTCGGGTCGTGGTTTGTGCTTAGCATGTGGGTTGAATTGTCTTGTCACCGCAGTACAGTTAAACTTTAGCTCCTAGCAACCATGCAGAGAGGCACTGTCTGAAAACAGACTGTTGTGCAGTATTGGAGCAATCCTTGCACTGCCTAGCCGAGAGGCTAGAAAAGGAATTGGTAAATCAATAGTGTCCAAATGATTAAAACTGGTTACTAGATTTGGGTACCTCAATTTGTGGGTGGCCACGTTGATGCCCCTTGGGGCTGATTTTTCAGAAGTGTTGAGCAGCCAGAAATCCAGCTGAAGTCAAAGAGGGGCTCTCGGGTATCTCAAGCCAGGGACCCAAAACCAGTGGTAGCGTGTGTAGGCTAGGCCACAAGTTGGATGCTGGGAATTTCGGTGCTCAGAAGTTCTTTTCAGTTCTCGGCTTCCTTACCCCGCCAATGACCCTTTTATGTTTTTAAAAAGAACTGTGATCAAATAACATGCTTTTAGATTTTGCTGTTTTTCAGATGCTGATAAAGGGAGAAATACCCACTGTCTGTGCAGTGGGAACTGCTTATAGTCAGCTCTGAGATAGTAAAGTAGGAGAAAAGTTCCAGATTGTTTGGTCTGTTGCAGTGTGCAGATTGCAATTCCGAAACCGCCTGTTTAGAGGGAGCTTGTTCCAACTTGTTCACTGAAGGAATGTGCCACTGCACTACATATGATTTTGTAATTCCATTTCAATGGTGGTGCTGATATAATTGTTCAAGAGGTGATGCCTCTCTTGAGTATGTTGACCCTGCAGTTGGAGTGAGCGACCCCACCACCCCCAGCCCAAGTAGACAGATGCATGCTAGTGGGCTTGAACTAGCACGCTAAAAATAGCAATGTGATCACTGAGCCAACATTGCAGCTCAGGATTCAAGCTTGGGGGGCGGGAAGGGTCGGACTGGCTTGAGAGCCCAAGATGCAGTGTCCACACTGCTATTTTTAGCATGCGTTTTGATCCCCCCACACCTCATCCATAAATGTGGCTCACACCTGGCTGCAGTGTAGACATACCCACGGTGATCAGAGTGCTGAGCTGGGATTCCGGAGACCTGTGTTCAGTTACTGCTCTGCCACAGGCTTCCTTAAACAAGTCATTTGCTCTCTCTGACTTCAGGCGCTGACTTCAGGGCTGGAGCTACGGATGCTAATTTTCCAATGTGCTGGGGTTGGGGTGGGGCTCACTGCTCAACCCCCTGCTCTGTCCTAAGCACTACCCCCACTCCACCTCTTCCCCCAAGGCTAGGTAATACTCAGTTCTGCAAAGGTGCATAGTTTTATGTCATTTAACTGTGCCCCTAATTAACCTTCTGATGGAAAAGTAAGGTTGGCAGAAACCTGTGTGTCCTTCTGGATAGTCATTGAATTCTGGGTAATGGCTATTTTTTAATACTTACTTTTTAATGAACACATATGTGCAAAATGTGTGAACTGGATAAGAACAGTAAAGAGCAGTTAGCCTCTGCCCTGCCAATGGTACATGGTGGTTATTTCTGAATGCTGCTTTTTGAAAAAATTCTTTTCAGGTCAGAATTTATAACAGGAAGTTAATCAGATAAATGTTTTAATGGATTACATGATGGATCTTTGTAGAAACTTTGATGGATCTTTGTAGCGCTTTGCCAAATTATTCCATTGTCTTGGAAAGTGCAGACAAGCAACTAAGTATGCAACTAAGTACGTAGCAGACAAGCAACTAAGCTTGTGTAGATAATCGAGCAGACCCTGTCTCACTGGTGTTTTGCCCAAGTTTCAGCCATTAGTGTCCAACAACAGAGTAGCTAGAGTGACCAACGCGAACCCCTGACCTAGACAGGAAAAGCTGCTGTAAGTCACCTTTGCACCACTGCAGTTTATTTCAGTTTCACCTGTGACTTGTAGTGCTACATGAGGAGTTAGCACTGGTGCAGCTTTCCCAGGGGACTGGCTGAAATTCCGTGTTGGGAAGTCCAAAAACAATGGGCCAGATTCCGAAATCCTTTACACTAGGAGTTGATTAAAGCTTCATATGAATGTTGCAAAAGCCTACTTTTTTTTTCCCCTGTCACTTTCATAAAACTGTTCTTCTCTTTTGTTAGGCTAATGGCATCTTGGCTCATGGCTTGTCCAATCCCACTATAATTTCCTTGTAACTCCTACTCATTTAACACAGTCTGCGTGGTTAGCTTCCCAGGATTGATGCTGTTGTAGAGGATGGAGCCTTTACTGAAAATTAGCAGTTATTTTCCTGCTGACCTCACTAGTTCAAGCTCACTTGGCTTTTTAAGGCTTTACTCTGGTGTCAAGTGCAATGTTTCGAAACATACAGAGTGGTGGGGTATGGGGAGATGAGCATGTGGCAAGCATGAGAAAATCTGTGGCAGACTTGGGAATCTAAAGAGAGAGAATGAGGATTTGGAAAGCCAGGATCTAACTGGTGTGATCCTGGGGAGCTTGTGAAATAGGGCAAGATGTAAAACAACATGGGAGAGGAATCTGTGTGGCAATGTGGTTCAGGGCCAGCAGGAGCCCTGAGAGAGTGGCAACAGGGCAGCAGAAGCCTAAGCTGAAAGGGGCCTAGCACTATTGTGGAAATCCATCAGATCAGACTCCGAGACATGCACAGCTGTGATCACACTTTCTTGGTCAAGCCTCTCTTGTGCATGCAGATTGAGTGCAGCTCGGATGCAAAGTGGTCATGGACATGCAGATTCTATCCTTGCACAAGTGACAGGCCTAGAAAGAAACTGTAAGTGAGTTGAGGCTGCTTGGACAATTTGGCCCAGGCAGTCTTAGGGACTTGCTATACCGATGCAGAAGAGTTTTAGTTTGAAAATGTGCATGCTAGTATCAGTGCCTGGTTTGAATGAAGTGGACAGATCGGGAGACAGAAGGAAGCTACAAGAGGATCAGAAGGGAGGAATCCCGAGAGGCTGAAAATAGCACATTAGGGAGCTACTGAGAGGATTGGAGTGATGCGGAGAAGTTTACAAAGAAGAGGAACAGCAAGTGGGGCAATAAGGCAAATGACAGTCTGGGGAGGAGGAGAGTAGCAGTGGGTAGGGATTGGAGAGATCCAAGAGAGGATTAGAGTCAAATGAAGGGATCAGAGAGGATCTGTTCCGTAGGGGGGCTGAGGGGATCTGAAAGGATAATCACAGTGTGAGGTTAGGTGGAGTATAAGGGACTATCCTCCAGAAGAACTGGCCTCCCATAGTCAGAACAGAAAATCCAGTTTTAGGCCACTAGCTGATTTGAATCTGTGCCTATCTTTATTTGCTTTCCCCACAAATAGATTTTCTTGATGTGCCACAGCAAGCATACTGAAGGGTGTGATCTCCTTGATGTTTGTCCCCAGCAGAGACTTGGCAGACAAATGATGGCATCGTTTTTGTGTCCCTTTACTCCCAGGCTTGTGTCTGAGAGAAGCTCAAAATTCCCCTGGAAGACCATAGCCTCTGATAGCAGCAGCTGCAGTGACCAAAAAGGAGGAAGGAAAACACAGAAGAAATGCTGAAGAATCTCTGGAGTGTTCTGTTCTGGCTGCTTAACCTTGTTCTAGAGATGTATAGACTATTGGAGCTTCTCATCAGAGATAGGTGCATGTTCTTTCTATGACCTGAAGCCATAGCACTTGTCAGGTCACAGAAAGCTAAGCAGGGCTGAGCCTGGTCTGTTCCTGTCTTCTATCCCAGAAAATTAAGGTCAGCTAGTTTTGTTCATTCAGTAGGTGGCGCCTTCCCTCTGTGCCAACATTGAAGAAGTGATGTTATGGGGTACAGTGTTTCTGGAGACTTTTAGATCAAATGTAAAACTGAGGTCCTACTTGCTTGTAGCTGTTTCAGATCCTATAGCAATGTTAGCAAGAGTTGTGGGGAGTTAGGCCTAGTGACCTAACCCAATTCCAATTTAGGGAATTGTATAGGTTCATCCTACAATTCCTCTCTAATGTTCAAGTGGATACAATACCCTTCCCATTTTTCCTAGATTGGTGAGCAGTATTTTTGGGAAGACTCCCAAAACTCTTGTACCTGGTGTGGACCTAGGCTGAGTGTGCCACAAAGGTTACACTCACTTCCTGGAAAGACGATGTACAACACACCCCAACTTTTCTCTTTCTTGGTCTCTTCCCCCTACCTCTCAGCATCTCTGGAAACTGATTGCTGGGTCCCTTACAGTGCTGTTGCACAGTCAGAATAGTGCTTCAAAATAAAGGGGCATGCATGGTGAAGCCCCTACTCTAACACTTACGAGCCTGCATCTTCTAATTAAAACAACCTCCCTCCCCACATCCCTATCCAGGATGCCTCAGTATTGCCCTCAGCTATTAGATAGCTAGGACTTGCACACAAGCAGTACGTATTGGTAGAAAGTGCTCTCCCTTTCTAATAAGGAAACTGTTTTGTTTATAAACTGTCCTTTAGCTTGTTAATAGGATGACCAGGCAGCAAATGTGAAAAATCGGGACAGGCAGTAGGGGTTAATAGGAGCCTAGATAAGAAAAAGACCCAAAAACTGGGACTTTCCCTATAAAATCAGGACATCTGGTCACCCTACTGGATGGTAGTTGAAAGGTTAACGCTGTTGCTATTTAGATTTCAAAGGTGACTGTGATTCAAAGATGTATTTGTTTATTTTATCATTTTCCTGTGAGGGTTTTTTTATTTTAAACTGCAGCCCTGATTTATTTTTTTAAAAGAACACTTTTGTTGAGTCATGGCAGGATTGAATCAGAGGGCAGAGGTCTTCTTTGGTGTAACTCAGTTGACTTCAGCAGTATTATACTGGGGAAAAATCTGGCCCAAGCCTCGTGAGAACACACTCAGTTTCAAAACAGGCTTTGGTGAGTGCAAGGTGAGGATCTGACGCCAAGTGTATGTTTGTAGAATCCTGGATCTAAAACCTCTGCAGTGAGACTTCTTTAAAGGTGCACTGATGTATTAGGAATAAATTCGTTGTGTAACAAACCTTAGCACTCCTCTGGCTGTTACCTGGAACCAATTCTTCATTTTCTATTAGGTGCAGTATATTTTGATACAATTTCTACACTGGTTACATTGCATTTTTGTATCCAAATCTTTCACCTGTCTTCACCCCTCCTGGCTTCCTGCATTTGCATTGGTGGTCACCTTTGTAAAGGTTCAGACTAATTTGTTTAGTAACACTTTGATGATTTAACTTTAATCCACATTAGCACTGCATGGTTTCCAGCAACTGGTTTCACTGCTGTGGGGTTCCCCTCCATGTGTCCACCTAAATGTTTTCTTGGCTGTTTTATCCAAGAACTGAGAGCAGCAGCATGGCTGTTCCTTCTGTTACTAGATGCTGATGAGCAAGATTACTCAAAAGTGGATTTGGCTAGAGAGAAATAATTCAAGTTGTATTTTTACCTCCTTTGCAGCTATAAATATGTGGGTGGCATGAATATTATTGTGATGGACGTAAGTAAAGATCCTGCTTGTGCTTTAACTCCATAATGCTGATGAGTGCAGGAGTGTGGACTGGAAAGAATCTAAAGTGCCAATCCTACCCTCTTTAGGGACTTGTGCTTTTGTTTTGCTTTTGAATGCAACTTCCCCTCCCCGTCCCTCACTTCCCCCATCAGACCTTCCTGGGCATGGGTTAAAATAAGAGGGAGCAGAGTTAGGTGTAGCTTCCCCCTTCTCTGCTAAAAGCAAAGGGAGAGTTCCATTCCCATGACCTCCCTGGCTTGGATGTGCTCAACACCCCCAGAGCTCTTCCTCTTTGCTGGCAAGGGAAGTGAAGCTCACTAAGCAAGGACATTAGATGCAGAAGCAAGGAAAAACTGGTGCCTGGATGAAGAGTTCCTGGTGTGCCAGCCTTATCTTTTAGCGGATGAAGTATCAACAGTCCTAGATGGGAGAAAGGCAACTCGCATCGTGTTCATCTGTCCTCTGGCCAGCTACACTGTAGAGCAGGGGTCGGCAATCTTTCAGAAGTGGTGTGCCAAGTCTTCATTTATTCAGTTAAATTTAAGGCTTCCTGTGCCAGTCTGTAAGGGGCGAGGCTTTGGGCAGAAGGGGGGTGGGTTAAGGGGGTCAGCCTGCCCCCCTCTTTGGGCTTTCCCCCACAGGCTCTTGCCAGCTGGGGTCTTAGCCCGCTGCCAGCCTGGGTGAAGGAAACCCAGGCTAGCAGCAGGAGCTGAGTGGGGCAGGCGGGGACCTTGGCTGTCAAGGGGCCAACAGGGGAAACCCGAGGTTCTGCTGCTTGCCCCACTCAGCGCCCGCTGCTAGCCTGGGTGTAGGGAACCCAGGCTGGCAGCGGGCTGAGACCCTGGGTGGCAGGAGCCTGTGGGGGATACCCCACAGCGGCAGCGGGCTGAGCCCTACGCCATGTGCCAGCAGAAATCGGCTCACATGCCACCTTTGGCACACATGCAGTAGGTTGCTGACCCCTGGTGCAGAGTGAGGGGAAGAAGGGACCTGGAGAAAATGGGAATCTTGCTGCTTTCTGTCCTTAGAGACAAGGAGGAGGGGAGCAAGGACTAACTCCTCCCTACCTGCCTTGCTGCTGCCTGATCCTTGGGAGAGGGGAGCAGGGGCCAGACTCTTTCTCTTTCTGGGCTATAATACCATATGCTACTCTGCATTCTCATACTATATTGCACCTTCTCATGTGTTCAGTCTTTGAGCTTCTGTGAGCAGGCTCTGCGTTCAGTTTATCCATTGAATGGCACCATGTACATCAGTGGTTCTCAAAGTTTGGTACCGGTGACCCCTTTCACACAGCCAGCCTCTGAGTGTGACCACCCCCAACCTTACGAATTAAAAACACATATATTTAGCACCATTATAAATGTTGGAGGCAAAGCAGAGTTTGGGGTGGAAGCTGACAGCTCGCAACCCCCTGAGGGGTTCTGATCCCCAGTTTGAGAACCCCTGATGTACATCAACAGTGTTGTGTAAATAACAAGCGCTGCCTCTGATCTTTCTGTGTCAATCCTCAAATCTTGCCTAGGATTATCTGGTGGTTAGTCTACTGGACAGGGACTCAAGACTTGGGTTCCGTTCCAGCTCTGCCTCAGGCTTCTGTGATGACCTTCACCAAGTCACTCAATCTGTGCTGTACTTCCGTTCCCCATTTGTGAAATGGGGATAATGCTCCCTGTAGCAGTGTGACAACTCACCCTTGCAGCGCCTCCTGCTGGCCATCTGGGAATTAACTCTTCTAGCTTGGAGCACCCTCTGCAGGCCAGTCTCTCGCTGTCCAGTGGCCCCATGTCCCTCCCGGACCCCGGTGCCCTTTTTCCTTGGGGAGCTGGCCCCTGTCAATACCCCCACACTCTGCCTCTGGATCGGTCCTCCCTGGGGGACCCCTAACCCTCTAATCCCCATCTTGCCTCAGTCTGGGCTACTGCCAGTCATCATCAAGCCCCTGCTCCCTGAGGCAGACTCAGTATAAAAGCCAGTCGTCATAGACAAGGGGGTTTGGGCCAGCTGCCTTTGTCTAGCTCAGGGATCAGTAACCTTTCAGAGGTGATGTGCCGAATCATCATCTAGACAGGGCCTTGCATGCCACTCCGGAAGTGGGGGGGTTTTGGGTGGAAGGGGAGGGGCTGAGGGGGTTAGTCCACCCCCTTTGGGGTTTTCCCTGCAGGCTATTGCCAGCCTGGGTGAAGGCACTGAGTGGGGCAGGTGGGAACCCTGGCTGGCAAGAGGCCAGCAGGGGAAACCCAGAGTGGGGGCAGGCTGAGTGGCTCACCCCCCCCCCCTGCTTTGTGGTTTCCCCCACAGGCTCCTGCCAGCGGGGGTCCCACTACCTGCCCAACGCAGCTCCCACTGCTAGCCTGGGTATAGGGAACCCGGGCTGACAGTGGGCTGGCAGGAGCTGGGTGGGTGGGGAACCCCAAAGCCGCGGGGGGCTGAGTGATCAGCCTGCCGCGGCTCTGGGGTTTCCCCTGCTGGCTCCTGCCAGCCGGGGTCTCAGCTCCCGCTGCCAGCCTGGGCTCCCTGTCCCAGGCTGGCAGTCGGAGCTGAAACGGGCAGGCGGGGACCCTGCCTGCCCCACTCAGGTCCCGCTGCTTGCCTGGGTATAGGAAACCCAGGCTGGCAGCGGGAGCTGAGTGGGGCAGGCGGCGGCTGGCAAGGTGCCAGCGAGGGAACCCCAAAGCCGTGGGGGGGGGCGCAGAGGGCTGTGCTCCCCCTGCGTGCCAGGGGAAATTGGCTCGTGTGCCATATTTGGCACGCGTGCCATAGGTTGCCGACCCCTGGTCTAGCCCCCAGTACCCCTTTAGGCCTTGCTATCAGGCCTGCTGCCTGGGAGGTCGCCAGGCCTGAGCTCCCCAGCTCAGCCTGTCCCTTCCCCCGCACTGTTCCACCCTCAGTAACCTGTGCTCAGCCAGGCCCTGCTCCCTCCAAGACTGGAGAAAGCCTGACTGAGCACCAAACTCTCAGTTCTTTTATCAGGGCCAACTAGGCCCTAACTGATCCAGCCACAGCTGTGGCTGATCTGCCCCAGCTGCTTTCACTTTTGCAGCCCTCTGGTGGGCTGCTTTAACCCTTTTCTTTTAGGAATGGGGTAGCCACCCTGCTACACTCCCCTACCTCAGGGGGAGCGTTATGTAAATAAAATCCGCAGATTGTCAGGCACCCGGAGGCTATAGTGACGTGAGCCATATAAGTACCTAGGTAGAAGAACTGTCCCTGTTTCATCTACACCATTAAAATCCACCTTTTCATCCTCACCTCTTACCAGTGCTTAATTCTCTCTCTTCTTGACTGCTCCACCTTTCATCCCTTAGGTCTCTGCATTCCAAGTCACTCCATTCAACTCAATCGTATCTAGTGATGTGGTCATGTGGATCCATATCTAGATTTTGAGTATCACCAAACATAGGGTGCGTTTTTGTTCAAGCCCCCTGTAGGCGTAGATGGCCAAATTCAGCCTTGTTGTTAAACCATTGGTATCAGTTGAGTTGCAGTAGGTATGAATTTTTACCCATGGTGTTTGACCAAACTGGTGGAGTAAGTTCTAAGGAGAATCTATTGACCACTTTTAAAAAACACATACAGAAACAAAACTCAGATTACCATTGTCTCGAAAAATGAAATAGATTTAAATGTAATTGTTTTATTTAAAAGTTATATTTACTAGGGAAGAGCCATCTGCCTTAGAATTGGCTTTGTTATATCAGTTTTGTTTCCCTTCCTGGATTCCCAAACGAAAGCTGTTGGAGGCGTCTGAATAGTTCACCTTCATTTCAGTTCATACCAGGAACTCGTTTTATTTTGGATGAGTTAACTCCCTTTAGCATCCTCTTCCCCTCAGCCCAAGAGAGGAGTTTTATTATAAATGTCCATGACTGTTACAGCTCATGTTTAAAGATGAGGGTTTGCATTAATATCCCATGTGAATATCTGTGACTAATATAGTTAGTCTGCTCAGGTGGAATGAAGTACATTATTACTAACTGAAGCATGTTCTTAAATGTGGCAAGTTACCTTTCTTTGTTCCTCAGATGTCTCCTTGTATTACTGAGGACTGTGGAGATTGCCAGATCCTTTAAGATATCTCATTAAACTTTCAGGATTCCATCTGAAATTAGGATGCTCTCTGTAAATCTTCTTTCTAATTGAGATTCATTTTGCTCCTGCTCTTGTTCACTTGCCCAGGTTCATTGTGTCCCCATCAGAGCCCTGTGTATCCCCTTCTGTTTTCCATCCACATCACATCTCCTCTCTTCTTAGCAAGGGGAACTGGATGCCTTTCCCTAATCAAATAGTGCTACTTCTAAATGACAAGAGGGAGTCTCTTCTTCTTAGAGAGTAATATATCAGGACTATCAATCACACTCCAGTCTCCAGAATGAGAGAGAGATCATTGGGCTGGCCAGAAAAGGTTCAGATATCCTAGGGTTTTTTAACCTAAATGCAGAGCTGCATTAAGATGTGGAGAGAGAAGATCCTCTGACGAGACTGTTTGGCTAATATGGTGAAGAAATTGCAGGGTGAGCAGGTGAAAGGGACTAAGGGGAGGCAGCAGATCTTGAGACTCAGTGAGTCTCACCCCACCTCCTACTAGTATAATTAGGCTCACTGGAGCACCTCCATCTCCACAAGGCTTAGTAGGCTGTCTCGGTGCTCCTGGCAGCCACCCCTTCTACTCATAAGAGTCTTAGTAGGAGTGGCAGGTCCAGCAGAGCCTAAATGTGGTTCTCAACCCCCTGACTAGCGTAAAGAGTTAGCTGGTCTTGGGTACCTGATGGTTCTCTTTAGCTAGTCTGGGCCAAACAAGCTGCCTCCTACTTCTGGGAGAGAAGGGGGACAGAAGAGTTGATGCTCAAAGCATCCTAAAGTTTCCTAGGGTGGGGGCAGGAATCCCAGCTGGCTGCCAGAGCGTGTAAGTTGAGCATGGGAGGGAGGGGAAGGTGGTGTCAAAACTAAGGTAATCTGGCTTCCTTAACTCTGAATTTCTGTACTTTCAAATGATTTCATGGATTTTGATGGTTGCTTTTTTAAAACGACAGTGTTCTTGGAAGGATTTTTACTCTTATGTTACTGATACGATGGATGGGGCCATTCATTGCTCCGTAGGGAGTTAAAAGCAGGGTGCTGAAATACTATTGTCACCTTTCAGTAAGACTGGGCCACATTGCTTTTCATGAACAAAGTGTGTGTGTGTGATATGCTCAATCTTAACTAACCTTATCAAAGACTTGTTTTGACTGGGTTATATATGTGCACTGTGGCTAAAATGCATTTGCTGCAGGAAGCATGTTTATCTTTCCATTAAGAGAGATGGTGTGGCCCAGTGCATAGGGGATTGGATTGGAAGTCAGGAAGTATGGGTCCTAGTCCTGGTTCTTGAGCAAGTCGCTTCTTTTCCCTGTGCCTCTCTTTCTCCTTCCACCCTTTGTCTTGTCTATTTAGACTGTTAGGTCTTTGGGGGCTGTATTGTGTCGAGTACACATGTTTACAGCTCCTAGCCCAACAGGGCCCTGATCTCATTTGGAGTCTCTAGATGTTATTGCATTACATGTGGCTAGTTGGTGGTGGTGGTTGCTTATCAGCCATAATGTTATATTAAAATCACATGTGGATTTTTTTTAAAATAGAGGTGTGTGGGATAGGTTGTTTATTTTGGGGTGGAGATATTGGTTACGGAGAGAGAGTGTGTCAGAGGCACATATGCAGGATGGGTCAAATCCAGCCATTTGTTGGTATTCCTGTTAACTTCCCAAGGGAAGAGGTGCAACCCCATCACATAACAATGAAAATTTGTCAGCCTGGTCCAAGTATATAAGAAAGATCAGTCATAATCTGCTAGGGTAGTAAGATAGATGACCTTAAGGATGTCTCTAGATTGCAAAACTGTCTTTTTGAGGTATTTACTAAGTAAGGGGTAATGCTGTCATGGGATATGTAAACCATGTGTCTTGTGAAGTTGCACTGCCTAGGAAGACTGAAGAAATTGGCTCTGTTCCCTGACAATTTACTGATTGATGCAAAGTTTTCATCAGTCTCTTCTGCTGTGGACTGAATAAATTGTGCCTTTTCTGATGGGCCAGCTAATCAAATAGTCAGACAGCGGCTTCCGATCATGCAAAAGGCCAAATTCTGCTCTGCATTGCCCTGATGTAAGCCTAGCGAAAGTCCACTGAAGTCAACAATGACTCTATTCAAATCAGTGGACTTACTCCCATTGTGCCAGCGTCTGTGCCTGTGGTGAGCCCTCCAGATTGTGCTTGTGTCAGAGGACAGAAGATGTGTTGCTTGGCTATGTTACAGATGTGGTTAGATAGGAGTAAACTGGCAGTGTGGGGTGTGCTCATGAGGAACTGGAGCCAGGAAATGCTGGTTAGCAAAGCTCAGGAATGTTGAAACTAGAGGCTGATGTGCTGCCTTCTAAGGCACTGGACTATTGCAAGTGCTGTGGAGCAGTTTCATGATACCCCCATTGACCTTATTTTTTTTCCCTTGGCAGGCACAGTTAAGCCAGGACAATATCACAATGGGTCACTTCCATGTACGTGGCATTTGCCAAAGACAAGAGTTCATAGAAGTATTGGCTCTTAATTGACTGGTGCCATATAATGGTTCAGCTGTAGATGCCTGCAGCAGGGTTTGTTGTCAAAACTGTGTCTGCCTGGCTTTGAACCAAATGGTGATTCATATTCAGTTAGGCTGGGGTTTTTTTGGATGTTATTTAACAAAATACACCCCCCCTCCCCAGTTTCTGGTTACTGGCTAATCATTCAGTGGACAAGCACTACAAGTCAGTTTTAGAGGAAATTACAGACAAATCATGCACTGGTATTTATAAACCATTGCCTCATCTGTAGGTAAGGAGAGCAAGATAAAGGCTTTGAAAGCCAACTCTTCAAGTGAGAATAACAATCTAAGATGCTGGTTAACCAATTTATTTTCTTCTTTTAATTGTACTATTTTGTGTCAATGCATGGCACTTTGTATATTAGTGGATTGGAAGAGTCTGGATTGCTTGGAACAAGTATCTTTTTTTTAAACGGACAATAATAATTCAAAATAACATTTTTTGTCTGAATGTTTGTCTGTATTTGTGTGTGTGTTTCCAGAGTTGCTAGTTACTCATCCTTGTTCTCCGGCTGGTGAGGTATTTGAATAACTTCTGAAAGGTTGGCAGGGGTTCCATTGTAGCCTAAGAATTTAAACAATGAGATTAAAAACAAAAACCACTCAGGCATAAAAGTATAATGCATTTGACTTTATTTACAATACCAGCAACTGATATTGTATTCTTTCACTCAGGAGTAAATTACTTGGCTTCTGACCTTCCAGTGTAATTTACTACAGTGTATGTTTTAAAGCTATTTTTACGTGCATGTTAAAGGCTAACATTGCAGTTTTCTCTGGCTGGCTGATGGGGGTGGGGGAAATCCTTCCTTGCAGCCCTGGGTGAGATGAAATACAGCAGTGCTAATCTCTAGCACATGTGAGAAATTGGGGTAGTGGACTCAGAGAACAAAAAGTCCAGATACCAGCAGTTAGCTGACATGTCAGCAGCTGCTAAAGTGGAAAATGAATGATGATTGTTGATGCAAACCTTCAGAGACTGTCTGAAGATCACAGCAAAGGGTTAATCGTAGCCATGTGTGTAGTGCCTTCTGGCATTATGTAGCGTAGCAGAGCTAGTATTTATGAATGAAGGTCAGACATGCCAGTTTCAAGTGTAGGTGCTGGAACGGTGGGTGTTTGAAGTGGTTTGCATCATATATGAGGTTAACAGTTTGGTTTGATGGCTCTCAGCACCCCCATTATAAAAACTGTTCCAGCACCCCTGCTTTAAGACCCTCTCTGACTAGCTGTTTACAAATTGTTGTTTTTTTGTTAAGAACAAAGCTAAGTTGAATTGCAGCCCTAATTGCTCTGATGTGTCAGAAATGTGACATGGTGCACAATATGTAGGGGCTGAAAGGTTTCATCCCATCTTCACCAGTTGAAAAGCCAATGCTGCTATTAGTAACACACTGAGTCATAGAAGCAAGAATGCCAAAGTGCTAGGGCTGTGTCCCTGTTGCACACCAGGGAGCTAACAATAGAAGCCCAGCCTAGATGCATTAGGCGATAGGCATTTTTTCCCTGTGCATTTCCCTACGTTTTTTTTATTTAAATAAAGACTTAGTGGGATAAGAAGTACCACGTCAGAGCTGAGAAAGGCTGGCTTATTTAATTTCTTTCTGTTCTGAGTGGTATATATACAAAACACTTTGAAATATTTGCAGTAAATAAAATCTATCATGGGCTATATGTTCTCATTTTCCAAGATGTAGCATCCATCTGCCGCTCAGTCGGAAGGGCGCCTGCATATTGATTCTGTACATTAACTTTTTTTCTCCTGAAGTAAAGGCTTTGGGAGGGAATTGCCTTGTGGTGGCCTGAGATACAATCCAATTTCAGCTCTGCAAAGCCGGAAGTGTGGTTTAACTGAATTTGTTACTGGGAACCAGGAATACCTATTTTTTGAAGCCAGGTCATCCATTGACTTCCCCTTTGAGCTTGGACAAATTGCTTAACTTCTCAGCCTCTTCTTCCCCCCACCCCTTTGTAAAACATGGGTGATCAAATTTACCTGCCCAAAAAGGGCATGGTAAGGATTAGTTAATGTTTGTAAAGTGATTTGTAGATAGCTGCAAAGAATTATGAATAAAGCCCTTTGGAGAAGGAAAATATGTCAGTACAGTATTGCCAATTGCAAGTGTTCACAAATCATGGTCTCTCCTCCCCCACCCCAAGGGAAAAAAAGAGATTGGCTTAAAATAATGAGGTTTTTAAAAAGTATATTTTATATTAGTCTTCTGGTTTTTGAGCCACTAGGCATCATGGTGTATTATTATTATTATTGTTAGGCATTATGCAATAAATATGATTAAGGGCCAGACAAGAATGGAGCTCCATTATGCTAGGTGCTGTATAAACACAAAGTAGAAAGACATTTTCAAGCTTCTCTCCAAAACCTCAAGGACTGGAAACTTACTACTTTTTTTTCTTTTTTTAATAAAGTCTAAGCCTCTCATCTAATAACATGACTCCAGAAGCTGGGGCTTCAGTGGAAAACAACAAATATCATGAGAATTTCTATGAAATTGTGAAAGGCTTGGCAGCACTGTAAGTGCTTTATTACTTTAGGAATCAACTTCATAACCCTTCATCCTAAAATCACTGCTCAGTTAACTCTGGAAGATTGGTCCTTGGGAGACTGAACACTGGAAAACCAGACCAGTTGCATGTCAGGACTCGGCAGTGCTATATTGAATGGATGGAGGTGTGTGTGTGCGGGGAGAAATTTATAGGTAACCTCATTGTTCAAGACATCAGTCTTTTCAGTTTTTTGATCACTCATGATCTTTTTTTATTTTTTTTTTAAAAAGGGAATAATAAGATGATATTGTACCTCCAAAGCAGATGAGTGACCCAGACCCGCACCAAGAAATTTCACTTAATGAACATTTTGACCTTTACTCCCAAACCCAGTTCCCCTCTAGAGAAAACCTTCTGGGTTTTTTTGTATGTTTGACTAACGTTTTTTTTTTAAACAGCATCCTCAGAGAGGTGCCCAATGTGCACGGTCTCATTTGGAAAGACATTCTTTGCTATGGTGGAAAGACATTAGGAGAAAGTTGCAGAGCCTGTTTGATTTCTGGATATTACCATTTATATTGGTGTGAAACTGAAAACAGACGTGTGTAAACAGTGCTCTCAAAGAAAGTCAGCTCTGCTGCCATTACCCACTTGTTAAATTTCCAGTCACCTTTGTGCTTCCTCACACACTTGGGAAGAGGTCTCCAAAATTCAGAAAACAAACATGTTACCCTCTTTCAAAACTATCCTTAAAACTTCCTTTGCTGTGATGCCTACAAAAAACTTGCCAACAGTTAAGCTGCTGGTATGCTGAGACCACGCCTGCCATGCTGACCAATATTGTTTTATTGTTTCTTTGTACTTCCCTGTCTGTCGGTATCCATCTGTTGTCTCTGTTCTAGTATATAGATTTTAAGCTCTTTATGGCTTTTTAATCTGTTTATACAGTACCTAGCACAATGGGGTCCTGGGCCATGACTAGGACTCCGAGGCATTAAAATAATACAAATAATCAGCACTTGTCCTGTATTCATCTTGGGTTCTATTCAGGCTCAGTTTGGTTCAAATGAAAAATAAGCCAGTGAATAGCAATTTTGCAATTTAAACAGTTCCCCAGGCATTCCTCAGTGCTCCTCACTTGCAATCTGTTCTCTGTCACTAGGGCGATAACTCTGTGGCTAGTGCTGTACTGCTTGGCAAGGAGAAATGGAAGGTGGTGTTAGTGACTAGAGATTAGGGACGGTGGAATTTTGCGTTTGTTACGTAGCAGCTGCAGCAGGTTGTTTCAGCACAAGGGGCAGAATCCACACGCTTGGAATGAACAGACACTAGTAACAGGAAAAGGGACAGAGAGGGCGAGAGTGAGGAGATAGGAGGCACGAGAAGAGACAGTGTCAAGCAATCAGACTGTATCAGATTCTGTGGAAAATCTGACCAAGGAAAAGACGCTTGTGGAATAAGCTGCCTCCTGCCTCTCCCCCGCCCCCTTTTTTCCCTATTCTAGCCAAACATTGCTGGAAGGAAAGTGTGTGTGTGTGTGTAAATTACTTCAGTTAATCCTTGCTGTCTCTGCTACAAAGAGGACTCATTTGCCATGGTGAAAGAAAAAGGTAATTTACATGTATTTCTATGTTAGCTATGATCATCTAGGTTTAAACCTTCCAGTGTAGAGTTTAAGTTGTGTTGTTGTTTGGCTGTTTCTTTCCTCTTTATATCCTCGTGATAATACCTGCAGTGAGCTGCATTAAGTATTTTTGCATCTATTTCCCATACCCTAGAGTTTGGCATGTACCGTGTTTCAAATTTATTTGTTTGTTTTCCTGGTAAATGCTTGTTTGTAAATGTTACCTGACTTGCATTTTCTATCTACTGTTTTATTGTGTTTTATATCATCCCTAGAGTCTTTTTGCCACCAAATGAGTTATTTTAAAAATGTAAATGGAATATTGTCATAGCCAGCAAGCCCTGGACATGAAGGAGCATATCCTCGTAGTTTGTTTTTTATATAGAAATGGCCTGTTTTGTAAAGGGGTGTTTTTTGTGATTATGTCTGGACTCTGAGAGCTATAATTGATAATTGTAATTTAATTATCTTAAATCACCCTTTAAAGGTGCTGCTTGGAGCAGAAGAAATAAGGGAGTTGGCCAAGGATTCGTTCATTTCAGTAGCACAGATCTGTCCTTCTTGTTGCATTACAATGATATGAAATATAATCTAAACTCAGATATGACTCATGGATTGGAGCTAATTTTGAAACTTAATATTTTAATAGGTGGATTCATAGGCAGTAACACAAGTCCTAAAGGTGATCTCTGCATACCCACAAAGAGAATCCATGTAATTTATCTCTGCTTATAAATCTCAGTAAAAAGCAGGCTGGACAGAACGTTATGTAGGAAAGGGGTGCACGTGTCAAATTAGGCTAATAATTCAGTAGTTTTTTACCACTAAGGCCTTAGCTGAAAACTGGTTGAGGTGACAAAGAGAATTAATTGAATGACTTTAGCCTGGTCTGTCATGGGCACGGCCAAACCACTGAACAGTGTGGCATAGTTCTGGTCAATTGACAGTCCCTGCTTAAGTGAAGCCCAAATCTGGAATCACAAGTGTTGTCTTCTGCTCAGGTTTGAAGCATGTTATGTGGGTACTATCAGCCTCTCTCTAGCATTAGTAAGTCACATATGATATATGGTCAAATCTCACTTGGGTCAGTTCAGACCTTCACCCCTTCCAGCAGAGGTGAATGAAGTATTGTGGAGAGTATCATATATGAAGATTGAAATTAAATTTGAAAACTGAGGTGCTGTCTGGTGTAAAGATGTATAGTGCTTTTTTGTAAAACTTTTGCTTTTGATGGCTAAAATGTCTCATCTCCATCCCACTGATTCCCAAGTAGCTGGACTCTCCAACCTAGATGTGTTTTTATTTGGTGGGGCTGTGTAAATACAGCTTGATGCCCTGGAAGGTGCTGTATAAATGACCAACCCTTAAATGTGTATGAAAGAGAAGCGGAAGGGGAACGCTGCTAGAATAATAGAAGGAGAATGCAGTATTGGGTATTGTGTTGAAAATGTCCCATACTCTACTTTGGGGGAAAATCAAGAGACTTACATTCTAAAGTCCAGTGTAATGTTTTATCAGTTTTGTTAGTGCTGTTTTTAGATACCTAACATGCATTGTTTGAGTTTTAGACTAAAACAAGGGCTAAATGTTCTCTCCTGAGTCCATATGAACAGCTGCCACTGATACCTCACTGTCACAGATTTCAAACAGTCACTAGCCTTTAGTATTTTTCCACATTTCCCCCCATTATTTTTCTGCCTTACTATTTCAGACAGATACTCCCACCAACTCCTTTCCCCACTTCATCCAGGACATCAGGAGTTGCAGCTACTTTGGAGCTGCTTCAAATGCCACTTTGTAATGTTGCTTGCTTTCGAGGTGACATGCTAGTGTAGTGCAGCTGGTACCGTCTCTTCCAGCTTCTGCATGAGTTGTCTTCTTTTTAACATACCTAAAATTCTGCCTGTCTAATGCCCGGGAAGCCATGGTGGTTCATAAATATGCTGGCTAGGAATTGGAGGGTCTGATTTCCAGCTAGAAAAATGCAATCCCAATTCACTGAAGTGCAAACTAGTTAGTGATGGTTTATATAAAATTAGCATGCTTCATTATGTTCATAGTGTAGAATGATTTCAGTGTGTGTCTGGTCAGCTCAGATACATGCATAGAAAAATATTGAGTCCAGGCTGCTATTTTTCAGTCACCAAATGACGCTGGCGGAATTATGATTGACTGACATTACATTTTTGTCCCTCTGAATGTGCACCTGTCTGCTTCCTTTGATCTAGTGTACTTGACACACTGTTATGCTATTTCATTCAAGAACAACTTGCCCTTCAATAACTGATAAAACAGCTTAGGCATGCTTTTCAGTCAGTATCTGCTTTTCAGACTATCTACTGGTCATGCCACAACTTAAAATCCCTACTGCGGAGTGTAACTAGTGTATTAGTTTTGAATCCAGTTTGGTAATATATTTTCTAGCTAGGAGCTGGCTATAGAACTAGACTAAGTGCTACAATGTTGAGGTTTGAAACTGAATTTCGAACTTGAGGCCAAGATCCTCAGCTGGTATAAAATGGCCTGGCTCCAATTAGAGCAATGCCAATTCACAGCAGCTGAGGATTTGCCCTGAGTCTTGATGTCTTGGTCAACAGATTTTGAGAGTATCCATGAGTACAACTCTCACTCTTACTTGAAAGATAAATGCCAAAAGATGAAGGGAGGAGTTGACCCTAATGGTATTTTAACTTGCGATCTCTACGGGAAGTTATGTGGGATCACATGTAGGGCAGACCCAGGGGAATGGAGCCATGTCTTGACAGGCCAGAGTTTTCATCTGGAATGACAGTTCTTGGTTAAAGAGAGGGAAGTTTGATGGAGTCTTTAACCCTCAAGTGCGCATCTCTGCAGCTTTAAGATTTATTCCTGTTCTGCAGGAAGTCTCTCTGTGTAATGGTAAGCACTGGTGTCTGGAGGGCTCAGGATGCCTCAAGCTGCAGGTGGAGTGCGTGTGTCAGGAAGTCCCAGCCAACCAAGCATCACAGAAAAAATCAATATATTTCAGCAAAACTTTAATATTGCCATTTGCAATCTACCCTTTTTGTCTAGTAAAATCTTGCAGGGAAATATGCAGTGCCCTGTTGGGTAAGATGGTTGTTACCAAGTACTGGTATTTATTAAATTCATGATCAAGAAACTTCCTTGATGCTGACTGTGTCCCCAGTCCTGCCTTCTTTTCCATCCAAATCTCCCATTGCAGATATTTATTCCGGTACCAGAACTGAAGCACTTTAGATGAGATTACTCTTGAAGACCACTCAGACCTCAGGTTCGGCATGGAAAGCATCTTCCTGGTCACTTAACAGTTTTCCTTGCATGGAGCAAGGTCAAGGTTTTAGAACAATCTGTCCATTTACTCCTTCTGGAGTGCACCTCTCTGGTGACAGGTTTTGCCACCTTCACCACTCTCTGAGTGTAATCATGCGGGCCTAGCACTCTTAGACTGAGTCTCTAGGTTGTGGCCCTCTAGTTTACCAACCATGATAAGAAGACAAGCCCAGTTGTGTTTGGCACCTGTTACCCATATTCCTCCTGTGACCAGCAACTGATTTACAGTAACTCAAAAACTGCTTCTTCAAAACAAAATATTTATTCACCCACAACTCCATAGCAAGAGAAGGGATAAAACAACAAAATGCCTATATATCGGGTCTTACCTACACTTTATTCTTTCCTTGCAAGTTTTGGGTATGTTACACTCAGCCCAGTCATTCCTATTCCTGTCCTGGGAGAGAGACAGTCCCTGCAGTGTCCTCTCTATTCCTCTCAGAAATTCACCTCCATCTGCTGCTGCTTGCTCACTCCGCCCCACCCCCCTTTCTAGTCCAGGCAGGGTTTTTAAGGGGTTAGTGTTCCTTTGTTTCTAGGCCCTGATCTGGGAAGAATAAGTCTTGCTATGCTGGCTGGAGCATTTCACTATTAATAACTCCCCCATTGTTTCTCAAGGAACCGTGGTATTCTCTCTGGTTGTACGTTGTTATAGTCTCCTGTTTGTTTTCCCCATCAGCTTCCTTCAATTTAATTCCATGCAATCAGGCAGGATAATATCAAACAGTAAAATGAGCTGTATGTGACGTTAAGAAAAAAATAATACAAATAGTTTCCATCAGCACATTTTATACCTGTTCTCCTGAGACTTTCCAGATGTAATTCATAAGTTGATTAATGGATTCCAAGGCCAGAAGGGACAACGACTGTGATCATCTTGCCTGATCTCCTGTATGACACAGGCCATAAAACTTCCCCAAAATAATCCCTAGAGCAGATTTTTTCGGAAAACAGCCAATCTTGATTTAAAAATTGTCACTGATGCAGAATCGACTGGGTACATTGTTCCAGTGGTTAATTACCCTCACTGTTAAAAATGTACACCCTCTTTCCAGTCTGAATTTGTCTACCTTCAGCTTCCAGTGATTGGACCATGTTCTACTTTTTCTCTGCTGCATTGGAGATACCAGTGTTAAATATTTGCTCCCCACATAGATACTTACAGACTGTAATCAAGTCACCCCTGAACCTTCTCTTTGTTAAGCTAAATAGATGTACTCAAAGAGCTCACTCAGAATCGAGATGTTGCTTTTGAGTTACGGATGTGGGTCTTGCCTCTTGGAGATGAGCGTGGTCCTCTTTTTCCACCCAAACAGCTGATTGCAACTGGGCTGTTGTCACTGACCGTTCAATACTTGGATGTTTTGTGGGATGGTGAGTGGACAGTCCCAGCGTAGTCTCTTGATTCTGGAGCTTGCATCCCCGGTTGATCCGGCAGACCCTGATTTGATTGAGGTTTGAGGAGCTATATTTTCTTTATCAATTTTGGGGTTTCTGCAGTAACAGATTTAGGCCTCTTTTAATTTGTGGGTTTAGTTTTGTTTTTTAAGTTGCTGGATCTGCTCATGCAGGCTTCAATAAACTCATTTTATAAATATGTGAAACTAATACATATGAGAAGGTGGTTAATATAGTATGGTATACTGAGAGATGAGGGTTCAGTGTCTGGCTCTGTGATAGATTTCCTCATCTTGGGGGAAGTCACTTAATCGGTCTGTCTGGCTTCAGTGACTCATCTGGATAATATCCAAACGAGGATAATAACACTTCCTTTATCTGTTTTGTCTAAAAGGATTTTCTTTGGGGCAGAGAATTACTTTTACTAAGTGTGTGTTAGCAAAGAGAGAGATCACCACCACTTATTATTATAATAATAATAATAACTATACCCTAACATACGTCATCACTGCGAACACTGTAATACCTTACTAACAGTTAAAAGAAAAGTAAAAGAATTAAGGCTGTGTTCTCTCTCTCTCTCTCTTTCTCTGTGTATCTCTCTCTTTCTCTTGCCTTTTGGATTTATCCTTTTAAAATATTAGATTTAAAATTTCAGCTCTGATGGACAGCATTATGAGTTTTTTTTAACTTTTTTTTTTTTTAATAGGACTGACTTCACACTGTAGGATGAAGGTTACCATCCTGAGAATGTTACTATGTACCATCCTGGAGCAACAGGCTTTGCACAATCTTGACATGTTTGATGGATTCCCATGTTTTCTGTAGTGGAATTCCATGCATTCTCTCGCATCCCAGCTACATGTTAAAGGGAGATTGAACAGATGCTGTGTATGGAGAGATGTAGGAAGAAAGCCACTTACTTCAAGAAATTTGGAGTTGTATTTGGACTAACTGAAGGGGATGACATAATGGTTTTAGTAATTTAATTTGAGACCCGTACAGTCATGTGTTCAGGTACAGTAATCTGCACTCTCTTCACTTTAGTTGGATTTCTTGGATGACACTCACTTTTTTCAAGGGCTTTGTACATCCCTTGGCACTTCTTAAAAGACTAAAGTTTCAGGAAGGTGAATTTCTTTTTAATGTTTAAAATCAGTAATTAAAACAAAATTAAAATACTGCAAAGAAATACTTTCCTGAGAGTAGCTAAGATCTCTGGTATGAGAGAACATATTATTTAGGACCATCTTTAGATCTGCGAAGCGTAGCGTAGTGGATCAGTGCAAATCAGAATGGGGAAGCGGATCTTTAGGGTGACACTGAATGGCACTGGCTGTGTTTAGTTCCCCTGGAGGAGAGAGTTGGCGTGAACAGGTTTTGTCTGGGGTCAGCAATACATATAGAATCCCTTTGCTATCCTTAATATAAAAGTCTTTTCTCCATCTGAAAACACTGCACTGCCCATGTTGGTATCCCATTAAGTAAGATTAGTCCTTACCCATTCACTGATCCTGGGAATCTCCTCTGCTTATTTTGGGCCTGGGTGAGGTAAGCATATGCTTAAGCCCATCTCTGTTCAGAAGAGCATGTCTTTAAGTCTCATTGACCTCAGTGGGCCTTAAAATTAAGCACATGCTCGGGTGCTATTCTGAATTGGGGCTTGTGTGATTTTTGCTGTGGTCCTATTGTGTAGTTGTATGTTTTGCTACTGCCTGCCCTCATTGTTACACAGATACGGAATGTTAGCTGTATCCTTGTGTAACTGACGGAGATGATACAAATAGTAGGTGGCACTTATATGGCACTAATCGTCCAGTGCTATAAACAGGATCAGTTTATTCCTCCTGCCATCCCAGTGATGCACATGATCCTATATTACTGTCCCCATTGTACAGAAGGGGAAAAGCAAGGCAGGGACTATATAAACCAACCATTTATGATTGAAATGTTTTTTCTAATTTATTTTTCTGGGTCTAAATCTTCATTGTACAATAGTGGGGGGTCTAATTGCCACTATGCTGAAAACAACATGAACAACAGGCTGGCCGGCTGGATATGTTGGTGTTCCCAGTGCTGCTCACTTCAGTTCGGCATCACTAATGTTATAGTAACCCACTCCAGGGGTTCTATGAGTTGCTATCTGAACCTAGAGCCTGGTGCACATCAGATGTTTATTTTGTTTGTTACTAATACCAGCTTGGGGACTTATGCCATTAGCTCAAATAGAAACAGGTTCTGCACTAGAAGCTCTGAAGGCCCAGTGTTCAAATCTCTTTCCTGCTTCAAATAGGGTTCATTACATTACAAATAATGCCAATGTTTTTGAAAACAGTTCCTAGTATAGATAAGGCGTTACAGAGCTCTATAACTATGTATTTGTTTGTTTATTTGTTTTATTTATTACTGAAGAGCCACAAAACAAAACTGATATATGACAGCACAATTTGTGCATTAGAGAAGCAGAAGCAAGTGCATTTTCTCCTCCCGCCCATCCCCTTTGTACGAGGTCATTTCCAATAAGCATCAATGTAATTGGTAGTCTGTCTTCTCAGCAGTCATCAGTATTTTCTTGGCATTTGTGTATTTAAAAATCTCATTAAAAATAAATGTACTCTTTGGAGTTTGATATTTATTGCTGAGATAATATTGCATGTAAAGGTCTTGACTTTTACTTTGCAAATGTGCAAAAGGTCTGTGTTTCAGGAAGGGCTGCTGTTCATATGGCAGGGCCTGTGGAGTAAGTTTATGCCCTCATCAGAGTTGCACACAGGAGATGGCTGCTAGGGGCGGTAGCCCTTGAGGAGGTTATGTTGTTATCCTGGAATCATAGCAGGTGTAGGAGTTATCAGCATAAGAACATATTGCTTACAATAGTCTTGCTAATACATCCCAGAATGTTTGCTTTTTTTTTTTTTTTTACAACAGTGCTAAACAGTTGACTCATTTAGTTTGCGGTCCACTGTGACCGTAGAACTCTTTCTACAGCACTCTTTCCCAGGCAGTCGTTTCCCATTTTTTATGTGTGCGGTTAATTGTTCCTTCCTAAGTGGAGTATTTGGTATTGTCCTTATTGAGTTGCATCCTATTTACTTCAGACCATTTGTTTAGATCATTTTGAATTGTAATGCTCTCTCCCAAAGCCCTCACAACTAGGTATAGCCTGACACTATGAAGCTAAAACCTGAGAGAGGCTGGAGCTGAGGAGATAAGAACCTATATGAATAGATAAAGCCATGTATCATGTGTAACCAGGTGCCTGGGATTATCATGTTTAGCAGATGACAACTTTTCCATTGATACCTTACATGATATTACTAACTTTGATACAAAGTGTATTGTGCAACAGTAGTAGCAACAATGATATAAATGGTCATTCTCAATAATACAACATCACACCATGAACGCAGCTTCACTCTTTGGGAAATGGTGGTGTAGCTGACAACTGCTGTTGCCTCTTTAAGAGGCTTAAAATAAGGCCTTTAGTGGGGTTGTTGGTTGTAGTGGGGCAGAATTTGACCCAGAAATTTTTCCTTTTTGGAGGGGAAAAATACCTTTTTTCAGTTAGGTGGGTTTTGTTGTTGTTGACGCATGTATTAAATTGTGTCAGTCTTCTGTCAGCACAAAGATATTGTAACACAGTTGGAAGGCCATTGGGATAAGGAAATGTTCACCTCAGAAATCTCACTTCAATACTCATGTGCTTAAAGTTTTACATTTCATGCATCTAAGTACCTTTTTATGCACATTTCAGTCTCTGAAATTCTTTCATAGCTATTTTGGAAGCTTAAAAAGAAATGCTTATATAATTAAACTGTAATTTAAATTTGCTGCCTTTGAAGACAAGAAACTAAATGCGGATACAGTTGTTGATGTGCCTAAGAAGCCATGGCTTGTTTTTCTGTGTTTGGTTTTACATCTGAGTGCTCGCATCTTTCATTTGGAGGTTAGAATTTTCATTCTCTTCAGAAAAAGCAAGAGCATTTTCTGCTAACATCAGCACTTTTAAGATTCTTGCTTTTGTTCATCACCTAACAATTTCAAATAAACAATTTCAACATCTGCCTTTTTAGTCATCACTTTGGATAATATTTATGTATGGACATTAGATATTTATGTGACTGTCAGTCAGGATGTTGGTTGGAGCTATTTACTTTTTGATCGCTTTGTCTTACACTTTTATTTAGCTGACTGATTTGAAATAATTGTGGATCTTTCTGGGTAGCAATCTTTTAAAGGAGTTTTATCTAGCGATACTCAGAACCTATCTACATGACTGACCTTTTTGTTTGCTAGCTGCTATCCGTGTTTGGGTGTTAGTTGTGAGGAATACGTGTATCCTAGCTTTAATTGAAATAAAGGTCTTGAAGAATGGTATTGATTGCCTCTAAATAATACCTTTTTATAAGTCCATTGTAGGCAGAGAATGTGAGAGGAAGACAAAGGAGACTATAAAGGTGCTAAGACAGGCTTTTATTGCATAAGTACTACACAGTCTGGATTCACATTTCAGCCTTTCACCCAGTTTGTGTCACAAAGAGTTGAGTGAAAACTACCAAGTCACACCATGTCCTAATGCTGAGATGTAGCATCACACTGAATCCAGTTTATTTTCCTGCCCTTTGGTTCCATAACTGTTTGTCTTGTAACAAGTCTACTAGAAATTGTTGAGTTTTTCATTCAATCATTGGCTCAGTTTAGTCAACATTTGAGTCGATGTCATCTGTTTCATAGCAAGCCTTGGCTTGCAACATGCTTTCAGTAAGATCAGTGCCTTTGTATTAGTAATAGTGGTTTTAAAAAATAAAAATTGCCTTTAGCTTTTCATTGATTTGGCTTCAGGCACTACACATGAACATATTGTATTAACTGTGTAGTTCATTAGTTGGTTAGCTGTTTTAAGGAAAAAATTCTTGTTTTTCTCCAGCATTGACTAACATACTTGAAGTATAAATACTGTAATTGTTGGAAGTTTCTGTATTTACAAGACAAGCCACATTGTAGATTCCACAATGTGGTCCCCACATTTTTTTGGGAGACACCTAAGGCATTTGTCTTGTAACTAAAAATGTGTGGCCAACAGTGATATTCCATCATTAATGAAGTGAAACTTAGGGCTATCCGATCATTTCAAGGTACATGTACACTGCATGTTCCTTTCAGCAGCCAATAGAGTACATATCCACAAAGGCCCTCTCATGGGTATAAAACAGCAGTGTAGATGTGAGGCACAATTTAGGCAAGAGGAGTAAATACACACCTGAAGGGTGTAGGTAAGTCTGTGAGTAGATAACCTACATGGCTCTGCCTACCCAAGCTGTTTTCTGCTCCCGCCCCGCCCCATCTGCACTGCTGTTTTTACTAGTGTAGTGTCCCACTCCTGAGCCATTCTCCTCTGCAGGAAAAGATTCCCCCAGCGGAGAAATGCTCTAGCAGTGGGCAGCTCCTCCTTGTGGCACCAGAAGAAGGCGCCAGCAGCAGGGAGGCAACAGAAGAAGGCTGCCAGCTCCCTGCTGCTGGAGCCCTTCCCCTTGGCAAAGAGAGACTCTGCCAGACTCCCTAGGGCTGGAGCATTTCCCCTTCATGGAAGAGGCTGTGGCAGTAGGGGAGGCAGCAGGCTGAACCTTTCTCCGCTGCCTCCCCCTGCCGGAGCTGTTCGCTGACATGGTAGCTACACACTGCAGTCTGGCCGCCGTGGGCTTTTCATTGTGTGGTGTGTAGCTATGTGTACACTATATGCCACCACGAGTGGCATGTAGTGTAGATATAGCTTCCGTGAACTAGGAAAGTGTGGCCCCCTAGTGAAAATTCTCAGCCGGTGTAAATTTGAAAATTTGTACCAGCACAGGATCTGGACCATGGTCTTCATAAACTGTACATTAAGGTAGATTGCATAAGTATATTACACTGCAGATCTAACACTGAGTAGTGTATTTGCATCTTAAAGCATGGAGAACTACCTGTATTAAGCTACCCATAAGACTTATGGGTAGAATTATCATAAATGGCAAATGCCTTGTCCCACTGAAAGTCAATAGGACTTGTATTTCTAGGTCACTACTCAGACACTTTTGACAATCACCCTCTAAAGGCTAGGGTATTCAGTAGAGCTAGTTCAGATTTACACCAGTGTAAGTGAGATCAGAATCTGGCCTGTAAGCCCCTGTGTGGCCAGTTGAGAACACGCCATACTGAATATACCTAATTTTCTTAATCTTTTGCAAATTGTTTTATCAAAAACACCATTGAATTGAACTTGTCAAGCAAATTATGCCAGTCACTGCAGTCACATATGTCACATTTTTATATACATAATATAATGGGGTTTAAAATGGGATCAAATGAGTGCTGGTATTAAATAACTGAAGGAAGGACTCGCATGCTTACTTTTGCACACGCTAAATTTTATCTTCGGGCTGAGGCCTAAAACCCTAATTCCACAAGCTGTCGCATGTGGTGGTGTTTGCAGCATAAAGGCCTTAAAAGACAAAAGAGGGAAGAAAGGAGGGTGGGGGAAGGGTTGTGGCATTCAAAGTGGTCAGAGAAGATTAACACATCTTGCTCCATATTTGTAAGATTCAGTGAGTATTTAATTTTTGGCTAATATATTTTTGTAAAATCATTTCTCCCCCTTGACTTTTTACTATTACTGGTGTAATTGATGAAAGCTTTTTTTAAAAAAAATCTTTTGATAGTAATGAACACCAGAGGCTCTTCAGTTTATTCTACCTTTGCTTTACTTTTTATTTAAAATTGCAGCTAACCTGTTTTATCCTTGTGATGTGCATACACACACATTGATTTTTTTAAAAAAGTGTATCTAATCCAAGATTTTTCTGCATACTTCTCAATTATTTTGAAGTCTTTTCATCTAACTTTTTCATATAAATTAACAGTTGGGTAGACAAGTAGTTGTGGATAGCTTTTTTCGATGTTCTTTTCTTTTCCTTTATAAACTATCCCAGCCTACCATTCTAGCTATCTACTCCTCCTCTTTATTATCTTCAAGGCCTTGTTTTCCTTTCGTAAGAGTCTGTTTCTTGGGAGTTCAGTACAGATGAGATAATTAAAAACAAACCCATCTCTGGGGTGGAGATGTGCTGACATGCAATGTACTGTCTACTCTTTAGGTAATGGGCAGAAGTATCTGAGTTGCTACAGTCTCTGCAATGAGTGGAGAGAGAGTGAGTCAAAACAGAACAGTCAGTTTATATGCTGTGATCATGCCCATGATTCACCTCTCTAGCTATTGATAGAAGTCTTGAGAATAGATAACTTAGGTGCACTTCATTAATTCTAGCAGGTAAACTGAGACTGACAGAACATGTGTTACGGCGTTAATGAGAAAAAGTGCCAGTTATTCTCAAGTCCCTTTTGCAAAAGAGTTGGGCAGTGATTCCAAACCCTTTTTTGCAAAGGAATTGACAAGTTTCCTTTTATAGAACTAGGATAGAATAGACATGACGTGTGCGTTTCATATCTAGATGGGTAACTCAAATGACTCATCTCGTTCTCTAGCTTGGCATATGCTATATGATTGCCAGAAACTGGGAGTGGACACAGGTGAATCACTAGATATTGAATTAAAAGCTTCTTTTCTGTAAACGAAATAATCAGAGAAAAAACATCTAACTTTTGAAGTTAGATTTTATAAATGTGGCACAATAGGTCATGTACTGTATTAAGGGCTTGTTTTTTTTAATAAAAATACATTTTAGATGCTATTTTGTGTTTAAATTCTAGTTACCACCCTAATGCAGCTTGACAAAATCATGAATAAAATTAATATTTAGTAAATAAGCCATATCAGTCACCATTTTCTAACCTAGTAAAAAGTATAGTTGTTAAAATTATATATTAAGCTATATAATTGCTTAAATAAATGTATGTAGTTATAGTGTACTCTCCTAGGTAGCACATGTTCCAGATCTAGTGTGAAGGTTCTATTTAGTTGTAAACCAACATGTTTTGGCGGTTATATCAACCAAAGAGAATGCACCTATTTTTTTAGGAAAATAACTGAACTATAAATACAAATTTTGATTAAAATCAAGGCTTTCCTTTAGATGACTTAAATCATTATTTAAATCAATCCACCCCTGCATTGCAGACTTAAAGAGTGTGACTCCATTTCCCGTCTGCCAATGTGAAAATATGTCTGAATTTGGAAAATGGCCAACTGCTAGAGAGTCTCAGACAAAAGTCAATACTTTCCAAAGCACAGTAGTCCAGATCCTGCTCCCATTGACTTCAATAGGAGTTTTGCCATTGACTTCAGTGGAGAGGAGGATTGGGCCCAGTGTGTTTGATGTGACTTCACCTTTAGAGTGTCCTCATAGTGAGACATTTCCCAGAAGGTTCTCTCTGATTTGTGGTAAAGAGCCAAGCTCTTCTGTGGCTTGCAGCAGAGATATGGAGCTCTGCCAGCAGAACCTGCAATTGAGTCAGCATTCATCAACCTGGTTCTTTGGTTTCCAAAACAGTCTTGCATTAGGAGCAAGGTTCAGGCACAGAAATATCATCAAGATTTTTGGTTTTTGTTTTTTCTTTAAGGTGGTTTTCTTTTTTGTCCTAGAAATGTTACTACTCTTCAGGTAATGGCTGTAATTTCCAGCTGGGGGAAGAGTGGGCTAAGCAGTGGATCTGTCCTTGACTAAGACAGTGATACATATAATGGCCATTACCCCTTTTCAGAAGGCAGCAGTGCCATTACAGATTTAAAACTCCCACAGCAAATATCCCTTTATTTTAGCAACATTGGGGTGACCATATTTCCCAAAGGGAAAATGGGACACCCCACAGGGCTGGCTCCAGCCACTTGTCAGAGCCCTCCTGGTCCAGTTGCTCGACTGAGACCCCCGACGCCCCTGCTCAAGGCTGTTGCTGGTCACTCAAACGCTGCCTGCCACCTGCATGCTGGAACCCTTCCTCTTCCCCATGATATTTCCAAAGGGCTAGATTCTGAACTGAGTTACTCTGTTGCAAATCCAGACCAGTGGAATTACTCCAGATTTACGCCAGTGTAGCACAGATACAAAATGCAATAAAATATACACTACCAGATCATGACTAAGATGAGGTTTCCTTAAAGAAGAGCAGGTCGCCGGAAAATGCACCCAGTGAGTGAGGTTACAGTAAAGCAAGACTCCAAACACCAAGTGGTTGCAGCTCTGGAGGATCTGGATGATTCTTGTCTCCTCAGATAACTGTGGGATTTGATGTGTGTTTCCACTTAAAAATGGCGTAACTGATTTTCTGAGTAGGAAGAAAGAGTCCAGGTAAAGGGTGCAGAGGGACTGTTGTGTGTCCTGTTCATAGTATGGACACTCAAAAGGCTAAGTGAGCTATTTGACAGACAACGTACCTACCTGGCTTGTTGACTTAGTGGAATCCTAGACTAAACTAAGGGACAATGTCTTAGTTAACCTGGTTTGTTAAAAAGCCCAGAAAAGTAAATTAATTTTGTCTTGGACAGTTGTTCTGCACATAATTTTGGCTTCAAATTTGATTCTTCGTAAAGGAAATGGCTGTTTCTAGCACACAATTTAACTTCCAGAATTGTATCTACTCTACAAAATAACAAGAAACATAACTGAAAATTTGTTTTGGTGATCTCTTGCTTGCATGGATTGACTTGAGAGCAAAGCAGGAAGCACTATAACAGCTATGGCTTCAATACATACAATGTAGGCTTCACGGTTAAGCTTGAAAAAGATAAATTTAGCTATAGACAAAGAAATACTCCTACATTTTTGATCACTTTATTACTAGCATTTCTTTTAGGGCTTATCTACACACAAGTTGCACTTGTTCAACTAAATCTAGTTTTTAAAAGTCCGATTAGTTAAACTGGTGCAAACCACTGTGTGGAATCTTATATTGATGTAAAACTGGGTGTATCAGTTTTGCCTGCTCCAGTAAATTTATTGATATGAGCTAAATGGGTATATCAAGTTTAAACTGAGACAAAAGTGTCAGCGCACAGACTTGCTCTTGCTTAGCTATATCAGTATGAAATTACACTTTTAGTTACACTGGTGCAACTTTGTCTTAGACTTGGAGTCAGTGAGTACTTGAATTTCATTAATTTCACACTAGCTCTGTGGTATGTGTGCACATTATTATTTGTATTGTAGTAGCATGTAGGACCCCCAGTCCTGGACCAGAATCCCATTGTGTTAGGTGCTGTACAAACAGAACAAAAAGATGGCTGCTGCCACAAGGCGCTTATAACCATATGCTATACGTATGGGAAGCTTTGTGTTATGACTGTCTTTCATCTAACGAAATCCTTCTGTTTATATATGCTTTATGTTTGCTTTTTTATTTTAATTTGGTAAGAAATATTTTAGAGAAGTGTTTGAGATATTTACAGATTTTTTTTTAATTATTATAAGACTTTGCATATTTTTCTAAAGCAGGTGATGTGGATTTGCTCCTAGATACTGGGCATTGGCAAACTTGTAATTGCCTTCATGATAATATGACTTTCCTTCACTCTCCAGAGGTTTGCACAGGTCTTCTAAACAAAGGACTTGATTCAGGCCTAGGTGGTTCTGGCATTTGCTAGCATAGCCCAGGGCAAGACCACCTGCTGCTGAAAAGTCTGTCCTGAGCTGGCCAGCACCATGCCTAGGGCTTGTCTGACTAGAAAATAAGGTAGTGTTTGAACATAGCCTTGAGGAGCCTGTCTGGGTTGATACTTTAAGGTAATGTGAATTAACATGACTCTTCAAGATCGAGGTCTAACACAACCTTATTTTCTAGTGAAGAGCAGTCCCAAAAATGGATGGGAAGGGATACGACCATGTTTACTATCCTAGTTACTTAAATGGTCCCATCACCCTAGTGTCTGAGTGTCTTGCAATCTTTAATGCATTTTGCCTCACAATACCCCTGTGAGGGGCAGTGCTAAGATCCCCATTTTACAGCTGGAGGACTGAGGCACAGAAAAGCTAAGTGACTTTCCCAAAGTCATGCATGAAATCAAACCCAGATCTCAAGTCTTAAGCTGGTACCCTAACTACTGGGCCATCCTTCCTCTCTTGGTGACTAGATTAGCAGAGCCTTGACAATGGTTTTGGAGTAACTCTCTGGCCCCATCTCTGCCAGGGCAAAAATCCAGAGGGAGTAGAGGTGTCCTTGCTGAGATAGGTGAGGCTTCAAGTGCCAGGCTGAGATGTCTGCCAAACCCTGCTCAGGGCCTATTTGCCTTTTATTTCATTCTAAATATGGGGCAAAATGCTTCTCAGATGCACAAGGGGGATCAGGACTCTGGTGTGCATAAAATTTATTAAGAAGTTAGAGCAGAATATTGTGAGGTGAAGGGTTACTAATGCGATCTTTGCAATTATCTTCAGTGGGCCCAGGGATGGACCCATTCCCCACCATACCGATCAGAGAGGCAACCTTTGACTTCTAATAGGTTTGAATTTTTCTTTTTCTTTTGTACTACTTAAACATGTAACTATGTTAACACACTATTTAATAGTCCTGCTTGGAAGAATAACTTCTGTTCTTCCACTTCAAAAATAGTATTGCATTATAGATTAGGAGAGGTTCACTCAAGGCAATGTACTTATGGGTTCTTATTTAGAAGTAACTGCTAATTAAAATATTAGTTGGCATCCCCCTCTGTGTTCTGCTTACTCATGTGAATTGAATCACAGTTCTAGGGATATAGATGAGATGATATGTACCACAGAGGAAGAGGTAAAGCTTCATATTCCAATCAGGGAATCCAGGCAGCTAAGCTTTCTCTAAATGTTTTAAATAGAAAAACTGTGCTAACCAAATGACAGCTGCTGAGTTATAAGTTTAGCTGAATTTGAAGATATAAATTGTTGCCTGAAATCCATGATTTCCTTTAGGTTTAGTACTGTTGTTTTTCTTTCTGTTTCCTATTTATATCACACCTAAAGTGCGTAATAGATAAACTGTACAAAATAGCAAAGTTTCTTCCCCAACAAATTTATGCTCTAAATATATGAGCACGTGCAAAAAAGAATGAAACAGAGTGGCTTTATAGCAAAAGGTTTCAGAGTGGTAGCTGTGTTAGTCTGTGTCAGCAAAAACAATGAGGAGTCCTTGTGGCACCTTAGAGACTAACACATTTATTTGGGCATTCGCTTTTGTGGGCTAGAACATCTGATGAAGTGGGTTCTAGCTCATGAAAGCGTATGCCCAAATAAATGTGTTAGTCTCTAAGGTGCCACAAGGATGCCTTGTTGTTTTTATAGCAAAAGTACGTGATGAAGTGGTAGGTAAATTTTCAAAAGTTTATTGAAGGAAGAGGGAGAACTCACATGGCAAATACTAGATGGGAGGCTGTGGTGATTGTAAACAGTGGTGCGAAGAAAGGTGCAAAAGTTAAGAGTGAGAGAGAGTGACAGAGCGTGACCAGGAAGGATGTTTGGCACGCTGTAGGGTGAGAGAGTAGGAGGAGTTGAGAGCAGAACAGTGGGAAAGGGTCTGAGAGCAACATTGGTAGTACTCAGAAATGTATGATGCTGAATAAGCCATGAATGCATACCCAGATTGAACTTAATACAAATGGCCGCAGAAGGCAATATGGAGATTCAAGGAAGGTAGAAACACCAAGCATGTATGTATTATCCAAAAAATACATTGGTGAGCAATGTCACTGTTTTGAGAATAGTATAATGAGCAGAACTTACTGTTAGTAAAAGAAGAAAAATCACAGGGGGATTGTTTGGGGCACCACTAACTACCTCAGATAACACAAACTGAACCGAATTCTGTATCGATTTACCACATGCTTTTCCATTCCAGTCCTGAAAGGGATTTATTGGGTCCGTAGCCTGATACCAGACAGTTCTTAAGTGAAAGTTAAATGTTGCCGGTCAAAAGTAAAGCATGGAGCAGCCACAGTTTTATTAGCACAGTAAAGTGTGGATATAACACTGAAGAGATCTTTCCTTCTGCTCCTGTTTAGAAACTACTCGTGGTAGTTACTGGAGTTCCGAATTTAGAGCAATTTAGGTCTATGTGATGAATACAAAGGATGCTCTTCCTCTTATCACTGTTCTTTTCCCAGCCATTCTGTGAGTCTGTGCTTGGGAATTGTAATGAAAGGTGTAGGTATTGCTTGTTGGTGCTCCAAGTACTCTTCTGGCTACTTTGCAAGCTTAAACAGAGGATGACTTTGCCCATTTCTATCCTCTATAGCATTTCCTAAGTCTGGCTTGTTCCTCTACATACAAGAGCTACATTCTGTTGAATGTATGGGAGTAAGAACAAGCCAAATGGCTTCTTTTTATTCTTCACCTTTCAGACACGTTTTGGTGCTTGCACTCTTGTATACAGTAGCAGGCAGACTCCAATTTTTCTGTGCATCACATCCCTCCCTAGGACCGTAACTCTTCACATCGATTGGGATTGTAATGCAATAAGTAGTACATAAACCCAAGTAGCTGTGTTGATTTGACTTCCCAAATTTGCATTCTGCTTCTGTTCATTATGCTTGGTTGGGCTTCCTGCTCAGGTTATGCATGCCCAGATTTTTTTCTGTCCTGCTTGCTTGTTGTATGCCTTCACACACACTTGCTATGTGATCTGGAACTGTAGGCCGTACTTGTGGAATCAGTGACAAGGAGAGTGACCGAAATCACTAAGGGCTTTTTTCTCTTTCTATTTCCCTGCCTGTCTCAGTGCAATAAGGCAGATATTGTGCATGATTTAAAATACCATTTTATGGAAAGGGTACAGGTGCACAGAATCTCTGTTAGCATGTTAATTTGTTGTATAGGCATACAATGTAATCTAGGGAGAGATTATATACCACTCACTGTTGGCTGAGAGCATAGATTTACAGAGGAGGAAACCCCTGTATTTCTTTTCTTACAATGATATATTTTATTTTTACAGTGGCCCATTCCCAAGAACCTCACCAATCCACTGAGAAGCCTGTCATCCACTGCCATAAATGTGAGGAGCCATGTAAAGGCGAAGTGCTCCGTGTCCAGTCCAAGCACTTTCACATCAAATGCTTCACCTGCAAAGGTAGTGAATTCACATTCATTTGGCATTAATGAATTAATACATGTGAATGGTCCAAACCAGTTTGTCTTGAGTTCCTTCCTTCCTTAAAGGTTTTTACGGTCAGGCTTGACAAAAGCCCTGGCTGGGATGATTTAGTTGGGAATTGGTCCTGCTTTGAGCAGATGGTTGGACTAGATGACCTCCTGAGGTCCCTTCCAACCCTGAAATTCTATGCTTGAGTTGATTGTGAGGGGTTAACTTTGGATATTTTAACTGGCAACAGCTGTGGGCAGACATGGCTTCAATCAGAAGACATCTGTATTTCTCAAAATACACAGTCCCAGAATTTGTGGGTGGGGGAGGTGGAAGATGAATGGAGAGCTGGCTGAGTCATAAGTGTAAGAGCATCCAGCTGAATGGGACCAAAAAGAGCAAATTTTCTAAGGAAACATTTATGTATTCAGGCTTTTTTAAAAAAAAACAATGACCCTAACAACCAGTTACTACTGGATCAAGAAATTGCCATTATAGGACTGCTGTCAACTCAAAATATAAAAGCATATTTATATTAGTCACCGTCATTACAAGTAATAAGATTACTGTAACTGAAAGTTGAAATTTTTGTAGGTAGTCATATTTCTCATGTATGGTCAGTTAAGACCATGATCAGAATCTGCCTAGACTGGGATATTAGTCAATTTCCCCTGTTTGTGTGGGGAACAGGAGAACATTAACAGCTATTAGAGGCACCTGCAACTACTTCTAAATCATCTTAAGTAACTAGATATTAGACTGATTCTGTCCCTGTGGTTCTTCAAGTGATGGTCCCTGTGTGTATTCCACACGTGTACGCATTAGCTTACTCAAAGTTTCCCAGTTCAGGTGTATTATGCAATGTCTGTTGGTCTGACACGCAGTTTGTCGTCTTGTGCTCTGGAGCAAGGGTATAAAGGGCAGCGTGGACTGATACCTCTCCAGTTCCTTCTTATCGCCACGTGATCTGAGTTGGACTCCTGTGTCACTTCAATCTTTCTCTACTTGGATACCTGTACATATAATTTGTACGGCTGTCAAGCAATTAAAAAAATTGTGATTTTTGCACTGTTAAAGAATAATTACAATTTATTTAAATATTTTGGATGTTTTCTACATTTTTAAATATATTGATTTCAATTAGTAAAGAGAATTCAATATACAGAGCTCATTTTATATTATTTTTAATACAAATATTTACATGGTAATAAACAAAAGAAATATTATTTTTCAATTCACTTAACACAAATAATATTGTGCAATTTCTTTATCATGAAAGTTGAACTTACAAATGTAGAATTATGTAAAAAACCCGAAAACCTGCACTCAAAAACAAAGCCATGTAAAACTTTACAGCCTATGTGCCTACTCAGTCCTAGTTCTTGTTCAGCCAGTCACTCAGACAAGTTTGTTTACATTTGCAGGAGATAATGCTGCCTGCATCTTGTTTACAATGTCACCTGAAAGTGAGAACAGGTATTTGGATGGCACTGTTGTAGCTGGCATCACAAGATATTTACATGCCAGATGCACTAAAGATTCATATGGCCCTTCATGCTTCAACCACCATTCCAGAGGACATGAGTCTGTGCCAGCGGTGGGCCAACTTTTTGGCCTGAGGGCCACATCTGGGTGGGGAATTTGGATAGAGAGCTGAAGTAGGAGCTTAGGGTGTGGAAGGGAATGCGGGGCATGGGAGTGGGTGCGGTGTGCAGGAAGGGGCTTAGGGCAGTGGGTTGGGGTGCAGGGAGATGTGCAGAGTGCAGGACGGGGCTCAAGGCAGCGGCAGTGTGGGGTGCGGCAGGGGCGTGGGGTGCAGGGTTCAGGAGGAGTTTGGGGTGTGGTCTCTGGCCTGGCGCCGCTTACCTAGAGCGGCTCCAGGGTGGCAGTGGGGCTAAGCAGACTGCACCACATCCCTGCTGGGGGAGGAGGGCACAGGGCTTCGTGTGCTGCCCTAGCCTATGGGTACCTCCTCTGAAACTCCCTTGGCCACAGTTCCCTGTTCCCGGCCAATGGGAACTGCAGGGGTTGGTGCCTGTAGACAAGGGCAGAATGGTGAAGTCCTCTGCCTCCCCCTCCTCCAGGGGCTTCAGGGATGTGGTGCCAGCCGCTTCTGCAAGCAGCCAGGGGCTGCGGTGCCACGGGGGTGGCAGTGTTGAGGGCTGGATCCAAAGCCCTGATAGGCCGGATCCAGCCAGCATGCCATAGTTTGCCCACCCTTGGTCTTTGCTGATGTCGGATTCTGCTCGATAATGATCCAAAGCAGTGCAGACCAGCGCATGTTCGTTGTCATCATCCGAGTCAGATGCTACCAGCAGGAGGTTGATTTTCTTTTTTGGTGGTTCAGTTCTATAGTTTCCGCATCAGAGTGTTACTCATTTAAGACTTCTGAAAGCATGCGTCACATGTTGTCCCTCTCAGCATTTGGAAGGCACTTCAGATTCTTAAACCTTGAGTGAAGTGCTGTAGCTGTCTTTAGACATCTCACATTGGTACCTTCTTTGTGTTTTGTCAAACCTGCAGTGCAAGTGTTCTTAAAACAAAAAACGTTCTGGTTCATCATCTGTTATAACATGAAAGATATGGTAGAATTCTGGTAAAACAAAGAGCAGGAGACCTATAATTCTCTCCCAAGGAGTTCAGTCACAAATTTAATTAACATATTTTTTTAACAAGCATCATCAGCATGGAAGCATGTCCTCTGGAATGGTAACCGACACATGAAGGGGCTTACGAATATTTAGCATATCTGGCAAGTAAATACCTTGCAATGCCGCTACAAAAGTGCCAGTGAATGCCTGTTCTCACTTTCAGGTGACATTGTAAATAAGAAGCGGGCAGCATTATGTTCCATAAATGTAAACAAACCTGTTTGTCTTAGCAATTGGCTGAATGAAAAGTAGGACTGAGTAGACTTGTCTTTTATCTTGTAATTCTGACTCTATCTACTACTCTGCACGTGTATGAAGGTGTTCACTGTTTTTTTCCTTATTTGTATTGTCCCTCAAGAATATTTGGGTACCCTATTTTATAACAGTAAAGCTGTCTTTGACAGATAAATATTAGACTATCATAGCTCCTTAATACAAAGACACTTTGGTGTCTGCTGAAACACACAAAAGCCGGACACACAAATATTTTTTCTTTAGAAAAAAATCTCTGAAAGTTGAATAAACTATAATACTGAATCTTAAAATTGATGTGACTACTCAAATTGCACTGTAAGCCAATAACCCAGAAACACTTAAAAACAATCTGGAAAGACTTTCTGCTATATGATCCCATAATTCAGCCTGTCAGATACACTCAATACTGCTTTGTTGTTTTGTCCTTTAATACTGAAATTGATGATTATGGTAGCAGAGCTCCTTTTCCACCTCAGTGGGTTCCACGCTTCCTCTTAGCAGCAGGCTGGGGGATTCCTCTCTCCCTGGGAATTTCCTCATGCCACTGGGTTTACTGCCCCCACATTGTCTAGGCAGGAGTTCCTCAGCAGGGGAAGAGGAGGGGAGCCTCTTAGACTCTGGTAACTCCTCAGGTGTAGTGGTGGCAGGCCAAGCACCCAGTTTAGTCTCTTCTCCCCAAACCTTTGGGTCCTGGAAGGGCTGACCACCCTGTTGGGCAAGGTTTCCCCTGCTCTTCACCTCTGTGTCTGTGAGGTCTGTCTTCAGCATTTGTCAGTGTCTGCACTGTCAGGCTCTCCAGTAGCACGCCTGACTCCCATGGTTCCTTTTGCCTGTGCCTATCTGACTGAAGGGGAGGCTTTTAACAGGTTCTGGCAGGCCCTTGATTGGCCGCAGGTGTCCTAATTAACCTGGAGTAACCCTTGTTCAATTACCAGGAGAAAAGAGACCTGCTTATCCTGGGGCTAATATGCCTGCCTCCAGGATTCTCTTTAGGTTCCCTTTAGGTTCTCTCCGGGGTTCTCTTTAGGTCCCCTTTAGATTCTCTCTTTTTGACCCTTTAACCTTCACACCTGCCTTTGTTTTTCTTTTTTGTTGTCCCCCGTAATCAGTTGAGTTCCTGGGCTCAGTGGATCCTCTCCAACGGACCACACTCCCTGACCCTGCTGTATCACACTATATAGCCTCTTTTTGAAAACCTCCAGTGAAGGAGATTCCATGACTTTCCTAAGCAGTTTGTTCCATTATCTTACTTTCTTACAGTTAGGAAGTTTTTGCTGAGGATTCAACCTAATCTGTATTTTTAATCCATTGCCTCTTGTCCTGTGCGATTTGGCAAGAGAGAACAATTTTCTCCATTTTTTTTATGGCAGCCTTTCAAATGTTTGAAGACTGCTATCATGTCCCCTCCTTAATCCTGCTCTTGTCCAAACAAAACATCACACTCCTATAGCCATCTGGCCTGACCCTGTCACATTATATATACGTATATAAGCTTATACATAACAAAATTTATTTTAAACTGTCACTTTAGGGCCAAAGCCATCCAATATTTTTTGTACAATCAATCAATATAGGGAAAACATTGGAATTCCAACTCAGATTCCCTTCTGGCATCCAAAACCTCATATAGCTCTGTGTCTGACTGAGACTGGATAGTGCTACTTTCGAAGCATTTAGTCACGCTCTGAATATGTTGGATTTGTGTGTCTTGCTGAACCTTTTTGGTATTGTTAGTGTGATACATACAAGGAAGGCTGTTGTAAGCAATAAAGACAGCAGCCTGACATTTTATTCTGGTACCACATTCTAAGCTCACAGGAGACATAAGGAGCCCGATTCTTCACTATGTCACTCTAATTTTACACACGTGTAACTTTAATTGGGTCAGTGGGCTGCATTGGCATAAAACTGGAGTAAAGTAGGGAAGGACTTCAGAGAATTTTGTCAGAAAAGTATCTTAAGAATTATAAAATACTTGCATATCTTCTCCTACATCCTACCTGGCTTTCACCAGGGAGACACTTTTTTGCTTTGACTGAGTACTGCCTCTTAGGGCTTAGTTACACTGGCACTTTATACTGCAATAAAGCCTCCGAGAGCGCTCTACCTTACTACTCGTCCACACTGGCAGGGCACGTAAAGCGCTATTAGTCCGCAGCTCTAGTGGTCCTGGTACTCCTCCTTGCCAGAGGATTAACAGCTGTTGAGTATTGGGTGATATGCTTTAGCTCCAGTATAAACAGGTAGTAACAATACTGTGCTTTGAGTGATCTCTGGAAATGCCTCCCTAATGTACTTAAGTCACTTGCCCTCTCTTCCCGTTGTTTTGAACTCAGCTGGAGGAATGTGGAAGTAAGTTTTCAGAGATTATCTGTAACTGGGCAAATCAACAAAGCAAATGTTTACTGAGTGAGTGAGTGAGAAGCAGAAGTTTAGGAGGATCTGCACTTAAAAGACAGCATGCTGACACACTCTCAGCACTCCAAAAATCCGCTCGCTGTCTCCCTCCACATACACACAACACACTCCCTCCTCCCCCCCCCCCGTCATTTGAAAAGCACGTTGCAGCCAGCTGAATGCTGGGATAGCTAGCCATAATGCACCACTTCCAGTGCTGCTGCAAATGCCACAAATGTGGCCATGCCAGTGGGGTTGTGGCTGTCAGTTTGAACATGCTGGAGCGCTTTCCCTGGAGCTGTATTCGAAGGCAGGTATAACCAAAAGTGCTATAAAGCTGCAAGTGTAACCAAGCCGTAAGTATTTTAAGAGCTACTAGCTCAGTGGTGATTTGTTTGGCATGTTGGTAATTCAGTTTGTAGTTAAGGGTGAAGTTGAAATCCCTGCTACTCACATGTTCCTCTTCAGAACAGATTCCTGCTTAGTGACCAACAAATTGTAGTACAGAAAATGTCCACACAGTCTGACACCTATAATGCACTGCTGCAACCCCACATTGAGAGAGTGGATCATCTCTGAATTCACAAGTGTGCTGTATGGCAAAACTCAGGTGGCTATAAATCACCCTAACTAAAGCCTCCTGGAATCTAGTGGAAAGGCTCCCTTTGTTTTCACGGGGCTTGATGTTTCTGCAATGAACTGAGTGCATATGGACAGGCACTCCAGTCATCAGTGGAGATAAAGCCTGTGACGCGTAACACACCAATACCCCAACTCTACCTCCGAAAAGAGAATTCTGTTAGCTGTGAGCAAGTAGCAGACTATTGTAGCTATTAGAGCCAACCGTGCGGGGTAATATGATGAAAATTATTAAGCCAGTGTATATTCTTCTAGGGAGTATGCAGACCAAGTCTATACTGAAGAGATTATTTCAATTTTTACTTTAAGAATTTAAGCTATATATTCAGATATTCTGTATATACCCAGTATGTTCTGTAGTAGTGGCTTTTCAGAAGTGTCTCAGCTTCTGTTTCTCAGCCTGCCTTTTTGCACTTGCAGATATTTGTAGGGGCCATTTTGAAGGTGCAAATTAATCGCAGGTGTATTTTGTTATAACACATTGCAAGGAGCAATCAGATACTTAAATACAGGTGCATCTTGCAGAATTGAGACATCTGTCTGTTGCGCCCACACACAAAGCAACTGAAATTTTTTGGATGTTGATAACTGTAAAATCTGAAGCCAGTTCTGAAAATCAGGCCCCAGATAATCTGTATCCATAGATATCCATGCGCTTTCCCTGTCCCTCTCTCTTGCGTATAGGAATAAATTAGCACCTCCGGGGCTTGTTTGGGAGCGAGAATGCAAAGAGAACACTATTTTTTAGTAGTTCTTCGCCTCTTGCATGCATTATTAGGATTAAAGGTGACTCTCTTTGTCGCCGCATTATTAGATGTCTTCCTTTCAATTAGATGTTGCCTTTTAAATTGTCATTCAGCAAGGGGATCGGATGGCAGGGGGATATTTGTGGAGAGCTGTGAGTAAGTCTTTGTAACAGAAGTATAATTAAAACTTTGTGTATTAGCTGTTGATGGATGAAAATGACTTCTTGCTGTGAACAACTTTGCCTGAATTGCAGCCTTCTGCTGCTCTGCCTCCCCGTCCCCACCGCCTTTTTTTTTTTTTTTTTTAACATAGATTACCTCATGAACTGTCCCTTACATCCTGTAGTTTGTGTGGGAATAGATAGGACAGAGTTGAGTCGTGCTCTCAATGGCCGCTATGGCTATCGATTGGTCAGGTAGGATAACATACATATATTATGTGTTACAGTTCCTGGGTTTTTAATAACAATATTTATCTCTTTATATAGTGCTTTATATTTTCAAAGCAATGTGCAACAGTAGCTGATTGGTTCTCAGAATGTTCTTCCATGTATGCAAGTAATATCCTCACTTTACAAATGGAAAAACTGGAGCAGAAGGTGTTTCAGGAACAGGCTGTGAATCCTATTCTCTGTGAGTAGCTCCTCCCAGGACTAGTCAGGTGGGTATTCGTATGAGTAACAGCTCATCTTCAGGGGTCAGGCCTTGACATTCTGGTCCAAACTGATTTGCCAAAGACCTCATATTGAATCAGAGCCAGGAGCAGAACTCAGGAATTGCTTCCTCTGCTCAGTGCATTGAACTATACTGGCACCTCATTTGGCTTTGGTTTTCTTTTAGGCCTTTACACGTCTAGTATACACCGAATGCACTCGTTGGTTTGTACGGTTAATAGCATACAGAATTTTGTAACTTGGATGATAACTGGCCTGACTGTAGCAGTTGTTTATGAAGATATTCCTGAGCTGCTGACAATTTAATCTTCTGTAATATGATCTGCACTGTTTTAACCAATGTCACCTGGCAAAGAGCAAGGCTGAAGAAACTTTTGTTTTTGGTTGTGGAGCTGCGCTTTTATCGTTCTTGTGTTCAGTGAATTTCAGGCTTGTGAAAGGTGACAGACAGAGAGCCCTTAAGATAGGGTTCTGTGTTTACCCACAGGCTGAGATGGCGTTATACAGTATCATCATGCTGCACTGCTAAAAGGCCACAGCTCTGACCTGGAGTGACCACTGCTAAGCGGGAGGGAGGACTTCACTTTCTGTTGCCCTTTGAGACTGTCAGCAAGACTGTGTGCTTGTTTGTGGTTTCTAGTCTCTCAAGAACTAGGCTGAAACCATAGCTCCCTTCCTGTACAGATGCAGCTCTGGTTCATTGTCAACCCCTCATATTTTAACTGAGGCCACCTTAGTGACATATACCACATGTTTATGACCATATGGTCCGTACAAATGGGATGCAGCTGTTCAAGGACGTTTCAGGCTTGTTTTCCTCATAATTTAGTTTGGTTTTTAATTTGGCATGAATTCGTCTTTCCAGGGGCTTGAATTTGACACCCTTAATCCGTAGAGTACACAGTTAGTTAACATAAGGGACTCCTTGTGATGGGGACAGGACTCCTCTGCTACAGGCATCTTAGTTGTCTTATTCCACTCAGCATATTGACTTAAACTCCAGGCTTTACTGTTGTAATGAGAGACCCATACGAATGTGCAGATTGTTACCCTGCCCAGTAGAAAAGTTTGAGCTTTTATGTGCTGGCTTAGTAGGGAGGCAGAAGGATTCCACTTTCCTCTGTAGAACTATCCCACTAATGGTGTTAGAGTTAAAACAGTGGTTGAGGAACACGGCACCTGTGGGGCTAAGTCACCACATGTAATTTATCTGTATGCTTGGTTTCCATTCCGGTCCTTAGCCGTTTGTCTTCTGTTACACTATGGCATTGCACATATTGTTATTATAGGCCATTCTGGGCCATTGAAACTGGGGATGTTGGGTATAAGCTTCATTTAAGATAGATGTAAGAAGCCACTAAACTCCCTTATGAAACCAGGTAGCTGAAACAATTGAGGGCCTCCAACCAAATCATAGGCATGTGTCACCGTTCAAAACAAAGGCACACGTGAAGCCACTCAGGAACTTGAGTTACATGAGTGGAAGGGTTTCTGTGAGTATTATTTGAGTGTGGGGAGAGGGGGAATGAGAGTGAGAAGGAGAAGAAAAGACCAGCACACAAAACGGAAGGAAGCATGAGACAGAGTCCAAACAAGTATTGGGAATGTGGCCCTGAGGAAAACTGAGAGCTTTCAGGGGAAGCTGATTGAAAAGGTGCTTGGCATGGACAATGGGTATAATAGGCCAGGGGAGGCTAAGCCTGGTGTAGCTGCTGTTGACCTACCACCAGGCACCTAGGCCATGGTGGCCCCAACTGTGCTTCACCTCTTCCCCGAGGTGCCCACTGCTGCCTGGTGAGTTTCTCCTCTCCTCAACCCCGTTCTCCAGAGATCCCTGCCACCTGCTGCATCCCTCCTCTCCTCCGCTTCCTCCCACACGAGGGCCCCATCGCCAGCCACATCCCTCCTTCCCTCCCCAACAAGGCCACCTGCTGCGTTCCTCCTCACCCACTTCTACTTGGAAGCCAGCAGGGGCTCAGCTCTGACAAGGAGGATGGAAGAGTGGGATGGGGCAGGACCTTGGGCATTAAGGCCGGGGGGCTAGCCTGTCCCAAGGGGGGTTTCACCTGCCGCCTGTGGCCCTTGGAACTGAGAACACAGATGCTCTCTCTTGATTGATTCTCCTGTGTTCAAGAAAATAGGACATTGTACATTGATGCAACCCTCTTTATTTACAAAGAAACACTTAACTCCATCACCAGTTTCTCCTGCTAACAGAAACAACCTTCAACACCCTGAATTTGGCTGAGCACTCCTGTCAGGACGGGTAACAGTATTACTGTATCCTCTCGGTTTCCGCTGGCATGCTCATATGGTAGCTTGTCATACATAAGGGTGATATTAGTTATACTGCAGGGTCAAGTATAAAAAATAAGAATCCCACTAGACCAGGGGTCGGCAACCTTTCAGAAGGGGTGTGCCGAGTCTTCATTTATTCACTCTCATTTAGGGTTTTGCATGCCAGTAATGCATTTTAACATTTTTAGAAGGTCTCTTTCTATGTCTATAATATCGAACTAAACTATTGTGGTATGTAAAGTAAATAAGGTTTTTAAAATGTTTAAGAAGCTTAATTGAAATTAAAATGCAGAGCCCGCCGGACTGGTGGCCAGGACCTGGGCACTGTGAGTGCCACTGAAAATCAGCTCACGTGCCGCCTTCGGCACCCATGCCATAGGTTGCCTACCCCAGCACTAGACTTTGAATGTGCTACCTTATGGGCAATGCTGGTTTCATTGCCAATTTATCAAGGGAGAATTGCGAATTTCTGTTTCAGTGTAGTCTCATGGAAAAAACACATTCTCCACCATGAGTATTCTCAGATCAATAGAGTCCCTATTGACATGCCTTAACTGGCCCATACCCTCTCTGCTCCCCACGCATGTAAATGTATATTTCCAGAATGCTCATTTTCAGGGTAAGGCTGTGAGTCTTTCTTTATATAAATCTATCAATAAAATTTCCTGACAATGGTGATAAGCACATCTGCTAAGTGCTGTGCTCCTTTATCCCAGAGAGGCAGCCAGCTGCTATTTTATATCGGTTAGAACCATAAGTGTACATCTCTCTTCTCTCATCGCTGCATGGTCCAGATGGCTAGTTCTATTTATGTCTCAAGTTAAGAGCTGATAGAGAAGTGGAGAGCTAGAGAGCTAGTGGAGGGTGTCGTTTATCCCCAAGGAGGTGAGCTCTGCCTGCATGATGATATGCACGGAATTTTAGTCACTCAGCAGCTGACTCAAACCCAGAGTTAAGATGAGAATAACGGACAGACATACTGAGAGGGACGAAAGGTCTTTAGCAGCACCGCAACAATATTGCTATTTTAAAGCAGCATTCTTTGACTGTTGCGTAATAAAAAGCCATTAGCCCTGCTGAGGAAAAACATAGTCCTGTGTTCCAGATACAGAGTAAATTAAATACTATTTTGTCTGAATATTAAATTCAATTTAAGATCAATATGTTATAGCAGATTTTATCCTGACCCTGCTTTGTGTATATGTGTGTGTACACACATGCATGTGTGTGGGGAGTTTTGTGAGGAAGATGGAAGGAAAGGAGATTGAGCTGGAGGCCTTTTTTGGGATGCTTTTTTATCTTTAACACCAAAAATCAGTAACAGAAAAATAGTTTATATAGCAACAGATTAAAGGCCTGATCCTACAAATTTTTACACATGTAAGTAACATCTGCTCATGAGGAGTCCCACTCACTTCAATGAGACTGTTAACTTGAGTATAGTTATGTCTGTAACAATGTGCAGGATTGGGCTCTAAATTTTGATGTGTAGAAGCTGAGGCTTTTTACATTTCAGCCTGGAGTATGGATCTGATGTAAACAGGACGCAGTTTTTGTATCACTGTCTGGTGATTACTGTTCTTTTCATCCCATTATAAATAGTAAGAGAAGAACCTGTGCGGGTGGATTAATTGCCGTGAAAAGACTTGATATTAAAGCAACTGAAAATGTGATTTCTCTGTGGGTCAGTGGGAAACGTGGGTTTTGGATGTGTGTGGCTTTTGAGCTGTCTGGTTTGCTAGTAACATTGCAAGTGTTTATGTAGCTCCTAATCAATTTGCATACCAACAGGTTGCATTACTTCCACAGGCAAGTAGTAAGTGCAATAAGAAATGTGTAAATAGTGGATTCTTATCAGTCAATAGCTGATGCCTAATAGAAACAAATATAAATGATCAGTTTCCAACTGATTTCTCAGGCGATTCTTATCCATCCCAGCTTGTTAATGAAGGTGAAGTGATACTCTGAGCAGTGGTTTTTAAACTGCGGGTCGTGACCCAGTACGGGGTCGCGGAATGTAAGAGACCGGGTCACAGTGGCTCTGGTCAGCACCACTAACTGGGCCATTAAAAGTCCCATTGGCGGTGCTGCTTGGCTAAGGCAGGCTAGTCCTGATTCTGTGCTGTGCCCCGGAAGCAGCCAGCAGCACATCCGGCTCCTTGGTGTGGGGGAGGAGGAGGTCCATGGGGCTGTGCTGCCCCCGTCCTGAGCACTGGCTCTGCAGTTCCTGGCCAATGGAGCTGTGGGGGAGGGCAGTGCCTGCAGGTGGTGTCTGCTGTCGGCTGCTTCCGGGGTGGGGTGCAGCGCAATCCGCAGTGCCAAGACAGGCAGGAAGCTTGCCTTAGCACTCCTTCTGCACCGCTGACTCAGAGCCGCCTGAAGTAAACCCATGCCCCAATCCCTTGCCCCAGCCCTCAGCCCCCCCAACCTGAAGCTCCTTTGTGCACCCCAAACTCCTCATCCCTGGCCCCAGCCCAGAGCCTGCATCCTCAGCCCAAAGCCCTGAGCCCCTCCCGCACCCCAACCCCCTTCCTCAAATCAGAGCCCCCGCCCACATCCTGAACCCCTCATTCCTGGCCCCACCCCACACTTGAACCCTCTGCCCCAGCCTTGAGCCTCTTCCACACTCTAAACTGCTCATTCCCAGCTCCGTTGGGTTGTGGGCATCAACAATTTTCTTCAACTAGGTCACCAGAAAAAAAGTTTGATAACCACTGCCCTAGAGCTTCCCAGTGTCAAGCACATGATGCGGGTGCATGTGATTATGTTAGTCACTGTGTAACAAGCAGCATAATGATGGGTGGAAGTGAAGGCACCTCCTCTTTGTACAAGTGCTTCAGTATGAATGCAGCCGTGAAATTATCAGAGATGTACTAAAAACATCAGATGTTGTTCAATGGCAGTTTCTGACTAATGCCCTTGCTAATTACAAGACCAAGTTGAGATTTGGCATATCGGAAGCTTTCCCCAAATGTCATGTAAGGGAAGAGTAATTATTAGCTTTCATTTGTAAGGGAAAAAAATATTATAAATAAGCACAAAGTGGTATTCATAAATATGAATACTAACATGCTAACTACGCTTCATGGATTAGATGTTTTTTGTGAGCAGTCAAAAGGAGCTATAACAATATTGTACTTACAGATCTCAATCTGGGATGTTTAGAGCACAAGCAGATACTTCTATTCCAATTGTGTGATCATTTTTGGAAACCTACGTTATCTGTGATCCAAAGAGTTTGTGGGTTTTTTTAAACTCTGTGTTTAGCTCTTGGGCAGCTCTGTAATCTGTTGATTTTGAACTGGATCTTCCACCTTTAAAGGAGTGGGAGGAAACTAAGGTCATGTAAGCGGACACTGTAGCAACCATGTGGAATGTGTCTGAAACTGTTAGTTCTTTGACCTTTGGTCTGTTACCAGATGATACAAGTGGGGGAAGATAATACTGCAAACTGAGGTCTGGATCGGTTGTGCTATTTATAGTTCAGTGGTGTCAGAGGAGAGATTTGGTTTATTGTGGAAATTCGTGGATTGGGCACCACAATGCAAGTGTTCAGCAGACTTCCATAATTCTACAAATAATTCTGAACCCCCTTCAAAGATTCCTTGAAGTCTTACAAACTGTTTTGAAGGGGAAATAACATGACATAGCATTGTAATATAATGAACAAAATTTGCCCTTCTTAGGCCTGGTGTAAGCTACACAGTTAGGTCAATGTAAGATGCCTTGTGTTGACCTTGCTGTGGAAGTGTCTTCACTTAAATTTGGCTCCTGCTGATGCAAGTGCCTCTCTGTGCCCATTTATCAACACCACATCCCCAAGCAGCACAGACTCACGGCTGATGTAATTATGTTGATGCAGTGGCAGTGTAGCCATTGCATTGCTAACAGTGTCTGTTACTGGCTTGAGGAACCATTACATGATGCCCCACACTGACAATACAAGTGCCCCTGGTTGAGGATGTGCCCTGCCATTACAAGAACTGTGTGCCCACACAAGTGATTTAATAGCCATGTTGGCTGTATGCTGATGTTAAGTGTGGACAACGTAATTTTGTCGTGTTGACATGGTCTCAGTAACTCACATGGCATCCTCATGCTCTGGAAGGCTGATAAGAGTCTTTCTCATGAAATCCTTAGTTTGATCATTCATCTGGAGCAACATTATTGTCCATTTTAGCCTTATATAAACATCATTCAGTGTTGCCAACTCTTGTGATTTTAGTCAAGAGTTTCATGATATTTGATGTTTTTCTTAGAGCCTCAGCTCCTAGAGTCAGGTTATTACCTGAGAATCTGCTCATTCTTTTAAAAAAAATACTTTTATATCCCTTGTGTCTTTAAAAAAAAATTGAAAACATGAATCCTAGATGTTTCAACACTAGAAGGCAAATAAAAGCATTTCAAATTCAATATTTTTAAAAATCTCATTGGTTTAAAATCAATCTCCTAGTTTTTGGGACCTGATTCATGATTTTTGAATGCTTGGGTTGGCACTTCTGCATCCTTCATACATAGTATCTAGTGCCCAAAAAGAAGGGGCGGGAGAGGGAAATTTATGATTTTAGTATGAGGTTTAAAGTGAAGAAGTGGGAGAGTTGATGGATGGATACTAGGTGGGGGAGATCAACACAAATGAAAGAGGGATACTTCCTCTTCCACCTACCCCTGGAGAGTTCTGAGGGGAAAGAGAGAGTCAATGGAAAGTCAGACAGATTAGATTTGTGCAGAGTTGAGAAAACCCAGGAGAGGAATTGAATCTAGAGATTGGTAGGAAGCTAATGGGAGCTTGGGGCAAAAAGCCCTTTTTGTGATGCGACACAGATCTGTAATGCGTATTTTAGTGTGACGGCACTGTTGACAAATTGCCTGTGCTGTTGTCCGTGTAGTAGTAAGTTGATGTTTTTTTCATCTCATCAGCCATGTTTGTGTTTTTTTTCTTACTCTAGCTTCTAGATTTGTGCCTCAGGTGAAGGGGCCCTCCTAGAAAGTCTGCCTGAGGAGGCTGGGTTGATGAGAAATAATCACCCCCTCCACAACTTTGTGCAGTGTTGGAGTGGGGATGGGAATGGTGGTTGGGAGTGTCAGCAACTTTTTGACTGGAAGGAGTTGGACCCAGGAGATGTACTGATTTAGCAAATCTAAGTAGCATCTAGTGGTAGGGCTCACCTGGAGCTGCCAGTGGAAATGAAAGTCGTCATCTTTCATCAAAATCTCCTGAAGAGTATAACATCTCCAGCGGCCCTCCCTCCCTACTTCGTTGGCTCAGCAGGCCAGGAAGGTGTAGTTTGTGTCAGCAAGTGTGAATCTGGCCTCATTTCTTCAAACGCATGCTCATTTAGGATCCTGAGCTGACACTAAATATTACCCTTGGATGCTCAATCTGCTGTAACAAGCTGAAATGTGTTTGTCTCCTGTGACAGGTTTCTCTTTCACTGCTTTTTTAAAGAATAATTTCCTATTTTACTTATTTTTTGCAGGTGATTGTATCAATTGGATATTGAAGAAAACACCTCATTGTTAATTTAATCCTCCCATTCAATGCTGACAGGAACAAAACAATGGGTTTCATCATCCCACTAACGAAGGGATTCTTATATTGCACTTAGGCATCAACAGCCTTCAATCCCCATCTTTCGACACTGAGCTTAGTTTCGGTAGGCTTAGGGTTTCCATCGTCAACTGAACTTTTGACAGGAAATGGAATTAATTGCACTGGTTGGATGATGATAAATGTTGACAGATGTCATGTTAGGTTTTAATAAGCTACTGGGGTCCCTTTTAAAAACTGAAGGCGAGGAGGATGCTTTACAGGTGCTTGGGCCCTTCATTTTGGGGATGTGGAAAGCCATAGGGGCTGGTGTCTTGCTCAGTTAAATTTGAGGAGCTCCTGACTAAAAATATCTACAAAGATAGTCACGTGGTATACCATTTGGATGGAATTTGTTGAGCAGACAGAATTCTGTATCCAGGTGTGTCTGAAATCTTGGCTGTGGGAGAACTCTTTTATCAGTTTGTGATTTATGATGCACAGGCTAGAATTCGCTTGTGATACATAGTGAAAGATTGAAAGAATTGTCCTCAGACTCACATATCATTGTACTAGTTTTTGTGCTTTTGTAAGAGAGATTTTTGGGCCCATTTTTAAAAGGGTATGCCAAGATAATTGAGCTTAGAAAGAAAGAACCTTGAGAAAGGTTATACTTAAGACTCAGTTAAAGAAGATGGTGCATGCGTGTTAACATGCTGACGAATGACAATATGCCTGAGAAAGAGTTTGTGTTTGAGTTGACTTGTAGATGGTAATATGTAGTTTCCACAGACCAGGCAAAGAAGCCTAGTAGTGTTTTTGGATCTTGGTACCTATATCTTGTCTTAGGTTGCAAAATGCTCCTCTCTTCTTGCTGAGTAGTTCATCTTACATCACAGCAGCCTGACCCTGATGTTCCTTTGACTGGCTAAGTTGATCTTTTTGGCCCTCTAAACTGACTTGTTTGATGCTACTGCTTTTCGTGTATTGGTATCAATGTCACAATGAGCAAGGTTATTTTTCAGGAAAGAGTTGATATCTGAGCTACATGGGAACCAAAACATGTAAATCGGAAATTATACCAGAAAATGAGTTGGAAGCCCGTGCAAGTCCCTCCTACAAGTCCCTCGTTTCTGAGAAAGCTTTCCCACAATAACCACCAGAATGAAGAGAATCGCTCTGTTCTAGGAAGCAGGAAGAAAATAAGAGATGGTCTCTTAAAAAACAATCTTGTAGCTGTATTTCCCCAGCACAGATGTGTGTCAAGGAAAGGAGACGAGTGGAAAACTCTCTGAAGTCAACTTGCAACATAGTGATGTAATTCTAGGCACCGAAATCCTGTGGATTTCCTACCTTTAAACATCTGGTTCTTAAATACTAAACTGATGGGTGCTATAGAAAATCCTGTCATAATCACCACGGTGGCAAAATTATACATTTAAGAGAAATTCTTTGAGATCAGTGGGAGCTTCTCATTTTCTGCATGCCACTGGTATGTTTGCTTTAAATGTCATTAACTACAGTGCTCTCGCTTCTTGTGTTTGTGCTTTATGTGCCAGCTCACTGCTAACAGCACTGACCAAATGAGACAGTACTTTATATGCTTGAAGGAGCTCTGTGAATAGATCCATCCTTTGGCTGTCCCCCCCACTTCCCAAAGTTTAGAAATGAGGTAGATTTCATTTCACTCTATCGCCAGCATCCTTGGTTTTCTTATTTATAATCTTTCTCAGAAGACTTCTCATCTGGATAATTACAGCCAAGTTCTCCAAGGCCAACCTTTGACATTTTTCAGCTGATTGCATTTTCTGCAAGGTTCATTTCCCCCAGACCCATAAGTGACTTTGATCTCCAGCTAGTGCTTAGCTTAATGTGAAAGGTATTTTAAATGGTTGAATGATTCTTACCACTGTTTCCGGCATGGTTCACACAACACTGATATTTCTTATGAGAAGCTGTCACATTGCTACTTTATATATGACTGTTGTTCTCCTACCATTGTGCTTCAGGTGCAGCTATTGGTTGTTACAGTGCCGAAAAGAAAGTGAAATTTACACACATCAGACACAGTCAGAAAAGTTTTTTTGTGGAACGTAACCTAATTTGAAAAGATGACTCCTGTTCTTCATCAGTATTCTGAAGAAAATATAATAAAGCTGATTGAACAGAACTAAAGCCAGCCTTTTGGCTATGGACAGGCAAACCATTAAAATTAAGTGACAAAGAGTCCTGTGGCACCTTAAAGACTAACTAAAGTATCAGAGCTCCTACAGTTGTTTCTCACAGGCATAACTAGTGGAGTTGCTTGTGATTTACACCGCAGTGAATGAGAGGAGAATCTAGACCTACAAGGAATCCCAAAAGAAACACCAAATAGCTGGGATCAAAACTTGTGTGACATATGTTTAGGGTGGAAGAGAATCTGCGGTGACAGCCAAGTATGAGAGGAGGTTCTCCAGGTCTTTGTCACAGCCATTGCAGTAGGTTGAATATGGCTCCTAATACTGAGTAATAATGCTTCTATAATTCTAATATTAGACTTCTGCAATGTGACTTCTGATACCAATGCTATTCATCTGCTCTCCAGTTGCTTCTTATTTTGTGGAAGACTCATTCCTTAAATAACTCCAAAGCACAGGAGAAAATTGCTCATATGAGGAACTTGAAATGAAGAGAGGAACAATCAGTTAATTTGAAATGTAGAAACTTTAGACTTTAATAAGAATAATAACCTTGCTTGCATAAATAAAGAATCTGTTAATCTCCCTTTTAGGCAAAAAAAAAAAAGATTTTTATGTGTGGTTGTTTAGATGTAAACTGATACGTTGTCAATTCTTTCTTACCTGAAAACAAGAAGATCATTGTGGTTAAGAAATACAGCTTGTAGCCATATCATTCTGCTTGAGAACAGCAAGAGATGATCAGTGACACAATCATTTCCTGAAGCTTAGAAACCTAAGAATGAAATAAAATATCAGCCTTAAACTGAATTTGCACCTAAGTTTGTGTTGCACCTAATAAATTATTAGTCTTCTTGTTAAAGATCATTCAACTCTACTAGTGGCCATATAGAACTCATTTACCAGTGTACTTGCCTGCCTTTATTTCTTCTGTCTTTAAGTTATCTTCATGTAACTTTGATTAGTAGGAACATGTGATTATTTTAACCCACTTCCATGCGAGTCCTGGGGGTCTGTCAGGGAGCCGGGGTGTGGATAGGGGTCGGGGCAGTCGGGGCAGGGCGAGGAGTCCCAGGGGGACAGTTAGGGATAGGGGTGGTTTCTGAAGGGGGTGGTCATGGGACAAGGAGCATGGGGGTTGGATGTGTTGGGAGTTCTGAGGGGGGCAGTCAGGGGGCGATAAGTAAGTGGGGATTGGATAGGAGACGGGCCAGGCTGTTTGCGGAGGCACAGCCTTCCCTACCCTGCCCTCCATACAATTTTGCAACGCAAATGTGGCCCTCAGGCCAAAAAGTTTGCCCATGCTTGATGTAGCTCAACACACAGAGAAAGAGATACACTATGGTGTATGCCTTTGTTCCAGGACACTGTTCAGAGAGGGAGAAGGATCGCATGCTTGGAATGTGGAATCCCTGGAGATACAGCCTAAATGTAACAAAGGCTGACTTTCTCCAGTCCTGGGGAAAGATAATATTAAAAAGAACAAACTAGTGAGTTCTTTTCATTAGTGCTTCTGATTCCCCAGTGAGTACAGATCTATGTGGACATGCACCTCAGTGTCTTTTAGCTTTCAGAAGAGAGGTTCTGATCATGTAAAATGGAATTTCTTCCATATTATCAGGCAGGAAGGGTTCTAGCGGAAATGTCACCTGTTCTTGTATAGAACTGCTTGGCAGGTTTAATTTTTGGTGACAGGACTGTCTCCCTATGATGGATGCCTGCCTAAAGAATATCTGTTGGCTTTTGTTTTATCAAGCATGATTTGTATGTTGTTACTGTCACAGCTAATCAGTTCTTTCATAGCTCTTCCAATCAACATGGGAAGGGAGAACCAAAACTGGAGGTACTTGGTTGAAGTCATCCTGGTACTCTTCATTTTTTCATTGATGACATGATATTTATATTGCAATAACTTGACAAGAGCACACTGTCACTGACAGGATTCATTGTGCGCAGGTACCGATCACTGCCCGTTTGTCTTGCTTAACTGCCTGGCCAGGTACTGATGCAAGTAACATGAATGGTGCTGAGCAGATGCTCTTTCTTTTTACATAAAAATGAAAACAACAAGCTTCTTTTCTCCCTCCACCCCACAGTGGTGTTCCCTTAATGATTGTAAAGAAAAAAGAATGAGGAGTACTTGTGGCACCATAGAGACCAACAAATTTATTTGTGCATACAGTTTTGTGGGCTAAAACCCACTTCATCAGATTCATGGAATGGAAAATACAGTGTGTGTGTGTGTGTGTGTGTGTGTGTATTTATATTTCCCTTGTGTCATAAGTGTGAAGTAGCCTAGAATTAGTGTTTACCTGTAAGGGGTTAAGCTAAAGGTAACCTGAGAGGTGGACAACTGACCAATGAGAAATTCCTCAGGAGACAAAGGATTTTAAGTTTCAGTTTCTCTCTGGGTCTCTCTCTGTTCACCTCGGCTATGGGGGGAACACAGCTATGTCTTTCACTGTAACTATAAGATTCTATTAAGTATTGTAGTCAGTAAGTTTACCTTCTCTTTATCACTTGGAGAGTTCTCAGTGGTGAGTGTTGGCTGGATGCTTCTTGATATTGTAAGCTTCAACAGAGATATCAACTGTGGGAGAAAATTGCCTTGGGGGAGAGGTTTGGTTTCTGAATCCTTTTGTTGATTATGGTAGATGCTGTTCTATTGATGGTTATAAGGGATTTATTCCTTTCTTTTTTTCTTTTATTAAAATCTTTCTTTTAAGAAGCTGACTGCTTGTTTTCCATTGTGTAAGATCCTGGTTTTGGATCGGGCACGTCTCGCAGGATCAGGCGAGGTTTGTTTTTTTCTCTCTCAAGCTTCCCCGGGAAGGAAGAAGTTTGGGGGGTTAGTGGAAAGGGAAAGAAGGGTCCCCAAACTACCCTAGACCTAGTTTGGGTGGTGGCAGCGTACCAGGTCCAGATACAAAGAATTTGTGTTCTGGGGAAAAACATTTTAACCCAAGCTGGTAAAATAAGCTTGTGGGGGTTATTTCTTTTTTCATGCGGGTCCCCACATCTGTACCCTAGAGTTCAGAGTGGGGAGGCAATCCTGACACCTTGAAATACACATTCCCCTTGAATGTGTGTCTGTATACACACACAGAGAGAGAACATGAAAAGATGGGGGTTGCCATACCAACTCTAACAGACTAATAAATTAAGGTGAACTATTATCACCAGGAGAAAAAAACTTTTGTAGTGATAATCAGGATGGCCCATTTCAAACAGTTGACAAGAAGGTGTGAGTAATAGTAGAGGGGAAATCATTTTAGTTTTTGTGTAATGACCCATCCACTCCCAGTCTTTATTCAAGCCTAATTTAGTGGTGTCCAGTTTGCAAATTAATTCCAGTTCTTCAGTTTCTCATTGGAGTCTGTTTTTGAAGTTTTTTTTGGTTGAAGAATTGCAACTTTAAGTCTGTAATTGAGTGTCCAGGGAGGCTGAAATGTTCTCTGACTGGTTTTAGAATGTTGTAATTCTTGATGTCTGATTTGTGTCCATTTATTCTTTTGCGTAGAGACTGTCTGGTTTGGCCAATGTACATAGCAGAAGGGCGTTGCTGGCACATGATGGCATATATCACATTGGTAGATGTGCAGCTGAATGAGCCCCTGATGGTGTGGCTGATGTGATTAGGTCCTATGATGGTGTCCCTTGAATAGATATGTGAACATAGTTGGCAACAGGCTTTGTTGCAAGGATAGGTACCTGGGTTAGTGTTTGTGTTGTGTGGTTGCTGGTGAATATTTGCTTCAGGTTGGAGGGCTGTCTGTAAGCAAGGACTGGCCCTGCCTCACAGGGTCTGTGAGAGTGAGGGATCATCTTTCAGGATAGGTTGTAGATCCTTGATGATGCACTGGAGAGATTTTAGTTGGGGGCTGAAGGTGACAGCTAGTGGCGTTCTGTTACTTTCTTTGTTGGGCCTGTCCTGCAGTAGGTGACTCTGGGTACTCTTCTGGTTCTGTCAATCTGTTTCTTCACTTCAGCAGGTGGGTATTGTAGTTTTAAGAATGCTTGATAGGTATAGGTGTTTGTCTCTGTCTGAAGGATTGGAGCAAACGTAGTTGTATCTTAGAGCTTGGCTGTAGACAATGAATCGTGTGATGTGGTCTGGATGAAAGCTGGGGGCATGTAGGTAAGTATAGCAGTCATTAGGTTTCCAGTATAGGGTGGTGTTTGTGACCATTGCTTATTAACACTGTAGTGTCCAGGCAGTGGATCTCTTGTATGGACTGGTCCAGGCTGAGGTTGATGGTGAGATGGAAATTATTGAAATCCTGGTGGAATTCTTTTCCATGGGTCCAGATGATGATGATGTCATTAATGTAGCACAAATAAAGTAGTGATGTTAGGAGACAAGAGCTGAGGAAGCGTTGTTCTAAGTCAGCCATAAAAATGTTGGCATACTGTGAGGCATACTGTTGGGTACCCATAGGAATACCGCTGACTTGAAGGCATACATTGTCCCCAAATGTGAAATAGTTGTGGGTGAGGACAAAGTTACAACGTTCAGTCACCAGCTTTGCCATGACATTATTGGGGATTCTGTTCCTGATGGCTTGTTGTCCATCTTTGTGTGGAATGTTGGTGTAGAGGATTTCTGCATCCATATTGGCCAGGATGGTGTTTTCTGGATGATCACCAATGGGTTGTAGTTTCCTCAGAAAGTCGGTGGTGTCTCGAAGATAGCTGGGAGCGTTGGTGGCATAGAGCCTGAGAAGAGAGTCTACATAAGCCAGACAAAGTGCAGTAAGGAAAATGTTAAGTTTGTGGGAGGTCTGTCTGTAAGGGCAATGCTATGGGTGGTGGAGCTGTGAGCTCTTGCTGGGCAGTGCAGCTGCAGAGCCGTGGTCTGACCCGGTGCACTGTGCCGCACAGTAGCATGGCTGGCTCTAGCTGGGTGGTACGGCTGCCTGTCCTGGTGCTCTGGGCGGTGCGGCTGTAGCGCCGCCAGCCACCAGTGCTCCGTGCAGTGTGGAAAAGGAGCAGGGAGCACTGCATGGTGGTGGTCAAGGGGCAGGGGTGTAGATAGGAGTTGGAGTGGTCAGAGGATGAGGAATGGGGAGTTGAAGGGGAGCAAGGGTCTCAGAGGAGGAGTCAGAAAGGGGGCAGGGGTCTCCAGGTGGCCATCGGGGGGGGTCAGATAGGGGGTGGGGACTGGGCCACACCTGGCTTTTTGGGGCAGCACAGCCTCCCCTCACTGGCCCTCCATACAATTTCGGAAACCTGATGTGGCCCTCAGACCAAAATGTTTTCCCGCCCCTGGCCTAGCTGAATCTCATTTTGTCAATGTAGCCAAAAGCCCTGATTAGCAACTGGAACACTGGATGACTTAGTTGCGGATTGGTCCTGCTTTGAGCAGGGGATTGGACTAGATGACCTTCTGAGGTCCCTTCCAAACCTGATGGTCTATGATTCTATGAACACACATGCTAAATTGGCTGGGCATATTCCCTTTTAAAATAGGGTTGCTGGTTGCTGGGACTCATCTTCAGATCCTCAGACTAGTACATGCTCCCTGATCATGATGTGCCAAAGAAGATGAATCTGCAGGTAGTTCAGATTGCAGTTAGCGCTGCCTTGTGTTAGGAGTGCTTGCAGCTGAATGCAAGACTTACTGGGACAAGGGGATCTAACTGGGAGTCAGTGGCAATGAACAAAGAGCATGAACAGAGAACAGGAGACTGAGGGGAAAGCAGTCCGGATTGGACCAGATCACCAATGGGTTGTAGTTTCCTCAGAAAGTCGGTGGTGTCTCGAAGATAGCTGGGAGCGTTGGTGGCATAGAGCCTGAGAAGAGAGTCTACATAAGCCAGACAAAGTGCAGTAAGGAAAATGTTAAGTTTGTGGGAGGTCTGTCTGTAAGGGCAATGCTATGGGTGGTGGAGCTGTGAGCTCTTGCTGGGCAGTGCAGCTGCAGAGCCGTGGTCTGACCCGGACAACAAGAATTTGTTGTTTAACCACAATTACCAATTTTAAAAAAATATACTCCCAAGAAGAGTTTTGATACATCCCATTGCTGCTGCTGGGAGATACCTGTATAAATCCTTGTGCTTGTGATGAGAGAATAGATGTTGTTAGTTGCATTGATACCTTTCATCCAAAGTTTTCAGAATGCTTTTACAAACAAGTTAGCTGTCCAAGACCTCTGTGCTGTACATGATGAGAGGGATTTTCAAAAGTAGTTAAGTGACTTAGGAACACAAGTCCCTTAGCGTAGGTGCTTTTGAAACTCCTGTCCTATTGTAATAATTGTGTAGGTGGGTAAACTGACCCATGATTAAGTGGCTTTTCAAAAGGTGACTCATTGGCAGAGCTGGGAGTGGAACCCTTGGCAAAGTGAAATCTAGAAAGATCACGTACTGTTTCTAGGTCAGATCCTGTGACATACTGACTATCCTCAATGTCAAGCTTTAAAAAAACCAAACATATACGGGTAAATGCTCATGTTTTTTAGGTGCAAGCTGACGTTAGGAAGAGATTTCCTCATTGGCATTTCAATGCACAATAGTTCTATACGAGGGGTTTACCCCTTCCTTAGCTACTGGGTTTGGCCACTGTGGAAGACATAGTAATGAACTAAATGGACCATTGGGCTGATCCAGAATGGCAGTTACCATGTTGCTGTGACTAGCAGCACCATGCAAGAGCCATGATCCATTCAATGTGACCATAGCAAAAGAATCCGGTTTAAGACTCCATCACAGTATTTATACACTACAAGAAGACAAGTGGTGATGCAGAATGAGAGCCTCGTTATTTCCTAAACATCAGCTTACATAATTTTGTATTCTTCATTTGAAGAAAACCCTTGAAACAAAGAGGAAAGAAGAGAAAACAAAAGGGGGTGTACTTGAACACCAGCGTTAGAGATTTTGCGGCATAATAAAGCCTTCCGAACGTGTCTGTAATTCTCATAAGTCATTGGTAATTGACTTTTTGGCTAGATGTAGTTTGAATGCCACTGTGAAATGTAATTTGTTTGCGCATTAAATATTAATGCTGTGTTCTGCAGAAATGTGAAACCCAGGAAAGCGTTGCCAGTACTGCACTGTTCCCTGCACTTAAATACAGCTCCATTTCTACCTGGCATTTTGATTTAGGTGGTGGTTCATTGTTTTTTGTTACTAAATTAGCACATGGTGGCTCTGTTGTGTAAGGTATGTACAGACACAGTAGAGCAGTGATTGTGTCTCACTAAGAACTTGCAGTCTAAACATGCAAGACAGACACAGGATATAAAAATGTTATTACAGCTAATGTTGAAATTATATAATACATAGGTTGAGAACAGAGTGTCTGTACATCTGAGTATAGTGCTTAGATTATTCACAAATACAGAGTTTGTTTTTAAAAGTCATATGATACATAAAGTACATCATCAGCAATAACCCAAATATAGGTGAATAGATTTGACAATACAATTTAGATATTAGAATCCGAATACTGGGGTACATCACTCATGAAAAGTTGTACAGAGATATGGTTATGGAAAGAAAAATATATTAATGAGTCGAGATTGTCCCTCAGTAATTGAGAGTTAGGTTGACGGTCCATTTAGAAAATACAATGCATGAGGAAAGTATTTCATTTCCTTTCCTGACTGCGCTTCTCATCGGCACTCCAGCTCATCCCTCCTGGTATTGCCGATGTCCAGTGATGTGTTCTATGTCGATGGCCCTCAACCACCTGATGGCATCCGACACCATGAGTTGCAGCATCAGCCGAGGGTAGCATTGACTGATTCTCCATTCTCTCAGCAATCACTTATTACTTAGTACATCTCAATGTAGCAGATAAAGATCTGAGGCAAGAGTGTGAGTGAGTTGCCCTTAGTCTAAAAAGGAGTATGGGCCAAGCCAGGAACTGGACCCAGATCTCCTAAGTCCTACTCTAGAACCTTAACCATGGGGTCATCTTTTCTCTCCATTTTTTCCATGACAGGAAAGCACCTCGAAAGCTGCTCATTAATTATCGCTTAGTAATCATGACTTTGGCAATTTGATCTCAATTCATTCAGCAGTTTTGAAAAGAAATCTGATGGGCTATCTTGAACAATAAGTCATATGGCTGTGTCCTCTTACAATGTGGAAGGCAGCTTCTCTGACTGAATTTCACTGACTCAGCTGTACAGGATGGTGCAGTAGAAGTGAGTGAAACCAAAATGCTGATACCTTTCTTACTGTTCAGTCTGAATCTTCAGATGGTTCATATTATGTCACCTTGTAAAGATGAGTAAAAATTCCTTTAGAAGATGGAGGCTGTGACTTCTCTCTAAAACTAGGGGGGAAAAGTAAATTCTAAAATACACAAATATTTGAGGCCCAATTCTCCCCCCAAACCCCGTATAGAACATAACTCCCCTTGAATTAGATCCATAGGAAATATCACAGAAAAGACCAGTGCACTCAGGTACTAGCAGTTCATTCACAAACAAATTTTCAATGGGGATTCTGCCAGTGCTGGTTGATGCTTAAGCTACTACTGGACCTTTTAGAGAGCTCTGTGCTCTCTCTGTGTGTTGCATAAATTGCCCAAGGTAATTGATGGAGAAATTACATCTTATTACCAGGAAAATCAGTAAATTTACGTCCTTGTCAGTAAAACTCTTGTAGGGAATTGCATGTTATGTAGCCATCAGTTGGTATCAAAGTGCTATTTAATCTTTGTGGTGGTGATGTAGCACATGCACTCAGATAACCAGTACAAAAGACTTAAAAAAAACTTCCAGGTTGCAAAATCAGCAGCTCAACATGCTCATGATGGCAGCATGTCCAGAATACATGCAAGTGTCTGGATGCTTTTAATGTTTCCCTTGCTCAGTGCAAACTGTAATATTCTATTCTTTGTTCTCTTACATCATACACTGTATAGGAAGAACATGATGGCTGAGCTGACTGTGATGCTGCCCATCAGAACTTTCTGGGATCTAATTGCCTAGTTTCTCCCATTTTATGTTGAGGGGTTTGACATGATGAAGTTCCACCTGCACCCTATCTTCTCCCCGTACCAACGGTTTAGCAGCCCATCACCCAACAGCTTCAAAGCCCAGAGGAAAGTAGTGCTAAGTATTTAAGCAGTGAGAAGAAGTTTATCCATGATGGAAGAGTGACCCAGTTTTATCTGCTAGTGCATGTGGTAGGGCGGAGGAGCCTTGACCTAAATCAGAGAACATTTCTAAGATATTCATTCTTTCAGATGGAAACATCAGCCAGCCATGAAAGCCCCTTACATGGGACATGCACTTGCAAAGAAATCATTCCTGCGAGACTGTGCTAGTACATTAAATAGTAAAATCTGTTCTATTATTAGGGCTCTCGCTCTCTCTAGTCCTCCTGCATTCCTCGATATACGGCTCTTTTGGTACAGGCCAAATCTTCCTTGGGTTGGATGCTTGGGCTGTGGGTGCATATCTAGTGTAAGCAGGCTTTACTGTCTGGCCTGGGGCTAGTTACTGTACCGGACCTTTGAGAAATTGAAACCACTAGCCCCCCCACACCCATCCCCAAACAGCATGTGACTGATGAATAGGCTTAAAGGAATACTGTCAAGGTTAAGAGGTTCTACATTTGACCTACCATGGTTGCTCCCTCCCTTCCTCCCTCCCCTACACTCTTTTTGTAGCTCCAGGCTCTAAACGCTCTACTGCAGCTTCACAGCTAGATTTAAAAAAACAAAGGAGACGGGAGCATTTTATAGTGTTCTTTATGCAGCCATCCTCTTGGTTCATGTAATCAGATACTACTTTAGCCATCCAAGCAGATATCGGTATTTTAAGCTATTGGAGCCAGGACTCCAGATGAGAGGTTATGATCTAGCTGTTGGCTTTTTGGTGAAATCGGAGACCAGTTTGGAGAGATGCTGCGTGTGACCTGAGGTAGAAGGCATTATCTGACCACCAGTCCAGAAGGGGTTAGCCTCAGCTCTACAAATGAAGTATTCTTCCTGTACCTCTTGCACAGGTGGTTGAGGAAAGGACTATAAGTTGGCATACAGAGCTGTGAGAATGCCTTTGGGAAGGTCAGATCCCATACACCAGTGTCATGGGGAATTTTCCTCCCTGCCCCAGTTGATTTAGCTTTTGATTTCCTTCTGTATACTGTATTCCTTGAGGAAACTACCTTGCTGACTGCATTTGCATTATTTTTCTGCAGAATAATTCCAGCAACTTCCATTGTTGTTGCATGGAAAAATTATTACTGCTAGTATAACACATTCCAGACAGGGATCTCAGAGTGCTTTACAAACCAGTCAGTGAAACTCCACAACCCCATTGGAAGGCAGGGAAGTATTACTCTCCCCATGAATCAGGTAGGGACACTGAGGCTTAGTGAGCAGTTGAGTAACTTACCGAAGGATATCCAGTGCAACAGAGGAAAGAGCTAGTCAGTTGTAGCCTAGTGGCTAGAACACTGGATTGACGCTACGACTAGCCAGCTGGGTGACCTTGGGCAGGTAACTTCATCTTTGTGCCTGAGTTTCCCCATGTGTAAAATAGGGATAATACTTCATTTGTAAAACACTTTGAGCTCCGCTGATGAACAGTACTACACAAGAGCGGAGTATGACTCTTTATTATGGAAATTCAGACACCAGTCCCATGTTCTAACCATTCCCTTCATGAAAGGGCTTTGCTCTGTCTTTTACAGGCAGATCTTGTACTGGGAATGGGTGGGGGTGATCTGCAGGAGTAGCAGGTCCCAGATGCACTCTGAGTGCTTTCAGGAATGCTGGGGAACACATGCCAGAGTGGGAACCGTGGCACCCTTCATCCCAGAATGATGATGGCTTTTATTTTTGCAACAGCGTTACATCATTGACTCATTTAGCTTGCAAACCACTATGACCTTCAGATCCCTTTCTGCAGTAGTCCTTCCTAGGCAGTTTATTTCCCATATTGTATGTGTGCTCCTGATTGTCCCTTCCTAAGGGGAGTGTTTTGCATTTGTCCTCATTGAATTACATCTTATTTACTTCAGACCATTTCTCCAGTTTGTCCAGATCATTTCTGAATTTTAATCCTATCCTCCAAAGCACTTGCAACCCCTCCCAGCTTGGAGCAACTTTTCTAGCCCTTGTATTTCCATGCAGCTTCCTGCCCGTGAGGCCTGCATTTGTGAATCAGCTGTGAGAGCGAACAGAATATAAAACAGCCACTTCTCAGTAAAGATGTAAATTTCTGATGATCAGGAACAAATTTAACACTAAATGTACCTGAGGAGGACCAACCTCTTCTCCTTCAGCAATTGCCTCGAAGTGTGTGTACCTGCATCTACAACAAAGCCGAAACACTGGGCCGGAACCAAGCAACTACACCATGCATATCATCAGAACTGGGAAGCAAAGAGGGTGTAGCCTCAGTTAAAACTGTCCATAAGGCATTTGCTAGATGGTATTGTGTGTGCATTCATTGGACTTCAACTAGGAGCAATTTCACTCAAAGGATCTGCCTTCAGGGTTTCATTTTCTTTAATATAAAGGGCAATCGCTGTAACTCTAAATCCTGTAGACCTCTATGCTGACGCTGCAGTGGCTTCCAAGGACACTTTCCCTCGGACGCTGCAGTCTGCAATTTTTTAAAATCGGATCTGAAAGGCAGATTAGATATGACGATCATAGAGTGTCTTGCATAGGTGAGTGTTTGCAGAAGCTTGCAATAAAAGCATGTAAGTAAGTGCTGAATGTGAAGCCAGTCCCTTTGCAGCCAGTATCTTCTTCTACATCCTTTAACAATACATAATCTTAGGGTGACTAGACAGCAAATGTGAAAAATCGGGACAGAGGGCGAGGGGGTAATAAGAGCCTATAGAAGAAGACGACCCCAAAATCGGGACTATCCCTGTAAAGTTGGGAGTTCTGGTCACCCTACATAATCTAGACTCTCCAATTTTATTTTTTTCAACTGTTTCTCTCTGGAGCTCTGCTGAACTATAATGTGCATGTTACTGGCAGATCCGTGATAGTGGCTAGGGCCCCACACAAGCTGTTCCTCTGCAGGCTTCCATAGACTGCTATGCCAGTGAACAACCTCTTGTCGCCAGAGAATGTCAGTCATTCACCACCTCATGTGCTGGGTGAACACAAAGGTCTGTTACAGAGGGGACTGTAACTACCAAACTCATCTCGTTTGTGACATAACCCAGATCTCCTAAAGCATATGGGGGAGGATGCTATTTGTACAGCTATGTATTTCCAACCTGCCCACCTGATTTGGCTTGTAATTGATTTCTGCTTGGTTTGTTTTTCCAGTCTGTGGCTGTGACCTGGCCCAAGGAGGTTTTTTCATTAAGAACGGGGAATACCTCTGCTCTGTGGATTACCAGCGCATGTATGGGACCCGCTGCAATGGCTGTGGGGAATTCGTGGAAGGAGAAGTAGTGACAGCTCTGGGAAAAACCTACCATCCAAACTGCTTTGCCTGCACTGTTTGCAAGTGAGTCCTTTTGGTGATATTAACCCTATAACACGAAACAACAGAGAGAACTGCATCACCACAGCATGCAAGTCTAAAGACGGGTTTTCTGTTAGAAGGTGCTTGATTGGGAATAATCTGTTGTCACCTGAACTTTAGAGAGTTCAAAATGCCCATTTGTTTATCTGAAAAGCTTCTACCAGCAAAGCTGTGCTGCTAGATGTAATACCCTGTACTCTCTCAACACTGCTGTTGTCACGTCCGAAGGAATTTAACATCCGGCTTTATGCAGGATAGGTTATAAAGGGCATTTCAATACTGGGTGTCACATTTGGCTGAACTCTGAACCAAAGCTTGTAAGGGCCACATTTTAAAATACTGACACAGTGGGGGTGGCTTTGTAATGTGGGCCCTTGTGTAAAGTTCTAGGAACTGGCATGTAGCCACCAACTCATTTCATGTGGACCACTGTAGTCATAGTTCTGAGTGTCAGTCACTGAACCTAGTCTAGTCTGATGAACCTTTGAGTTGAACAGCTTTATAGTCCTTCACCAGCCCTGTGAGCTGTCCATCCACCATTTCCCTTTTGCCTGCTCCTCTCTATTTTTGGATGCCATTAGTGAGCCTATCATTGCTGTAGCTGTTGAGTCTAAGTGGACTCCGCTGTCTGCATCTGATATCTTTAGGAAACCACAATACCAGCCAGTCTAATCTCTGCTCTCCTCACAATTGAGAAACTTTTGGCTTTCACCCAGCTGCCTGACTTTGCCATGGCTGCATTTCAGACGTAGTGTCTGTAAGATATTGATTTGCACCAGAGGAAGGCGGCAAGCTCAGGAGATGGGAAAGAGAATGAAATTGCTGGATTAACCTTGAATAAAACTCACTTTTCTCTTTCCCTCTCCAGACGCCCGTTTCCACCAGGAGACCGGGTTACCTTCAATGGAAGAGATTGTCTCTGTCAGATGTGTGCTCAGCCAATGTCATCCAGTCCAAAAGAGGTCTCCAGCTCAAGCAGTAAGTATCCCATAGTCTTTCCTAAGCTTCCATATGTCCAGGAGCCTCAAAAGTTTGCCATGTGTTTTAGTTGTTTTGAAACCAACTTGGTTGATCCTTGTTTGTAGTGGGGATTGTGGCTAAATTCTGATTTGTGGGAACCCATTACTTCTCAGCAAGGGCTCTAGAAAGGCTTGTGTTACTGTGGATGGTAAACGCACATTGACAAGTTACAATCCAAACTGCATCACCACAACTTCTATCTGAAACTATTCTAAAAGAAATAGTCGCTGTTCTTTTATAGGCACCAAATGGGCTGTTAATGATGAAGAGGACATTTCTGAATTTGTTGGTCATAGTTTTTCCATGTGTAATTGTACAGGGTTTAGTGTTCCATTTCAGAAGAGGGCAGTGTCAGGGGAAATACATTCTTGCCTCTAATCTGTAACATTTAATGTAATTACATTCTCTTCTAAAAATAGTGCACCATGATTGTGTGAATCATGCCTCCAGTACAATGATACTTACGTGAACAAAATCTCAGGAGATATTTTTATAAAGGCTTGGAGGAGGGGGCAGGGGATATAGGGGAACTGGAGAATGTATGGGCTTTGCTCCTGTATTTGAACGCTTTTTAAAGCAAATAAAAGTTCACCCATCCACAATATATTATAGGGCAACAATGATTTTTATTCATGGGCATCATCAAAGTTAGATGATTTTAAATGCTCCAGATCCTCCCTTTGAGAGTGCAGCGTTGTTCCCTGCAGCACATTCTTTAGTGGCTTATCCAGTCTAGTTTTAAGTCCCAAGTGACGATGCTTTTACCACTTCCCTAGGAAGTCATCACTTCCCTATCAGTATTGGACCTGTGCAAGGAAAACTGCTATATATTTTGGGGGAAGAGTGATAAATGCTTTGAGATCCTAGGATGAAAGATGCCATGTAAGTGTAAATCTAGCTTCTTTCCCTATTCTGTTGGTGAGTAAACAGAGGCTCAGATGTTATGTGACTTGACTGAGACCTTACTGAAGTGGGAAATGAAAACCTAGTCTCTCTACTCCTTGTCTCTCTCTAACTACTAGACATACCCTCTCCCCAGTGTCATGAAATGTCTTGAAAGTGAGTCATCTTATAAATTGTAAGTGCAGGGACCAGATCAGTTGGGGAGAATCCAGTTCCTTTAGGGCTGCTCTGAGGTCTAAGGGACAATTTGGTATTTTAATACCAGACACTCATCTGAAGCCTTATGAACTTATGTAAATATCCCAAAGTCTGTAGTCATGGAGATGACCAGGGAGCTGAGAGATCCATGCTGGGATCTAACTCCTTGAACTGTCTGTTAGGAGGATAGTCCTCTATGAACATACAAGCTATATTGGCTATAGATCACTGAGGCTATGTTTTAGTCGTGGGTATTTTTAGTAAAAGTCATGGTCACAGGCAGCAAAAAAAAAAAAAAAATTTACGGCCCGTTACCCCTCCATGAGTTGTACTATAGACCCCCGACAAAAAACTTGGGTTTTCAGGGGCGGGGGAGGGGGGGGGAAGGGGTTGCCTGGGGGCACTGTGGGTGCTCTAGGGCAGGGGGTGCCATGAATGCTTTGGGAGGGGGTGGCCGGGGGCACTGCCACTGCTGCTGGCGGGTGGCAGCCTGGGACCACTGCTGCTGCTTGGAGGAGGGGGTTTGGCGGGGCTGGCAGGCTACCTACCTGGTTCTGCATCACTCCCTGGAAGCGGGGACATGTCCTTCAGCTGCTAGGCGGATGCATGGCTGGGGGGCTCCACGTGCTTCCCCGACTGCCGGGCCTCCGCCTAGGAGCCAAGGGACATGGCGCCGCTTCCAGGGAGCGCCCTCCCACCCCTGAGATAAGTGTGCCCAGAGCTCTCACCCTCTCCCACGTCCCAACCACCTGCCCCAGCCCAGAGCTCCCTCCCAAACTTCTGCTGCTGCTGGGGGGCTGCGGAGGCCCGAGACTGCTGCAGCTACAATGGCTGCTGCATAACTCGCAGCAGAATCCATGACTTATTGAGGTCCCTTCCAGTTCTACATTTCTATGATTTCCTGCATTCTAAGAGAGACCACAGACAATAGGGGCCCTACAGTCAACGGTCCAGCTACTTCTCCAGCAGCCAGTGGCGAGTAGCGGGGAGACCTGGAGCTGCTCACTACTCCAGATCCCAACCCAGGGACATTGTAGATGGCAACCACTTGCTGTGTCACCTCTAACTCATTACATTTCCTTGGGGCACTTTCCCATGGCCCCAGCACCTTCTTCGCCCTTACCTCAGGGCCTCAACATGCTAGTCCTAACAGCCAGCCAAGAGCTCCCATTTCTGCCCAGCACTGCTCTGTCCAGGGTACTAGCTTCCTTCCATCTGCAAGGCACCCAGGCCTCCCTCCTTAAGCTCCAGGGAGGAACTGACCCTGCTCTGCCCTGCGGCTCTTCTTATATAGGCCTGCTGGGCCCAGACTGGCTGCTCCTCACAGCCTGTCTTCTACTGGCTGCTTCCTGTGCAGCCTTCCTGTGGCTCTATTAACCCCTGACAGGCCAAAGTGGCACGGGTGCCCCATCATAGTTCCCACTGGAATTTTTCCTGATTTGCAATAATATTAACATGCAGTTTGCTCATCAGTATTATTTCAAAGTTTGGACAAATGAAAGGCAAGTTGACAGCTTTTTTTGGAAAGTTTCAAAGGAAAGCAAATGTCTTTATATGCAAGAGTTAGTTCTCTTTAATAACATAACCCTAATATTACTGCAATCTTTTATAATGCAATGTCAGTGGAAATCAGAAGGAAAAGCTACTGAATAATTCATCTCTTGATTTTTCTCTGGAATTACCTGGGGCCCTACTGCAACCTTACCCCTCTTACATGCTTGATGTATTTCCTCAACTCCAAACACATTGACAATGAAGGCGCTTTTTTAAAAAAGAGCTGTTTCAGTCTCTGCCTCTTTCTGGTTTTCTTGGACCTCGTCCTCTCTCGAGTACAGCAGCAAAGTCCTAGTAGTCATCATTCATAATGTAGGCACACCAGCCCCCTAAACCCCTCAAGTTCTAGGTGGTGAATTATTCTTATTCTTATTGCTATTAACAGAGAATCTGAGGTAGATGCCTGCAAATAGCTCTGAAAATGTAATGGATTGTGTGTTGGTACCTTAACTTTGTTTCATTTGACAACTTGATAAATGTGAAGTGATCTACAAAGGTGCAGGGATATATAGCCAGATGCCTAGTAGCTCAAATGTGATGAGAAATGATGGCATTTTAAAGATGCCAACTCTGGGTGGAGAGAGGGACATCAACTGGAATTTTAAAAGTGCATTGTTGGAGACTCTTGTGCCTCAAAAGTTCAAACCCCTGCCATAGGCACTGAAAGCTACCTTCCCTGTGGATAAGTAAGAATGAGAGAGTTCTGTCCAGTTCATTATTGTGGTGTGTATTTTCTACAATGCTTAGGTTTTTTATATAGTTTTCTGATCGTTTTCCTCTGTACCTTTTCCCTGACTTTTTTCGTTTTTGTTTCATGGTCCTTCATATTATCTAGAATCCTAGATAGATACAGTTATCTTGGTTCATCTTGTCTCCCCAACGTGGCTGTGGGGGATGTCTCACATCTTTTTGGCAGCACTATAATTGGTATGTTTGGTAGTGAGCATTGTGCTTTTCCAGTTTTTTTCAGATCTGTTACATGATTCTGATAGCCTCTTTTCCCCCAATATTTTTTATCCCATTTACACAGAAGTCCTAATGAACAGTGCTGTTCTAGAATTGTGGATTACACTGCTTCTCTGAAGACCTACTGTACTTCAGACTGGGAAACAATGAGCCAAAGTGTGTTATTGGGTTGGGGGTTTTTTTGGTTGTTTTTTGTTTTGTATTGTCTGGATAATCCTGGCTTGTTGCCTCAATGTTTTCTGAGGTGACTGCATGGTTATGCAGCTCTGTGAAGAGGAAGGATTGTCTAGGGATTAGGGTTTGGGAGACCTGGGTAACTGTCCCAATTTGTTGAGCAATTCCACATCAAATGAAAACCAGTCTCCACAGGACTGTACATCCAGAACTCCCTGGAATTCTGCCGATTTTCCCTTTCCAAATCACAGCTCAGAAGGATTGCTTTCACCAGGCTATAGTTTGCATCTGGAAAAATGTGATTTTCTGCCTGAAAATGGAGCATAAATCCACTAAAGTGGTTCTCACTGCCTTTAGAAAAGGTATAAAGATGTGCCCATTTTAAGCTGAAGTGCCCGGTGATACCACGCAAAGGAACACACAATTTCTGGGCCAAAACTGATTTGGGCTGCTTCATATTGTGTATGGTGCAGTACAACTATTTTACTATTATTATTCAACACATGATAGTGTGTTTAAGTATGTTCCCACACATACAAGACGTGGCCCATGATTTCCAAAAATTGGTGCCAGTTACAAATATAAATGATTATTTGGGCACTCACGTAACCAATTTGCATGCACAACTGTGGTAATTATACTTAGTCTTTTTTGTTTGATACCTGTCCCCATTTGTGTATATCCCTGTCCCACACCTCTAATGTAAGGTCTCCGGGGCAGGGATTTTACTTTTTGTTACCTGTCTGCACGGTGCCGAGGTTGATGGGGCTCTGAACCTTGATTAGCTCTTTAAGGCCCTATTGTAAAACATATAATACCCCCAATGTCTAATAAGCAAATGGGAGAAAGGATATCATTTACTGCTTCAGCATCTCTGTTCCTTTAGTTAAGATATGATAGGATTCCTATTATATATACATCTGAAATCTCCAACAAGGCTTCCAGTAAAACCGGGATCGAATAATTTTACATACCTGATATGCCTGAAGTTAAATAGAAGCTGGAAAAAATTAGCAATTATCCCTCTTGTACCCCACCACCTCTCAAAAAACCCAAACCATTTCGGGTCATTTTTCTACATAACAAAGAATAAAAAAAAGAGAGCTCGTCCAATTATTAAAATTTCCTTTGTAGGAAATTTTAACCATTGAACACTGACTCTCTGATTATGATGTTACACATTATACCCAGGATTTAACCTGATTGATGCTGTCAGTGTCACCTCACAAGTAATTTCCCTTTTATTATTGAGGGAGTTGAGATAGCTGTCATATACTCAGGAAAATACATAGGTTGGCTTATTCACAGGCATAACTGCTGCTTCTTCTCCTATAGGTTGCTAGGCTGAACAAAATTGATGTAATATTTCCCTTTAATTGTAGCCACAGTGGAACGTCTGCAACTAGAATTTTTCAGCGTTTAGCCGCATTGTCCGGATTTTCAAAATTTTGCTCCTTCTTCTTTCACAAGCAGCTCTGAAACTCCCTCCCAATTTGAAATCTGTTGTAAGGACAAATATAAAACTTGAAAGAGAAGAACTGGCCATGATATATGCAAGCAAACAATCTGCGGGAGAGCATGACCCTTTTGTTTTCAGAAATCTCTTGGTTAACTATGTCTCTTTCAAACCCATGGGTAACATTGTGTGTGTGTGTACAGAGAAAGGACAGAGCTTGGGATCTGATGGATTCTTAACAAGGGGCACCAATCAGTCCTATATATTCCTCTTTAATTTACCACAGCATCAGGTCACTGACATGTTCTTGTAATGTCCTCGTAACTCTATAGCCTTCACTGGCTTTGCATGTTAGGTATGGTGGTGGATCTGAAATAGGGTGACCAGATGTCCCAATTTTATAGGCACAGTCCTGATTTTTTGGGTCTTTTTCTTACACGGTATAGGCTCCTATTACTCCCACCCCCGTCCCAATTTTTCACGCTTGCTGTCTGGTCACCCTACAGGCACAGTACAGAAAAGGTTGAGAACTACTGACTGCTGCCAGCCATAGAGGAACGGCAATCACCCCACGGACAGCTCCTTCACATCAGCTAGTGTTACAAGGTAGATAATGTGGGGTGGAGCAAAGATTGATTGCTCAGTGATTATTTGGTATTTTCTCCTGCACCACTTGTCTAGCACTTCAGTAAAGTTAGGGTGCAAGGCAGGGTCTGGATCAAAGCCTTTCTCTCCACACATACAAGCTTAGTATGGAAGCTCTGTTCTTCCCGCCATGGCTCTAAATTGAAACCACCCTCTATTACATTGAATTGCTTTTCTTAGATGCTTTGTATGTAAAGGAGCAGTTACTAAATGAGAATAGTTGCAAAATAAGCATACATGGTTTTTACAGCATATGTTCCGCATACCCTGTATGTACATAATGGTAGTGACAATGGCTTCATTGACCAGGAATGCCTTTTAGTCTGTATATATTAAGCATGGCACAGGCAGCCCTTCCTCACTGATGTGGGTCTTGCCCCTGCTATCCAGACCAGATCTCCAGATTCTGTACATAAGGCTATCATCGAGGACCACTTGGCAATTTCCTCAGGTGCAGAATGAGGTGGCCCACTTAGCAGGGATGATCGGCAGGAGGAACATGTTTCATCAGTGCTCTGCAGGTTTCTTCGGCTTTCTTTTCGCTTCCGGGTGCAAGCTGCGGCATTGATGTTGATCTGCAAAGCCCTGTATGTTATCCTTTGGATAGTGCCTCTCTCCCTATCTATCACCATGGCATTTGAGGTCACGTGACGTGCCTTTGCTAGCAGTTCTAGATTTGTACATATGGGGGTTTCTGGCAGGGCATTGGTCTGACAAAGCCAGTTTGTTAATCTTCAAGGCATAGCGCAAAGCTGAGCTGTTCACGTAGGTTTTTGGCAGAGGGGTGTATTTGTTTACTGGAGTCTGTCTTGTTAGCTAATATTCTGACTGGTTTTTTAGTATATGTTAATGAGCCCAGAAACAATTGTGAATAGTGCATAAAAACAGTAGTCTGTGTACTATAATTCTTTGCTGTTATTGTAACCCTGCTCTGAGCCCTTTGACCAAACAATTGACACATATTTTCTCTTATGATAGTGGCATTATTCAAAGTATCAGTCAAAAGAATATTACTCCTGGGAGAATTGTGTGCCAAAAAATTAAAAATTCTGTCCACGATATTTTAAAATTCTGCAACATTCTGCATATTTGATTTGTCAAAATAATATAAGAACATAAGAATGGCCCTACTGGGTCCAACCAAGGGTCCGTCTAGCCCAGTATCCTGTCTTCTGACAGTGGCAAGTGCCAGGTGCCCCAAAGGGAATGAACAGAACAGGTAAACACAATATAATCACACCAGTTTCAGTTATTTTTGGTCATTTATTTCAAAATGCCTGTCAGCAAGTATGTCTGTAACAATACAGACAACAAAAAAGATTCAGGAAATGTTTTTTGGCAAATAGATTCCTTACTAGTCATGTCAGTGCAGAACTCTGAGTAATAATTCATTTAAACTACAATACAGAACCGCATTTTCGGCACCCCTTGGAAGCAGTGCAAAGGCTTGGGGGAATCAGTGGTAATGGAGGAGCTGAGGGAGAGGGAAGTAAATTGCTGGGAAGGAGTCTGGGTGTGAACTTGGAAGGCTGTTGGGTATGGGTGGGAAAAGTGTGGAAAAGCTTTCTTGAGGGGCAGTGAGGGATTGTTAGGGAGCTTCCCCCATGCTGGCTGACCCCTAGCCTGTCCCATTCAGTCAGGCACATCTGCCCTGTCTCCATGTGTTCCTATACCCCCATGTGTCCTTGAACCCCACTCAGACACCCACTGCCCCATCCCCATGTGGCTCTGCACCTAAGCTCCCTCTAAGCTGCATGGCCGTGCAGCTGCTTATTAACCTGCCATGGTGGGGAAAGGTGTCCCTCCCCACCAGCCCCAAGGGGGACCTGCCCTGGATTTGCCACAGGAGAAGAGCCCTTCCCTCAGTCTGGCCCAGGCCCACCAAAGCAGGGCAAAGGCTCCTCTCCTTCCACCCCAAGATGCTGTCGTGAGAGAGGGCTGGGGAGAGCCCTCTCTCCCCACCACAGCCTTGAGGCAGCATGTACTCCAAACCCTTCATCCCCGGCCCCACCTCAGAGCCTGCACCTCAACCCCCTGTCCCAGCTCTGAGCTCCTTCCCACACCCTGAACTGCTCATCCCCAGCCCCACCTCAGAGCCTGCATCCCCAGCCAGAGCCCTCATCCCCACCCCCACACCCCAATCCTCTGCCCCGGTCCTGAGCCCCCTCCCACATTCTGAACCCTTGGCCCCACCCCCACCACATGAATTTAGTTACGTGCACCAAGATGAAGGTGATGGGTGACACGCTGCCTTCATCTTGGTGCACATAACAAAATTCATTCCTTACATGGACATAAATAATTAGAGGGAACTCTGCCTTGCACCCCCTTCCATGTCCCTATGTGTCCCTGGCCCCGCTCCTCCTATCCCCATGTTTCTGTGCCCACACCCAGCCACCCTCTGTCCCTATGTAGCTCTGCACTCCCTTCCCTAAGTGGCCCTGCACCTCCGTCCCCCCTGTGGTCCTGTGCCTCCACTCCCCTTCAGCCCCTGCCCCAGTCTGTCCTCCCTCATGAGCCCTTATAAGCCCCCGTCTGGACCCCCACTCCCAGCACATATCTGTCTCCCCATAGCCCCGTCTCCTGACCTGGTCCCTGTGAAAAAGGCAGGCTTTCTCTCTCCCTTGCTGGCAGGGATCTGCTGCTTTGTTCTATCGCCACAGCGCCCTCTGGTAGGCAAAAGACAGAACTGGAGCAACATTTCGGCAGAAACTTTTTTCCTGTGCAAAAAATTAAAAATATGTGGCTCTCATTAATTATGTGCATGTTCAGTAGCGTAGAATTCCCCCAGAAGTAGATATGTAGAGTGTTGCCCAAGCACTGGGCATTGCATTAGCAGGTATGTAAGTGCAGTTCCAGGAAAAGGTTCCCTAGAGATGAATGTGGCAGTTCTGGGAAAGTTCACCACAGTGGAAGCTCAACTGTCACGTTCAGGAAAAATATGTCAGGAACCCAAGGTCTCTCCAGAGGCATGTGGGAGAGAGAATTTGTTCTTCCAGGCATGGTGTAATGTAGGTCTTGGATCGCTGGTGTTATCAGGACTAAATAGCCTTCATAAAAAGTGCAGTTAGATATGCGTCGCTGCTGCTGCTGGAGATTGGGCCTGTTTGGGTTAGTGTTCTCCAAACACAACAATGGATGTTTACTCAAGATAGTCTCCAGAAGTGGTGACACAGAGGTTGCTGTGCTGGGGGTAGGCGTTAGACAGAGGGGCTAGTTTGCAACTTGTTCAGAAACCGGAACATGTGCAAATGAATTGGTATGATCAGAAAGGATGACATAGTGCAGCATAGTTTTAATGGGATTGTCAGTACCTGCTGCTGGCTTCTGTATCCCCTCTAACTAGCCAAGGAGAATAATGGCCCCTGTAGATATTCAGTGGGGAATATTCCAGCCCTGATCCTATGCTGATTTGGGGGAAAATTGGAAGAACCAAAACGGGGAAATGGGAGACACGAAAGACCCCTGGTATCTGGTTTACACCTCTGGTGGTGGTTAAAGACCAAAGAACGGATTGATGGCAGCCATTAACATCTTCCAGCATAACAATATCCCCTATCTCTGCTTTGCCCGGTCTCCCAATAGCTCTAGAGCAGGGGTCTCAAACACGTGGGTCACATGCGGCCCACCAAGCCCTTTCCTGTGGCCCGCAATGCTCTCCCCGTCCCCCCCCCGCTCCCCCGTGACCCCCCCCACCAAGCTCCCCACGGCCCCCCAGCCCCCTTGTCAACCTCCCCACAGTTTTAAAATGCTGGCAATCTGAAAAAGAAAGGAAAGAGAGAAAAATGTAGGGGGTGAGGAGTGGGAGCACATGCAGAATCCTGGGCAAGGGGAAATAATAATGTGGGGGTGGGGAGGGACACAGGCCCCTGGCATGGACAGAATGGGGAGAAAGAGGTAATACACAGACCCTGGCAAGTGGACAGTGCAGGACCCTGGTATTGGAGGGAGGAATTGGGGTGCACAAAGCTTCTGGCATTGGAAGAATGGATACACACACACAGAACCTCTGGCAGGGGAGAAGAGGAGAAGGGAAAGGGAATGGGGTATTCTTCTATGGGGCATTGGGATAAAGGAGAATGAGGGACCGCACACCACCCCTGGGGGAAGGGGGCTATATAGAGGGTTGGTGGGAGTCCCTGAAGTAGAAGGGGATATTACACGGGATGGTTGAGTGGGGGATGGAGGGATGTAATGCGCCCATGAGGCATGCAGTGCTCTCAGTCTACAGAAGCAAAAACATGTGTGCAATCTCGAGTCCTAAACTCAACAGCTTTTCTCCATCCACTTTGTTTTACAAAGCCAGCATCACAAGGTTACTATACCACTGAAACACAGGGCAAGCGTGGGGCCTAAAATCTGGATCACAGTTGAGCATCTGTACTAAGCTGGAGAAGATGCTGAATGATCTCTCAGGTGGTTAACTATTCTGACAACTCCCAAAGCTATTTGCAGACATAAGAGGATCCTGGCCACCCAAAGTGTTCTGCACGGTTGAAGACCTGGTAAATATTCAACCCTTCACTTCTGGAGAGCTGGCTTCCAGTGTCAATCTCTCTACTGGTTGGTGAAAAGCAAAGAGCACCGTCCTCTCATTGCCTGTCAGGAACACACAGAACTCATCAGAAGAAACAGAGGAGCCTCCAGCTGGGTGACATGGCTGAGGATTATTACAGACTGCGGAGTACATGATTATGCTTGGCGAAGAACAGCTTGTTTCCCAGGCAGCTAAAAGGGAAGCTGGAATCCTGTGCAGCCAAACAAAGCTTTTGCTTTCCTGAAGAGCCCTTCATAAGCGAGGCATCACAAAGCCCTGACTAGTGAGTCACTGAAGATAATGATAGTGTAGTGCCCACACAGGCACTTGTGTCAGCCATCATGTGCTCACAATAGCTCATGATCAGTGATAACTGAAACATTTTTGATGGCTGTGGTTCCAAAGTGCAAGTTGCAGCCTGAGACTTTCCAAGTTCTTCTGGGACCTCCAATGAACGAAAGTGAAGATCAACTAAGAAAAGCATTTAATGCAGGCCAGCCATCCTTAGATAGGTAGTCTGCACTCAGCCAGATCCATCTTGACCAAGACATAGCTAGGAAACTTGTCACAGGGAGAAACATTTTGATTCTCTTTTTGAGAAAAGGCTGATTTGATTCACTGGCTGTTTATCACTCAGAAAATCTTGCTCAACTGGGACTTTGTGGATGTTGCCATGGAGAAAAAAATAAACCTCTTTTCATGTCCCTCATAGCTCCTGCAGAGGAGTCCAGAATGCTTTACTCTGGTTACCTGACAGCTTCCAAGTCTTCCCCTCTCGCCTATTTACATCAACCTTTTTGCTTTCTGTGCAGAGAATCTACTGTTAGACGGAGGTGCTGACCATGAGTAGATGGACTGCGGCTGATTTGTTATATTGATTGCAGTGGGAGTTTTGCAAGGAGTAATACTAAAGACTGAAAGACGAGGCTACATGTGAATCAGTAGGGAATGAGATGTGATGCGGGGAGAAAGGAGGTAGATGTTAAGGTGACAATACAAAGGCTGGGAAGTGTTTGATGAAAATAGAAGATAAATGATGGGGGGGTGTCTATAAAACGGAACAGTGAGTGTATGGGGAGTGATACTTGCTTATGATAAATGTCTGATGTGGTGTACTGGAATAGACTTATTTTTATCAAATCCAATCAGACCTCCAAGCACCGTTGCTTTTTTTCTTAACCTTCCTAACTGGCGTGTTTAGAAGAAAAACTCCTACAATCCAGCGGAGTGTGTTTGTATACATGTATTCGCATACCAACTAAAATACTCAATAGAATTTAAAGGGAATCTGTCCGCTTGAAATCTAATCAGTTACATGAAGTTCCTTTCAGCTATTACACTTGCCCATGAGATCTCATCCCAATTTGGTGGCTTTACATCATATTTCCCTATTACTTTTTATGCTTTTTCTTTCCCTGTTGTTACTATGTGAAAAACCCACACAATCAGGGAAAACTAACTCAATACACTGTGGAAATGGTGAAAATACTATTTGCTAAGTGCTGTCAAATGAACCAAGAAAACAAACTGGAAAAAAGAATTTTTGTTACCCCTGTTGACTATAGTAATCTGAGGAGACAATGATAGGTCAAAATTGTTCAGACAAAGTGATCTTTAACTCAGTGAAGTCCCTACTACATTTTACAGAAATATTAACCAGTTTATTAACAACACAGGTTATCATTAACACACAAATCTATGTGAACTTAACAGCTCATGCTACCAGGCTGCATCATTTGTGATTTGTTTCTGTATTTAATCTATTAAAAGGACCTTATCAAGGTATTTTTCATAATTTTTTTAATTGCCTTTTTTTCCCCACTTGTCATTCACAATTCTCTTTGAAGCTGAGTCCAGTTTCCCTCAGTTCATTTAACTCTCTCCATTGTGCGCGTACTGCTTTTTATTGTAAGATTGCTCAGGAATGCAGGGCTGCTGACATGGATTTGTTTTGCTTTTAGTAAAAAGGAAACTGGTACCCTTTGTTCTGACATGGGTGGGCAGATCTGATTGCAAGATCGGTGCCTTAAACACTAAACCTGGACCCAAATCAAAATCCTACATCAAAAGAATCCTGATTTTTGGTGGGAAGGTTCAGATCCATATCCTGATCTGAACTTTTGCAGCTCAGCCTCTCTTAAAAATAAACAGATTGTTTTATTATTCTGGTAGTGCCCAAAAGTCAATACCATACAGATGAATAATAATTGGTACTTTGCAAATAGATATAGGTTGGTCACGTTTTCAACCTTTCGCAATGGTGTCCCATGTGAGTTCAATAACACTTACACAATCCTAATGAAATGCTTGCATTTTTAAAACCAGAAGCAGTTGTTAGAATTGCCTTATTCTGTGGTTAATTGTTTACTTGGAAGGTTACCATCACGGTGCTTTGCCAGCTTTCCGGAATAAGAAAGCAAAAGTGATCAACCTACAAGTGCCCCAGAAACCCTGTTGGGGGTATCAGGACCTTACCTGGGTGTATCAGAGCCATCTGAAAATAGTCAACTCTGCAATACGATTTCTGTGCTGCCATTAACTGCTACTCACCTTAGCCCTGATTCAGCATGATCTTTAAGCCCATGTAATTTTAAACAGTGAGGGAAGATTCCAATGAAGACTGTTCACTTCCTTTATTTAATTTTTTTTTTTTTTTTTTAAGGGAAAATGCACACACTGATTTGTGTTCCACCATGCTGGTGCAGAGGTGGGTGTTAGTTCCACGTCTCTCTACCAGCTGATGCCTTGGCATTTGCTTGGAGCCCTGGATTCCCTTGGAATCTCCCCAGCAGAGGGGGAGCAGCTTCAAACTGTGGCTAGATGCCTGCTGCTAGGAGCCACTCAGGAGGATGAGTGCCTCTTTTGGGTGACCTACAGGTGTCTCTTCATGGCCAGCACTGCTAATCTCTCGGTGCAGACTCCCCAGGGGCGAGGTGGGTAGTACCCTCAGGTGTGCTTCCCCACCCTGTCCCCCGGGCCTCTGCCAGTTAGTATGGTGGCAGAAGCCAGAGCAGAGTTGGGTGACCTCTTTGTGTAGTGAATTTGTTAGGTGTACGGGAGAGTCTGGATATACTTGCCGGCAGATTTCTGGGAAGACAATCCAAATAGCCTTGGATGAAACTTGTGTACAGTATGCTCAGGGTTAATGCAGCAGTATCTGCTCCGAGCCCATCCTGCTGGAGTGCCACATGTGATGTGATCAAGCTGTGGGAAAGCTACGCTGCCATTGGTCAGGGGGGGAAGAGGAAAAAACCTGCTGCTTAATTTAGACAGTGACAAATGAGTTGCTGTGCAGGATGCCTCGCTCTTTGTCACATGTGGGGAGTGATGCAGAAGCTGCAAAGGCAAACGTATTTTCTGTCCAGATCTTCACAAGCGGAGTATTGTGGATGACAGCTCATCTGTCAGTACTATCCCAATGTACAGCTTCATAGGGTTCTCTAATGAGGCTGTACACGGTGCTTGGAGGATGAAGATCTTAACGATGTGTCACTTTAAAATGTAATATTCGTCGTCGTGTCCCCCCTTCCCCCCTCCATCCTCATTCAGGCAGACATTCATGTTATATATCAACAGCCCTTTGTTTCTCGTACTTGCTTTAGCTCTCTGGACACTGTTATGGACTATAAATGTTCTGGAGAGTAAATACATAGGGACATGTCTTCAGACTGAGCAGGCCTAGTCAGAGTGCATAAAGATACAAGGTGTGTTGGAATATGACCCCTTCGTTGGGGGGTGTAGTGTATGGCAGCTTTTAGAAAACCCTGCATTTTATACTACTGTGCAGAAGATGCAAACGTCTGGCAAGCCCTGTTGAGAAAGAAATGATGTGTTTAGCTTGTGTTGTGCAGAGAGAGGGTAACACTGACCACTCCTGCCCAAAGCCTGAGTTACTGGCCTTGTGTGGGGTGTTAAGAGGAGGTTAAAGGGAATGGAATTGCAAGTCCTCAAGTAGCAGGTATCCAATGGGGCTGCAGTGTAACCTTTCCACGGCAACTAGTGGGTGTTGGTGCCACTGAATCCACATAATCATGGACTCTGCAGCCTCAGTGCCACTGTAGCCCCATTACATGCTGGGCTATTTTGGGCCAGTTTCTAGCCTAGGCTGTAGCCGAGCGTGCTTCTCTGTGGCTGCTGAACCCATGTGTGTTCTGTATTTCACCTAAAGTCCTAAGCATATGATGTTACACAGGCACTAACAAGTGAGTGATCTTCGGTTGTAGAATTTTCATGAACCAATGGTTTCCTGCCTTAACCTAGTCTGTATTTATCTCCTTTCTATTCAAGTGCTATCTGAGTGAGAATTGCCAGCTTTCTATATTTATGACCAGCTGTTCCACTAGAGGAGATAAATGTTTGTAAACAGGGCAACTATAGTCTAGTAGGACAGCACAGGCGATTAGCTCACTGTGACCTTAGCCAAGTCACTCAACACTTCTGTGGCATCAGATGAATGGAGCTAATGATGCTCACTCACCTTTGTGAAGCACTTTGGGATCTACAGAGGGAAAGTCCCAGATAAATATGAAATGTATTTGTTGTTGTCAGTATAAAAGAACACTAGATTTCAAATGTTTCCATAATCTGAAGGGGCCTGATCCTGAACACTGGCAAGCACCTGTAATGCCCATTATCTTCATTGTGATCAGAACATCTCAGCATTTTGCTTAATTGGGCAGAATGGATTTTCTTCTTTTATTATTATAATTACAATAATAATAATAATTAATTAAAACTTACTGCAAGTCTAGTACAGTGCTAGTATAGGAACTGAGCAATCTGAGAGTTCTGCCTTATCAAGTCTCTGGAAGGGTGAAAAAGCTACTACTAGAACTGGTGGTTAAAAATAAGAGGTGAGAAGTGAGTGGCATTTGTACATTAAAGCTCGAGGAAGCTGATTCAGGTTTATGGGGTAGCATGATAAATGACATAGAGAATTGGAAGGAACAGTTACTGGCCATCAGTTTGTCATTCCAATAGTGTCGTCTGCTGGTTCCAATCCTTACACTTTGTCCTGTTCGGCAAAGTCATCTTGATGTTACATGTCTTTGCAACATGACATCAGGAGGCTGAGACATACGTGTTACCACTTAAGATTCTTACACTGGTCGCAAACTCCCCTTCCCTCCTCTCTCACTCACTTTCTGGATGGTAACAGTGTACAGCATCTGTTTGGTGTTTTCCTTTGCTTGGAAAGTTAAGAGTCCATTTTAGTGACGTGGGGCCTGATTCTCCTATCACTTTTGCCAGCATAAATCTGGATTTGTACAGGGGTAAAACTACCACTGTGAGAGCTGGTGAGGATTTCTCAGGCATCCTTTGTTTACTGAGTTTGCACATTGTGCAGTTCAATAACGTTTTTGAGATGCCTAGAAATCAAGAGTTTAACTGATTGGGTATATATTCTTTCAGCTGCAGTGATTGGGCTGAACTGTTCTCATTATTCTGTTAATGACACTCGTGTTCAACTGCTTGATGTGTTGGGAGGATGTGATATTCAACTCAGGGTGTTAAGGTGTAAGGTTAGGTCTCAGCACCCTCCAGTACAGTTTCCAGCCTCTTTCCTTCCCTGCAGCTTTCACTGCGTTCATCGGGTTTCTCTCTCATTCTTACTCATATGCCCTAGTGTTACCATTTTCTCTAAATCTCCGTGCCCATTGGGGTGCCCCTTATAGGAAAAGCCTTGACTATTTTGGATTTGAGTGGAAAGGCCGCCTTGAGCCAGAGATCTACAATGTGATATGAAACGCCATGGCATCTCAGAGATAGAGGGCACTCTGTGCCGTTTGTTACCTGGGGCTCTCTTTGCTTGATACCTGCCATCAAAGGATCTCAATATATCAATGTTCAGTGTTGACTCCAGTTCTCATGTAAATGTCCTTTTTTGTGCACAAGGAAGGCCTAGGGGAGTTGTTCCTTTCCTCATGTACAGATGAGGATATGCCCTATTATACTGCAATTATTGCCAAAATCTTTGTTATGTTATCTAGCTGTAAAAATTTGTCTTTTACCGCTCCTGAATCTTTGGAAGTTTGGTGTTACCCAAGAATCCATTTAACGTTCAGTGCTTTGCTGCCATCTGGAGGGGGGAAAAGTAATACCTGAGAAGAATGACTACTGAGGAGCATTTAATTTTAGATTAGAAATAGCCAGCCCATGCCAACTGTATATAGGTTTCTTTAAGCAACAAAGACTTTGGTGATAGCAAAAACAGTGGCTCTTCTTGAAGACATTCTTGTGAGTAAAAGCATATTTTGTTAATTCCTAGTAAAATCTGCAGGGCTGGCTGAGCTGGCTGCAAATCATCATCACTGAAGGTGTGGCAGTGCTTTCTGTACTATTCTTAGGTATGCTTGTTATGGAGGAGAATGTATCTGTGGTTCCTTGTTCCCTGAGCGGAGGGACCTTATGGGGGAGCGTGCTGACCTTTATGGGAATGTAAGTGTTTTGCATTGCTTTCTTATGACCCCTTCTAGCTAACCTAGGAGTGGGGTTCGTTAGGTAGGTTAATGAAGATTAATAAAGCCAACTCACTGACAGTGAATGTACATATTTATTTATTTGCAGATTGTGCTGGCTGTGGAAGAGAGATAAAAAATGGCCAAGCGCTACTAGCACTGGATAAGCAGTGGCACCTGGGATGCTTTAAGTGCAAGGCCTGTGGCAAGGTCCTGACTGGCGAATACATCAGCAAGTAAGCAGCCTCCTACATTTTTTCTGTTGCCTGGCACGAAATCCATCCTTACTTTCCAAAAGCAGCCCAATTATCCTTTTCCAATCTGCTGAGCAAATCGCACTTCCGAAAACTTGCTCTTTCAGCACGTACTGATCATTCATAGGGTAAACAATGGAGGGCATGGGGTTGAGGATAGACTACAGATCCCCACCCCCAAAATTTTAAGAATCTCAATAATATATAAAGGAGACAATGAGCTTGGAACATGCGGAGATTTTCTCAATTTATTAAACATGGACAAATTTCGTCATTGAACAGATATTTTTTTTTAATTCTACACCCCTCAGTAAAAAAAATTTCTGTGTCCTGTTGCTCATCAGCATATGCATTGAAATCCTCACTCATAGTAGGAGCAGAATATTGGAATTTTTCCCCTGTAAGCTGGCTGGAGCAAATAAAGAAAAACAGTGATGTAATGGTAGCTGGCAAAATAAATACTATGAGCAGGAGAGGTGCTTGTCTTTTTCTGGTCAAAGAGAGGGGTGTGTGAACACCCCCATTGTGTTTCCTTTTCCACTATTTTGTCCAGTGATTTTCAAGCTTGAACTTGAGAAGCAATGAAGAAACTGCACGTCTCTCACTTTGCTAGAACAGAGACCAGACACACTGATGTGATTGACCTGACACTGTGTTTACCTTCCCCGGGTTAGGAACTAATGAAGAAGAAAGTTGGGAGCATACTAAGGCAAGGGAGAAAAATCAGAGAGGGTACCTTAGCTGCAAGTTGGAGGGAGTCTAGCCAAACCCTTTTCAAACATATAGTGGGGGGAGAAAAATATAGGAACACTAGAGTATGTGACAGATGCAAACCTTTCATCACTCATTTTAGTGGGCACAAATATAAACAGGCTGGTATCTATGACTAATTAAACAAAGGAACTTCTAAGATGGTGCCTGATACCGAATAAATTCTTTAAACTGGCTGAGGTGTTTCTAATTCATTCCTCAGTCACACAAAGAGAGCACAGCCCACCTCCCTTTTGAACGTTCATGATGCCACTGATGCGCAGATGTGTCTGTGTTTATATGCTATTAAGATTACCAAGGATTTATTTACTGAAATGGATCGAGGTGCACCTGGGTCATGCATGCATACAATAGAATGTCGACAAAGGGTCAGGTCCTCGTCTTATGTAAAGGGGCATAGCTCAGTTGATTTTACACCCGTTGACACCACCAGAGGATCTGGCCCACAGTATGCACATTTGTGCTCGAACTTCTCTTCTTTATTCTCAATGGCAATTTAAATGCTGATCCTAAATGGTGCTCACTTTAATGCCATTTCATTTGAGCTGCAAAATAGCTCGCTTGCTTTCTGCCCCATTCACACATGGCTGTCAATGGGAATTTCCACTTGGGACAAGGGAAGAATACAAGCTGCATTGTAAATTGTACCATCTGGATATTTTATTTCAGGGATGGTGCACCTTACTGTGAAAAGGACTACCAGGTGCTCTTTGGGGTCAAATGTGAAGCATGTCACCAGTTCATCACTGGAAAGGTCCTAGAGGTAAGTAATATAAAATCTGTTGCTTAATAGCTGGGTTTACCCACCAGACTGCAGGGTATACAAATAATTTGCTCTGTGACATTTTTGCCATTGACTTCAATGAGAGCAAAGTTAGCCTGTTGCTAAGTCCTTTGGAAAAATTCCAGCCACCCAGAAAAAAAATGTGTAGGTGAGAACCGATTGCCCTAGTTTCTATGGAGATGTCAGTGAGATGATTTTTTGTATGGTACTGCACAAAATCGGTGGTGAGTCTATGTCTGGAGCATCCTGGGTAGCTGGGGTGAGGATTAGAAAAAGTACTGAAAGGAGACGCACATGGGGATAATAAAAGTTCTCAAGTTGACAGCTGTGAAGAAGGGCAGGAACACTAGGTTTCTGTTTTTTGGAAGAGGGGAGATGAAGATAAGGTGCTATGCATGATCTTGAGAACATGAAATGGAGGAATATTTTTGAGAAAAAGTTAAATAATTTAGGTATGAGAAGGCACAAACAGAAGCCTGGATTTCCACCCAAACTATCCCTTCTCTTGACTCACCGACTATATGAAGGGGAGTACGTCCTTAGCATGCTCCTCAATCAGATCTGGGTGACTTGTTAGAGAGACATCCCCTCGCTGCTAAAATTGATCTTACTCTCTCATTGGCAATGGTTGGGAGCCCTTAGAATTGTGATCCTTATACTTTGGCACAGAGCTCTTCATATAATTGTAGAGATGCTTGGTGGTGGAATTCTGCTAAAAATTCAGAGGATTCTCTATAGTGCAAGACATGCTACTGTTTAGATATGAGAGGCAAAATTGATTCCTGACTCCATGGGTCCATTTAGGAAACTGGATTCTGTGTAAAGAAAGAACTGGTTTAGATTAGGATTCAGTTCTTGATCTGAAGTGCATGGCTTGGGTTCATCTTTCACTTCAGCATCGCTTAATATTTAACATTACCCGAAAAAGTGCTTGATTTTACTTTGCAGAGTTAGTTAGTGGAAAAACTGCAACCCTTTCTCTACTGCACTCTACGAAGGCTGGTTTAACTCAAAGCGCTCTAAATTTGCAAGTGTAGCCATGTCCTAAGATCCAGCACTAATAAATGAGTAGCATAACTACAGCAGGGGGCAGCTGCAGCCCCTGGTATGCAACAAATATCAAAATCCTGTATAGCCCATAAAAATCAAATCAATATGCTGTACCTCCTTCCTAATCTGTTAAAATCAGTTTTCATTTTTTAAAACTGATTGCTGTCAATAAGGTAGTAGACTGAGAGAGTAACTGGAGACATTCACTCTTAGCTGAGTTTCAAACAGGATCCTTTGAAGACCATTGTTTGCTTCAGTTAACAAATAAATAATACTAATAATATACTTGGTATTTATAAGAAGTGTTATTGAGGAATAAGATCTGTTTTAAGAAATATTGTCTAAGGCTATGAGTCTGCCAACATTTAAATGGGACTAGTCTCATGTGTAAAGTAATCTACCTACTTAAGTGCATTGATTTTTAACAAGACTTAAGTGCCTAAGTCACTTCTGAAAGTGGGAGGCTCCTAAGTCGCTCAAGCACTTTTGAAAATTTTTCCCTAAGTGTCTAAGTTCTACACTAGATGGGTATTTCCTAGTAAATACAAATAAGTGCTTGGGTTTTTGATGTAGGTGGATCCTGTTAAAACAATGGAGAATGCTATTCACAAACTTTTTAAAAAGCCGTCATGCATTGTATTTCTTTCTCTTGCATGTGCTGTTTGGATGAGCTGTTTTCATGGCAGTCATCCATTTGATATCACAAAGCACATCTCTTTCTGGGCTGTCCATGTAATTGTAGTAATAAGACAAGTCAAGGCTTGACTTGCTTTACAGTGAAGAAACCCAGCTTTTGTATATGAAGCATTTTGTTGCTGCAAAGGAAAGATTGAGAATATGAAGAGTTTTAAAGTGTTGCTTCTGATGTTTTCTTAAGGTATTCTGGGTTTATGAATAGAAATGAAACTTGTGAGAGAATCTACTAGTATTTAATTTCCATAGCACCAAAAATATGATGGGTGCTTTGCAGGCATGTGAAAAGACCCAGTCCCTTATCCAGATTGCTCGTGGTCTGAATGAACATATAAACCCAGAGAAAAGAAGCAACAAATAGCAGCATGAATGAGTGATGGAAGATAGCATGTTGTGTTAATTCTATGGTTTACCTCATCTGCAATTTGATTTATTACTATTATAGTAAATGGAGCTTTGTGAGCATACTGAATAAGTGACACAGGCTGCTGGGAAACCTTCAGCAACAGAGGCACACAGCAGTCATCTGTTCTAATTCGGCCATCTCAGTCATGGGGGTGGGTAGAATGGACCACAGGTTGTTTGATTATGGACCAAGCAATGGTCTTTCTGTCTGCTTGTTTCAAATCAGGGACTTGAACCTGATTCTACCACACCTGAAGTGAGGGCCCTAACTTTCAGACAGTTCTGGGGCATAGTGCCATCTGTTGCTCCACCCTGGACCTCCAAAATCTTCCTGACAAAGGTTTTGTCCAAAGGGATACATTTCCACAAGGTTTTGGTTTGGTCAAATCCAGCATTTTTTCAATGAAAAAACATTTTGTTGAAAAATTCCCAATGGCTCTAAATACAAGTTCACATGGCTATGTGCTGAACTGAGCAGGGCTCTTCATCACTCTTCTTGCTTTAGTTAGAATTTGGCCCAGTCACTGGAGTAGGATCCCAGTGTAAAATAACTGACCCTGTCAAGGGTAAGGTAATACACAAGCGTGGCTCCTCCTGTCCCAATTAGGTTAAAATGAAAGTCTATGAAGCAGCCAATTTTTTAAAAGACATTAGGAATAAAGTGGCTTTCTGGACATTTTCTAAATGATCTCAAATGGGTGCGATCTTAGAGAAGTGCACTTTATCTGTGCTGTTCACAAACCTTTTAAACTCCGCAGAAGCCCTGGAAGGATTGTTATATAACCCACACAGACTCTTATTTCAGTCTAAACCAACACAACTCTCTGAAGGTGAGTTGTTCTACCATCATTTTATTACACTTTAACACCAAGGAATGGGACTGTTTTCCCAGGGGCATATAGAATCATAGGACTGGAAGGGGCCTCGAGAAGTCATCTAGTCCAGGCCCCTGCACTCGTGGCATGAATAAGTAGTCATATATCCTTCCTCTTTTCCTTTTTTCTCACAATGGACTGCCCCAGCGACTGCTAGAATGTGTCTAATGGGCAGGCAGAAGAATCTGTTCCTTCTCCTTTTTGGTGTGTCTGCTGGATAGTGATTGAAGAGCAGTGGAAGTGAAGGGGCGGTGGCAGTGGCTGTGTTTTAGTTAGAAACACACTTATCCAATCAGAAGCTCTGAAAGCTGGCTCAGTGAGAGCATGAGCTGGGGATTGTTTGGTGTCTGCAAGGCATTTCACATAGTGCTCTGAATCTGAAGAGAGGTGGAGTGCACTGCTCACCAGACTGAGAGAGACTGGGAACTAGACTAAAGCCTTAGCAGAAGGTATATGTCTCCTTGTGAAAACTAGATGGAGATGCCACTTTTGGCTGAGAAATGGGAATATTGTGCTGGGGAGGAGGGAGGAAAGATTGAGTGACTCTGTAATATGGCTAAAGATTTTAGGAATCACAAGAGACAGTGAAGATGGATTCAAATACTTTTCATGTCCTTATGCATTAGAGGGATTTGTTTATGGGCTCAGTGTCATTCTGCTTTTTAGAAAAAGAGAAAATAGCTAATGCAGTTTTATGTCTACATGCTGAATGGAGTTTAAATGGAGTTTATGTAGATTCTAGTTGGTACTGTGCGCTGAAGTAGTGTGGGAGCTACGAACTTTTCTTGTCAAGTAGTTTTTCATAGGTATGTTCTTTGATTATTTCTGTAGGTTTTTCTGTATAGTGATAAAGGTTAAGATCGCTTTAAAAGTTTCACTGCCTTTTAGCTCAACTGGTCTTATCAATTAACATTGAAAACACTGCATGTTTTTAAAAGATGGTTTCTGTTTGCATAAAAATGAGGAAATGAAAAGTTTAATAATAACACATGGAAATGGTTGGATGCCTCAGTCAGGTCGGCAAGATGCTATTGCAGCCATAGTAAAAATCAGCATGGATTTGATTTGTTTTTATTCAGAAAACTAGCAGTTCCTCCTTGATAAAGTATAGGCTATGGTAATTGCACAGGACACCACAGTGTAAGCTGCTGTATTTGGAATCAATACTGCACAAAAATTAGGGGGATTCTTAGCCAAAAGGATTATAAGGCTGATGAGAGACATCTCCATTCTGAAAAGATCAGACACCTAATTATGAAAAAAGATAGTATCCTGAAGCTGGCAGTGCCCCAGCAAAAGTATGGTTGCCATGGCAGCTTCCAGGAGAGGGTGTAACTCTCGCTCAGCAAAAATTCGAAGACTGACAATGAGCTTGCTTTCATTCTGATACTACACAGAGGAATAAGAGGATGTAGGGGATGCTGAATAAGGAAAAACAAACAGGTTGTGACACGTCACTGCCAAATAACCAATTTAAAGTATTATTATTGCATCAAAAAGGCTTGTGAAATATTGCAGGTACTTACAGAATACATGGCTTATTTGCATGAATTACTTTTTGGAATATTCCACTACTAACCAGAAATATTTTTTTTTACAGCACCTTTATGACTTGGTTTTAGCCAAGTATTTCCCTATGTGTTACTTTGGCTTTATTTTTAATCTCTGATGTATAGTAAAATCTTAACTTTACCAAGCTGGTCAAAATATAGCCGAATGGCATCGCAGAAGGTGCCTTTATATCAGTGCCTTTATATCAGGTGCCTTTATCAGCCTTTATATAGCGCTAACTGTTTCCTGCCACTGGTAAGAGGGGATGGCAGCTGACATAATTTTGTGTCCCATTAGTATACCAAGGGCATCTCTAACAAAATATTAATGATAAAGGTACATGGGACAATATTTACTTGGCAAAATATAGGTAACCAAGGGCTACTTTAGTCATCTTGCCATTGAACCTGAGAAGTTACAGATAGTAGCTCCTGCTACTATCAGCATGACAGGTTTCCTCTTGGGATGACTTAAGGGAAGGCAAACATACCATTGCATTTCCACTTTGAATTCAACTCTGTGCTCCCTGTGCTTTCTCTTGTCATTATAATCGTTTTAAACTTTATGTTGTGGTTAAAGGCCACAGCCAGGTCACTGTACAAATACAAAAGAAATGAGTGTAACTTCTTTGGGACAGTAAAGCACAGAAGGGCTTACAATGGAAATAAACCTCTGTCCAAGTTGTTTCAGGGCCAGACTTTCACTGTGTGAGAGGAATGTCGTTAAATTGAAGCCATTTGCAGCAGTTTGAAATTATTGTAATCTAAGATGGGTTACTTCTCATTTCTGTCTCACTGAGCAGATCCTTCTTGAAGGCTTGGTGAGCTTAGGAGACAAGACCACAATGAAAATGCATTTTCTGGTGAAATGACTTGCAAAGGGTTCTAAGGTGTCTGTGTTTCCCTTTCAGGTCCTACTCCTGCTCCTGCTCCTATTGAAGTCACTGGAAATTTACTATCGACTTCCAGCAGAGCAGGACTGGACCAACAATGATACTGGTGAAAGATGTTTGTTTGGCAGGAAACAGCCATGCTTAGCTGGAAGCTTAAAATCCCCGCCATAGTTTGAGACTTGAGAAACAATTTGATAAATGGGGCACCGCGTAATGGATTCCAGGTCTTGATGTGCTTAATGATGTCTCTAACATGGCTCAGTGTGCTGACTGTGCTGGCCTGTCAGTGTGGTTTTCCTGGCGGAAAACAGTCAAGTTTGGGTTCCCTGCAGAGACTTTGACACACACTGAGTTAATTCCTTATTCAACTTTCTGAGCAGGTGCTTTGCAAATGAGGACATATTCCACATATTTGTATTTTGTGGATGATTAAGTGATGGATGATGGAAATGACCACCTGGAGCAAAAATAGGGCAAGTTGCAGATTATTTACTCATAACCTATTAGAAGACCATACCGCTCTGTGGATTATTGTAGACAGACATCTGGGCTGTCCAGCACTACTTAGTTGGAATCTAGTAAACCTTTTCTCTCATAGGAGGAAAGTAGCACTTAATGTAAGTGCACCTGTTCAACAGCAGAGACACATACAACTATTCTTACATCCAAATAATGTACCAAACTTGGTTTGGGTGTTTTGTGCATAGTAGAGGTCTCTGAACTGAGTATCATAAACCATCTGGAATTGACTTAAGGCTTCATCTTCCACATGCAGGGGTCAGTGAAATTGGACTAGCCTGATGTTTATTCAAATAGATCGATTGGGCTTACAATTCACTGAATTAACTGCATCTGGACTGGAAAACTGTGTTCCCTGATGATGAGGGAAAAATCTTTAAGATCTATGCTATTTCAGTGTCATCCTTGAGCTGTTTCCTTTAGAATAAAGATGCAACAGCTGTGTGGAGAACATAAATACTTGCTATACAGGTTGACTACTAGTAAGTAGTGGTGCCAGATGTCGCCTTGTTATTTTGAGACAGATCTTCAATAGTATTTAGGTCCTTTGAGAATCTGGGCCTTTGTTCCTATCTTACCTATCACATTCATCTTGATGGTATTTGATGGTAACTAGCCCTGTGCTAGTTATGACAGTCTGATAGTTTTCCAGTGGTACATAGAAGCCCTGATTGTATATGAAAATGAAGGAAACAAGGAAGTAAAATGCCTGTATATCTCAGCTTTTTAGGAAATGCTCTGAAAGATGTTCATGCAGGGGAAGATTTAAGGAGCTGCTGGCAGGTTCTGCCTAACTGGATATTTTGCATATCAGAGGTGAGAAAACAGACAAATAGGGAGTGAGGGGGGATGGATCATTGTGGAGAAATAAAAAGCTTTGCTCTTAGAGTACACTCTGAGCCTCTGACAGAGAGACTCTGTTAGACATTTCTAAGTTACTCTATTTGAAAAAGAATTAGATGCTTCTCTGCCTTCACTAGTGTTATGTGAATGCTTTTTGCATTTTGAACTTAGTGTTATGTGAATGCTCCAACTAGCATTACAAATACAGGATTCCTGAGAATGTGTGTACTGGATGTAGTCAAATACACTCTAATAATTACTATGACTTTGGGGTTGTGAACAATGCAGTAGAATGAACAAAGGATGGAGAATGTGTACCCTTGATGTAGATGGAACGAGTGCTAAGATGTTGTTTATCACTCACTGTCCCCAGGGTGTTGGAAGGAATCTCCAAAGGTACCAGATAGCCTTTATGATTGCACAGAGGAATTAATCAAAGGGCATAAAAACCTATGCAGCCGTATGTGTTTATATTTGTTGGAACACATTGTAAGATCGTATTAATCAGAGTGAAAAAGTCTTCTTTAATTAGTTTACCTGGAAGGACAGAATAGTTCCCAAGTTCAGAAAATATCATTCTCAGGTGATCTTAGCGTGTATCAGTTCAGAGAATACTTTATGAATCCTTCAGATGCATATTAGAATAGATTGTTTTTATTTTTTTTTTGTTTCTTATAGCCTGCCTTCATTTTATGTCCCATTGTTCTTTGATGTTTGTATGTAGAGTGTCTAGCCTCATGCTTAGTATCTGTCTTCCTTTTTTTGTTTGGTATTTTTTTACTCTTGCAATTTTATTCAGATGTTTTTTGACCTATCCTGTGAAAAGGATACAAATTGGGCCAGGATTAGTGCCAAACCATATGTGTGAAGGTTGCACACTTTCTGCAACAGGACCTTACAGATAAGGGCTAGCAGGGTGCTAAACCAGAATGACAAGAAAATCAAGCATCAATCATTCAGTTTTAGTGGGAGTGTTTTAACAAGTTCTTACAGCTGCACAAAGGATGATCGTCTTCATTTGTGGTTAAGCCATAGGGCTGGGTATCAGGAGACTTGATTTCTAGTCCTGGTTCTGCTACAGACATCCTGTGAGATTCTAGATAAGTCACTTAATCTCATTTGAATAATGGGACTAATACTTACCCACTTCACAGTGTGATGTAAGATTTACAGTGTGGTTACAATGTGATTTTGCGTATTTATTGCATCTTAATGATTTCCATAAGAAATGAGTTCATTCTACATGTTTGTTCTTTTTAAAAACTGCCATCTCTGCAAAACCAATGTGAGAGCTGAGTCAAGCTGGATTGTTTCCTTCTTATATCTGATCTGCAATACAGGCTCTGTACATGAATTTAGGTCACATGGTGTAACACCGCTTTCTTCAGATGATGCCCTCAGTGACATCTGTGCCTGCAGTGGGTTTTGCACAGGTGTAACTGACAGAAACTTAATAAAAACTTCCCTTTGTGCATCACCAAGAGAAAGTCAGCTGGATTCAGCTTTCCTTACGTGTGCTGGCTGTGCAGTGCTACCAGAAGTAAAAAGCCGTGCAAACGTGTTTATCATTGAAGTAAGCAGGTATAGGATGCCTCGCAATGCACATAGTGAGCACATCTATTGAGTGAGAAAGAGGCGTTTTAACAAATATTTTTCAGAGAGCAGACCATTATCCTTGCACGGGAGCCTCATAACTAGCAGTCAGCAACAACCCAAACAAAAAGAGTCCATTTTTGCTCAGTTTCCTGCAGTTCAACACTCTGGAAGCAGTGTTCGAAGTGAGTTTCTTTCTCTTGCTGCAGAGACTCGTCACTGAACTGTGATGCTCATCAGCCCTGAATAGAAGCATTAAAGTTGGCACTGGTATTTTGTGAGCAGGATGGGCAGAATTTAAGGCTCATGTCGGAACTGAGAGGCAGAATTGAACAAGCTGCTGTCCCTAATACGAAGCTTCTGTAAATTGTCATACCTGAGAGACTGATTACCTTCAAAATAGTATAGCAATATTGTCTATGGTTATAATCAGCCAGGCCCTTTACGTGATTTTGTATTGCACAGCCATGATCCATACTTCCTGTTTGGAAACAAAGCATAGGAGATGGCACAGCGTATAGCATGGGAGCCTGAAGGTTACAGAGTATTGATGAAGTTCACATCTCTGCTTATGAGTTGGAACTTTCCATCGTGTTATTTCATAGAAAAGAAATGAGTATTTGACCTTGCCAAGGAATTTGCTATGAGAAAATTCCTAGTAAGAATTGCTGTTCCAGAAACCTGGGTATAAAGGAAAGGTAAATATAGATATTCAAGGGGCTAAATTCTGCCCATATCTGTACTCTAATAAAGACAGTAAGTTTGCATTATTGTAATGTAATTAAGAGTGGAATATGGCTCATTGATGGGTCATCCATAAAGGAGTCAACATCATTTGCTTCGTTGTTTTATTGGTCGCTATTTAAATAGCGCCAGAGATGTACATCACAATATACAATGGGTAAAGTGTTTGCCATGCAAATAAAGACTCTGCCTGAAAGAGCTTATAGACTAAAATATTTGGAGAATTATTGTTGAGTCTGCCAACACTTTACCAAATCACATACATATTGGCCATCTAGCGATGGAAGACTTTAATGATAAGGAGCTGGGGGATTGCATCAGAACATGATATTTAAAGTTCTTTAAAATAAAAATGACTGACGTTGACGTGGTTCCCAATATATTGTCTCAGTGATTCTATATCAAATGTGCTCAGGTTACAAGTAAAAATTTGTTTTTTCCTAACTGCCAGCCCTTCCCGCTTGCCCTGGAATCTGAAAATCCAGCTGTATTTCTTTGTTTTGTGCATCCCCAGTGATAGATTCTCTCATTAGAATCTTGGGTCTGTGATGGGAACAGCCCTATACATTGACTGCCCTTTCAGATTCAGTCCAAATACAGAAGTGCAGAAAATAACAAAAGGAGAATGATATGCATCTGGTGTATGGGGGATGAAACTGGATGAAGGGGACATGTCCAAGATCCCACACAGTAACCTTTATTAAAAGTCTTAAAAATGAAAAACAGCACATCAAAACTCACTATGATTAGCTTTGTTACTTACTGATATTAGCCCTCACTATGTGTAAATGTAACACTGAGCCCAGCATAGATGTTTATGTAAGTCTGGTAATCGACAGTAAAGATATGATTGTTGTTAGTTTCCCCAAATATATAGAAAGTACATATTCTATGGTAGCATCGTTATACGTGTTCCATCTGTGTGTGCACCTTAAACATCATCACACGTTCAGAGTTTTAGTAAAAACTGAAGACATGGAATCATCAAGAGATGCAGGTTTCAAAGAAAGATGTCATAGAAAACCCATCTATAAAGTAAACCTAGTAGAAAGCTTGATCCTCAGCTCGTGTAAGAGCATTGCTTCATTAAAGTCAGTGGACCATTTATATCAGCTCAGGACCGAGCCCAGAGAACCACTTTTTTCTGTGCACGATTCGTACTCTGTTATAACAACGTCACATAAATGTCAAAGCATCCTGTCAAGGCTGATGGATTGAGGAAGATCTCAAGTGGGGTTCCACAAGGATCTGTTCTGGGTCCAGTGTTGTTTAGCATCTACAGCAGGAGGTTCACCCCTGCATAAAGCCACTGAGTAAATTGTGCTCCCTTTAAACCAGCTTGCTAACTCCACCCGAATAAAAGAGTGGAGCATGTGGCCCTCTGGTGAGAGGGAAATTGAGAGAGACAGGGATGTCCTGTAGGAAATCCTGGGAACAACCAGGTGTGGAGGAAGAGAAAGATTTTAGTCTCTGGTGTGTGTTCTATGTGGGGCTTGATTTCCCTGTAAAGCCAGACCCCAGAAAGGGAGGAAATTTGACCTTACACAGCATGTGCAGCCTACTTGAAGCCACTTGCATACGCTCCATCACCCATTTGTGATTCCACCTGAATGTGGGGCCTCTGCAGCCTGTCTGCTGGGGAATGACATCTGAGTGTGAGACTCAAACCCAGATCCAGAGCAGCACATTTTTATATGTTGGAAGGGCAAGACAGAGCATTACCTTCCTGAGATGCATAAGAGCAGCCCAGCATGAGGTAGTAAATATATAGGGCCTGTTCCCATCACAGACTCAAGATTCTAATGAGAGAACCTATCACTTGTGAGGCACAAAACAAAGGACCCTGACAGTTATGATTTATAGAACAGCAACCAAACTAAGTCAAATAGTCTCAAGCTTACTCTTGAATATTTACTAAGAGGTATCTCACTTCCTTTTGGCCATGTGGTGCTCACCTGCCGGAAACCTCAGAGAAAAAGGAGAAGAGAGTGAGACAATGTGGCTATCAAAAACACATCTGGGGAGAAGACACTTTTCTAATTTGGATTTACAATAAATGCATGTGGGCAAACCTACCAGATAAGGATTTATTTAAGAAATTGGAGGAATCTGAGCAGCTTTCCCATTTCTCAGACCTAATTCTGATTGCAAATGTGTAGAACAGGAATCGACAACTTTTGGCATGCAGCCCACCAGGGTAAGCCCCCTGGCAGGCCGGGCAGGTTTGTTTACCTGTCGCATCCGCAGGTTCAGCTGATTGTGGCTCCCGCTGGTTGTGGTTCGCTGCTTCAGGCCACTGAGGGCTGCAGGAAGTGGCATGGGCCGAGGGATATGCTGTCCACCGCTTTCTGCAGCCGCCATTGGCCTCCAGTTTGTCCAAATAATTTTTATAGTGTGTGGGGGGGTGAAAACTGGATGCATTATTCTAGATCTGCCCACATCAATGCTGAATAGAGGGGAATAATCACTTCCCCCGATCTGCTGGCAATGCTCCTACTAATGCAGCCCAGTGTGCCATTAGCCTTCTTGGCAACAAGGGCACACTGTTGACTCATATCCAGCTTCTCGTCCACTGTTATCCCCAGGTCCTTTTCTGCAGAACTGCTGCTTGGCCAGTCAATCCCCAGCCTGTAGCGGTGCCTGGGATTCTTCCATCCTAACTGCAGGACTCTGCACTTGTCCTTGTTGTACCTCATCGGATTTCTTTTGGCCCAATCCTCCAATTTGTCTAGGTTACTCTGGACCCTATCCCTACTCTCCAGCTTATCTCTCTCTCCCTCCCCAACTTAGTGACATCTTCAGTAACTTGCTAAATAGATAAAAGCTTGGAAAAAGTGGATGGAAAATTGAGGCCAGAATGAAGTTTAAATTCTCCTTCTGCTATTAGAACTTGCCTTGGGGCTTCTGCCGAGCACTGCAGAAGTGAAAACAATTGAGCTTGATATTATGTTGTATTTCACACAGGGATAATATCTCTAACATTTGCAAGATTATTAAAATTAAGCTTTGTTGCAAAACATGAGGCTGCTGTGAGTTTATTTCACAATTCAAGGCATCCTTTTTTAGGGGACTGGAAGCCATCAAATGGCAGCATTGGAGGGCTGTTTGTGATGGTCTTTGGCTCGTAAGATTGTCATAGAAATTACGTCGTCATAGCTGGCATTGTGTTAGAACTAAATATTTTACTAGATACAGTTGTCAGAGTGAAGCAGCTCTTGCATTGTAAACGGGGAGAGTTTTAGTTGTAGAATGCACTTAACCTTAGTGGTGTTTAAAACCTGGCGTAAAAGTAAAACCTTCTGCACGTTTCATAACAACTCTTTGTCAGGTGATTGCAAAGGCGTATCAATATAAGAGGTCTGAGTACAGCTGTGCAATTGTAATATACCAAAAATGCATTTAATCATGTCTTTTGGCCAATAGAAATGTCTGTTGGTAATTAGTTCTTTCTCTGCCAGACCTACTGGCATGGAGAAATCATAGGGGACTTCTGTTATTCTACATTTCTGGTTCCCATGCGCTGTTGTTTTGGAAAGGAGGACAGGAGTGAAGTAATAAATAATAGGAAATCTTAAGCTTTTATATTTGCACAAGAGGAAAACATTTGTGTAATCAGATCAGAGTTCTAAGAACACTTGCAAGATAAAAGTTTGTTTTGTGGGTGATGGGGAAAGAAAGGGTGGAGGCTCTTTGAAATACACTCAGGTTTCCTTAGGTAACAGTTGGGTTGCAGAGTATGTTGTATCTGCATTTTCATAGTGTGTTTTCTTTATACTGTGTTATTGTGATGCTGTTACATCAACCCAGATACACTTGCATTTGTGCCACACATGGGAATGGGTGCTGTCTTGTTGAGTAGTCCCTGGGGTCCATGCCTTTGCGTTCTCCTGGCACCCATGAATAATGCTCAGTCCCCTGCATCCAAGGGTGGTCTTGCCAATGTGGAAATAGATTTGAAAGCAAATCAACATTTTGTGCATTATGAACATTAAATCACAACTCTCTCTCTCTCTGGTGTGGGATAGTCAATCACAGTAAGAAAGAGAGGCACAAATTACATTAAACTTGGGTGGAATTTCTGACCTCTTTCTGCCACTCAGTATGGCACTTGCAAGATGCCACTCAGAGCCCTGTATATGTAGCGTGATGTAAAAGGCTTTGATCTGTGACCTGTTCCATTGTAGACTAAATCCATTCTGAGACTCACAGCGGTTAGTCTAGAATCATGCAAAAGTGGCACTGTAGACATAGATAGTATGGGAAGCGTTTTTTCTACTGTTGAATGTTCTAACATATGTAGATCTTAGTGTTGGCTGAAATTTGGCCAACTGTCCAAGGTTTCAACCTTGGGGAAAATTTTTCTTTTAAACTTAAATTCAGTTTGACTGTTTTCAAAGGAGTCCTGTAAATCTTTTAAACCAATTTCTCTCAACTGTAGCATAAGTGCATACATTTGAGAAAGTTTTTCCAATGACAGTTCTTCAGATAAGCTAGAGATTTGTGTATAATATTGTGAAGTCTGGGTGAGATTTTTCTATGAATAGCTTAATTCTCAAGGACAGCATAAAAATGTAAACCACCTATAGTGGTTAGGATTTTAAATAGTAGACTCTGTCCTCAAAAGAAGACATTCTGTTGTTCTGATAAAGTGAGGATTGACTTCAAATAGAAAGGAACAAACTACAGAGGAAAGAACAGGAATTTGAGAAGCCAGGTGAAAGGCCAACACATCAGCAGCACAGCATCCCATGAATCAGCAACTTTTGATTGTGTCTGAACCATGGCATCCGGTTGATATACTGGGAGTATTCATCTCTCATTCCTAACACATCCTGACTCAAAGGCCAGAGCTGGAAGGATGAAAGGGGAATTAAAACTGCACGACTATGTATAAATAAATTCCATTCTCTTCCTAGCTTGATGCCCTAGCTAAACGTGTAGCTCTACTTCTGCCAATCATAACTGGCCTTTACAAAGTTACACTACCTTAGCTTAGCATCAAGATATTCAGTAGGGGATTATCTTCTCATAAAGCCCACTTCCTCTGACTTTTTGCCAATCAAAATTAAGAAAGCTTTTGACCACAGGTTGTTTCACTGTTGTCTAAGAAATCAGACAATATCTAGTTAGAACAAAGATCATAGAATAATCGAATATCAGGGTTGGAAGGGACCTAAGAGGTGATATAGTCCAACCCCCTGCTCAAAGCAGGGCCAACACCAACTAAAGATAAGCTGAAAGCTTTAATATAACTCCAGAACTAAATGCTTCTTTGCTTAATTCCCACTGAATGCTAGCACTTTCCAAAAGCTGAGAGACTGGGAGTTTTACTCCTGAGAAATCCCTATGTATGTTGGGTACTGGAACTATATAAAACACCAGAAATCCTTACATTTCTCAGCAGGACAGAAAAGTCCCTCAGAAGAGGTGTTGTAGAATGGGGAGAAAGCACGGAAAGGATTTTCTTCTTCTTGAATTATTAGTAGTTCCTTGTTTGGGGAAGATCCCTTCAGGAACTGACTTGGCTTCTCAAGAGTCCTTTTTCCTCATTAACTGGGAGAGGTTCCCACCCAACAGGACTGGCTTGATCTCAAAATCAGATAGGGCTGTAATCATGTATGACAAGCAGCTCTGTAGCCCTTGCTTTTCCTGAGAACTGCTAGGAATGCTCTGGGGGCAGCTTTACCAAATACAGAGAGAATCTCTTTCTTCATTGATGTGGTCCGTATTCTGTATATATGGACTGTATATAAGGGATACGCCAGAAAGTCGAGATTAGAATTTCAGCTGTTCCAAAGTCTTGGGTCATTTGAAGCTAGGGTTTGGTTTTGAGCCCATCTCTAGTATATATTTATATGTACTTCTGTGACTGTTTGCCTCTGGATACATGCATCCAGCATCAGGCCAAGACGGCCTGGATTCCATTGTTAAGTGTAAATGGCCTTCTGAGCTTTCTCAAGTTTGCTTTTATGCTTGTATCTACTGGAACTTTTGTAAATCATCATTACAACGTGTCCGAGCCAAACAGGATAGCACCCCTACTAAAATGAGATGGGATGAAAATGGTACGGGAGAATTCAAAATAAGGGTATAATATTTTTCACCTTCATTTGTATATCGACTGTGATGCTGTGAAAGTGATACAGATATTCTACTGCTCCTCCCTATGTATCTGATGTTTCTTGAATGAATACATCTCTCCTCTCTTTCCCCCGTACCCTCTCCCGTCCGCCAGTGCCCCTTTGGTGGTCCATTCATCCACATCTTCCACAGCAACCTCCCAGCTTTATTCCATGTTACTCCTGTGCATCGAACACTATTCTTGAGCTAATAAGCCACGCCTTCACCCTCTCCCCTGTCAAATCCTCTTCCAAATCCATATCTGCTGTAATGTTGACAAGAATTGGGTCAACAAAGATTATAGAAAATCTTTGCTCCATCATTCTGTGTGCTACCTTTTACTGAGTGACCATGTAATTACTGCAACAGCTCAAATTACTAAGCAAAATAAAATAAAAATACACAAGCCTAAGCCTAATACAGTAAGAAACTGATTACAGATGAAACCTCACCCTCCGAGATGTTCCAATAAGCTTCTTTCACAGACTAGACTCCTTTCTAGTCTGGGCACAATCCTTTTCACTGATACAATCCTTGTTCCAGCTCAGGTGGTAGCTAGGGCATTTCTCATGACTGCAGCCTCCTTTGTTCTGTTCCACGCCCTAATATATCTTTTGCACAAGCAGGGAGAGGAGGAGAGGGCTGCGGAGCTAGAGTCGGGGGCTAAGGTGACCAGATGTCCCAATTTTTATAGGGACAGTCCCAATGTTTGTGACTTTATCTTATATAGGCACCTATTATCCCCCACCCCCCATCTCTATTTTTCACACTTGCTATCTGGTCACCCTAGTCAGGGCCCGACAATTGGCTGGGGCACCCTAATGGGCCGGGGCACTGTGGGCCCATATGCTAATCTGCCACTGGTTGTAAGTCTTGAAAAAATCCAGCTGCATGCCTGAACTCCTGGGGATCGAATTTAAAAGGGGTGTTGGCTTAGCATGAATGTGCTTACAGCTACAGGTAGTACCAACATTCAGTATCATCTTTAACAAACAACACAATAGCAGAGAGAAAACTTCTATTTATAGTGACACAAAAGAAACAAGTATCGTGTTTATACAACTGTGGGGAGGTGGAACAGAAATGCCAGCAGTGATCTGTACTGGACAGGCCTTATCTTGTTCTGATCTGCGTGTGATTTGAAACGTCTTTTGTTGCCTGCAAAGCGCTTTCTTCCTATTGCTATTTTAAATCCAATTGGAGTGTCATCTCAGTGTTATATTTTGTTTGCTGCTGTTGCAGCTGGATTTGATGTGGCTGAGATTTGATCACTTCTCTTCCTTTTGCTCAGTAGAGCTCTGCACGTGATTGTGTATAGAGAAGGGAGTGGACATGTAGGGTGTCGATAACAGTGTTCCAGGGGTGGATTTAGAGTTAGTGGGGCCCTGTGCACAACTTCATTTTCACACACCCCTTCTCCCTGCCCGTCAGGACCCAGCCAAGAAAAAGAACATTCTCTTACCTTCCCCTGTTTTTCGTTCCTCTTTCTTCATTCCCCTCCTATATTATAAGTAATGGGAAGTAAATGAAAATAAAGTAAGGTACCTTGATTGGGGCAGTGGATTGGGGTGCAGGGAGGGAGTGCGGGGGTCAGCTCTGGGAGGGAGTTTGGGTGCTGGGTGCGGGCTCTGGGCTGGGGCAGGGGTGTTAGGTGCAGGAGGGGTGAGGAATCGGGCTCTGGGAGGAAGTTTGGGTACAGGCTCTGGGCTGGTTCAGGGGGTTGGGCTGCGGGACAGGAACAGGGGGGCAGGATGGGAACGGGGGGGCGGTGGTTACCTCAGACAGTGTGACTCCCAAAGTGACCAGCACCCACATCTCTCTGGCAGCAGCTCCTAGGCGGGAGATACTAGGGGGTCTCCGCACGCCACTGTCCCTGAGGTGATGCCCCCGCAGCTCCCATTGGCCGCAGTGTTCGGCCAATGGGAGCTGTGGAGTCGGTGCTGGTGGTCAGGGCAACACGCAGACACACACCTTCAGGGGCCACAGGGATATGCCAGCCGCTTCCTGGAGCGGAGGGAGGGAGTCTGAGTGGGCAGGGAGTCCCCGCCAGGGGTGCGCAGAGACGTGCCAGCAGCCGGCTGCTTCCGGGAGCAGCGTGGGGCCACCAGCCACAGCATGCAGGCAGCCTGCCTGTCTGAGCCCTGCTTCGCTGCCGGCTGGGATTTGGGGGCAGGTTGTCAGATGAGATTTGTCCTGCATTTTGGGCCCCCTCTCCTGTCAGCTTGTTTCATGGTAGATCCACTCTTGCAGTGTTCTGATTTATTTTACAAAAAATTTGAAAAACTCAGAGGATGAAAAAAGCCATGCTGCTTGCTGATCAACCCAAAATGCTGGAGATGCAAAATTCCAGAGATTGCTTTTGATAAGACTTATAAGAGTGCAGAAAGCATCAATCTTGCATCTTCCTGTACTGCCTTTCCTTGAACTGGTGTGGGTCTGCTGTGCAAGGAAGTGCTAGGTCAGGTTAATTTTCCATGGTACACGTTCACCAGACATTACTCCCTGCAGAGCAGAAAGTAACAGCAATAGCCATGGCTAACACAAGTGCTGGCTCTGTCCTTTGGGTGGGAAGATTCCTTCCTTGCCAAAGCTCCCTGAGCTGCAGGACCTGTTCCTCAGGCTTGTTGCAGGCTTGGAAGGGATTTATCCCGAAAACAATGTATTCCTGTGTGGCAGGACCCACAACAGTGTCAGCTAAGACACACAGGAACACTCTGCACATGTGCCTTTCCCCATCTGCTCCAAAACAAAGGCCCCACACTGCAGAATCCAAAAACTACCCTTTCCTGGGGTAATTAACAGGGCAACTCTGTAGCATAAAGTTCAGCTCAGACCCTCTTCACAGGGTTGGCCGCTTGTGGGACTCCTCCTGGGACTGCTTTGATCACAAGTTAGCCACCTGCATTTCTCGTATGTCCGGGTGAAATAATGAGTCACCTTTTTCAGAGGCCTTGTTTACACTGGCAAGTTTCTGCGCAGTAAAGCAGCTTTCTGCAGTGTAACTCCTTGGGTGAACACACTGCCAAGCTACTTAGGGCTCAGAAACTGCACAGTTGTAGCACTGTAAAGAAACCGCCTCGATGAGAGATGTACAGCTTTCTCCACTGGGGGTACTGCGCTGAGGTGCCAGTGTGGACATTGTGGTGATTACAACGCTGCAGAACCAATGGGAGCTGCGGGAATGGCGATCCGTGACCACTGGGAGTGTGTGTTTATGGGGGGACGTGCCTGAGGAGGGTCAGTGTAAACAAAATGTCTTGTGGCCCCCCAGTGGATTACCCTGATGGGTCATGTGCCGAAGGTTGCCAAGCCCTGTTCTAGCATTACAAGCACAGCACTCCCGAGCCTAGCAACAAATATTAGTGGCTTTCAGCTTCAAATTGCTGCCTCTAGGTATCCCTGATCCTTATGGCCCTGCGCTCGCCCCTCTAGTCCTGGTCTCTGGCTATTCAAATTCAGCCTCCAGGTGCTGAGCCTCATCCGTCCAGCCCTGAGTGAAACTTTCACCCTTCCCTTCACAAATATTATGGAGTATATAGCACATGGCTATAAGCATAGGAATGTTGTCATCGACACTGATAACTCTGGCCTCTGGTGAGAAGAAATTGCTTTTAATATCTGTGCCCTTTGTTTTCCAGTCTTTAGAATAGCACCCAATTCGGATTAGACTAGTTTATTACGAGTATCAGTGTATTTAACAGACTGAATGACTCAGGGGATTTGGATTTGGTAATAGGATTTTGAGTATTTAATACCTTTAGGTCACGTGTTCAACTTCAGGTCAGGCTGCTGGTGCTAGCCCATGAATTGAGGTTACTCTGTGAAGTCAGGTGACCTGTGTGAAATAAATTCTTGGTCGTAGGAATCCCCTTACAAATCCCTTATTAAATTAGCACCATGGTTGACAGTGACAGAAAGGAGTGACCAGGAATTAATTGGTCATTGAGACTGATCCATTCAGGTGGTAACTACAGATTTGAATGACCCACTTCGTTGGGACAGTGCGGGGACAGCTCACGTTGCTACTAAGCAACTTCAGAGCAGCATCGTATACATTAAAAAGAAACAAAAGGGAGATAGGCAGGGGTCTATCAATGAATAGTAATAAGATGGTATATCGCTTCCTTATTGCCCTGTTTGTTTCTTCAGGCAGGTGACAAGCATTATCATCCGAGCTGTGCACGATGCAGCAAATGCAACCAAATGTTCACGGAAGGAGAAGAAATGTACCTGCAAGGTAAGGATGCCTTCATTTCCCAACGGTGCCAGAAACAGGCTTAGGGTCAGATAGACATCCAGGAAATAGCATATAATCAGCAATCCTCTAGCAGCCCTGTTGACGTCTGGTAGCACACTCACCTGCCAGTAAGGAGACTTCTGTTTTCATTTTTCCCCTTTCGAAGTCATGGCAGTTTAGAAGACATCTGCTGAGATCTTAGGTAACTGGGATTACAGCTGCCTTCAGAGCTGGACAGCCAGACAGGAAGGCTGCTGGCCAGGTGTCCAGCTCTAAAACCAGTTCCTCTGTCAGTAGCAGCTTAGAAGTGAGGGTTGCATGGTATGGGGGGTACAATATGTCCGGTTGCTGGCTGTGTCCTGCTGGAGTGAGGGGCTTATAGCTGGAGCAACAGCCTCCCTGTGTCGGTGGCTGACTGCTGAAGCCTTGGAGCTTCCTGCAGCCAGGAGACAACCCAGAGTTGGGTCTGACCCACCCTGGGAGCGCCCCTGCAAAGGAAGAGGAAGTGTCGTCCCTCCCCATCCCTAGCTGGGACTAGCAGCTGGAGCCTTGCACAGAATAGGAGCTCCTAGCTGCCTGCAGATTTCGTGGGGAAGATCAGGTTTCAGTATGTGACACGTTTTTCATGGTTGTGAATTCATTAGGGCCATAATGATGAGTTAGAAAACAAAGGGGGACACGAGGGTATGAACAAGTGAAAAGTAAATGGATTTGTTCAAACAAAAATCAGTGGTGATGTCTGCCACGCTCTCTGGAGTGGTTCACAACTGTGAGTGCCAACCTCTGCACAGACTGTCAAAAAGCAGGGCAGAGCCCCCAACTGGGTGTAAGTCCTGTAATTAGATTTCACCAGCCCAGTACTAAATGTGAGCTACTGACACATTATAACCATCTTACCATTGGGTCACAGACAGTCCCTTTGGGCATCCCAGTCAATCTTGTGACACAGGCAGGCTGGACTTAGTGATGGTTGGTTGCCATACACCCAAGATCACAAAAGATTCAGGTTGCTTTCAGTCACAAAAGACCACTCACTTACCCCAAGTCAATTTGTTCCTCTGATCTCTCACTGAAGACAATGCTTATGGCCATTCCTATAGTATACTAAGGATTTATTCACTAAGAAAGAAATGAGTTATTTACAGACTAAAGAAGGCAAATGTATATACGCAAATGAGTTAGTCTGTGGTTCCAAAAGATGCCAGATTTATAGTAATCTGTCAGCAGCAAATGTCCTAGGGCTAACCCAGGTTGACCCTGGGGATCTCTGCTTCTGCTTCCTTGCTCCAGCAAAGAGAGAGAGAAATTTTTCTTGTGTCCCTGTTTTATCCCCTTCTTCCAGCATTCAATGGATGGGCTTTCTTCCATGTAGTGCCTTCAGCAGTGTGAGAGGGCCATTAACCAAGTCTTTATATCATGATGTTCAACAATGGCCTATTTAGTTTTCATAGCCCATCTTGAGGAGTGGTGGACCATTCCTCCTGACTGGGTTCACAGGTTCAGAGCCAGCATTTTTAAAGTTATAAAGCAAAACGTACAGATCACCTTATAGCGTGGGATGCAGATATTACAACTGAAATTAATGCATGCTGCAACTTGCAAGCATTCCATAGACTTTAGACACTAATCCCATTCTGATAAATCTAGTATCTTTCTTGAACAATACTAACATACAGGTGAACTGATCTGGTTTCCAGTTATGAATTTGTCAGTGCTCAGCTGATGCCTACAGCCTTGGCAAGAGCTGGCATCTGGTCTGCCAGGATCACAATGTCAATGGTAGGAAGGGTTGATCTGGTATAACTTGCACCAGTCTGGCATTCAGTGAATGGGGAAGCATACTCTGACTGGAGATTCCTTGGTGACCCAGTGCAGCCGTTGGTGTAAATGCAACTCCTCTAATAGAGTCATAGAGTTTAAGGGCAGAGGGGACCACTGGATCATCTAGTCTGACCTCCTGTTTATTGCAGCCCACCAACACCACTGAGCACACTAAAGCCAATGAGAACTGTACCCACATTCACCTTGGTGATAAATTTAGCCTAGGGGGATGGTGAAGGAGAGGCGGCTGGCTCGTTCATCTCTCCGTGTCTTTCCTGCTATGTCCCCACCTCCACCTCCCTGCCCCTTGAATGCAAGTTACACCCTTTTTTTTCTTCTTCACCAATGGCAAATCAGTGCAAATTGCACTACTTTGCTGCTTACAGCTGTTTTCTTTCTTTCTTACTGCACTGATTGTATCGTCAGGCTCTTCAGGAAGAATTTTATCTGCTTGCTGCAGGCTGCATTTAGCTTATTGGTCCTAAGTACAGTGTACCTGAAGGTCTTTCCCATGGTGAAAGTCTCTCTTAGCTTCAGCTCATAGGAATATGATGAAGCCATCAGTATAGGTTCCCCTGCACTCACTGGAGCAGTAGTAGCTTCCCAAGCATTTTGCTACAGGGGAAGGAGAGTGGGGGGTGGGAACAAGAGCGTATCGTAAAACGAGTGAAAGTAGGAAGCTCCATTCTTTCGTAATTGCCATCTCCACTGGGCAGTGCCTGTGTCTGCATCTCATTCCTCCATTGCTCTCTGTGTAAGAACCCGAATGCGATCCTGGCCCTGCGATTGTCAGTGTGAGGTTTGGGGCCAGGATTTCATCCAGTCTGTTTATTGATGGCTACCTGAATGTTGCATCTAATAAAAACAGAGGAAACCTGCAAACAGGACAGTGTATATTGAAACAAACTAACCCACCTGTTTTCCAGCCTCAAATTACCTTTCTATAATAATGGCAGAGAGTCTGTGGGTTTGCCTGGGGAAATAAGGAATAATACCAAAAATTTTCTTTCTCCCATGTGTTACCTTGTAACATTTCTCTGTCTCACCCAGAGGATTGGTGCCAAGGAGAGACGTTGCTTAGTGTGTAGAACATGCCTGTCATGTAGCCTTTCATGCTATCCAGACTTATTCTAGTAACCCGAGTTCATATATTTCAGAGCTTGCTCTGTGTTGTAGAGCTGGTGCATGCAGGAAAAAGAGTTGGACAGCTGAACATTTTGTTTGGTGTCTGCTAAGGAGCAAACACACACATGCTAATGGAGGGATTAACAGCAGCGTACTCTAGAGTTTCCAGTAGAAAAGTAATTAAACTGAACTAGGATGGGTCTGGAAGATTTACATAGTTCTGAGTTGTTTCAAAATAAATGAGCACATTTGGGTGGATATAAAATCTAAACGCCGTGTTTGGCTCGAAGTACGGGACTGTGCAAAATAGTCCCATCTAACCTCATACCCACTTGATCTGAGTTCGGGTTTGAAGTTTGCTGTGTTTCAAACCTCTCATCGAGTTTGTGAATTAAAATCGAGGTGGTTAGCCCAGCTCCTCCCTGAAAATCGCAGCTCAACTCCACTCTGCTTCACCCCAGAAGCCGGGGAGCTGCTCCCACACGCAAGTCTGCCCAAGGAATGTTCACCTCTAGAGGCCCCAGCTGAGATCAAGGCCCCACTGTGCTACATGCTGGACACACACATAGTCAGACCCAGCCCTTGCCCCAGAGATTTGCAGTGTAAATTTTTAAAATAAAGGGTGGGAGAAAGGAAATATTGCTAGTCCTGTTTTACAGAAGGGTAACTGAGTCCCAGAGAGAAGACGTGAATTTCCCCAGGGTCCCACAGGAAGTCTGTGGCAGAGCTGGGAACTAAACCTGGTTCTCTTGAGTCCCATTTTAGAGCGTTAACCACAAGAACATCCAGCCTTGCGAATGTTCTGGTTCATGGGGCCTTTAAGTGAGCCTTCAAGGGCTGATTTCCTTTTGACCTTTGCAGGGTTTGTACAGCCCTAGCTCTGAGGCTGATGTTTCGGTATATGACCTCCTTTTATGCTTCCCCCTCTTCACTGGATGCTTCCCCTGCCAAACAAGCAGTTTCTTCTTCCTTGGCTCAAACTCAAAGCTAGACATCTGATGCTGTGATTGAGTCAACGTGTTCCTTCCATTCTCCTGGTGATGCTGTTTACATTGTGTGCTGCTGGCAATTGGAATCGCTCCTGATGGTTTGTGCTTCAGCACAAGAAAGGGACCTTTTGCAGTAAAGGCTCCCCTTGGAGCTGCCCTGACCCGTCCCTTTTAACTTGGCCTTCGTGGGAAGGGCCTCCTGTGCCTGCATGTGAGATAATACTCATGCTGAAATGCTGTAGATTTTAGGGTTTCATTGCAGATGCAGAGGAGTGGAGTGCGGAGGCTCCATAGTGGTTGGAATGGGAATTTGGCTTTGACCACAATAGGGTGTAGTCAAGATTAAAAATCCATTCGGGTTTAGCCTGTACTTAGAAGCCATTTCAATCTGGATAGTAACTGGTAGCAGCATTTCAGTCCTTGGGAGGCTAAATACAGGCAGAGAACCGGAGAGACCGAGGTACCACAAATGCCCAAGGCAGGGAATTGATTAGGTGAGCTATGTCCAGATGATTCTAGCAGGTCATCCATTCCCCATGCTACAGGGGAAGGTGAAACCCTGCCCCCGCCCCTCCAGATCTGATTCTTCAGTGTATGGGAGGAACCCAGGGATGGAGGGGTTTTAACTACCCTGTCTGCTGCAGAGGCAGCAGAACCTGAGCCTTTGGAGCTCCTGATGCATCCCTGGGCAGCAACATGTGGGAGTAGGGCTGGCCAGGTGAGAAGCTGAATCTAACCTATGCAGATCCACTGGCTAATGCCCCTTTTATAACAGAGGGGAGGTGTGACAAGTGTGCAACCTCAAGGGTGCTGCATCCTGGCCTAGGGAGAGGATGCCTTCCTCATTGGGGTGCCCTCCTGAGCTGGCCACTCAGGCATAGTCAGGATTTTAGCACAGAACATGCTGTGCTGCTGTTTCTTTCTCTGAGTCCTCATTACATCCTGCACTTTCAGGGCTGGGGAGTGTGGGGTGGGATGGATTAGGATGGATTAGGATGCTAGGATTATAATACTCTGCACTTACTGAAGATAGTGCCTTTCTTGCGAGATGCTCCAAGACACTTACAAGTGTTAATGAATTTAGTCTCACAGCACCACCGGTGGATAATGAAGTATTGTTGCCTCTTTTTGACGCATGTGGTTAGCTGATTTTGGGGTCTTGTGGACGTAGGTGCCGACTTCCCTGCTTTTCACTGGATGCTCAACCTGCCCTCTACCTCTGGCCCCGCCCCCACTCCTTCCCTTCCATGCAGCCCCACCCCTATCCTACCTCTTCCCATCCCTTCCCCGCTCCCATTCCAATCCTTTCCCCAAATTCCAACCCCGGCCCTGCCTTCTTCCCTGAGCGTGCCACGTTCCTGCTCCTCTGCCTTCCCTCCCAGCACACCGCCAAACAGCTGTTTGGCAGCGGCTGGGTGGGAAGTGCTGGGAGGAGGTAGGCGGAGGAGTGGGGACGTGCCACGCAGGGGTGGGGAGGAGGAGAAAGGGGCAGCGGGAGCTTGACTGCCAGTGGGTGCAGAGCACCCACTAATATTTCCCCACAGAGTCGACGCCTATGCTTGTGGATTGTTTCCACTAGGAGAAGAAATTGGTGATGGTCAGGTATTCCTTTGATACAATCCTGTTTGTTTACGAAGTCCTGTTTCCCTGAATACAGGAGGAATCAAACAACTGGAGACAGTTTCTTTGTTTGTGGTTCCAAGGCTCTTTCAGACAGCACTATACGAAAAAGCTCTCTCTTTTTTCTCAGGGTCATGCCGCCAGGGCTCCCTATCTGTGTCTGAAGCTTGTTTGCTCCTCTTTGTTTCCGCTGCTTTTTTTTTTTCTCTCTCTCTCTCTCTTTCTCTCTCTCTCTCTCACACGCACACACTTCCATCCATCAATGCCAGTTTCAATTAGGTTTTGCCCAACACGTGAGCATAACAGTGTTATTACCTCCATTTTCCAAAGGAGGAAAAAATGGGATGGACTTAGTGGGAAGGGTTACCCACGACTGCATAGGAAGTCTGTACCAGAGCTAGATTTAAGACCCACTTCTCCTTCCTCACCTCTATGATCAGCCACAAAACCAGCCTCCTTCCCTGACCCACAGCAACATGACTCTTTCAACATCTGGTTCGAACAGATCCTAACACTGCTGCACAGGGTTGTGCATGAGGTTTAATTTACTCATGTGTGAAAAGTACTTTGAGACCCTCAGATAGACCTTCAGATGGCACTGTTGGCTGAAGACATCTTTGTTTTTAATTTTGTTGCATTTCTCAACATGCTAGGGTGGAATGTGTAGGTTATTCACAGCACATTGCAATGCAATGAAGGGGCTGTCCTAAGTATTTTTAAGTTCTGCTCTCTGTGACCTGAAGTCATTTGATTTACTCTGAGTAATGCATTATTTTATTCCAGGTTCCACTGTATGGCATCCCGACTGTAAGCAGTCCACTAAGGCAGAAGATAAGCTACGGGTAAGGTAAACCGGAGGTAGACACTGAGCTCAGTTACACTCCAGATAATTTGCGCATATAGTAACTGATCTTTCTCCTTGTGAGTGTGATTTCCCATGGTTTGTGTTGCCTCCCCATGACAATCCTGGCAGCAAGTGCGATATTCTACTCTAGAGTTGCTGCTTCACTTCTTGTCTTCAGCATCTCCATGTATTCGTCACAATATATTGTTCCGATGAGGACAATGTTCACCTTACAGTGTGGCTCCTAAGAGGAGAAAATCTAATGGGAGAAATGTGAACAAAGCAAATGCATCAGTGAATCTTTTTATATTCGCACAGTCATGACATCTCTGTACCTTGTTTGTCAGCTGTGTTGTGTTCTTTAGAGCCATTTGCAGCATTATTCAGCATGGGCTGATCTTCCTTCACCGTCAAAATGAACCCTTTAAGCTAATTTATCCTGTTTTGAATGCTAAGAAGAAATATGCTTAATGCTAGAAGTGCCCCTCAATATTTAGAGCCACATTTTAAGCCAGCCTGAACCAAAACTTAAAATTTTTGTGGACAAACTTTCTGGATCAGATTTTTGATGACTTCAGTGGCGCTGAGCTGATTTACACCAGCTGAGAATCTGGCTGTGCACGTGAGAAGTGCAACAGGCCTTTGTGGGCACTAATGGATTAATTCACCATTCAGTCGTTTATCCCATTTATGTTTGCAGATGCCTGCTCATACACAGGCATGGAGGGAATGTAGGGTGACCAGATGTCCTGATTTTATAGGGACAGTCGCGATTTTGGAGACTTTTTCTTATACAGGCTCCTATTACCCACCCATCTCCCCACCCCTGTCCTGATTTTTCATGCTTGCAGTCTGGTCATCTAGGGGAATGTGCACACTTGGGAGCCTGGTGAATGTTTCTGGGCTCAGGTTTCAGAGGCTGCAGATGAAAAAAGGCCAAGAGACATTTTGGTGAACACACATTGCACATCGTGCTGCGTTCATGGTGTGCTCTGTTTGTAGTAGTTCTCTTCTTATGAAACATGATGCTTTAACAGATGCAGCCCGATCCAGCACTTGTAAGTTGTTCTGAATAGGCCCTTTCTCAGAAAAGATTTTTTCACTTCAAAACTGGGTTATTTTTCATCGGTTATTTGCCGCTGCAAATAACCATGTGACACTTTAGGCCTGTGGCAGTGAGACTCGGAGCTTAAGTCTACAGAATCAGACTCGTGTGACCGTGCTAAAAATAGCCATGAAGCTGTTGCAGCTCTGGTGGAAACTGGGGCTCAGAAGCCCGCGGAGAGGGTGGATTTCAGAGCCTGAACTCCAGTCTGAGCCCGAATGTCAGCACAACTATTTTTAGCACTGGCGTGTAAGCCCTTCAAGCCATAGTCTGTAGACCCGGGCTCTGAGACTGGCTGCTGTTGAGTGTTTTTATAGACATGCTCATAGGGTATGTCTGCACTGCACACACAGACGAAGCTCCCACTCAGGTTTCAGCCCAAACCCCTCTTCCATCCACACACAAATCAGTCTGTCTTGGGTCAGCCAACTCCTCAGGACTTGTGTCTTGGGACCCTTCTAGGGGGTAGGTCTGAGCCTGAGTACTGGTCCAAGCCCTGACCTTTTGCAGTGTGGACACAGGTCAACCCAGACGCCAGTCAGAAGGTCTGCATAGTGCAATATGTACATGTTAGCATGACTGTGAGACCAGGTCCAGCAATTATGGACCCAGGTTTACAATGCAGTGTGGATGCTCAGACACAGGGTTGGGAACGTCAAGTCCACAAGCCCAAGTCCCAGCCCAGGCTCAGTATGCAGTGTAGACATACCCTGTTTATCTGGCCACATGAACTATACATAATACTATAGTGTGGCCTAGTGGATGGAGCATTGAACTGGAACATACTTCTGTTTTATTCCTGACTCTGGCACTGGCCTACTGGGTGACCTTGGGAAAGTCACCTCACTGCTCTGTGCCTCAGTTTTCCCATCTGTAAAATAGGGATAAAGCTGCTGACCTCCTTTGTATAGCACTTTGCAATCTACTGATGGAAAGTGCTATATAAAAGCTAGGAATGATTATTATTGGGAGCTCATTCAGTCTGATTAGATTTAAACCTGATTTACAGCAATCAGTAGAAATATACTGGAATCTGAGAGAAGAATCAGGCCCACACCGTAGTGCAGGAGTGGGCAAACTTTTTGGCCAGAGGGCCACATTGGGTTTGCAAAATTATATTGAAGGCCAGGTAGGGAAGGCCTTGCCCCCAATCCGGCTCCCTCCCACTTCCTGCCCCCTGACTGTCCCCTCAGAATCCCCGACCCACCCAACCCTTCCCATGTTGTCCCCTTACTGCACCTTCCAGAGACCCCTAACCACTCCCCAGGACCCACTCACTACTCAGTTCCCCTGTCCCTGTTCCCTGACTGCCCCGACCCCATCCACCCTCCTGCCCCCTAACCACCACCCCAGAACCCCATCCCTATCCAACCCACCCTGCTCCATGACTGCCCCCTCCAGAGACCCCCCCAACCACCACCCCAGAACCCCACTTCCTATCCCCTCCCGCCTTACCATAGCTGCTCGGCGCGGCTCCGGGGAAGGACGGGGAGCACGCAGCCCCAGCCTCCACAGCACTCTCCGCGCGGCATGGCTCTGGGGGGGAGCGAGCGCACAGCCCCAGCCCCCCAGAGCACTGCCCGTGCGGCGCGGCTTTGGGGGAGGGGGGAGAAAGCAGCCCCCCCCCCCCGGAGTGCTGCCCACGTGGCGCAGCTCCAGGGGAGGGAGGGGAGCACGCAGCCCCGGCCCCCTGGATCGCTGCCCGCGGTGCGGCTCCGGGGGAGGAGCCGGGGGCAGCCTCCCCAGCTGAGAGCCGGACAGGACAGTTTTGCAGGCCAAATCTGGCCTGTGGGCTGTAGTTTTTCCACCCGTGCTGTAGTGTATGGGTGACACAATTAACTGTCTGGACTGAACAATGCAGATTCATGCCATTTGGCTGCAAATGTCTGTGGAAATTACTTTACAATTACAGAGAGTATAATTATTAAATAGTAGAGGTAGTCAAAAATTTTCAAAGATTTTGAATCTTTTTTCTCTGTTTGTAGTGAAATATTATCACCATTTTCCTCACCATAGGAAGAGAGGGGTTGGTTCAGCTTGGAAAATCTTGGAAGTCAGTAAGCATGTTGAATGTTCTCTCAGGCCAGTGGTTTTCATCACACTGAATTGTGTCATTTGTACAAGTATTGCTGTCATGACCAGCATATCACAGCATCAGCCAATACCGATTTTCCAACACTGTGACATTAGTATAAGAGTCACTTCTTCCAGGATAAATATAAGGAAGTGATTATTGCCCTAGTAACAGACAGTCTGGGTATTTTGATGTCTCTTCATCTAAAATTAGAGGGTGGAGACATGCCCGTATGTGAAGAGTGCTGTAAAACAATCAACCATTCCCTGATTAAGGACCATTGGGTTGAGCTGCTGGTGAACTGTTGGGTGGAAGCTGTTGTAGACTGTCAGGCTTCTAGGCTGATTTAGGGCTCGTTGCTCATTCACTGCTGTATAGGTGTAAAACAGTGTGTTCTGGCAGTGATTGGGAGTCAGACTGCTTGTATTTATTGGTATGTGGCTGGTATACAGTATGTTCCCTTGTCACTGACACTTTTAATTGTTTCAGAGTACTCCTTACTACATCACTGCCATTGCAAATACGCTCCAAGCTGACCTTTTAAACCGTCTGGCTTATTTCTAGTCCCCATGAAACTGCAGATGTTCCTCCCAAATATCTTTACTTTTTCTTTGCACATCCAAGCCAGCAAGTACTTTTCACTCAGATAATCTTAATTGAAATCAGTTAAATTAACAGAGACATTCACTCCTGTAGAATGTCAGAACACTGCCTTGAAATGGCAGATGAGAGGGCTTGTGACCTCGTAGTATTGGGCAGGACCAGATTTTCTGGGGACGTGGACTCTGCCCTGCTGGATTTCCTTTCCCTTTGAAACCAAACAGACTTATTGTTGAAGTGGCTTCAGAAGTCTGCAGCGAGCTCTCTTTCACCTCAGTGGCTGAACTGGAACACAAGTTGGTCGGTGCTCTCACTGACTAACTCTTAGGTCAAGGGAGGGCAGACTACGGCCCGTGAACCGGATCTGGCCCATCAGGGCTTTCAGTCCGGCCTGCAGGATTGCCAGCCCCGTGGCGCAGCAGGGCTAAGGCTGGCTCCCTGGTCCCATGCCTCTCCTGGAAGGGGCTGGCACCATGTCCCTGTGGCCCCTGGGCGGGGGAGGGGCAGAGGGCTCCATGAGCTGCCCTCGCCTGCAGGCACCGCCCCTCACCGCTCTTAATGTCCGTGAACAAGAAACCGCGGTCAATGAGAACTTTGGGGGTGATACCCGCAGGTGATGGCATCACGCGGTGGAGACACTTGCCCCACTCCACCCCCAAGAGCCACTGCCGGACATGCTGGCACTTGCAGGAGCGGCGCAGTGCAAGGGCAGGCAGGGAGCCTGCCTTAGCTTCGCTGTGCACTGCTGCCACCCCGAAGCTTTTCGAGGTAAGTGGCGCCAGGCCAGAGCCTTCACCCTGAACCCCTTCTGCACCCCACAACACCCAACCCCTTGCCCTGAGCCCCTTCCTGCACACTCCACCCCTTCCCACAAACTGCACTCCCTCCCACACCCCATCTCCTGTCCCAGCCCTACATTCATGGCCCTGCATACAATTTCCCTACCCAGATGTGGCCCCCCGGCCAAAACATTTGCCCCCCCTTTCTTAGGTGGAGTTCATAAAAACAAGGATTGCTTAAGACATTTCTCCCCATTCGATTTTTGTGTGGCGCGGTATGAAGCCAAAACAAGCAGGAAATAAAGCAACTCTACATAAGTACTGAGCTTTTCTTTAAAAAAAACAATTGTCTGCCAGTTGGTCAGTCTGTAGCTAAGGGTATGTGACATTGATGTTACACTGCACCCAGTTTGTCTAACTTAGTGAAAGGAGGGATTAGTAACTGTGTTGCAAAAGACCTTGAACTCTTGATGTTTTATGTGCTGTTCTGTATCCAGGAGAAACATTGGTTTTTTTTCACTTTTTTTTCCTCTTATATTTCATGGCAGCATTCCTCATCTGATTTCTTTTATCCAAAGAGTCTGGTTCTGCGCAGACCACGCTCTACAGAGGTTTGCTATTGTGTTTTCATGCAGTTGTTAATAGCCTTATTTACTGAGAAGATTTCCTTATTCTGCATTAGTGTCATCTGCTGATACTGCTACTGCTGCTGCTTATCTCACACAGCTTTCCTCGTCTTGCCTTCACTAACCCCTTGGAGCACAAACTTTGTCTTTCGCGTTATGAAATGCATCTCGTTTGTATTTCCTACTTCTGCTTAATTTGTTTGTTTAATATGAAAGGTTCTTGGGGGAGCGGCGGTTTTAAGCACACTAAAATAGCTTTTTGCTCTTTCACTTCGGTGTCATCATTCAGTGGTTATAGAAAGTAGAAGTGACAAAGAGTCCTGTGGCACCTTAAAGACTAACTAAAATTTTTTTAGAGCATAAGCTTTCGTGGGCTAATACCCACTTCGTCGGATGCATGCAGTGGAAGTATCCAGGGGCAGGTATAAATAGGTAGGCAAGAACCAGGTGGGAGATCACAAGGTTAGTCCAATCAGGCTGAACCAGCTTGTTATCTCTAATCAGGGAGGGTGAGGTGTTCCTCTAGCAGTTGAACTGGAGGTGTGAATAGCGAGAGAAGAGAAGCTGCTTTTGTAGTTAGCTAGCCATTCAAAATCTCTATTCAGTCCCAAATTGATTGTGTCAAATTTGCAAATGAATTGCAGCTCTGCAGTCTCTCTTTGCAGTCTAGACTTGAAGTTTTTTTGCTGCACAATGCTGACCTTTAAATCTTCTATGGTGTGTCCGGTGAGGTTGAAGTGCTCTCCTACAGGTTTTTGAATATTGCCATTCCTGATATCTGATTTGTGTCCATTTATCCTTTTTCGTAGGGACTGTCCAGTTTGGCCGATGTACATAGCAGAGGGACATTGCTGGCACATAATGGCGTATATTACATTGGTAGATGTGCAGGTGAATGAACCAGTGATGGTGTGGCTGATCTGGTTTGGTCCTGTGATGGTGTTGCTGGTGTAGATGTGTGGGCAGAGTTGGCATCGAGGTTTATTGCATGGATTGGTTCCTGAGTTAGAGTTATTATGGCGCGGTGTGCTGTTGCTGGTGAGAATATGCTTGAGGTTGGCAGGTTGTCTGTGGGCCAGGACTGGCCTGCCTCCCAAGGCCTGTGAAAGTGAGGAATTGTTGTCCAGTATGGGTTGTAGATCACTGATGATGCGTTGGAGAGGCTTTAACTGAGGACTGTAGGTGATGGCCAGTGGTGTTCTGTTGTTTTCTTTCTTGGGCTTGTCTTGCAGCAGCAGGCTTCTGGGTACACATCTGGCTCTGTTGATCTGTGTCCTTATTTCCTTGTGTGGGTATTGTAGTTTTGAGAAAGCTTGGTGGAGATCTTGTAGGTGTTGGTCTCTGTCTGAGGGGTTGGAGCAAATACGATTGTACCTCAGTGCTTGGCTGTAGACAATGGATCGTGTGGTGTGCCCGGGGTGGAAGCTAGTGGCATGAAGGTAGGCATAGCTGTCGGTAGATTTTCGGTATAGGGTGGTGTTGATGTGGCCGTCATTAATTTGCACCGTGGTGTCCAGGAAGTGGACCTCTGTGTAGACTGGTCCAGGCTGAGGTGGATGGTGGGGTGGAAGCTGTTGAAATCATGGAATTCCTCCAGAGTTTCTCTCCCATGGGTCCAGATGATGAAGATGTCATCAATGTAGCGTAGATAGAGGAGGGGCGTGAGTGAACGAGATTTGAGGAAGCGTTGTTCCAGGTCAGCCATAAAGATGTTGGCATAGTGTGGGGCCATGCGGGTGCCCATAGCGGTGCCACTGTTCTGGAGGTATATATTGTCACCAAATTTGAAATAATTGTGTGTGAGGATAAAGTCACAGAGCTCAGCAACCACTTGTGCTGTGGCATCATCAGGGATACTATTCCTGACAGCATGTATTCCATCTTTGTGTGGGATGTTTGTGTAGAGAGCCTCTACATCCATGGTGGCTAGGATGGTGTTTTCTGGAAGGTCACCAATGCATTGTAGTTTTCTCAGGAGGTCGGTGGTGTCACGGAGATAGCTGGGAGTGCTGGTGGCGTAGGGTCTGAGTACAGTGTCCACATATCCAGACAGTCCTTCAGTGAGAGTGCCAATGCCCGAGATGATGGGGCGTCCAGGATTTCCAGGTTTGTGGATCTTTGGTAAAAGATAGAATAGTCCCGGTTGGGGTTCTAAGGGTATGTTAATTTGTTCCTGTGTTAATGTAGGGAGTGTCCTGAGTAGACGGTGCAGTTTCTTAGTATATTCTTCACTGGGATCTGAGGGAAGTGGCCTGTAGAAATTGGTGTTGGAGAGTTGTCTGGTAGTCTCCTTTTGGTAGTCAGACCTGTCCATGATGACAACAGCACCTCCTTTATCAGCCTCTTTGATTATGATGTCAGGGTTGTTTCTGAGCCTGTGGATAGCATTGCGTTCTGCTCGACTTAGGTTGTGAGGCAGGCGATGTTGTTTTTCCACAATTTCTGCCTGTGCACGTCGGCGGAAGCATTCTGTGTATAAGTCCAGACTGTCATTTCGACCCTCAGGGGGAGTCCATGTGGAGTTCTTCTTCTTGTGCTGCTGATGGGATGGTGTCTGTGTATCAGTGCGCTGTTCTATGTAGTCTTGAAAGTATTCTTTGAGTCGGAGATGGCAAAAATAGGCTTCCAGATCACCACAGAATTGTATCATGTTTGTGGGGGTGCAGGGGCAGAATGAGAGTCCTCAAGATAGGACAGACTCTTCTGCCGGGCTGTGTATGTAGCTGGATAGATTGACGATACTGCTGGGTGAGTTAGGGGTACCACTGCTGTGGCCCCATGTGGCAGGCAGGATTTTAGATAGCTTGCAGTCCTTTTTCTTTTGTAGAGAGGTGAAGAGTGTAATATAGATCTCCTGTCTTATTTTAGTAAAGTCTAAACTAGAAAGTAGTTGTTCTGGAATAGAAAATTACAAATGAAAACACTACACTAAAGATCTGATCATATGAGAACTACTGTGACTTTACACAGCTGGTTGGGGAAATTTTCACAAACTGTGTTTAAGATTTTTTATGAAAAAAAAATCACTGAAATAGCCAATTCTGGAAAAGAGTTGACCAGCGCCAAATGAATATTTTAACTGAACAACTGGTTTTTAATTGTTTTGTAAAGTTTCTATTTTTGAATGGTTTCTGAGCATGGGCTGATTCATGTGCTGCCCACTAGCTCTAGCCACCATGTTGGCAGTGGCTTTGACCTGTGGCTTATCCAAGTTGGAGTTATGAAGCCTTCTGTTACCTCTTTGTTCTGGGCTGCTTTTCTTCCTACAGACTTCTCTGAGACCAGCAGGTACAGAGTGTTTGCTATATTCCTGCAGCATAGTTTTCTAGAACTGAATCCCGTTCACATCAGTGGAAAGAGTCCCATTCTTTTCAGTAAGAGTTGGCTTGAGCCCATGTCCAGTTTTCTCTGTGGTGCTCTGTTCCTGATTAATTCTTGGAAATGCAAGTCCTGAAACACTCCTAAATGTGGACCTTCCTGCATGTTAGTTAAAGGGCAATCCAACAATTTAGCATGCTTGCTAACAACTATAAAGATGCTCTATCACTGGTCTTGAAGAATTAGACTGAATGCAGCCAAATATTAAAGGTTCTAGATAGTAGTCTACAAAATGATTGCATTAGTCTGGTAGATTGCACTCAAGACTTTTGAATGGCTGTACACTTTGTGTGCATTCGATGATGAGATTTCAGATCAGTTGTATTGAAACCCAACTTTAGCCAAAAATTACAGGATAAAAAAATGAATGTTATCCAATATTTCCATATTAGAGAAACAGGAAATAGGTGAGTGCTCAGAGCCAAAAATAGAAAAACTGTCTCCTCACAATGTCGAATACATGGGATGTAGGTAATTTAGGATCAAATACTGTCCCCTGACTTCATACTACCACCTAATCAAAGTCAAGATCTGCCCTGATTTACACTCTGATTGTCCAGAGTGTGATACTTGGCAGAATTTGTCTCCATGTTCTCTCCATGTGCCAGATACACTGCAACCATCATTATACTATTTTTATATCAATCTTATTTTCTACTTCTTCCTCAGAAAAGTTGAATTTCTGTGAGGTAAAGGAATAAAAATCTTGCCTTCCACCATGATCACAATGGCCAAACTATGCACAGTGGAGTTCCGTTAAAAGGAACACAGCCTTAATTATGTATGTGTCTGAAAAGGTTAGGTTATGTGCTTGGTCCAGATAACCACACTGTTACCAGATTTACCTGTTACTTTGGGGTATGCTCATTTATTAGGGTTACTCTTTGCGGGAAGAGGGGAGTCTGTAATTCTGTCAATGTAGTGCTTGTTTCACTTGTATCCTCATACAGAGCTCTACTTCTCCCTTCTGCAAGTTCCCTCCCAATGGAGCTATCCTGCAGGACCTAGGTTCCCCAGAGCTGCGTTTTTCCAGTCCCCAGAATAAGATGAACACAGACATTAACAGTGTCTGAGAGGACTGGGTTAATCAGCACTCCCAAGCTGACCCCTTATATGTTCCTGGACTCAGTAGGCTGGGTTGAGCAGCACCTCCAAGCTGTCATCCTCATATGCCCCAGGTTTAGCACGTCCCTATTCCCACTTTCACGTTATAATTGTTCTGGTAATAACCCACTTGATGAGCAAACCCCACGGGACTTTTGGGCACTGCAGGGATCTTTAGCTTAGGTATGGGGAGCATTTCTGCAGAGCGAATGGGAAAGCCAAAAGAACACCTGTGGGGTAGGAGAGAAGCAAGCAGCTTAACCATGAAAGTTATTTATTGCCAGCTAATAACCATACAAGGGGAGCCAAACAAACAACATAGTTATAATATTAAATCTAACTTACATTTGATTATAAAAGTCAGGTTTAGATAACTATAACTGATCACAAAGGTCAGGGTCAGAAGGCTATCCCGAGAGAGAGCGGATTGAGTTCTCACCTCTCCATGAAGCTTGAGTCAATCAGCGTTCCCAGGTAGTGGTGGTAGCTGAGGATCCGGAGTGCTGGAGGCAGATAGAGCCCCCAGCACAAACAATCAGGAGAAGATGAAGTTCCAGTGGAACAGATGCAGATTTTGGACCCAGGCATCAGAACACTTGAGCATGGGTAGGGGTTTCTGTAGGGAAAGAACAATAGTTCAAGGCTGAACACTAGATTTGTTTACGGGTAAACTAATGGCTCAAGGGAGTATACCAAAATTGTTTTGTTCAGGCTGTTGTTTTGTTTTGTTTTGATCATTCCTGGCTATGGGCGGTCTTCCTTTGATGGAGCTCACAATGCAATGAGGCAGCTTCAGTTTTCTGGATACTAATAAAGGATTTATTACTAGAACTGCTTTTCTGGTCCCAGAGTTCAGTGCAGTTCTTGCCTTAGAATCTCTGTTCTCCATTCTGTGTGCTAATGGGAGATGCCACCCTGTCCCATCTCTGATGCAAATGAGGCTAGGGAAGTTTCATTAAACCTGTCACTTTTGTCTGGAGGAATTTGTGTGTGTCTCCCATTGCCTTTTAATTGCTTTTTGTAAGTCTTTCTTCAGTTCGGCTTTGGTTCATGGCGAGGCTAAAGAGGGGAAGATCTTTTGTGAGTCAGACAGGCTGGGTACTGCACCCTGGTTCCCCAAGAACACAGAGCTGATAGGTAACAACACGCAAGTTTAGATGCCTATTCAAAGCTTATCCAAAGCTTTCCAGTCTTCAAAACAGGGCAGGAAATCTCTTGGGGGAAATGACATTCATGTGAGATGTCCAGTATTTCCTGGAGCTCAGCTTGAAGCAAGATACTTTTAGTATTTTAGGCCTTCCAGTCCTAGTAGCAGCAGAGACCTAGACATATAGAGAGACACGCACAGACAGAAAACATGTGGAGTAAGTGGAATATTTCAGAACCTTGAGAAAGTTTAGCTTGGGCTTGATTCTAGCAATGGCCAAAGGCTCTGGGAAGCTGCAGTTTTTAATATTTTCAGAACTGGTTTGCTCATCCCTATTTGCTGTTCCTCCCTTTTGTGCCCAGTGATCCAATTCCCATACTTCATTTTGTAAATACAACCTCTCGTTTTCTCAAAACAGTAGTTAGTTCAATCTTGTTACGGTTTGTGACTGATTAAACCAATCATACTTCAACACAATGGGATGCATCGGTGCGTATGGAGGAAATTGGGGCTTTAGCAAGATCAATGCTCAAGAAAATCCACGGGTATATGATTTTGGACTCAGTGGTTGGAGGAAAAACAGTCTGTGGGTCTTCCAAAAATAAGTCACCCAATGAGAAATAGGTGACGTTCTCTTAGCCAGTGGCCAAAGTGGATAAATATTACAACCATCTAGCTTATGAAATGTCATCCTGGAGTTCATCTGCATTGAGCCTCCAGGGAACTTGCCAACCAATGAGTTCCCATCTTGGTCTGTAACAGTTCCAGGGCTAATGCAAGTGACGGATTACTACTCTGACAACTTCTGAAAACATGCATCCTCAATCTGATCGTACAGCTTCCACTCACATGAGTAGTCCTGTTGAAGCCAAAGGAACTTGTTCATGTACATAAGGTGTGCAGGATCATGGTGAGCCAAAAAAACATGATATTAGTTCTGTTCCCAAGTACTGCTCCTCAGTGCTTCTGATGCAAACAGAACCTCATGTCAATCACTCTATGGGTCAAAGTGATGCAGTGATTTCATATAATCACTTACCTACCATGGTGATGGGTGTTATAGAAAACTACATAGATATTTACAGTAGATGCCTTATAGAAACAAATCTTTGATCCGAGCATATGTGCCTAGGCTTAAGACCTAAATAGAAAGGTGTTATCTGATACAAAATGTATGAAGGTACCCAGCAACATGCAAGAATAAACTGGCTTACGCAGGGGAAGTTTGTCATAAATTATACATGCGCAGTAGTCTTTAAAAGCCACGTTTACAATCTCTTAAGAAAATTATGTATGTTAGCATTCTGTCAGAAGATAAAACCATGATAGTAGAATCGAAGAACATTGCGTGAAATCCTGCCCTCATTGAAGTCAGTGGGAGTTTGAAGGCCAGGATTTCACCCATAATTTTCATGGTGCAAATTTAACATAGGTGTTGGAGGAAGCCTTTATTTGCATGAGTAGTTTTGTGGTGTCGCTTAAGTTTGGCAACGACTAGTATGGAATGACTTGTCCTGAAGACCAATTTTGCTTCACTACACTTTGTATTTAGGATGGAAAGAAGTTGCTCCTGTCTGTGATCATGTGTGTATGTGTGCATTTTTTAAAACTAAACCACACCTGTTAAGAAAGCTGGTCTTTATGACTGCTAAATTAGCCAGTGAATGTGCATTGTAGACTTTTAGGGGAGGAAATAATTAGTCTCCCCGTGAATGCTCCTGGAAAGAGAAACTTGAAGCCATGATTAACTGGCAAAATAACAGACCTGCATAACGAATGCTTTCGGATTTTGTTTCTTGGTAGGTCACATACACCACCATTTATAATAATCACGATGCAATAGGAGCCTGATGCAAAGCCCACTGATGTAAATATGAGTTTTTCCCAGTGACTTCATTGGCCTTTGGATCCATGTCCTAAGTAACTCGTCTCCTTTGAAAAACATTACACTCAGTGAGACAAATGATCAAAGTAATCTGTGTTGTACTAGGGGAACCATAGGTTACTACTCTAGCAAAGTCGTGTTTAGCAAGTAGGAGTGATTGCAGAAAAAGCTAATTTCTAATTAGCTTTTATATGTACATCTTTACCACACTTGAACTAGCCTCTGTAGCTAAGGATCTTTTGTTTTCACTGTATTAGCAATGCTGTTGTTAAGTGACTTTGTGTAGAATGAAAAATTATCCCTTCTTCTGCAGCTGTTCTCACCACCTTGCATAATGAACTCAATCAAAAAACTAAGGCAGGTACTGTAAACAACACTGGCAGTGTCTTTTATAAAATAGTATTGCATCCAGTCAGCCAGATGTTCATGGGATCACTTCTGATCTGGCTTGCTTGCCCCCATATCTTTCTGTAGAGCATGATTCTGAACATCTGTAGCATAGAAAAGCATAGCCATCACATTGCAGCATTCTGTGATGTGGATGGCCCTTGTGTTTTTGTTTTTTCTTTTAAATAACTGATCTGTTTAAATGATGGGCCGTGCATGATGACCTAAAAACTGAGGTAAATCAAGATGAGCCAGCCTAAGTTGTATCAACTAATATTAAATAATGAATTGGGGCATATGTGTGTGTGAGATATGATAATCCAGAATTGACATACACAATGGCCCTTACAGAATTGCCATGAAAATAGCATGAATGACCTTTTGCTTTGATGACAAATGCATGAAGAGAGGAAAAAGAAATAAAAAAGAGATTGCTGAAGAGGAGGAAAATATGAAGAAGTGATGTAGATGCTTTCCTTAAGATCTGAGGCCATCATTTAGCTCCATTGATAATATGCATGAATTTGTTTGTTCTTACTATGTATTCTGAGATTTCCTATATCCAGCAAAGAGGTCTCAAATGTTTTTTGGGAGTGGGGGGTGAAGGAGGAGAAGGGAGAGGAGTTGTAGAGGTGGTGGAGATGGCTCTTACCCTCTTAAAAAAGGAGGATAAAGAGAACACACTGAAAATAGCAGGAAGAGGAGTTTAATGGAAGTACTGAATGGTTCGTTACTTGTCACCACTCGGAGTGGTGGCCACTCCTAGGGGAGTCCCTAGTCAAATTCTGCAGGGCCAAAAGTATTAATAATGTGCCAGAGTTGCTCAGAAAATGGGAGTAAATGGTGAAAGTAGCCTAACTTGCACCCATGTGGCCATCAGTAGGTGTGCAGAAGAAGTGTAACATACAGGCTGAGAATTCAGACTGAGATTTAGAAGGCACACTAAATAACAGGAAGTACAAAAGGGAGTCTCTGCTACTTCTGTTATATGCCCATTTCCATTAAAGTATGCAAGAAGTGCTCATTTTGCATACCCACTATGGGCTCAGTCAGAGTTATTCCGTTTTACTAATTTCATGTTTCTGAACCACTCTCACCCAACATACATCTCAGTTGATATCAATGCACAATTTTGACCCAGATTGTTTTGATACCTAGTATAGGTTTGTAAACTCACAAAGGTGAGTATGGGTCAGGGCGAGGGGTTAGTTACTCAGATAATATTTAGGGGATCGTCTACACAGGGACACTTAGGAAACTGAAGTGTTTTAATTCACTTACAAAGTGAATTAAGCTAAACTGAATTAAGGCCACTTTAATTTTGAATAAGAGCATTTATACAGGGGTTTAATGAGGTTTAAATAATCTAGATTAGATTAATTTTCATGAATGTCACTATGTAGACAAGCCTTGAGATGTAAGTTGTGTAAAAGTGAGTCAGAAAACACATGAAATTAGTAGAGCAGAGTAGACACGCTTGAAGATATATCTATACAGTGTGATACATTAAGAAGCATGCCCCTAGAAGTGCTGGAGTGTCATTCATAGATGAATAGTCAGGAACTATTCTAGACCTCTTAGGAAATGAGCCAACTGTAGCAACTAAGGTTTGGTCAGAGAAACAGCTAGGCTCCAGCAAAGCCACTATCTTTAGGGTAGGTCTGGTAAGGGTGGAGGTGAAGTAAGCCAGTATGCCCCAGTACTAGGGTGGCCCAGCTTCCCCCCAGTGGTAATTCAAAGGAGCCCAGCAGCAGCTGGAGTCCCAGGCCCTTTAAGTTGCCACCAGAGCCCCACTGCCGGAGCCCTGGGGTAGTGGTGGTTGGGCTCTGGCAGCTATTTAAAGGCTCTCGCTGCCTCTACCGCCCCAGCCCTTTAAATAGCCGCTGTAGCCCCGCCACCGCCACCCCAGGGCTCTGGCAGCAGGGCTCCAGTGATGATTTAAAGGGCACAGGGTGATAGAAGCAGGGGAGCCCTGGGCCTTTTAAATAGCCCCCGGAGCCCTGGGATAGTGGTGGGGCTCTGGGGGCTATTTAAAAGGCCCGGGGCGGTAGCAGCGGCTGGAGCCCCAGGCCCTTTAAAGCACCACCGGAGCCCTACTGCCGCCACCGCCCCAGGGCTCCAGCAGCAGGGCTCAGGTCCTATTTAAAGGGCCCCAGAGCATAGTGGCAGCCAGAGCCCGGGGCCCTTTAAATTGCCAAGCGAGACAGCCTTCACCTCTTCCGGTAGAGGCCACGCCTCTTCCGGTTGAGCCCCCTTCCCCTCTGGACTCCAGAGTACCGGTAAGTCCTTTAAGTTACTTTCACCCCTGGGTAAGGAAGCAGCACATATTTGACTATGGAGCAGCTGTCAAAGGTACAAAGCTTGAAAAATCCAGTGTGTGTGTGGCAAATGCCCTATGGCAGAGTAGGAAATGTGTTTAGGAAACAGCTGAAATTCATCCTGTGTAAACAGGAAAAAAAGGGGGCAAGAGAGGCCAGTGTGGCTAAGAAGGGATATAGGGGGTATTTAAAACAATGGCAAAACTTCTGTCTCTTAAGAGGACAGTTGTAAAACTAAGCAAGCCATGCGATGGGGACAACTAAGGAAACCACGACAGTGCTGATCACTGGATTTCCAGAAGTACTTTAACTAAGTTTGTTGGGACAGGATTGCCGTTGTGTTCTGTGTTTGTACAGCGCCTGGTACAAAAGGATCCTTGTCTGGGAATGAGGTCCCTAGGTGCTAGCACAATATAAATAATAGCAACTAATGAGAAAGGGTCTTCAGAGCTTTGGAGGAGATTGAATGTGAAATTGGTGCACTCAGAAAGAGACCAGGAATATTGGGTATCAGGAATGGCAGATCTGGCCAACAGCCATTTTACTAACAACCAAATTGATGGGAATCTAATCAACATGATTGGATCGGAGAGCAGAAGAAAGGGAGAACTGAGGAAAAGGACACTAGGCCCCTAATCCTGCCAGTGCTTATGTGCATGATTAACTTTCGGCACTTAGTCCTGCCATTGACTCCAGTGCAATAACTCCTGTGTTTAAAGTTAAGAGAATAACACTGTTGGGCCAAGTGGCTGTTTCCTGGCAACTTCTGATTCGCTAAAGTAATTATTAAAGCCCCTTTTCCTTGATGTACAAACTTCTGTCTGTCTGTTTCATTCCAAAGAATGTATAGGGATAGAGAGAAGGAAAGAAAAGACTGTAGTTTCTCTGAAACTCACAATCTGTTTGTACTTATTAGAAAAAATAAATCAAAAAGACAAATCTTGGAGCAAAACCAGAAGGTGAGTAATGAGGAAGATGCCTGGAATTGCACCTCGGCTATTTAACCTTGTTCCTTATGCTTTATAATAAAAACAATTGCTTACCATGGCAACTGCAACAATTTGCTTCATATGACCATATGATTCCACTCCAGCAGCAGTATGAAATGTCAATGAAATGAGTTTTAAAGGGAATAGAATGTCTCTCATTAACAACCTGATATTCCCGTTTAATTCTTGGTGTTTTGGGGTTTTGTTTTTGTTTGGGGGCGTTGTTTGTTTGGTTAATATAAATAATTTTTCTCTTGGTTACGTTATGGGAGAAGCAGAAGAGGAGTTGGAGCATCTTCGCAATTTCTATGCTCTCTTCTTGCAATATGACATTTTTAGCTACTGAAAGGGTCCAAGATCCAGCTGAAAAAATATGTTCAGATTTGCTAGAGAAAGAGAGAGAGGACGGTATAGACTGCTGCAGTTGATCTAACTCCTTAATTTTCTTGGTAACTGTTCCAAGTCCTTGATTCCCCCAGTGTCCCCAAATTCGTGGATTTCTTTGATGGGTTTCCTAAAACACATCTCAAATCAGGTGTGAGCTGAGGAATAGTCTATTCAGCCTTTTTTTTTTAAATAGTGCCCCGTTAGTTTACTCACTATAAAGTAAAAGCTGAAAGGACCTTGGGAAAGTGGCTGCTACTTAGCTGAAGGCCCCTTTCAGGAAATATCTGCTGAGAGATAAGAAAGCCTCACTGGGCAGATACTTCCTGTATGTGATCTGTGAGCCACGCTGTCCAGTTTCGTTTTTCTCTTCAGTCACTGCTCCCTTGGTTCTGTGTCACAGCCAACAAGTAACAGGAACAAGTTTACCAAGATTTTAATTGTTCAATGACATTAGAGTAAAATACTCTACTGCACTCAGCCAGAATCAGCCACCAGCCAGCAAGTTGCTTCATGCTTTAGGGAGCTCCTTTATTTTGCATCTGGTCTGAGAATATTGTTGTAGATTTTTTGATCTTTCAGGAGGAGGCAATATGGGCTTTGATTTCTTCAAAGAGGAATCTTGGCCCTGATCTAGAACCCACCAATTTCAGTGGGAGAATTTCCATTGTCTTCAGTGGGCTGTGGATCAGGCTCCTGGTGTGTTCATTTTTAGTTCAAGACAATTTACTCTAATTCCTTTAACAATGTGCATACTGCTTCCTAGGCTTAGAGGGAATTATCATACATCGAAGAGCATTGGTAGCTTTATCATACATCGAAAAGGAGATCAGGGAGATTTTTGGCTCAATAAATGCATTTCTGTTATGGAGGTTTGAACTCAGATACTTGATGGTAGCAAATGAATTTCTTTATCCACACTGCCCTACACAGAGGTAATATCACTTGGATATTGAGGAAGTGCCAGAAGCTGCCATTCAATTTATAATTGCACTTGGTTAGTTACCAGTGTAAATAACTGCACAGGATTCAAGTTGCAGGGCAGGGGCACTAAATAGAGGCATTGTAGAGTGGAATTTCAGCCTGAACTTTACCTGCAACTATTGCACCTAAATTGGTTGCGTGGATTGTTAACTATTCCAAAGGAGAGCGTTTTCTGTCCCTCTACAGTCCAGCATTAGGCCCAATTCTGCACTCATTTACGTTGATGTCGTTCCAGTGACTAAGGCTCCGATATAGTGAGTGATAGCAGGTAGGTAAGCTGCTGTGCAGCCCACTTGCATACTGCAGGATTGGAATCTTGCTCCGCACCAGTGGAACTGAGAGAGGTTTTGCCATTTGTCAAGTAATGTTTTCCAATAGGGACATTGACAAAAATATCCTGGAGTGCTCCTACAATGCCTCTGTGAGATGTTTTTTTGTTCATTATTGTTGTCAATCTTTCTTTTTCATAATGTGCCTTAAGATTAAGAAACTCCCTCCTCTCACACACACCACCACCCCTACCCTGCCCCTGCCCTAAAAAAAAAGAGAGGGAGAAAAGCCATGCCTGCATCACAAGGTTGTGAAATTTCCTGGAATGCTGGAGTTTGCATTTACATTGTTCAACTTCAGTTCATTTGAAGACAAATGAATCTTTCTGCCTTTTAATAATAATCTAAATTCTCAATGATATGTCTGTGGACAGATCACTTACAAGTGAACATTTGTTTTACAGCCTACAAGAACATCATCTGAAAGTATTTATTCCAGACCAGGCTCCAGTATTCCTGGTTCACCAGGCCATACTATCTATGTAAGTATAATTTCCTATTTGTAAGCCACTGATGACGATATAGAAGCTGGGATTTTCACTACTCCCTTAGGGTTTTGGAAGGCCAGTTCCCATTAAAACTAATGGGAATTGGATGCACCAGTTCCGTAGGCATCTTCGTGGAATCTCAGACCCAATGTTTGCGTAGCAGAGTTGTCATAAGCTACACTCTGCAGAAGTTGTTCACCCAGAGTTGATGCTGCTGTCAGGTGTAGTAAACGCATACCAGATGGCTTTGTGAAAACTGACAAATTCAGAGCCTTACTCCCGTTCTAGTGGGTCAGAAAAAAGTGCGGGGGGGGGGGTCCAAGAACCTCAGAACAGCTACTGCATAACAGGGTATTGTGTATGTGCACTACTCCCTCTACTGGCCAGAATCGGACTGCTCAGCACGGTGTGTCATGGGCCCTCTGCTGCTAGGGTAACCCACACTAGGAGAATCTGGAGCCAGACACACTGCTTTGCTGGAGCACGGAGCCCCCCACCTCATCCCCAAAAGCACTGCCCGTGTGGTTCCAAAGAAGGAAGGAAGGCAGGGGAGAGGCTGGGAGTAGCCTTCCCAGCCGGGAGCTTGGGGGCCGGCAGGCTGTAGTTTGCCCACCCCAGCACTAAATCCTGGAACTTATGGAGGATCTGCTACGCTCAATAAAGCTTGCCAGTAGAACAGAGATTTTGGTCCTAGAGGGAAGATTTCTTGTAAAAAACGGAAGTGTTGAGCATCTATCTGTTATTGCCTTTACAGTGCTAAATATGGGGCCATACTCTACAATTTTTGCTATGCTACTCTATTTTGATGGGTTTTATATTCACAGAATAGTACAAGAGCCCTGTAACCCCTTCCTGAAGGACCTCTTTTCTTCAGGACTTTAGATGATCTTGCTGGATATATAGATTTCCCGATGGATCCTTTTTTTCCTATGAGGCTCCCATAGTATCCCAGAAATTAGAGATGGAAAAGCTCTGTTAAATCATCACCAGACTAGGAATGTCCCAATATTTTTAAAGGAATGCTAGTCCTCTGTTTTTATTTATCTTTCTTAATTGGAACTTACCTTGGTATCTGAGTGCAGGAGATGTTTGTTTCCTTTTTCTGGCTTCAGAAGTCCCTACATCCAAAAGAAACTATCTTCTTAATCTGTACTATTCATCTTCCAAGCCTAAGAAACAGGGATGTGTGTCAGAGGAATATCTAGGGGAATAACAGGGTGCATGCTGTGTTTTAAGACATACAGGGCACAGATCTACTGGTGGCGTGCGGGGTATGTGCGAAAAATTGACTAAGGGGTCCAATCCAGTATCCACTCAAGGCAGTGCTAGTTTTGCCATGCACTTTACTGCAGGAGCAGCAGCCAGTAAATTAGACCCGTTAAACAGTGCTGATTTGAAACCATATAGTAAAATCTGGAGTGTTGACAGCATGCTGACAACTGTAGCTTCATAGACTTAGACCAGCTTATGAAACTCACTCCTTGTTATCTGCAGTCGTGGGCCCATTCAGTGCTACTGCTGTACATTGGTATAAAAATGTCTGTTTTACCTTGCACTGCATCAACAATATCCTGACACATTCTCAACTCGTGTGTGTATGTGTGTGTATTTAAGAGCTAAAAGTGCTTAGGTCATTTTTGTTACAGTCAAACAAGTTTCAGGTAATTTTTGGAAAAACCATTGTTTAACTATTTAAAGGAGTTTTTAAAAACAAAATGCAGCATTTTGTGAGCTCTAACTCAAGAGATTACATGGGATTCGCCATACCAAATGGGCTATAATGAGAGATGGGTGGCTAACTGCTATACAGCTCTGAAAATTTGTGTGTCAATTTTTAATGTGGCTGGAAATGAATCTGCGTAGAAACTGACCAACCTAATTTTACTGTTCATCTTAGTGAAATGCAAAAGGTGTAAACGCAGTATAAGAGATTAAAAGGAAATTAGATATTTAAAGCTCATTCAGTTTCAGTAACTCAGGGTGTTTCCATAATGCAGGTAAGAACTGGCAATGTTTTTTTTAAAAAATCTCAACACTCTCCTTTTAACCAAGGAAATATAAGAACAAATGACAGCTTTCTTGTGTTTTTTTGGTGTATCTCCTTATATCACTTCCCTCTTCTTGTTAGTGAGTGAGCAGCTCGCTTTGGAGCTTATTTCCAAGGTTGGCCCTCCAGGTGCAAACTAGCCATGAAATCATACTGTGAAATGGATGTCAAAATGTTTGACATCTTGACAACATCTCTTAGCCAGACTCACAGATACTATGGTGGTGGGTGTCAAATAAAAATGTACGTAGATGGGGATAGTTCTGAAGACACCATGCATCATTTTGTTGCTGTGTTTTTTTAAGCTGCAGTCTTGTTTGCCTTCTGTTTCATTTTAGGATGTTCTTTCCTCTAATGTAATGAAGGTGGGAAGTAGCTTTCCCTCTTAAGAATGCCATATGCAATTCTCTCAACATCTCTGTGAGCTAGGAATTATTGATCCACATTTTGCAGGTGGGGAAAAGCCAAAGCAGAGAGGTGAAGTGACTTGCCCAAGGCCATGCAGTGAGTCATTTGCAGAGCTGGGATTTTGACTTGAGGACTAGGAACCATGAGCACCTATTTTCAGTCTATATTAGACCATGCTGCTGCTTGCCTAAACTCTCAGAAAAACATTCTGTGCTATTAAAGGAGGCATGATGCTGGAAACCAGTCAGTCACTTCATTCATTAATGGACTGGCAACAAGGGTTTTCTTTAAGTGCATTGTGAAAGCAAATTCCCCCAAAGCATGAATTGTATAAAATAGAAATTATTAGTGCGTTTGTGTGTGTTAATTTATCTTCTGTCTTTGACCTTCAGGCAAAAGTAGACAATGAGATCCTTGATTACAAGGATTTAGCAGCTATTCCCAAAGTCAAGGCCATTTATGACATTGAACGTCCAGACCTAATTACTTATGAGCCATTCTACACTTCCGCCTACGAGGAGAGACAGAGTCTTGGAGAGGTAATGAATTCCTGAGCGACCTGTTCTGTTATACGCTATCATTCAAAGACAGCTACGCTTCTGTCCTCTTTTGAAACCGTTTGTAACTGACACTATTCAATGCTGTTGTTGCTGCTGTTCAGTCCAAGTGCTTGCATCTATCTGGTCCATGTTTAAAGGAAGGGATTGTGATGTTGACTCATACCTCACATCTCATTGCGAGACCAACTGCAGAAATAAGTGTGTGGCTGCTCTGTATATCTTACTCTCAGTTAACACCAGCAACTAACTAAGGGGTGGCAGGGTGTGGTTCTTCCTCCATGTATATTCGTAACTCACATTAACTATTTGTTGGCTGCTTACAAGCTCAGTGCATGAGGCAAACACAACTCCGGTGCTGTGTCACATACAATAACTCCTCACATAATGTTGTAGTTTATGTTCCTGAAAAATGCAACTTTAAGTGAAACGATGTTAAGCGAATCCAATTTCTCCATAAGAATGAATGTAAATGGGGAGGGTTAGGTTCCAGGGAATTTTTTTTTTGCCATACAGTTCAGTACTATAGTTGGGAGCTTTCCCCACCTTACCCCACACAGGCACAGCCCACTGGCACTGCAGACAATGAGGCAGGCAAGGAGGCTGAAGGTGCTGTAGACTAAGAGAAGTAAGTTGCGCAGTGGCAGCTTCTCCTACTCTACAAGCACCAGGGGTGAAGGGCTCAACCCTCATCCCGCCCACTCCACCCTTTCTCCCAAACCCCCACCCTTAACCTGCCTCTCCTCCCCCAACCCCACTCTTCCACATGCCACATCCTCGCCCCCTACCCCGGCCTCCCCTGCCTCCTGCCCGCTTCAGTCAGCTGGTTTGCGGCATTCAGGAGGGATGGGGGAGGAGCGAGGACACAGTGGGGAGGCTCCTCCTCCTTCCCCTGCCTCCTACCCACAGCAAACCAGCTGATTGCCAGGCAGAAGGGAGAGGGGAGGCATACTGCATCCTCCCTCCTCCCCCGTCCCTGCCTGCACGCTGTGTCCTCGCTCCTCCTCCCTTCCCCTCCCTCCTAAAGGCCGCAAACCAGCTGATTGCCTGGGCAGGAGGCAGGGGAGGGAGGAGGGAGGCTGTATGCCGAGTCCTCATTCTTCCCCCCTGCCTCCTGAACGCCGCAAGCCAGCTGATTGCCGTGGGCAGAAGGCGGGGAGAGAAGGGGGAAAGTGCTGATCCACGGTGTCTGCGGGCGGGCAGGAGAGCATGGGGAGGCTGTCAGCTGTGGACAAAGCAGGTGGCCAAATGACGTTGTAGCGAAGCATTGCACAACTTTAAATGCAGCATGTTCCGTAATTGAGCTGAAACGTAACATCGAAACAATGTTAATCAAGAGGACGTTAAGTGGGGAGTTACTGTACCAAGTATATCACTTTAATGCACTGATGTTCCCAGTGGATCTCCAGGGTGCCAAACAAATATCACAGCAGTGTGGGAAAGAAAGAGTTGACAGCACTGGTATTTTGACACACACATCTCATGGGGAAATAGAGGCCCAAAGTATTTTTCCAGATGTGGGACAGAGGCAGGTGAGGTGCTAATCATTCATATAGATATGTCCAGAAGGCGCATTGGCTTGCTCTATAGAAGCAGTTGTTTTCTGCTTTAATTGCTGTATCTGCCATTTGATAGCAACCTTATATCCTGCATCAGTAAAAGCATCTGGTCTCTTTTCTGAAAGTTGTGCTTGAAAGGGTGCAGGTTTCTTTCTGTTTTGCCAGGTGATCTTCCCTGCTCATAATTGCACATTGGTTGTATTGCCTTCCCAAAACCCAATATGTTGGATTCTAAGGTCAGGTCTACACTACTCGCCAGATCGGAGGGTAGTGATCAATCTATCGGGGGTTGATTTATCGCATCTAGTCTAGACGCGATAAATCGATCCCTGAGCACTCTCCCATCGACTCCGGAACTCCACCGCGGCGAGAGGCGCAGGTGGAGTCGACGGGGGAGCAGCAACAGTCAACTCAGAGCTGTGAAGATGCCGTGGAAAGTTGATCTAAATATGCCGACTTCAGCTATACTATTCTCATAGCTGAAGTTGTGTATTTTAGGTCGATTCCCCACCCCCAATAACCACCAATGTAGACCAGGGCTATATAGATTGGTCATTTCATGCCTTCTGAGGGAGTAAAAGGCACTTTCAAAAATGAAGATCTAAACAGATAGCGGGACCAAATCTGCTCTGCTCCACCCTGGCAATCCCTATGGCCTCACTGGGTGTATTTGAGAGCAACATTTGGCCCATTGTTTCTAACAGTCTCAGAACCAAAGGAGGAACCAGCCTTTCATACAAATTGTGTATGTGCTTGGCCTACATGCTACTGCCTCTCACAGCAATTTTTATGCCAACGGTTGGCAGAGCATCTACTTCTTCCTTCTCTAACAATATGGAGGAAATGAGCCTGAACTGAACTGAACCTTATTTGTCCTATGGGTGTGTAAAAGGAGATCGGGTGGAAAGATGACATCAATTATTCATGTTGGGGGAGACTTTTTCTGAGGCACTGGTGGCATTTAGGCACCCAACTCTGTGTCTTTGAAAATCTTTCCCGTTAACAAATCAGTCTGCCTGCCCGTGAATGGGAGAGTTGGAACATCCTGACCATTATCACTAAGGACCCTAGTTTTCTCTCTGTTGTATTTGCTGTTTACATAGTTCACAGGGGCTGTTCTCTTCATATGTGTGTACCATTAAACTACAACAACGGTGCAGGGGAAGGTCAGCTCAGGAATTTGGTAATGAATTACAGAACCTTGCACTTCTAGTCCAGGTTGGTGGTGAATCTAACTGATGGCTAATCAGAGCTGTGTGTGAAATGAATGGTGGTTTCTGACCCCAGATCCCAATAGATATGAGCCCTCCTTGCAAAAACCACCAGCAGAATCAACACCAGTTTGTCCCCTGATGGTCACAGAAAAGAGACCAGAATGGACTAGGGGAAATTAAGAACTCTCTCCCCTTGGAGGGAACATCCAGTCACTTTTTTGGTGCTCTTTGATAAAGCAGTGTGGCGGAAGCTTGTTTGCAGCTGCCCATATTGTACCTGTTGTGAAAAAATAAGAGGCTTCAGAAAAGTCTCTTTAATCCTATGCTTTTCAGCATTACTCAGTTCACTTAAAAAGAAAAGTAATAGAAAGAATACAGAAATAAGGGGGCAGCATTGGCTATTGGCTAGGTACTGGCCTGGGAGTCAGGAGACCTGGGTTCTGCCACTGACTTCTGTGTGACCTTGGGCAAATCGCTTCACTCTTTATGCCTCTGTTTCTCCTCCCAGCCCTTGTCTGTTTTCTCTTGTTAGATTGTAAGGTTTCAGGGTAGGAGCTGTCTCTTGCTATGTGTTAATACAGTGTCAAACACAGTAAGATCCCAATCTTGGCCAGGGCCAGTAGGTTGTGGTGTTAAATAAATTGCTATTGTTAAGATATAAGAGAAGATACATACAGTCATGGAGAGGAATTGGGCTCTGGATGAAAAAAAATTTACACTCTGTATATAAACTAATGATACATATTTCCAATCAACCATATCCCTCTTGGTGGAGTGTTTGCATAGCATTTTAGTCATCAGTAAATGTTATGTGAATGTGTGAACAAAGATTGATTTTTATTCTAAAAACAATTTCAGTTAACAAACTTAGTTAAAATTTCATTGTAAACTAGCCAGATAGTCTAGCGTACTGGCCTGACTAAAGTCTCTGGTACTTAATTGAGTACATCTCCCACTGACTTCATTTAGAATTGTGCTTAATTAAGGACCGCAACATTTGGCCCTAAGAAAGAAGTAATTTCCATTGGTACATCAGTGACATGCCCTTAATTGAAGGTTTGGCAAACGTTATGCTTCCAAGATATGTGGCATCACATTTCACAGTAAACCTCATTTGCCATGCAGCTCTATATACTTTGGGCACGGTAAATATTTTTGGAGACATCTTATGGGTAGTGAAAACACATTCATTAACACTCTGGGTTTTGAGGTAGACATTAACAACCACAATCTCGATAAATATTTAGTACACGGAATAACTAATTAAATTAAACAGGCTGCTAAATTGACTTTAGGATTTAGGTGTGATTAATACATGTTCAAACTGAAATCTGCATTTGATCAAAGCTGTTTACTGACATGATCTCAAACACTTTGCATTGTGCATTCCTGGTATTTCTTCGAATGACTGCTCATGTCCATTCAACTTCGGTGCATGGGCTCGCCACATGCGCCACTGCTGGAAGTTTTTCCCTGAGCAGTATCTGTAGGGGACCGGCTCTGACACCCCTTGTAGTGGCACGTATATGCCGCAGCATATAGAGTATCGCCAACTCCCTTTGCCCCCGGTCCCCAGACGTTAAGCCCTGTGATCACTGTAAAAGGCCCATGCCCATTAGCTATCCACATAACTGTTGTTTACGGTGCTTGAGTAAAGGTGACATTAGTGATACATGCAGAATCTGCAAGTCCTTCAAGCCCAGGACGAAGGAGGAGCAGGACATTCACTTGAAAGCACTCCTTATGGCGTCTGCCCTTACCCCGATGTCAGAGCAGTGATCTGATTTGGCGCCGAGCGCTGTGACCTCAGTGCGCAGCGTCCTGCCGGTACCATCTGCACGGCACTGGTACCCTTCCATGGCTCCAGCCAAGAAGCCCATGAAGATAGGGTGGGGAAGGTCTCCAGCTTTCTGCAAGGGAAAGGACAAGTCTGGGGAGGACCGAGGCCCTGTCTCGGGCACTTCTTCACCCCCTTTGGGATTGCTCAACCTGAGCTGGGGCCCAAGGTGTAGCCCAGCCCACTCCTGGACAGCTAACCGAGATATCCTCAGCAGCTTCAGATGCCATCCACTCTGGAGGCCCTGCAAGCGATGCAAGAGATTGTCCCTCTCAGCACTGCCCACTCTGGCCCCTGCAGGGTCCCAGTCATGGAGTAAACCCGCGTTTTGACCACCACAGTCTCCACTTCTACTGCATCCTCCCCATAGCCGGGGACATCCTGCCAGCAGTCACCGTCTCAGAGCCAACATGCTTCTGACCATGATAGGCAGAAGCTTCGCAGCCCCATCCGGTCTCCGATGTCAGGGTGTCCAGATCTACCCATACCTTGATGACAGGCTCGTCAAGGGCAACTCCAGGTTCAAGGGGACATCACGATGTTGCTGGTTACGTGCTGTCGCCTCGGCCTGTTGGTAAATGATAAAAAATCCACGTTAGTTCCAGTATAGAGGATAGAGTTCATCTGAGCAGTGCTTGTCTCAACCAGGGCTTTCATGCCGCTGGAGAGATTCACGGCATTGACAGACCTCATCACGGAAGTCTCCGCTTTTCCCTTGACCACAGTCAGCGTTTGCCTGCACCTCCTAGGTCACAAGGCAGCATGCACGTGTGGGTGCACCACGCCAGGCTCCGGATGGAACCCTGCAACAACGGCTGGTGATGGTCTATTCCTAGTCCAGGGACCACCTGGAGAAGGTTATCACCATCGGTACTTACCTCGCTGCGATGGTGGACTGATCCCAGGGAAGTCCTGGAAGGAGTTTCCTTCATCAATATTCCTCACTCAGTTTCGGACGCCTTGGACCTCATATGGGGGACACACCTCAGCACTCTCCATACCCAAGGTATGTGGTCCCCAGAGGAATTGGACACTACATATAAACGTCAAAGAGGTCACGGTGGTGCCAGAGCATGTGTGGTCTTCCTGCTTTGCCAGTTGGGCAGAGTGATCAGAGTCCTCATGAACAACACAGCCTTGATGTTCTATATCAACAGGCAAGGTGGAGCGTGATCCTCGGCCCTCTGCCAAGAGGCATTCCGTCTCTGGGACTTCTGCATCAACCACAGAATCCACCTAGAAGCGCGTCACCTTCCAGGTGCCAGAAACATGCTAGCAGATCACCTAAGCGGGGACTTCTCCTCTCACCACGAGCGGGTTCTCCACCCGGATGTAGCCAGCACGATCTTCCAGAGGTGGGGAACTCCCCAGGTGGATTTGTTTGCCACCAGCCGGAACAGGAGGTGTCACAGGCTTTGTTCCAGACGGGGTCTGGGCAAGGACTCCTTCTCCAACATGGGCAGGAAGCCTGATGTACATGTTCCCTCTGATTCTGCTCATCAGCAAAGTCCTAGTAAAAATCAAGAGGGACAAGGCGGAGGTTATCATGATTGCCCCAGCGCGGTCATGCCAGCACTGGTTTGGGACGCTGTTGAGCTGGGCAGTGGTTCCCCGTAGCCCCTGCCAGACCGACCAGACCTGCTGTCACAGGACTACGGTCGCCTCTTGCACCCCAATCTCATGTCCCTCCACCTTGTGGTGTGGATGCTACATGACTGTACTTTGAAGAACGGACCTGTTCAGATGGAGTCCAACAGGTCCTCCTGGGGAATAGAAAACCCTTGACAAGACAGACTTACCTGTCAAAATGGATGAGGTTCTCCCGCTTGGCAGCCAAATGGGGCATCTCCCCTTCGCATTCTTCGGTGCAGTTGATCTTAGACTACCTGCTTCATTTGAGGAACCAGGGCCTAGCACACTGTCAAGGTACATCTGGTGGCCATCTCCGCCTTTCATCCGCCCATCCAGGGGCAGACAGTGTTCTCCCATGACATGATGATCAGGTTCCTCTGAGGTCTTGAGAGAGTTTCCTCAAGTTCAGTCCCCAGTCCCTCAACTTAGTTCTGTCCAGGATCACAGGCCTAGCCTTTGAGCCTATCCTGATGGTGATGACGTTGGTGGGGCGAGTCTCCGAGCAGTGAACCTTGACCTCAGAACCGTCATACACGGTCTTCTAGAAAGACGTGGTCCAGCACCAGCTTCACCCAGCCTTCCTTCCCAGATGGTGTCCACTCTCCACATGAGCCAGGATATCTTCCTTCCGGTCTTCTGCCCTAAGCCCCATGAGATTAGTGAAGAGAGATGCCTCCACACTTTGGACATAAGAAGGGCCCTGGCTTTCTACCTAGATTGGACAAAGCCTTTCCATAAGTTGACTCAGCTTTTCATCTCTATACCTGATAGGATGAAGGGCCTCCCGGTGTTCGCTCAGAGGATTTCTAAGTGGATTACCTTTTGCATAAGGACTTGTTACCAGTTGACAGGGGCCTCTCCACCGCTCATCATCAGAGCCCACTCAACTGAAGCGCAGGCATCCTTGGCGGCCTTTCTGGCATACGTTCCAATCTGTTGCATCTTAACAGATGTCCTAGAGTCCTCAGTGTACACATTCACGGCCCACTATGCCATCACGCAGCAGGCCAAGGATGGCGCTGGGTTCGGCAGAGCTGTGTTGCAGTCTACCATGAACTCCTACCCTCCTCTGAAGGATACTGCTTGGAGTCACCTAAGTTGAATGGACATCACTCAAAGAAGAAGAAGAGTTACCTTTTTCCATAACTGGTGTTCTTCAAGATGTGCTGCTTGTGTCTATTCAACAACACGCCCTCCTTCCCCACTGCCGGAGTTTCCGGCAAGAGGAAATTGAGGGTAGAGGGGGCCTGTGGTGCTCTATGTATCATGGCATATGCGCGCCACTCCAGGGGGCACCAGAGCTGGTCCCCTACAGGCAGTGTTGAGGGAAAAACTTCTGGCACCAGTGCATGTGGTGAGCACACACACCTAAGTTGAATGGATATAAGCAACAGAACTCGAAGAACACTAGTTACGGAAAAAGGTAACTGTCTTTTACATCATATACCATATTACTTAATATTCATATTGTATGCCAATAGCAAAAAGAGAAACAAAGAGAGGTGGGTTGTGACAATCGTCATGACTCAGCCTTAAAAATCCAAAAAGGAACACAATGTCACTTTCAACCCAGCCTGTGGCAGTGAGTGGTGCACATAGGGGCAAGAGGGGAAACCTCAGCAAGGAGAAGCAAGGGCAAGGATCACACTAAACAGATAGAATCAGAGGGGTAGCCGTGTTAGTCTGGAATTGCAGAAGTGACAAAGAGTCTTGTGGCACCTTAAAGACTAACTAAAACTAAGACTTTAGTTAGTCTTTAAGGTGCCACAGGACTCTTTGTCACTAAACGGATAAGATCTGCATTTTAATTTAATTGTAAATGAAGCCTCTTAAACATTTAAAAAAACCTTATTTACTTTACATGTAACAATAGTTATAAACTTAGCGAGAGAGACCTTGTAAAAACATTAAAATGTATTACTGGCATGCAAAACCTTAAATTACAGTGAATAAATGAAGACTTCTGAAAGGTTGCCGACTCCTGGTCTAAGGCCTTGCCAACACAGGATCTACACATAGTGCCATAGTGAAATGAGCGGTTGCCATAGTTGCAGGGGAACGCATTAATTTTCTTGGCACTGGGCAGCACATATTTGTGGTGTTCATTGACAAGGGCTGTCCAGTTAAGCAGCGATCCATCCTAACGTATAAAATTGGGGATAAATCATTTCCCTGGGCGTACTCCTGATTAGCTGTGTCCCTCTCTGCAGTTTGTTGTATGTGACTTTTAACCTGACATTATAAAAATGAAATACGATAGACTTGCATTAACTTTCCATTGGGCTTTAATTGGTTTTGTCACGATTCATGGGAAGGACTGTATTTTTTACAACATCCATTTGATACAATTAAATTCAAAATAAAATTTGCTACAATCCCTTCAAACGAGAGGGATCATCGTTGTAACCCTCACTGCAAAAGTCCAGTGGGGGTTACAACAGTGCCAGTTTAAGGTACAGCAGTTTTGCTGAGTGCTGCAATCAAAGTCCCCTATTGGGAACTTACCCATGAGTGTTTCACAATATAATAGACAGTCTTATTCACTTGAGTTTCTTTTCTGTAGCACACAGAGTTCAGTGCCATTTCCTCTTATAAGCTCTGTGGGGTCTGCTCTCCCCTCACTATGCAGAGAGCTCCAGTTATAGCCCTGTGCACCTGGGACAGGAGAATGGAGAGTAACCCTCAGGTATTTTCCATCCCTCCCCCATGCTCCTTTGCAATGAAACTTTATCAGACTGAATTCTTCTCCCCTAAATTGTACAGAAATCCCATCAACATATATAGGGCCAAGCTATGAGTCACCTCGGAGAAGGTGCAGCAGGGAGGACAGGAGACATGAAACTTTTTCTCTTGCACAAGATTCAAGCACAAGTTTGCTGGCAGCCCCAGCCCTAGGGATACAAACTGATGACGCTGTCTCCCCCGTGCACCAGCCTCTGGGCGCTGACTGCTCTGAATTTTGGAACCTATTTATCAGGCAGAAATGCTCTACAGCAGCAGAGCAGATGAAAAGCTGTTTCAGATGTCTCTTGAGCAGCTGCTCTGCCCCTTATTTCCTCTTCTCTGTGGTTCCAGGCACAATATACTGAGGGTAACATTAGACTTGCTTCCTTTTAATCATTTTAAAAATGGCTATAATAGTCTCTCTCTAATCTATTCAGTTCATTCCTTGATAAGTTCCTGTACTGTCTTTTTAAAAGTCTGTAATGAAAAAAGTTTTCACATAGCACCATCTAGTGGAGGCCAGACAGCTAGTAGTTTAGTTACAGTAGCTATGGGAGTTAAATTGGGAAGTGAAGCTAAACTCAGGATGCAAAGTACTGTGGGTATTACCTTGCTAGCATAATAGATACGCAAGTAGGATGAAATCATTTTGTAATCTATAGTGGCATTAGAGAGGTTTGTTTGACAGGGAGGGCATAAATATACATCTGGGCTGACCTTTAAAGATGTTTATAAGTGTTCCAAATGTTCAAGCTATACAAAATCCACAAGTCTGCATTTTTTTCTCCCACCGTAGTGGCAGTTAGGTCTCTGGACTTGTGGTGCATTAATTATTGGGGGATGTTGCTTTTCATCAGTATTTCCTTTATTTCAAGAGACTATAGCACTGAAGGACCTTGACCACCTAGTGCTGCTTAAATCACCACTGTTATAATCTGCAACGACTTTTTCTTGAACCTGTCTACTGCTTTATGAGAGAGAGACCAGCCCAATAGTTCTAAAGCAAGGGAAATTCTCACTGAAGTCAATGAAAGTTTCACTAATATCAGGACTACAGGCTTAACTCCAGAAATGCTAAAACTACTATTACCCCACCAGTAAAATCACCCACGTAGATATGGTGTAACAGTGGTGTGTGATGATCTAGCAAATCACTTAAGATCTTATGTAACTTTAAGTATCTGAGTATCCCTATTGGTTTTTAACAAACTATAGGTGAAATCCTGGCTTTATTGAAGTCAGTAGGAATTCTGCCATTGACTTCAATGGAGACTCGTTTGATCACAACTTCTTTTTTGAATCAGTTTTGAAATCATCACTTTCCATTTGCACCGGTTTACTCCCCTGAACTTTTTTCATTTTTGCTTCTAAATATGCCTCTTGGTATATTTTAAACTGAATAGTTTAAAGACTTCATAGTGTGGTAGAAAGCCAGACAATGGTCATATAAAGCCATGTGATAAATTGCCCATAATGAAATGTCATGTACTCAAGCCAAAACAAGTTACACATGTATCTACGTACTTTTCATTCAGTGACACCAACCCCCCTGGAGATTACAGTAGTGGAGCAGGGAGTGTGTAGAGAAGATAGCTTTATTGCACTTCATATCCACATTGTCTCACTGGTCAGCTGATGTGTGTGTGTGTGTAGGCCTGAGGGACAAACATGCATACTTATTACCAGTGATTTTGCGTACGTTTCATACCGTTACCATGGTATGTTATGACAGAGAGGCCAGAACCAGCAGTTTTATTGCTGAGACACAGTCTTTTGAGTTGAATAGTTTTGCAATAACTGTGGTATTATTTAAAAGCATCAGCAGTGCCTGTGTTTACTATAGCAGTTAAATAAATAATGCTAATGTTTAGTACGTATGAGAAACATTTTAAATTCTAATCTTTAGGGAAGGAGAGATTGTCTTGTGATGAAAGGCATGTGATTGGGAATCTGATGTGGCTTTTACTCCCAGCTTTATCACCAACTTTCTGTATAACCTTGGGCCTCATTTAAACAAAACAAACACCCCTCCTTGTGCCTCAGTTTCTCCATCTGTATACTAAGAAGGATAGCACTTCCACAGCCTTGCAGAGGTGTTGTGAGATGAAAGATGCTAACAAAGAGCAATGTAGTATATTTTTTCTGTCCATTTCCTTCAAGTATATGTAATCCCAATCTGTTCTCTTTCATACATAAGTATCAAAGAGCATGAGGCTGTTTTAAAGAGCAAGCACATTAAGGAAATACTGTTGACAAGGCTTTGGGGACAGGTTGACCTTGGCCAGAAGGGGCGTGGGGGAATTTCCTTGACACTGAAAATGGGAAGTTGTCCTCAGTGGCATTGGAACCATTTTTATAGTGGGTGTTCTGAAAGCCATTGAGCAAAACTGTAAACCTATATGATGGAAACCACTTCAAACCGGGGGTACTTCTGCACCTCCAGCACCCTTAGTTCCAACACCCCGATTGTCCTGTATCTCTGATGCCACTCAAAGCCCTTAGTTAAGATGAATTTACCTTTGATTTCCACTTTAAAGCTTTCTGCATAACAACCACAGTTATTACATTCATAATACCTTTTGATTTTTCATCTTAACAGCTACTTATAATTACCAACAGTGTTAGATGGTTCAAAGACAACATTGCAGGATATTTGACTGAATTAATCATACTTGCTTTTTGGTGGCCAGAAACTTAAGCTGCTTCAGATCCCAGGCCCTGGGCAGCATGGAAAAAACCCAACATCAGGGCTAAAATGGCCCCAGTTACTCCTGTGCTGTTGGGGTCTAAACACACCTTGCTGTGTTTAGATCAGCATTTGCTGGCAAAGCAGGAGCAAGCCTGTTTCTGTAACATTCTCTCTTTCGTGTCTTGCAGTCTCCAAGGACACTGTCTCCCACCCCGTCTGCAGAAGTAAGTCTGATGGAGCCCTCTGGAGCAATATGTCACAACTGCTAGAATTATTGCTGCTGGGAAGTGCAGTTATTGATTGTTCTAGGCAGCCCAGTTCTATTTGCTATTTACATAGCACAGCTTTTTTGATTATTGAACGTACAGGAAAATCAAAAGAAAGGACATTTAGTGCTAGCTGTCCGATTGCTATGAAGAATGAAGCCACTGCGGGATTTGATGTCTGCAAAGCAATGACATTTATCAAAGCCTGTACAGTAAAGGTCACTTTCATGAATTCTTCTTTGTTGTGGCGCACAGATCAGGGCCCAATCAGGAGCTGTGCTGATTTACAGCAGCTGAAGATCTGTCCCTAGTCATTTGAATACTGTACACTGCTTACCATTAAAATCTTTGTGAGAAAACGTTACTGTGGCATTCCTCTAGAGGGTACTGTGAAGGTAATAGTGACACTAAACACGTGTTAAGGCATTTGTCAAGATTTTAGTTGCTACCACTATATCTACATTGTCACTTGTTTTGTTTTCTTAAGTAAAATGTACACTTACCTCTACTTGCTTCCAGTTCTCTAGTAATTTTATGAACATGCTTATGGTCTTGGAGTTTGCCAGTTACACTTCTCGCACAGGAAAGGTGTATTGCAGGGGGATTGTTTGCTCTTTTTGTTCCAAGATTTACAAAAGTGACCAGTGATCTTGGATGCCTGTGTTTTTGGATGGCCACGTAGGAAACATTCAAAAGGGTCTGATTTTTACAGGGTGGTATCTGAGCCCTGAAAACCAGGCCTTCTTAAGGAGTCTCAGGATGAAACACACCAAATCACTAGTCAGTTATGAAAATTGAGGCATAAGTGTTATCAGAATTCAGCCTGCAGGTCAGATGGAATTACAGGACTCAGAACTTACCTTTTAGTCTTTACAGCGATGGAGTCTGAAAGAGCTTTTGATGACAGATAGTACTGTATGATAATGAAACAGACATTAAGATGAAAGGATGTTATTCCTTTAGCAGGTTCCATTGCCATCTTGAGGCCATTGAGAGCCAAGTATAGATGGAAAATTGTCTGGAATGCACTTAAGCATTTTTATTATTATTATTAATTCTTCTAATGCTTCTTATTCTTCAGGGTTATCAGGAGGTTCGGGATCGAATGATTCACAGGTCAACCAGTCAAGGTTCTATTAGTTCTCCAGTGTATAGTCGACACAGCTACACTCCCACAATGTCACGCTCCCCTCAGCATTTCCACAGACCTGGTAAGAGCAACTGTATCAGCGATTTACAACGTGAAGCATTGTATTTTTTATGATGTCACTTAATGAAATAGAGAAGAAGCTATGAATTGTTTAGCACTGAAAAACTAGAGGCAAATTTTAAAAAACTCATTCCTATTTATTCTTCTCATTCTTTGACAAATATAATAGCAATTAGTGTGTCTTATGGATGATAAGTTCATTGTAAATTACTCACCTGTTTTATAACAAAGTAGAATTGGTAATATTTTTATGTATTTGAACACAAACCATTGTTTTACTTCATGAAATTCAGGATAGCTGCCTGGTGTCTGGAGGAAAACGATACATCTTGAAAATAAAAATCATGGCCTGAGTTTCTAAAGTGACTAGTAATTTTGGGTACGTAACACCTTTGAGACTCCTGATTTTCAGAAAGTGCCGAGCACCCGCCCTCTAAAAATGAGGCCCCTATAAGGTGTCTCAAGGTGGGCACCCAAAAATTCAGATACCCAAAATCACGAGTCACTTCTGAAAATTTAGATCCATATTTGCCAAGTAGAATTTCTTAATTAAAAGCTTAGTTAGTTGCCAAGGGCTACATTGAAATAATATGGAATCTAATTCACTCAGAAATAATACAGTTGAATGTAAAAAACAGACAAATATACACACTGCTTCAGGTTCCCAGTGCATTCATAATTATTCGTTATATATATGAAATGTATGTTTATGTTTGGATTTTTATAAATACATGTTAGGCACTCATTTTGTTGAAATGTGGCTCTAAAGGTTATTTTTTAATATACTCTTCCAGATACTCTTCCAGTGTTCACATTATATTGATGAAATAAAATCTTTGTAATGAAGTTTTAAATTAAGCAATACTCATACAGCCATATTCCCATCACTGTTTACCCAGCACCAGAATGGTTGGGATACCAAAAGGCCATATGTGGTAGGAGCTGTATTTTTAAAAGTAGGGATCTATGAAAGAATGATCAGTGTAGAGTTTGAGTGACTTAATTGTCTTCTAGTAGTCGAGGGCTGAAAACTGCTAGTTACCTATATAAAAAAATACTTAATTTTAAGGACCTAATTTCGTGATTGGGACAGAATATCAATATTGTATGTTACAAGATGCTGACAAAATAATGATGTTTTAAGATGTGCATTGTAGTTATAACCAAAGGAAGCTGACAAAGTATGAAAAAGCTGCAAACTTCTGTTCAGTGCTTTCAGATCTCTTAAGGTTTTTCTCGTTTGTTTATGTCACGGATTTGGACAAATCTGGGCTTTATTCCAAAGTTTATTGTGACACTGAGTTTCACTGTTTCAGTTAAAAAAATGCCATCTGTGTGTAAAGTACTTACCTTTGGAACAATCGCTCTGTTTGTATGTTCCCCAGCTTTCCTTCGTAGAGAGGAGCTCAAGCCTCAAAGTTTGGATGCAGATCTGAAATCTGCCTAAGTTTGTGGGGCACAGAGTATTTTGGGGGCTTTTGTTTCAAGTCATAGCTTCTTAAATATCACATCTTTGGCTCATTTCCCAAGAAATTTTGTTTTATTCACTTGTTTCTGTTTTATACATAATACCATTTTCCGTTAACTTTCTTATTTTTTTATCTTTCCAGCATGCTTTGAACTAATCATTTGTAATGCTCTCTAATTCTCTCCCTGCATTACTGGAGTTGATCAGTTAAAGCAGTACCTATCTCATCACCTTGTTGTTGGCAAGAACACAGATACTTTTTGCATGATTAAGCTGAGTTCCCCTACATAACTTCTTGCTTTGTCTAGCTCTAGGGCAACCCTTGAGAAAGAAGTGACCCACTTTGGAGTAGTCCCTTTTTGTTTATACTGTTAGCACATTATATTTCTTTAAGCAATTCGTGCTTTACACATTTTGCAAAAGTTTGCAGCCTTTTTTCTCCCCTACCTCAGCTGCTCTTTGGAATTTCTTAAAACAATAGGAAACATCTTGCATGCTTCTGGACTGCTGTGGTTTGGTTAGACACTTATCAAAACAGCTGCTTTCCACATTAATTTGGATTCAGCGTTTGTGATATTTGCATGAAACTAGCAGGCTATTTTCTGGTAAATGAGTAGCTCTATGTGACAGAGAATGTTATACTAAATGAGATGTGCAATATAAATCTGAGCCTGTTTTCAAATACTTCCTACAGCTTTGCATAATATTTTTGAACCCTGGTATTACTTTAACCTTTTGTCTTCCTACTTTTCAGACTCTAATTGTTCAGTGGTTTCTCCTTTGAAGCCTCTTTCCCTGCCTCTTATTTTTTGTTTTTTCTTTGTTTTCGTTTGGTCTTGCCCCACGATTCCTTGCTGCTGCAGAGCTGCTGTCTACTGGTGTGCAACGGTTGTCATACCTGCGCACTAGCAGTCTCAGCTCCACCCACAATGACTCCCGCCCTAACTCCCCATTCCGACACCACTTCATTCCCCATGTCAAAGGTAAGGAGCCAGGCCTTTCCAGCTAGAGCCCTACAGAATGGAGATTTATTAGCATTTGGAAAAAGCTAATAAGATGTATCTCCATAAAGTGGCCATTGGCTGTGTAGCTCTCAGCATGCCTCAGAATGTGTCATTACACCTACAACTGTGTTAGACTGACATAGCATCTTCTCTCTGAGGAAATATGTCATTTCTAAGGGCCCTAGTTAGAGTCAGAATCTATATTGCATATAATAAATATACAGGAAAGCATCATCATCAACCACTTAGAAAAGAGATGTACTGAATTTTGCTTATTTCCATAACAGTCCATAATCCACGTAGGACCTCTCATGTCCAATTTAATTCTTATTAATTCTGGATCCTTAAAATATAAATATTTAAGTTTAAAACCTCCCGCTAGTAGAGTCTGGATGAGGTCAAGCCAATTGAGAATACTGAATAAAAAGCTTTTACATCATGTAAAAATCAATGGCAACAAGGAAACTCATCACTGTTAATTATGATGGCACTGATTACTTGTCTGACCAAATGTTGTTAAAATCTCTCTCCTTTATTTTTAATCTGAGATTGTTCAAACTCTCTTTTGTAGATTTTTCTTTTTGTAGGGGAGGGGGATTTAGTGTCTGCTTTCTGCCCTTTCCATGAGCTCATTCCAGATAGTTAACCTCTATTTCTGCTTCTTGCCTTCTGTGAAAGTTGTATTTTATTTTCATTTTTACTGGAGCAGAGGCCAGCTGGCGCTCTCATTTCCCCAACACGCTGGTGAAATGGAGAGTATCGGTTGGATGAGGAGGTCACAATTTACATTCGTTTTGAGAGCTCCGGGAGGAAGCAGTAGCATGAGCTGATCATTTTATATTCCTGTTCTGTTGACCAATGCAGACAGCATTGGTGTTGCCAGTAAAAAAGTTTTAAACATATTGTTGCCATGGTCTTTCAAGTAATGCTAATAGAACTCAACCTTCTATTTCCCACAAACACTCAGGTCAATGTTACTGATTTTGATCCTTGTATTTGTGTAGATTTTTTTTATTAATATTCACTTCCAACTCATTCCTTCCAATTCTTTCAGTTGTGTCACAGTAAGAAATCTCACTTCGTACGTAAAAGATGGGGACCCTTAAAAATAGATGCACTGCTCATCTCAGCATGCAGTTGATCCATAAACTTTGCAATTTCAACATTCTTTTGCTGTAAATCTAGATTAATACTCACACTCCTTCCAATGGCACTTCTCTCCCTTTTCCATTACTGTTAAGAGAATAGCTTTTTCAACAGATAACACAGGAAAACTCTCTTCATATTCCTTCCCAATTGTTTTCAGTCATCTGAAAAATAAGAGTCTTGGGGGTTAAATCAGCTGACAATCCAAATTATCAAATGGGACTATTGGAAAAGGGCATGTTTCCTAAAAGATAAATGTGTAGCAAAAAATAGATGATTCCACCATTGTACCAGGAGATTTTGTTTACAAAACTGTGGCTTAAGTAAGATTCATTAGGTCATATTCTTAGCCGGTATAAATCAGCATAGATCAGCAACGGAGCTATATTGATTTATACCAGCCATAGATGTGGCACTTTGTTTCAATTTCAATTTAATTTTTTATCAAAGAGGGGGAAATACTTCACTGTAACTGATCCAAAAGAAAAATGTTTCCCTGTCCTCAGTTGGACAACATGCCTTAACTCCAATGGGAGGTGAGGTCACTCAGCACCTACAGAACACTCGGAGTTTCCCCAAAGATTGAACCCAACCTCAGTTCTTAGATCCCGGGAAAAAGGGTAAAAAATTATTTACAAAGCTCAAAATACCAAATTTTACTTTGCATTGGGCCTGATTTTCCTGTCCCGCCAGTGTAAATCCACTGAAGTCAATGGAGTTACATTGCTGCAAAGCCAGTATAAGCGAAGAGAGAAGTAGGCCTGATATACTATACTGCACACAATTAACCTACAATAATCTGTGCAGGCAGGTCATTTTACCTAAGAGACTAACAAAGACGTAATGCTTTATCTTTGTAAGCTGTATTCCAATTGGTCGGCATGTAATTGGGCACATAAAGTGCTAAAATAATGAAATCCAAGCATCATAGAAGCAAGGATTCATAATAGGGGTTAAATGATGTAAAGTACTCAAAAGTGAGTAAGTAACCCTTTTGATCTCTAACTCACAGCGCTCATTGGCTGAGGCTGTAAAAGGCTCATGATGACAGACATTTTTTCATTAAATAGAATCTAGGGGCACATGTGCTATCTCTTTATATGCTCATACTGTATGATTGTACATGTGTGTACGTAGTATTACATGGAGAGATTATATAGTTTGCATGATATGTTTTTTTTCTTTACATTTCTTTGACATACCAAATGTGTTGGGTTAGGGTGCATCATATGGTACATGCTGCTCACTAATCCATATTTATATCTGAGCTGTTTGTTAGCCAGTGATGAGATAGGGCTGGGTATCCATATTAGATTCTGAACTCTGCCTTCCCTGTGTGATTCCTCTATGTCCAAGTACCTTTCTTACAGATCTGTGTAGCAGAGCACAGGGGAGCTGGCATTGGCTTCATAGGGTCTAGTGAGAACTTCATGAATATGTAGCCATATAAGGTGTCTTGTCTATCCCAGGTGTCTCCTTGTCAGGGTAGATGTTGGAGAATAGCTGCATTTGACCACTACGCTTCACATTCAGATAATTCAGGGTAAAAAAAACCCCTCAGTGATCCCCAAATGGGCATTGCAATCCTGTCCATGGATACTTTGAAATGATAAATACACTTGGCCAAATTCAAAGGTGAGATGTAAAGTGAATTCCCATGCACTTGCTCAGACTCTCTGGCCTACCTACTAGTCTGTGAGGGCTGTTGTCATAGCCATGTTGGTCTCAGGATCTTACAGAGAAAAAGTGGGTGAGGTAATGTCTTTTATTGGAGCGACTTCTATTACACAGAGCTCTTCCTCAGGTCCTATAAGCTTGAAAGCATGTGTGTCTCACCAACAGAAGTTGGTTCAATAAAAGATTACCACACCCACTTTCACTCTTTTGTATAAGGGAATCTAAACTGATGTAATTTTTATGCTGAAGAGTCAGATGAAGGTGTACATTTTCTCTTCTTTAAAGTCCACCCTCCTGTTTGTTAGCACTCCTGGTGTGTGCAGTACACCAACATAAACTCACTTAGGCCTGGTCAACACTTAAAGTTTAACTGTCATTAAGGAGTGACTTAGTTATACCAGTAAAAGCCCTAGTGTTGACACAGTTATATGAGTATAAGGCACTTTATACTGGTACAACATATTTTGTTTTGCCAAACCAGAATAAGTTATACTAGTATAAGGACTTTTATGCCAATATAACTATGTCTACACTGGGGAAAGAGGGTTGCTGCTTTAGCTATGCAGCATATACAAGCACAAGTCCAAAGGCAAAACCTTGACCCCATTAAAATCAATGGGAAGCTCCCATTGACTGGAATGGGGCCAGAATTTTGTCCCCTCTGCCTGGAATTTTTCAGAGGTCTTCAAGAGCATTGCAGAGCCCCAGCGGCTCCTGGGTGAACTGGGCCTCTGAGTTTAGAAGCATCATTGTGTGAGAGGTCACATGCCCTCCCAAAATGTGCCTGGTGCAGTAATGGGGACTTTAGGCCTGTGTTACCGCACGGTGCCATGTACACACAACCTCGATGTAATTCAGAGCACCATTCCCAAATGCCTCCCTGTGTGGTACTGACTCCAGTGCTCACAGGCTGTGGCCGAAGTTGAATGCTCTAATGGCCCTACCCTGGAGGAAAGCTGTGCTTTGGCTCAGTTTCCTGGCTTTCTGCTCCACATAGGAAGTAGAGGCCAGAAGTCCTTATAAATTGGTGAACGGTGGCTCACCACAGCCTGAGAAGGGCTGCAAGCTGGCAGGAGTTGTCCTGGCATGTCAGTGCAGTGGTTATTCAGAGGTGCAGAGTCTCAGTTATAACTTGACAAGGATCTGGATGTGGCTGTGTATTTGTTAGTCTGTGCCTGGTTTTGTGAGCTTGGCCCTATTTCTGCATGTAAATCACCATAAAGCTCTGGAGCTGACTTAAGAGGGGCTCCTTTGGTCATAGGCATCCCAGAATGCACTGGGGTATGCGCCAGGTATGGTATTCCCAGACTGCTGGCTGCAAGCCAGCCTTGCAAGCAAAGAAAGTAGCAGCGGTAAACAAGATAGAGGGAAGCAGGAGGATAAGGAGTCTACGTGAGAAAGGCATGTACAGATTGCCATTCAGTCAGTTGTGCCTGTATGGGTGGAGCCAATGCTGGGCACGTGAGAGTACAGAAGGGACCAGAATCATGCAATATTATACAAAAGTTTTTCCTGATTCTAAATGGTGATCAGCTGATCCCTGAATCATAAGGTACCTGAGCTTAGGAGGAGGATTAGTTAGTGAAAAGGAACAGAAGGAAGGAGTTAAGAGAAAGTAAAGGTCTCTGAATTCCACTTCCCAGACTGCCGCAGCCCAATGATTTATATAAATTAAACCCACTTCCAATTTTCTCCTTCTCTCTTGCCTGTTAGAATTCATATTCCTAGAGGTTTGTTTCCTTCAGTGCTCGCAGACTGAGGGTGTGGCTACACTGCCAAAAGAAAGATGTGTTCTTAGCTCAGGTTAGCTAACTTGGGTTGAAAGAGTAGTGAAGATGCTTGAGTTCCAGCCAAGGCTACCTAATGGGCTTGAATTTAAGCTGCTAAACTGAGTTAAAAGCTGAGTTGCTGTGTCTTCACTGCTATTCTAACCTGAGTAAAGTAACCTGCGTTAAGAACACATCTTTTTCTTAAGTGTAGTCATTCCCTGAAGGGCTCCATTGTGTTTTGTGGCTACATAACTAGAACTGCTGCAATGATTTGGAAGTTTACAAAGTGCCACATCACAGGTTTATGTCTGAGGCAATATGAGACATGTTCCTTTGCAGACATGGAAGGAATCACAAACCACAAGCATACACTTAATATCTGCACACCAGCTATGGGTTATCGGGGTGAATGAAGCAGCAGGGGAGTGAGTCCATTTTTACACATACATGCACACTCATATGCACACTGTTTCCTTATACTCCAAAGACAGACCATAGACACAACTTGCACAATAGAATTCTCTTTGTGATGTTCATTGTGTATGTTACTCTGGAAGTACCATGATATAGAACATTTGCTTCCTGGAGTAGCATTCCCTAGTGCAGTGGCTTTCCATAGGAGCACCCTTCTCCCATTTGGCCGCATCACCCATCATACCTGTTGGGGGTGAGGACCCCTGTCCTAGAGATTTTGAAAATGAAGCTCACTATAGATTTCACTGGCTACTGCTAGGTTTTCCCATTCCATCATAAACATGTTCTCCTTTCAAATTTTTAGTTGAATTTCATGGCTAATTTCATTTATCCAGTTCAAAGAAATTCTCCTCAGCAAGGAGATGCTTGGAGTCAGGAGAAAAGTAATTTGATTCTGCTGAAAGAATGACCCACCTTCTAGTCATTACTGTTCAGATGATGTTCTGCATGTCTGGCAAAGATGTTCTCCAAGAGATCCCCCAGATTGAGGTCACTATCATGGCTTGGGTCACAGAGTTGATAAGGACCACCTTCCATTTCTGTTAATCCATTCTCTTCTCATTTCATTCTTATTTTTTCCTGTGCTGTGTGTTTACTTTTTTTTCCCCTCCATCTTCCTTGCAGCTTCATTCTACATAGGTATGTCATGTCTCACCCATGTGATTACCCTCATGCATGCTGGGTGGGTGTGATGGCTTTTTTTCTCACCATCTCAAAATATGCATGTTTTTCTTTAACTCAAATGCTGAAATAACAAATTTTCCATCGCTCTGTCTAGCAAGATGTTAAATGGCAATAAACTTAATGTTCTTCCCCCTCTGGGTCGGAGGTTGACCAGACTGTAAAGATTTAGGGCAAATGCTGTATCAGAATACAATTTTATTTGCCCAGAAATTCTCCATTCTTTTCACTCTGTATCACATCATATCACACATCTGATGCAGAGCTAATATAATGTATGTGTTGTACTTATCGGTGCTCTTCTTGCTAAAATACTAGTGCGCATAAACCTTTTTTTCTTCAGAGCTGTCATGGTCTAAGCCTCTCAGCAGATCAAGCTATAATTCTGTGTAACTCCTCTTAGCAAATTTTTAGAGACTGTCATAACCAGGTTCTTGAGAGTAAATGATCTGTTGTAACACAGGACTCCACTTTTTCAGGTAGCGGCTGCTGCTGCAACAGTTTCTGAAGCTTTTACGCAGCACTACATGGCTCCAGTACAGAAGTGCTGTGAAATGCATCATTCTCTGCAATAGTGGTTAGGGTTTCCCTTCTATCCACAGAAGCATAATTCATCAGTAACGACAGGTGTCACTAGGAAGACATTATAGAGGAATCTTTGGGAATAAAACAGAATGGAAACACCTGTGAAGCAACAAGTGCAGGGAGGCCTGGCTTAATTCAGGTTACCCTGTCAATGGGGTCTCTTATATAATTTACTAGTTATATCATCTGGGTTCCTAGACGTGGGATTATCCAGCTCAGTTCAGTCAGTGTGATTGTGCTCACTAATTTCTAGTGAATATAAAAAGGGATATAGAAGGGTTTTTTTAGGATATTTACAGAACAGCTAATTATTTATAGTGGCACTAACATATTCACATTCTTGCAAAGCCACCCTCAACCTTACTCCAGACATGGCCATCACTTCTCTCTACATCAGTTTTCCCATCTGTCAAAATGGTAATGATGGTATGAAAGTCAGCCATGTCCCACCTTAATGCCATGTTGTCACCAACATTCAGCAGGTAAAATGTACCTCTTGACAGCAAGGTATGGATTGCAAGTTTCACTCTCAAAAACCCCCCATCATTCTAAACCTGATTCTCTGCTTGCTGCAAGCCTGCATAGTTCAAGAAGTCTCTTCTGATTACCCTTTCTCATTAAACATTTCTCCTGCTAAATGCATGACTGCTCCCAACCAGTGGGAGCAGGAAGAGGGAATGACATGTCTGCAGACAAGTTTAAAATATGTCAAATTAGCTATGTGTTGAAATTCACAGTGAGGGTGGTAGTCTACAAAACACTGATCTTAATAAAAAGAAAATTATAATGTTCTAATAGAAACAAGTCAACACAACCAAAATGATATATTCCACAGAGCGTGACTTCAGAACACAATGTTACATACTTGAAGTGCCACACACAGATAACCATAAAGGCAATGAGGAGGTTTAGTTGGTCCTTAAGGTGCCACCAGCCTTCTCGTAATCTATATCCACAAAAACAAACACAGCTATCTCTCTGATTCAGATACCCATGTCACTTTAAATAATCAGACATTCTACTACTCTTATCTGATACATAGTTTTCCAAATTAACCTTTGGCTGTACAGGGCTCAGCAAAAGTGAACCTAAAATAGAACCACAGCACATGGAACATTTGATGGCACAGCACATTTGGGGACTGTGTCAGAAGACAGGACCAAACAAACAAAGTGGTACATATACTAGTTTGCACATGTATGGACAAATCTTATGCATGTAAATCATGCCCAAATACAGTGTTTGTGCATCAATTCATCATGTGCATAGACAAGTCATAAGGATGCAAGTGACTTCCTTAAGCACAAGTGGAGCCTCTTGGAAAATTTAATATTTAAACGCATGCCTCACTCAAAGTAGCATGTACAGTGAATTGCTTTGTCCTTCTGCCCCATTTTCAGCTTACTGGCCACCCCTTCTAGGAGGAAAAAAGGGAGTGGGAACAAAAATACTTTTATCTGATTATTGGATTTATAAAGTATATGAAAAATACTTAGCCATCAGCTCTGGGTGCCTTGCCATTCCTTAGAAATACAGGTTAAAGTTCACAAGAACACCTGGAATGGAAAATGTGACCCCTTTTAGGAACTGCAGTTCCACTGGTTGTCAAATTTTAAAGTCCACTTTTCCTTCAATCTTACTCTCTTTTCACTGTGTCACTCAGTTCTAGCTGGCATTGCTCCCCTTCTACATATTTAAAAAACAGAAGGGGCTTGGTTCTCCCTTGGAGACACTACATCTGTGTAAAGTAAGTGCACAGGTGTTCCATTCTGATTGGTGACCACTTCTTGTCCACTTTACACAGGTGTAAACGATGGCACAAGGTACAGGAGAGTGGCGAATCAGGGCCAAGGTTCCCTTAGTTTTGGTTAGTGGCCGTGCAGCCATGTGGATGGAAGCCTTGCTCTCAAATCTTGATGGCTGGGGTGGGACGATAAGCATGGCAGTGAGACCTCTGGCTCATTTCAGCAACCTTCTGGGCGCCTAGGTTAATATGGTAGATCTGCTGGGAGAGGAAGGGATGTTCCAGTCAGAACAGTTGTATAATGAAGATCTAAGTTTAAGAATTTTAATTTGTGCGTGGCTAAGCTAACAGATTTTTGGGGAACAGTGCTCTGAGATGGCCCAGGTGACTTAACAGCTCTTTTCCTTCTCTAATGTCTGTGATCCTTTGATTTAGGGAATTGTATTCCAGCTGCCAACATCTGCTTCATCATGCTTGGAAACCAGTTGCATTTTGGGTTTGCATATCAACTACTATACCACATGCCTGTGACTTATAACCAAAACTGTCAACCTCCATACTGAACCATTGCCAAATAACCTTCCATTCGTCTCTCCCATCCTGCCCATCTAACCACCAGGCTGCCAACACACAGCTCCTACATGCATGCTGTCAGAATGAATGTGAGCTGTTTAAAACTCAACGCCAGTCTGAACGTGAATCTCTCTCTCTGCAGGAATATTGAAAAGCAAAGTCACTCACTGCTAGTCAAGTCTGTTGAATATTGCTTGTTTTTAGTTCTGCTTTAAACCTCTCTTCCTCCCTGGAGTTTTTGAGTTGACCGTCTTTTGGTTGGGTTTTTATTATGCTTGCTTCTTTATTGCTCTCCCTTTTCTCATTTTGTTTTCTCCATTCTTCTCATTGGAGGCAATGAGCCGTCCAGCGGTCGGAACTCCCCTGTCCCTTATCGGCCAGACAGCCGCCCTCTAACTCCAACTTACGTTCAGGCCCCTAAACATTTCCATGTTCCAGGTAGGAGCTGGCACTCTGTGTCTTGGTGTCCTGTCACAGCGTAGAATGTAGCCTTTGTCACCTCTGTCTTGTCTCCATTATTTCATGCTGTCTTACTTGGTATGCACACACAGTGTTCTGACTCACAGGGACCTGTTCCTGACCTTGCGGAGAGGAGTCTTGTGTTTAACAAGTGTGAAGGGATGGATTGTGGATTTATCTTACCCTGTGCTTCAGCATTAGAATGGGTTGTGGTTCAGTGTTAGTCAATAGACAGTGAGCTGACCGTTTAGGGCCTTATCCTTCTCACTTCCCCAAGTTCTGAGCTGTGCATGGAAGAGTTACTCCTGATTACACTAGTGTATGTGAGAGGTGAATGGGGCCTGGAGCAGTTATGATGCTCTTCAGCAAGAGCAGTTAAATCTAAGCATGCTCGTGATTTTCATATCTGATAGAGACAACTCCTGACTTGTGTTGTCTTGAGCAAGATCTTTCCAAGTTAGGTCTTTTTTTTTTTTTTTTTTAACTGGATGAGAAAAATTCTTTTTTTTGTTTTTGTACAATAATTTGACTTTCCATATAAGGATACATAAAGTCAACATGCTCTGTTTACAAGGGACAGACTATTTTAAGTCAAATTTACAACTTTTCCACTGTGGAAAAGTTTCCTATTCCTGTATTTAGATGGAATGAGGGAATGTCTCTATTTATAACTTTCCAGTATAGGCAGGTGGGAATCTATCGCATGACTTAAATACCCTGGTAGCGTTTACAGTTATTTGTTATTCAAGCAGAGACAGTGGTCCACTAGCAGGAACAAAAAATGCCTCTGTGTCTGTGTTCTGAATTTGCCTAGTTTAGTCAGTGATGTAGGGCATTGTCAGGCAGGATTACTTTAATTTTCATAGATTTGTAAGGTTCCTTTCCTTGATACCAAAGAAGAAGTTGTCTCCTTTAGCACTTTTGTTGGACCCATGATGTGCACTCTGTGCTTCTAAACATTTTCTGTGACAGTTGTGCTAACGCCACCAAAATGTAAATTATATAGTAGCAAATGGTTATGTTCCAGTGCAGATTTTCAGCCCCTAGTAAATCTCATTATGCATAATGGGATTCTGATACTCAGTTTTGCACTATAGGATTAATTTTGGATCACCATGCCTATTATTTTTGTGAAGAATTTATAAGGTTTTTTTAGAATGAACCTTTGCCTGTTTCTAAATCAGCATCTATTTTAAAAAAATTCCTAGTTCTTTAAGAGGTTGCCGTAGAAATACTGTGAAAGAGTTCTGGGGGCTGCAGTTAAAATCTAATGCATAATGATAATGTGCTGTGCAATATTTGTCACATAGAAATGCTTTTAATCTGTCCATGTTGTGGTTTGGTATTAGTACTACACTAGTTAGCATTGCATGGAGCATCCCTCTGGCCCAGTGCAGTATAATAGTTGGCTGTTCTTCAATATGGCAGACTAGAACGCATGTTCAGTAGGTTTTAATGTGAATTGTAGGTTCACGGCATCGCTCTACACTCTGTCCAACTCATTGGTTGGAAGGGAAATTAAGCTGCTATTGCTGAAGCACAATTTTCCAGAATGTAGTCATTTGGGGTTACTGTCCCCAAATTGCTTACATATTCACCATCAAAATATCTCCTTTGCTTGCATTTCTTCTGTAACCTTTGTTACTAATAAACTTCTGAGTAATTAAAATAAATGGCTTGTCCTTAGATGCATCAACATGTTGCAAAATAAATGGCAAAATATTTCATACCACGTGTCTGTGATTTTTCACCTGTTCTAGTATTTTCTCAAGTAATCCAGCTATATGTAATGCTAGAGTTAGCTTTCTGGCTTCTTCTTGTGCTAAGTCCTTTGTTTAATGTGTCTGTTGGTTTGATGTTGGGGTTTTTCTTTTATTCATAGCTGAAGTCTTCCTCATATTCACACATTTCTGTTTTTTTAATTCCACAGATCAAGGCATCAACATTTACAGGAAACCACCCATCTATAAACAACATGGTAAAAGCTCTTTCCTCTCTGTATTTTCAAAATAGGAGAGTCTGCTCAATTAAACATTTGTACAGCATAGCAGAAAACACCTTGTGCTTCATGTACACATTACTAATTGGAAATATTAGTTTAAAAATAGCTTTTATTGGACAAATTTCCAAGCAGAAAAAATGAGTGGAATCTTGACCCGGTGAAGTCCATTGATTTATATGGAACTAGGATTTCACCTTGTGTCTTTAACATGATTTAGATACCATACCTATTCCCACAGGAATTCATTATGGTAAGACTAATTTTTCAACAGGAGGGTCTCTGCATATATTGTATTAACTTTTGTTTCAGGCAAATAAAGTACAACTCTTTGCTTCCACTATAAAGATGGAGATTTTTATTGGCAGACCAGTATTCCAAATGCAAATTTGCTAAAAGAGCCAAGAATGAATAGAATTGTTGAAAGAGTTGTATGCAGTGTGTCTCTGGGGAGGCTGGTTTGACTGTCAAAGCAGTGGAGCAGCTTGGATAGCAAAGTCTATTTGTTTTTCCAATATTAAATTTCATTGCTACTTTAAACCTCTTTCCAAGCTGCCCATTGTTTTATCATTCCTCAGAATAATAATGATAGGACCAGCCAACTAATTTGCCACTGCCTGATGCTATGGAACATGGTACCTGTTGTTACTGAATTCATTCGTATTGCCTTTTGCTATGAATATAGAGTGTTTAATAGGAAAAGGCTTTTTTGTTTTGGTAAAGCACACGTGACTCTACTTCCTGAGGGAATTTTTGCATTTGCCTTTGGAGATTCTACACCAAACAATATAGTTTCTTTGTAGGATTAGGCAACAAATGGACAGAATCATAAGTTTTAGATGAGCAGCTAATAGAGAGCAGCTGAGCTCACAAGGAGGAAAAAATATGGAGACCTGGATTAGAAACCAGAATCCCATTACTTCAGGTTTAGAGCCTCTTTTTTTTAAAAAAAATTAAACCATTTTCTCATTTAAAAAATTGTCTTAATATTATTTTTTTTGTTTTTTTTATTGTTTTAATGTGTCTTCTCACCCTCCCATTAACATGTGAATGTTTAACCACTGACCTCACCAATTCTAATATTTAAGTACTGTTTGAAGTCATGCTTTTGTTATCCACTGACCAGCTTCTCCAGATTTCTATGTTTATGCATAGAACCTTCCCTGTCTTAAAATTGCCAAAATTCCCAAAACACATTAAGGCAGATATTTTCAAAGTGGCCTAAAGGATTTGGATGTGAAATTCCTGTTAATTTTAATGGGAATAAGGGCATCCCAATTCTTTATGTTGCTTTGACAATCTCAGACTAAAGCCATAAACATTAAAATGTAATAAATCCATTATTGAAAAACTTCTGCCTCAGCTTCCTAGTTGCTTGTCTTAGCAGACGGCTTTCAATAAAAATAGGTCCAGGAATTGTCTTCTAATTTGGTGTTCGAAAATAAAATGACTTGACTGAGGCTGATATTTTGCATTTTAAGAAGTAATAAGGGTGTTTTTAATACAAAGTAAAACTAATTTTTTTTTTTGATCCAAGTTCAGCAAATAAAAACCACAATGCACACCCCTGCATTATGTGATCATTTTAAAACACTCTGGCCCAGATTTGAATTTTAGATTTTTGCCACACTACTGAGATAAGACTCTGGAATTCCTGATGAGCTTTTTTTAAATATAGTAAGGTGGTAAATTTCATTTCTGAAGACTATCTATCTCCTTGCTGAGTTGATCTGAACAGAATGTAACGTTTATTACTAAACTCTAGCTCGCTTTTGTTACTGAATGTGAATGAGTTACTAGACGCAACAGAGATGTTCAAATGATAAACACCTTTCTCTACTTGCTGCAGACCCCTTCGCTGTTGCCGTTTTTCACAGAAGCATAGGAAATGTTTTTAATGTGGTGGAATTAAAATAGGTGCAACTCCATTGAACTGTTTCTGGTTTCCCGCCCTAAAGGGAAGACAAGCGAGCACACTGAAGTCTTCATTAATGATCAGCTATCTTCAGGAGATACAGCGAAATACTTCATGACATATTTGTCTGAGTTCCCTCTATCTGTCTAATCATTCTAACAGTGTACTACTCCAGTGAAATCCTGTATTTTGTACGGGGGGAGAGCATAGATTTGATTCTAAGACATTAATGAGAGGAAGAATTTCATGTACTGCAAGCTGAAACTAGAAAGCCAAAAGATCAGTGCATACACTTTTAATAACTGAACTGCTGTAGAGTATAAAATATTAACAAAGTAAGGAAAACCATGACACTGATGTAGGCTATAACATAGCTAAGTTCCCCTGATTGCCATCTAGATGCAACTGCTTTGGCAGCACAGACCAAGTCCTCCGAGGATATCATCAAGTCCTCCAAGTTCCCAGCAGCCCATGCTCCAGCACCCAACGAGATACCAAAGATTGAGACAGACCATTGGCCAGGTCCTCCCTCACTTGCGGCTGTAGGTATGCAAAAAACAATGAACTAAGTGACATGGATTAAGAGGTAGATATAAATAAATTAGACTAATATTGAAACTGTAAGCTCTTGGGGGCAGGAACTGTGTCTACCTCTGTTCACCACATAGCACATTGAGGCCTTGAATCTGGGGCCTCTGTGCACATCTATGCTGTTAATAATAATAGCAAAGAAAGCCGGTCTCATGAAAGAACTTTGGGACTGTTAACATGGACATTCTCCTATAGCGGAGATATATGCTGTGCAATTGATTATGGGCAGTTCAATGTCTTGAATGCATCATAGAAGCCTGACTTCTTTCAGTTATTTATTTCACATCCTAGTTCTATGCTAACAGTAAATATACTTGTAAAGAATGTCATTTCGCTGGCCATGGAGCTTTTTCTGTGGCAATGATGAGCACTGTGAAAGAACAGTCATTGCATAGATACCTCTGAATGAGACCATCATAAAAGTTGTGTTTCTCATCTACACCATATCCACAGAATGTATATCTTTCTTTTCTGTTATTATGCTACAGGTGTCTCATTCATTGTGTTTTCTTTGAATCACATACACAATCTTTTTTTTCATTTGTCATTTTCTTTGTGCTTGTGGTGATTCCTGACCAGAAGGGATGCTAAACAGCTAATTTAAACATTACTTTTTCAGAGATGCACAATGCAAACTCTTTAGGTTGGTTATTTCAGTTTTGGGTGGACAGTCTGACACTCAACAGTACATTCTGTGTAACTGTTCATAGAACTGTAACAAAGCTTAGGAATTCAGTGGTGCGAGATGAGGCAAATAATATGAATGGCTAATGTAGAGGGAATCAATTCACTAGAAATACCTTCTACATGCCAATTAAAACTTCAGAACTTGTAACATCAAATCAATAATTCATGGGTATTTTTAATCTTTCATTATAACACCAATGATAATGTGATGTGTTATTTATCTGTGATGAGTTCCTAGTTGACCACATAGGTTATCACCTATTCCCAGTGCATTACCCACCTACATCTTGATTGTTACTGTTTTAAATAAAATTGCTTCATACATCGTCTCTCAGGTTGCTTTATTTTTCCTGGGACACTGAACATGACTGTGCAGAAATTATATTGCACTTATATTATGAGTGCACTTATAATGCACTTGGGGCTTTTCTGTACTTATAATAAGTGGATCATTTACATATTAATTGACATGATTAAAAACAAATTCTTGAATCTGTGTTTAGGTCGGTTGCCTGATTTACTGAGTCTGATGTTTTCCATACAGAGCTAAACTGGCCGAACAATTACAAAATAAAAAATGTGTGTTCCTACTGTTCTGCACAAAACTCTACATAAAGACTGAGCAAAATGGCATGTCTAGCAAACAAATCTTAACCTCTGTAACCTTTTAGCTACCTCCATGCTAGCACCATTTTACAATTCCCTGTATAATATTGTGCTGAATTTAGGCATCCTAATGGTTCGATTGCAGGGTTTGGTTATAATGAGAATTTTAATTGAATTAGGACTGATTGAAAAATTAGTCAGGAATTCAGGATTTAGCATACAGAGGGAGAATACAGCTGTCACCAAAACTGCCTGTAGCCGTGTTATTCAACTTGTTCATGACTATGTTCTAAAAAATCATTGAACCTGATTCTCATTTACACTATGGCTGCTTTACTTTGGCGATCTAAATTGAGGTCATGTTGCAGGATAGTGTAAAGTAGCCTTAGTGTAAATGAGAATCAGGTCTATTGTTTTTGGCCATTTTGGTACATGTACCAGTGCTTTTAAGGTCAAGCCTCTGTAACTGGTGATCTAGGCTTCCACTCTCTGTTAAGCTGATTGCAAGCCTCTGTGCTAGGTCCTGGAACACCGCTGCTGCTCCTCTTCTATTCACTTTTGCGTGTTCTAAGCAAGTGTGAAGCTTTAGCTACTCCAAATGCCAATCTTGCAGTGGTGAAACTGGGACTTCAAACAGCTCCAGCTTCATTACTACCTAAGTGGGTTTTGGAGTAGCCCAAACTGCATTTCTAGTTAGAGCATATGCATATCTATGGGAGATGGGATGCTCTACCTAGTGCAACCAAGGGGTTTGAAGTCTAAACTGATAAGGAGGCCTAAACAGTTTGGGAACCAGTGTTCTGTTTAGTGTAACTTCTCCCTGTGGATAGTGAAAGACCAGAAGGTGATGGCAGTGGGTGGAATTGCTCAGTGTTCATTTGGGTTAAGGGTGGATTTTGAAAAGGCTTTGGAAGCTGCTGTCAATCTTTGCATTTTTTTGTATTTAGCAAACTAAGTTAGGTTGTACTGTGCAGTAGTCCTTAAGTCTCTGGTGTGGTGGGATTGATATGAGAAAGCTCTCTTTGTACCATGGTTTTATGGAAGCAGGAGCTGACATGAGACGCAGATCAAGTGGCAGAGAGGAGGAAGATGAAGAGCTACAGAGACGTCGGCAGCTACAGGAGGAGCAGCTCATGAAGGTTGTTATAGCTTTATCTTAATACTCTTTCTGAATCTTCAAAATCCTCCACTGTGCACGATGGAGAGACTTTTCATAAGCAATTTCAACTGTTTTAATAAGCCAGTCCGCCATTGTATTTTGCTTATACATTTTTTTCTCTTCCCATTTATAGCTTAACTCAGGTCTGGGGCAATTAATATTAAAAGAAGAAATGGAAAAGGAGACTCGCGATAGGCCACCTCTTTCAGCCAGTCGTTATGATTCTCCAGTTAATTCATGTAAGTAACAGAGGTGAAAACTATCTCTAAGTGGTTCGTGAAAGCCCACATGATGTGTGTGTCTGGATGCTGGACTTTTACTCCTGAAAATCTTGGTCTGTACCTATTGGCTTTATTGTTTAATCTAGAAATAATACTAAACTGAGGATTTTAGAAGGAACTTCTTGGAGGAATAACTCCAAATACATAACATGTGAGGTAAATTTTGGCCCCCTTAACTGCACTGTGGGCAGTTATCACAAACTAGTGGGCTAGCTTATTAAATCACAACAAACTAAACACACCTTGCCTAAACTTGAGCTTCACATAGCCTTTTAACCTTTCCCACTGAGGAAGAGGAAATCAGCAAGGCCTTAGAGGGCAGGGCAACACATTCCAAAGTGCTGGATCCTAGTGAGTCAATGTGTGTCTATCTAAGCTAGCATTTCAATCGGATGTGTTACATTCCAGAGAAAAGGCAAAAGTATCCACTGTGCTTAACTGTTTGCTTACAGGGAGTTCGGTGATGCAGCCAAGAGTTTGGCCTTTTTTGTTTATATATATTTAATATATTCTTTTATCCCTGGTGCACGTATGTGCCCTTCTAGGAGCTCCAAGGATTATTCCTCATGTGTTTTACTTCATTTTCACTGGCTATCGAGTCAGCTTAATGGAAGGCTCTCTGTGCCCTTCTGTACCGTTACATCAGTGCTAATCTGCAACACCTCTGCCTCGTGTGAGATCTGTGGACTGCTGGTCAGACAAATTTGTGCCTTCGTCAACATCCCTTATCTCCAGAACATTTTGTCCTTTGTACCTCTTCCTATTTTTTTTAAATGTCTCCTTAACCGGAGACTGCAAGGCCAACATTCCTGGGTGTCTGAGGAAGTGCAGAGGGGTGCTAATTCTGGGGAGGAGAGAAGAAAGTCCCTGTAATGTAAAATGAATTACAGTGTTAACTCCAGAGGTGGTACCGTAGGACCACATATATGACCACCTGCTTAAAACTGAAAGCCAAAGAAATGCCATTGGGCCACTGCACTTTCTGGCATCAGCTGGGACATTAAGCAGAAGCACTGTGATACCACAAGAGAACCTATTTCCTTGCTATTTTAGATGAAACCAGGAGTACTGGAACCTGTCACCTGGTCATGCAAGATTTCCTAACACATTTGGGATAAGCTTTGGCTAGATGCTTAACCAAGCCAAAGCCCCAAACCAGTTGAGGTTCAACCATTACTACTCACTCAAAGCCTGCTCCCAATGAAGTCAGGTGGTTGGGTACATATTTGGCTCTCTTAGCCATGTTTTCAGTGTTTGCTTTCCAAAGGCTATTCTGTGTCTCAAACTTCATTGTACCATGATCCCCTTCTGACAATAAAAATTACTACACAGCCCTGAAGCTCGAGAGCTTCAGCCCCTGGCAGGGAGGCTGTAACCTGAGCCCCACCAGCCAGGGCTGAAGCCCTTGGGCTTCGGCTGCAGCCCTGGGCAGAGGGGCTCGGACTTTGGCTTCAGCCCCAGGCCACAGCAAGCCTAACACCAGCCTTTGTGACCGCATTAAAATGGGGTCACAACCCACTTTGGGGTCTCAGTCCACAGTGTGAGAATTGCTTCCCCAAATGTTCTGACTGTGAGTTTCCAGTTTATTTTTGGTGTTTTTAATAAAAGACTTTTCTCTCCTCCCCATTCAGCCTCGGCCTCCAAAACCTCTTCCCTCCCTGGCTATGGAAGAAATGGACTGCACAGGGTAAGATGGCAGCAGTGTGGTGAAGCAGAAGGTGGAGTTAATGGACAGTCTGGGTATTTATTTCCCTGTTGATCCCATTAGGTCTCTGAATTGGATTGATCTTTCTTTTAAAACTAATATCAGTAGAACAAAAGCCACCTGCTACCAAGAGCCTTGCCCCTCCCCATTGACTAGATTCTGCTAGAAATGTGTACTGTGCAGCAAGACCCGAGAGCGGAAAACCTTTGTATGAGAAATACCTGCACGCTCATGCATATGTGAAGTGTGCATTTATATGTCCGTGTTTTCCTTCCTGTTACAGCCGGTGTCTACAGACTTTGGTCAGTACAATAGTTATGGGGATGTGAGCGGTGGTGTTAGAGGTAAGGCTGAGTTGTTTTATTTTTTTCTTGTTTTGCTTTGGTCCCTGAGTGAACTGTGTCACTCGCTTTGGTTTCTGCAGTTCCTTTTTAAGGCAGCAAATGTGATTGGCCTCCTGTCTGCATCTCAATTTTTACCCCTGTCTGGTAAACACCAGAGTTAACTTAAAATGTGCAGACATTTGTCAATATTTTTTTTCCAAGCCACTTTATGGGATAGATTCTCATTTACAGCAAGGATCTGTTCTAGCAGTGCAAAGGGGTCTAAGTGCAAATGAGAATCAAACTGTAAGTATTGATTCAGGGATGTTCTGTTTTGCTATATATTATAGAGCTACAAATTATATATCATGGGCAGCATGGTCTGGAACCATGAGCCACAAGGTTAGGAGCCAGGGAGCGCTAAATTCTAATCCGAGGTCTGCCCCTGGCTTGCGGTATGACTTTGGGCCAGACATGTAACCTGCCTGGGCCCCAGTCTCCTCCTCAGTAAAATGTATTGATGATGAATATTTACAAAGTGCTTTGAAGATAGAAAGCCCTAGACTCATGCTTCCTATTATTGTTGTTTCTGTTGTGAGAAATGTGTCACCTGAAAGTGAGAACAAGCATTCACATGCACTTTTGTAGCTGGCATTTCAAGGTATTTACATGCCAGATATGCTAAAGATTCGTGTGCCCCTTCATACTTTGGCAATCATTCCAGAGGACATGCTTCCATGCTGATGACGCTCATTAAAAAGAATGCGTTAATTAAATTTGTGAATGAACTCTTGAGGGAGAATTGTATGTTTCCTGCCCTGTTTTATCTGCATTCTGCATATATTTCAAGTTATAGCAGTCTCAGATGATGACCCAGCACATGTTGTTTGTTTTAAGAACACGGTCACTGTAGATTTGACAAAATGCAAAGAAGGAACCAATGTGAGATTTCTAAAAATACTTACAGCACTCAACCCAAGGTTTCAGAATGTGAATTGCCTTCCAAAATCAGAGAGGGATGAAATGTGGAGCATGCTTTCAGAAGTCTTAAAGGAGCAACACTCCAGTGTGGAAACTACAGAACTGAACTACCAAAAAAGAAAGCCTTCTGCTGGTGGCATCTGACTCAGATGATGAAAATGAACATACATCTGTCTGTTCAGCTTTGGATCATTATCGAGCAGAACCCATCACTGCAATAGATGCGTGTCTTCTGGAACGGTGGTTGAAGCATGAAGGGACATATAAATCTTTAGTGCATCTGGCGTGTAAATATCTTGCAGCGCTGGCTACAACAGTGTCATGAAAATGACTGTTCTCACTTTCAGGTGGTACTGTAAACCATAGGCGTGCACACGGGGTGTGCTGGGTGTGCCCAGGCAAATCCTAATGCAGGAGTGGTCAAGTTCGTCCTGCCTGGCGCGCCTGAGTGACTGGCTGACCAAGAAGTAGGACTGAATGGACTTGTAGCGCTAACATTTTAAATTTTTATTTTTGAATGCAGGGGTTTTTTGTACATAATTCTGCATTTGTAAGCTCAGCTTTCAGGATAAAGAGATTGCACTATAGTACTTGAATTAGGTGAATTGAAAAATACTATTTCTTTTGTTTTTTACTGTATAAATATTTATAATCAAAAATAATAATATAAAGTGAGACTGAACACTTTGTATTTTGTGTGGTAATTGAAGTCAATATATTTGAAAAGTAGAAAACACCCAAAAATAGTTAAATAAATCATATTCTATTTTTTAACAGTGCGATTAATCGCAATTAGTTTTTTTAGTCTCTTGACAGCCCTAGATTTTAACTGATGGATAGGATGTTGCACTGATTTAATTAAGACAATTTCTAAACCAGTGTCATTAAATTGGTACCGTTTTCTCATTTGGATAAGGCCTTAGATTCTAATGCCCTTCTCCCTTAAATCTCTCCCTGAACGTCAGTAGAAACTGGATCAGGCCATTGGATTCAAGTCAATAAAAAAATCTGACATCTCCCCAACATTGCTACATCGCATCAGTTACAACACTGTAGATTACCTGGGACAGAGAGATTGTTCTCTCTTTCGTGCTTAATTATAAAATAAGCTGAGATGAGTTACTGGAGCTAATGCACCATTCTGTGAATTCAGAGTAACTATCTTCTGAAATGTCTGAGAAGCATCAATAGTATCAAAGAGGTGAACAGCAAGCTGATGTTTGCTGGAGGCTGCAAACTGATCTGATATTGCTTTCTCTGAACAATTAAACTATTCTGTTTAGTGTTTGTGATCAATCCATGTTCTTCCGCATTCTAATGCTGACAAGATTTCCCTTTGCTTTTCAGATTTCCAGGTAGAGTACGGGTTTTCATCCATCAACTGACAGCAGAGATAAAAACATCCACTCTGTTATTCAAGTTGGAATTACTGCTACAGGGAAGGGGTTTTTTAAAGACATTTGTTTCAGTTTATCTGCATTGTTTAAGCATAATCAACAATGTAGACTTGTATCAACAAGGGGACAGGTGCAGCTAAGGTTCTTCCTGGTACAGCCCCAGAACTGTATGGGTGAGGAGACCCATAAGCAACTTTTTGTGACCTGCTTTGTAAAGCCAATTGATGTTGAAATGAAAATTATCTGTTGTGGTTCCTTCATGGCATCTGAGCATGGGTTCTCTCTTGTCCCAACCAAAGGGTGGTCTAGACACATTCCTCTTCATTCTGGGGGCCCCTTTCTTCCATACTATGAGCCCCAAACTCTCCCTTTTTGTCTGTGGCTGTGAACATGGAATTCACCCATCAGCTGAGAAGGCTGGCCAGTGGCCTCCTATTATGCTGTCACCATAGATCTTTCAGCAGTAGATGCTCTTTCAAGTGCCAGCCGCTCCTCTCCAGATCCCGATGATAACTTTTTGCCATTGCATGTCTTAATGAATGTTCACAATAATATGGATTTGTACAGCACCTAGCACAATGAAGCCCAAACATGGTTGGCCTGTAGGCACTATTGCAATATAAATGCTAAATAATTATTATAATTTAAATACTTGGGCAAATTGATTATGTACGGTATCAAAGACTGATCTGAAGAGAGAGGATAGCAGATTACAAGATATATTTACGTCATACCATGCATTATGCTTAAAGTGTGGTTATGCTATGAACAATAACTATGTAGAAATGGCACCTTGTTAACCAAGAGTTGCCTCCTGTGTGCATTCCAGTAAAATCTGCCTGTGGTGACAAAACTAGGTTTTCACCTGTTATCACACTCGGCTCTACAGTAAGCTGGAGTCTGTTCATGCTGGTACATACATGTTCAGCAGAATTGTTCATTAAATGCCTGATTTAACTCCCACTGAGGTCAAAGAATCTCTTTCCATTGACTTCAATGGGAGTTGCCCCAAGTTTCAGTCAGTTGTCCCTGTGCGAAAGGCATTAGGTTTTCCCAGGTGTCAATGAAGATAAAATGGAAAAGTAGGTTACACAGGAGTAACAGAGCCTTTGTAACAGGACCTGCAAAGCTTTTATTACTGATGATGTGTATAATGGAAAGAACCCAGACTGACTGTCACATACAGGTAGAGTTTGTAGTTAGAAATAACGTCATTTTACTTGTAAACTGAGCATATCGGACGTAACTGAGAAAAAAAGACTTGTGTGGAATTTCCTGGTGCCATTTTTGCAGTCACTTTTCCAGAGTAAAGCCACACTCTAACACTATCCAAGTGATAATGTGACAGTTGCAAGGGGCAGCCAGTGGTTTATTGTTATGCGGGATCTGAGTTGACGTTCCAAGCTGTAAACCCACAGAGGAAGCCATGGAGACAGGAAAGGTGTGGCCACTCCATAGTAACCCACTGGTTTATTGGGAGTGGCATAGATGGGTTCCACAGTGAGCCACGTCCAGGCCTACAGAGCAGAGAGCAGATCACAGCCTTTGAGGGAAGGAAAATTGGAGGTGGGATCCAGAGCTCACCCTTAGAAAAATAATAAGCAGTTTTGACAGTGTTCCGTATGGTAAGATTAATTGTTAAGATTTGAGGAAAGTTTAAGCATAAATTCACCTCTGTTTTCACCATTACATGAGTACCTTTTCCCTGTGTGTGTGTATGTGTAACCTGTGTGTCTGACGTATACCTGTATCCGATGCAGTCCCTCCCGGATGGTCATGTCCCCGGAATGAGAATGGACAGAGGAGTGTCTATGCCTAACATGTTGGAACCAAAGGCAAGTGCAGCTGTTATTCACTTTCCTTCGAGACAGTGAAGGTTTGACTATGTACTGCAGATGAGATAGTGTAGGAAATGTCTTGAGTCCCTGTTGTTCCTCTTTACCACATCCCAATCATTGCTCCTTATGTGCCAAATCTCTCCCTATGTGCTGGCCCTCCCTTCACATGGGTGCACCTCCTGTCTGTTCCAGTGCTGGGACAAGAGCAGTCACAGTGTGCAGCCCCAAGGTGGGATTTTAGGAGCAACACTGAGAGACTGAAAGCACTTGAGTGATGCCAAATGCAACTAATTCCCTATCCAGGTGTGAAGCTGCCACGTTCAAAGAGCCAAACTGGCAGGAACCTCCAGTGCTTAAACCTGGATAGATGCATGACACAGACACATTTAACTGCAGTGAGGCAGGGTTAGTTAGAGAGCAGTAGAGCTACCTGTCCAGTTGGCAGAAGCCCTGTACAATCTCCAGATGACTCCCGTGTGACCAAGAGGAATGTTCCTTAGGTGTACATCCTCTTCCCACACAAGCATTTAGAGTGACGAGTGCTCATCAGAATCTGTCACTTCTCAGTATTCAACTGAAACACTCACATGACTCGTGATGCAGGTACATTAATCCCCATGTGCATAGATTACACTCAACTCTTACGGTCCCACAATATCTTGGATTTTCGGGTAAAACATAGCGAAAGAAGTAAACAGAGGCATTGTTCTTGATCATTACTGTTAATAGTCACTGGGAGAAGATTGTTACCAGCTAATGTGAAATATGAGAAGAAATGAATTGGGAGTTGCGGGGGAGTCTTAAGTCCATTTCCTAGCATGCAGACGGCACCATCTAAAATTAGCTACCACCTAAATTGGCACAACTTAGCTACCACCCCAGGTGGGTAGCCTCAGCAGAGAAGCCAAAGTCTTAAGCAGGCAAAGAGGCTGGAGCCCCCTTGTAATCCACCTAGCCATTGAGTTGCCACCTCTACCAAATTTTATGGGAAGTTCCAGTTTTGAAGAGCTCAGGAAGTGAGACAGATGGTGGGAAGCTTGCGGTGCTGTTTCCCATACTGTGTCTGTTGTAACAGTGAATAACAGATTCACATCGCCAGGGCTGTCATCCAACTGCCTTCATCAGTCCTAAATTCACTTTTGAAAAGAGGAATTCTTGGGGGTTTGTTGAGAAAGGGATGCTATCACCTGGGTATAAAATGTAATGTTTAAACTTGTGGCTAAAGGCATTTTGGGACTGAAACAAAGTGCTAATAGTGAGAGGGATTCAATTAGAGCTGTATTTTATGTTGTATACATTTCTCTATTGCTGATTAACATGCTGAAAAGCTATTGGTTTACCAAAATCATAAGGGTTGATAGTTTTGCCTTTAGGCTGAGCAGCAATTTTTTACAGACAACATTGCTTCTTGTGCTTTTGAGCCAGCACCAGACATATTATAAAAGGCCCTAGCCCTGCCTTCATAAGCCTTGACCTAAATAAAATGTATATTTTAAAAATATATTTATATATCTACCCTGGGGAATTCACCACTCCCTAGATCCTGCATTATTCTGCTTCCTTATTCCAATATAATGTCTGCTTTGATGCAGTATAACTCCTTACAGCCACCATTGCTGTTGTTGGACCCAGCCAACATATTTTTAAATAACTGTTTTATTCTTACTTTGGATGGCAGATTCTGACATTTTCTTAAGGGTAAAATTTATGGGAATTTTGCTGAAGTAAACATTTAGTTTGTGTTGACATTTAATAATGTAGGGCCCGATTCTCAGCTAGTATAAATTGGTGTTGCACAATTAACTTGCCAACACCAACTTAAATGAGCTGAGGCACTGGCTCAAAATGTGTGTATTACCCATGAAAAATGTGGGATGTGGGAATCGGTGAATTTCACGAAACATCACCCAATAGAAACAAGCAAAGGGTCCCTCAAAAGGAGGTTAGAGTTTGTGCATTCTGAAACCAAGAATTCTGAGCTATGATATGTAGTGAATTTTTAAATATAAAACATGATGATGACCTCAAGCCTTTGAAATAAGCTTTCTCTGTGTTCACTGTGGTTATTTTATGACAAGCTACACTTTTTAATATAAAATTGTATATTGTAGTTATTTTAAGTGTTAAACAGAAACAAAATGTAACTCTTAAAGTATAAAGTAGAACTAATTGTACAATTATGAGAACGTCAGACTCTACGAAGACATACTGGCTGTAAGATAATGGTTAAGTACGCATTATTTAAGTTATTAATTACAATAAACTCAATTGTATGTTCATTTATGGCTGAATCTTATTTATTATGCTACTGAAAAATGTGTTGGGATAGTTGATGACAATGGAATGAACTTAGTGAGGCAGGACAACACAAAGTTTTGTTACCAGGGACAATCTTCATTTCTAAGAATGTTAAGTGTATTTATAACATTGGCTGGCTACGTAGCGGTTTCTATTAGAAGAATGGGTGATCTCAGTCCTTTGCTCAGTGGACAAATATGCACATCACTAAAACAACCACTACAGCTGGCAATAGGTCAATCCAGTTGGCACTGAAGCCCATGTTAAAACTCACCTTAAGTTAAATAAGAGTTGGGTCAGGCCCTAACTGAGAAGTTTTGAGTATGCTCAGCAAAGAGGCCAAAGGTGATATGGACAATAGAAGGTGGACCATTAGAGCTTCTGTTACCTTTAGACATGGTCTCTTTAAGTTATGGCAAAGACACATAGATGTCTGCACTGTTACTGTCTAAGATGTAGATGTTTGATAACTAAACAGACGCCTTCAGTTTCCAGGGCTGTGAACCCAGCACTTTATTTTAGGCACCAAATTTCCTTTCTGTGGTGAATCGTTTTGATTGGATTAGATTGATTAGGGAATAGCTGACAGGAAAGGCTCCAAGCCTTTTCATTTTATAACTGTGGCATTAAAGCTGTCCAAACAAATGAAGAGCATGATCTTCCTTAGTCCCAAAAATTGATTAATGAGGAATATCTGAATATTCAGGACAATATTAATCAAACCAGAGAACCCCATAAAATATTTTACAGAAGATTTAATGGATGTATGCCATGTTAAAGAAGGAGAAGGCATGTAAGATAAATTCCTACTACAAACCTTTTCCTGCAATCCAGCCATCGAGGTGAAGGTCAAAATGTACAGTGGGGACCTGTGATTTGTTTGCGAACAAACACCATGAAAATAATTAATCTGATAAATTTCACTCAACACAAGGCCCAATTTCATAACTAACAAAGTTGTTAAGAGATGTTATTTTTTCTGACTGTACTTTTAGGTAGTGGTGGTTGAAGTACAATAAACTTTAGTTCTTTTCCTTAGAACATGCAAATTATTGCAACCATCAAATGTGTTCATGAATGCTACGTATTTTTACCTGAATAAACTCCACGCTAATTTACCAAGTGGCAAAAAAATGACTATAGATGAATCTTTGTGGCTAAAAACAAATATATCTATTTTACCTTTTATGTAAGTCTGTGGAAGTGTGGATATACACATCTCTGAAAATGGTGCTGACGTGTATTGTACCTACAAAATGTGGTTGAGTTGGTTTTGTTTGCCAGATTGGACTTCACTTTCAGGCAACGTGAAGAAGCTTTTTTTATAGTTTTGTTATTTCTTCTAAGAACAGTGGTTGTGTGGTTGGGTGAAGAATATATGTATGTTCTTTTGTGTTTGAATGTAAATACGTCTCTTCCCCCCCGCCCCCCATCCCTCTTATACATGAACAGATTTTTCCATATGAAATGCTCATGGTGACCAACAGAGGGCGAAATAAAATTTCACGGGAAGTAGACAGAACCCGGCTTGAGGTAAGGAAGCAAGTTCCTAAATGTACTTTCCTACTAAAGTTTATTTTTCTTCCCTCAGTTGAATGACCAAATGTAGAAGTGTGGGCCTTAGTTAGAACCAAGAAGCCCTCTCAGAAATGCCTTGAGTAGCAATGGAGATTTGTCAAGAGGAGGGATTCAGGAGGTGGTAGCAAAGATGAAGGGTTAAATACTATTTCAATTGCGAATCTGCATTGATGAATGAGGATGAGTGTCTCATTTAACCTCATTGACAGAGCTGCTCAAGCATCCAATTGTATTTGCTTATAAATGGATGAGAAGGCAGATATTGGCAAATCGTTATCCAATAAACATAGGAACATGAGATCAGGACCAGTATCACATCTGACAGTGGCTGGTTCCAGATGCCATAGGTGCTGGAACTGGGGGTGCTGCTGCATCCCCTGGCTTGAAGTGGTTTCCATCAGTTTACATGATTTACAGTTTAGTTCATTAGATCTCAGCACCCCCACTATACAGATTGTTCCACCCCCTCCTGCCATATGCTACGGAGGAGCCAGGGACTCCAGAGTGCCCTGTTATGGAATAACCTGCCCATGGCAGAAGCTTCTTCCCAACTGCCATTAGTTAGTGTCTGGCTTATGTCTAGAAGCATGAGGTTTATGTCTCTACTTCCACATAAAAAATTGTTCATGAATGTGGGGTTAAAAAGACTTGGGCAGTTGTGTGATGTTCTGACTGCTTGTGGTTATAAACCTGGTTTCTTTGAAGGGAGCCACCAATATCCAGACAGCGTTATTGTCATTTATTTATGTTTTTAAAGGAATGGATCTGTGAGTTTTAGGTTTAATCCTGCCCTGTGTTTTGCTTGTGCACTAGGGAGAGTTTGGTTGTGACTGACTCTCTCTGTGCTTTTCTCCCTTTCTCCAGCGACACTTAGCACCAGAAGTTTTTCAAGAAATATTTGGCATGACAATACAAGAGTTTGACAAGTTACCTCTTTGGAGACGCAACGACATGAAGAAGAAAGCGAAACTCTTTTAATTCACTCTACATTTATAGCCCTTTAAACAAAACAAATTGCATAGGATATTGTATGATAAAGTCCAAATTCTCTTTGGAGAGCAACTAACTCATCCACCAAAAAGGGAAAATCTGACAAAGGCACCTGTATTCATAGCATTTGGGCCAACATGAACATTTACCAATGGGGTAAAAATTTCTGTGTTCAGAAACTTGATGGTAGTTTTCACATGTGTAAAGTTTTTACATGATATATACATGATAGGAAGCAGTTCTTTTCTTCTCCCTCAATAATATTCCCCTTATTTTTGTCCAGAATATGACAGACTTTATTGCTAGAGCCAGGAAGTGCTCTTAGGATGCCTAATAGAATGAAAGAATTGTAATCACTTCAAGAAATGAATATATACATATATTCTGTAGCATACCCATATGGTAAAATTAATCCTTTTTGCAAACCATTTCTTAACTGGCACTCTTTTAAAACAGCATGTTCTTTCTGTTATGAAAGAATGAGGCAGGCAGTTTGCTCTGTTCCGCTGCATACCAACCAAAATTATTGAAAAACAAATTCCCTGCTTGTACTTGTACTACATATATGCTAGGATATCAATAGTGAATGGCTGTGTATGTTTTCAGATCTTCCCTCCCCCATACTTTCTGCTTTGATTAACATGGCCTGGGCTTTACCGGGGTCATTTAAGTAAAGGGAATTGTGTAGGAGTGGCAGTTTTCCTGTTGTTTAGTCTGGGGTTTAGAGTGGGTGGAGGGAGTGAACGGGTTAAAAGAAAATTCTTCTCAAGTATGCTGCTGTGCACACCCACAGACTTTGGGCCGAATTCCCTGCTACTGAAAAATGGCTCCGCTGCACTGAGTTGCACCAGCAGAGAATTTTTTTCTGTGTGGGCAGACATGCGATTTAACCCTACTTGGCCCAGGACGGGGGGGTTTCTGTGGGAAATAGCCCTGCCTTGCCCCATGTTCTCCCAGTACAGGCTCACTGTTTACTTCGCTGTTGCAAGCATTGACGATACTGCACAGGGTATCAAGTTGAGCACTTTTTGTTGTTGTTTGTTACCGTGTTTTCACTCATGGTTTGAACAGAGGGTTTGGAAATTTTGATGCTACAAAGATGCAGCCTTGGTATTTTGGTTTTTTGTTGTTTTCCTTTGTGCCTCCTATGGTTCGTAGGGCGCAGGAAATCATGCGGGATAGTTTTTGAGTTGAGTTATGCTTATTATTGCTTGCATTCTTTTCCCACTGTGCTCCAGAGTGTGAAGATTGCCTTTATATAACTTCACTGTTTGAAGGGCAGGTTGTGTTCACACGAGGACATGAGGAACACATTAACTTCTCTGAATGAATGCTTAGCTGCTGGAAGGTCAGCATCTTCTCTATATTGGTGCTGAACTGCCAGTGTATTCCTCTCTTTTATGAGTGCGCTAGTCTCCAGAGGGATGTTAAGATTTTCCTTTTAGATTTGATCATCCTCATGGGAGAAACTAGAACCTTTTGTGTCTTCCGTTACTGAGGACTAACACATAGACATCAGGAGGAGAAGGTCCTTAGGTCTGTAAGATCATGTAGGAGATGTGAGATTCTTGATCACTGCACCGCGTTCTGCACTTCTGCTCCAGCAGGATTGCATGCTGTCCTATAACTAATCTTCTCAATGTGCAGAGTTAACAGATTCTGCTCTCTGGTTGCAGTCCCAGAGAGGTCTGATCCAACAGAACCGGTGCTGTTTCACTGCAGAGATCTGGGCAGGGGTTTAATATTTGGGGTCCTGTCTAGGGGGATCCATATAGCCTGCATGCTAGAGAGCACAGCCAGGGGGAAAAAATGGTGCAGACCAGGGGATGAGCTGGTGGAGGTTCTACCATACAGTGCCAGCAGCCATTACCCCTATGGAACAAGAGAACAGATGTTCTCAGTGAACAGCATAACACTAGTGCAAATGAATCCCTGCAGGTAATTCCAATGACTTCAGTGGGGTTACAGCAAGGATCAGTTCAGTGTGTTGTTTTGTTTCATGTTCCAGCACAAGCATAATAAACATTTCCAGATTACTATTAACAAGTAAATGAGAATAGAATAGCTGAATTGTGAGATGCAAATAGGGTGACTGGATACAAGTGTGAAAAATGGGTACAAGGGTTTGGAGAGGGCAGTAGTAGGTGCCTATATAAGAAAAAGCTCCAAAAATCGGGACTGTCCCTGTAAATTTGGGACATCTGGTCACCCTAGAAAGATGCAAATCCAGGTTACCAGTGAAACCAAACATAGAATACTGAAGGGACAAACATCTTATGATTAGGGCGTTTGGTAGGGTTGGGATTTATTGAAATTTGCTGTTTTGTTTCTTGCAGATTATGGCTCAATTTCAAGCTGGATATTTTGGGTAGCCATTTAAAAAAAAATCCCTGAACTAGTTTAGGCCCCAACCCTGCAGATGACTTCACACAAACATAGTGTGGCAGATGCTGGTGAGCAGTGATTTGGATGGTTGGCCTTAGTCTGAGTCTTTTTTCCCAGTTCTAATTTTCAGTTCAAAGGATGCTCTCCTGCATAGCACAGGAAAAGCTGCAGACCAAATTGTTCCCTCCATCTGTAGATTTATTGTTAAACATCTCCACCACAGACTAGGGAACGTTATCCAATGGAAAAGTTGAAAAATGGCAAAGTTTGAATTTCAAAATATCTGACCTGGTTTATTTTCAAAAACCCATGCTGTGAAAAATGACTTCAGGTAAGATTGTATCTCTTTCTTACCAGTTCCAACCTATCGTCGCTATCCCTGCTTAGAAAGAAATAAAAGAGAAGCCAATTTAGATGCTCCAGACATCTTAGCAAAATCCTAAAGACAAGTGTAGACTATGTAGAAGCTGGTGTCATTGTCCTTTACAACCATAGGTTTCTCCATTACTAAGAAATACCTGGGGACATTCAGGAAAGTTAAGAAGAATCAAAAGTGTCAAGTTGAAGCATATTAATTTCAGAGGATTACACCCCTGTGTAAATGCCGTCATTCAGGACAAAAGTGCTGTTAGTTCACTGTAGCTAAATTCTCTGTTACTGTGAACTAATGCTGCTTTACCTCACCACTTTAGTTATCTCATCTTAACTTTCCTCAGTGTCCTCATTTACACAAGCCCTAGGAGATCCATGTCTTTAAGGATCACTGCTGCAGCCCTGGGGCCTGTTTTCTCCAGTGAGCAGCTAGTAATTCTCACCACAAGTTTTTCTACTCTCCCATCAGACCGTGAAGGCAAGTAGCTGCCTCATAAACAGAGACATAACCCTAGGGAGAGGCTCCTTAGTCAATTTGTGAATCATTTCCCTAGCACCTCTCCCATATTCTGTTGGTTTGGGGCGGATCTTCAAGATGTAGGTAAATTCCCCCTCCTCCTTCAACGTTCCCTGGAGATATGCTGCTGTTCTCGTAGGTTCCCATTTGCAGATACAAATGCATATTTGGAACATGCAGTTGCTTGATTGCTTTTGTGTTCACATTTTCTTAGTGTACTAGTGCATTGCCGTGATTGGCCTGGGTGTAAATCAGTTCAGAATTTGGCCATAAGCACTTGTTCGAAAATGCCACCCATTACTTATTGCCTTTCATTCAGGTCTGCAGCAGCCATACCAGCAGTGATGAGATTGCTGAGGAATGCTGTGTGTAGCTTAGCAATATTCGTCAGCGTAGTTGGGATCAAGTAATTTGACTTACTGTTTTTATCTCCTCTCCCATCAAAAAAGACATGGGAATTTTAATATAAACTAGAAAGAAGCAAGAAGGAAGACTTGGCCAGTCCAGTGTCCTTGCACTATATTGTAAGTGAACTCATTTCCACTCAGGCTTGAAAATCTGAGTGATAGTGCATTTATCTTAATATGTGCATTGTGTCTTCTCTGCAGATTTTAGGATTAAACCAGTAGCTGGAAGGATAGATTTGGAAGTTTTTAGACTTGTCTAACACTTTCAACTTCCCAGTGAAACACTGAAACCATTTTTTTTCTTTCAACACTTATTTGAGGAGCTTCATTATGTATTATTTTGTCTTCCTTAGTGGATAACTTCATGCTGGTGTCCTTTAAAACAGATTGGAGTGCTATGAAGAGTTTGAAAAGATTGTCTAACGACAATACACATTTGTTCTGTTTCTGGTTAGTAACAGCTCCTTAAATGTGCTTTGTGGTGACTTGTAAACTCAGATCAGCTGCCATATGCAGGGAAAAGAGTCAGGCTGGAATAGTGATGAGGGAGTTATTGGTCTTACAAGGTGCAAGACTTAATTCTGTGATTCTGATAATGTCCTGGTGTTTTCTGGCAGTCATGGACTGTCTTTTCTTTGACGTTTGCCTGTTTTAAAGTTTGACTAGATCTGATGCGGAAGGTTTTGCCATCCTTTTCCCATTCAGAGGCACGTCTTGGAAAGGTCTTCTTTGCCCAGATGCTCCAAAAGTCGTATCATTTGAGGAGAGTCACTAAGTCTTTTTGGAAAGATTTGTTAAGGTTGAATTTGCCACCACCTTTGAAGCCAAATCCCTTTGATAAGTAATTGCCTCTCTCAATATGTTTATGCTGTGGCCAGTTTTAAAATGCAAGTTAATCTTTACAAAGAGAGAATGATTTTGTTCTGTTATAAATATGGCAGGGAAGCACTGAGGCGGGGCATGGGTCTGGCTCAGCTAAGGTCCTCCAGGGCTCCTCGGAAGTGAGTTTAAAGTACTTAAGAGGAAATAATTGCAGGTCAGCCAAGTGCTGCTCACTCTCAAAGCCCCTTGAAGTCACTGGAGTCCTGGACAAATGTAAATCTGGAGTAACGGGTGTAAATCAGGAGTAAGTGTACTGAAGTCAATGGAAATAAGCGAGTGTAAAAGGTGACCACAGAATCAGCCTCCAGAAAGCGAGGAGAGCACTCAGCACTGCCATGGCCGTATCCCAAAGATCTAATACTGAGCGGGCCTGAGCACCTGTAACCCCCATTGACTTCAATGGAAGTTGGGAGAACTCAGCCCTTGGAAGGGCTGGTCTTAGAATAGAGGAGTATGTAATGAATTAAAAATCTCCTCTTTCCCCTCTTTGATATCTATTAACACCCTTTCAGGATTCAGTGGTGGGGGGAAGGGCGATTTGGTTTTTGTTTTGCTCCGACACGCTCCACATGTTGGACGTTACTTTATATCCACTGAAAAGAACAGTCACAAGAAGATTTGCCACCCAGCCCCATTGGAGGGAACAAGCAAAGCACCCCACCTGTCCTGGAGCCATGGTCATCTCTGTCCACCACATGCCCTTGGGTCTTGATCCTGCAGGCTGCGCTCACTTGAGCAGCCCAGTGCCACTGCACTGTTCACCCACTCAGACTTGGTGGGGCCGCTCAGGCCAGCAAGGGCAGCAGGATTCTTAGTGCAGACACGTACCGGGGAGGGCTGTTTAGACTGGGGTATGGTCTTACGCTATTGCAATGTAAGGAGCAGCATAGCAAGTGCTACTGAGCTCTGTGATGAGAGAACAATGTGCCTTTCTCCTTTGGTATGAAAACACCACCAGTGGTTGGCTACAAGGCCCACAGTGGGCGGCAGCTGGTGTGGATTTTGTCATGTAATTCCTTCCCCCACCTTGTGTCCCATTTAAACGATAAGAAAACCAGTGTTGTGCACAGATTCGGACATTCCAGTTGAAAGCCCCCCATGTCAGGCATCATCTCTGACGCCAGTGAGCATATTCATTTACATGCAAGCACCAGTTCCAGAAGTGGGGAAATAATTGGCCATCAGTGTTGTTGCCACGAATTACTTCATTTCCCAAAGGGCTTCTAACAAGGAAATGCATTTATGTTAATTACTTCCTCAAAATGTTCATCCGCAGGAGAGAATATTGATCCTACATGCTTTGTGATCATTGTTTTCTGAGAAGAAGCGGCCCTCACGTTTTGCTCTGGAGGCAAACAGGTGTTTCAGCTGCACAATCTTGCAGGATGTTCACGGTTAGTGTATCACACACTGCACTTTGTGCCAGATTTTCAAATTTAATTAGGTGCCTAATTCCTAAAGCTGCAGAGAGGAATTGAAAGTCACTGGGAGTTAGGTGCCTATATGCATCTTTTGAACTGATCCAAAGCACATTGAAATCAGTGGAAAGACTCGCATTGACTTCAGCCTGCTTTGGATCAGGCCCTTACTCAGCCAGCTAGGCCTGAAAAATGTCTATCCCAGAAGCCATTTCTTCCCATTGTAATGAGCTTTTTGCATCATTAATGAAACTGTTCTGTGGAAGCAGTGTGACTGTGTGAGTTGCTAACAACCCTTGCAGTAAGGGGGCCTTATAGATGATTAGGGTTTAAGTTTGGGGACATAAAACTAACTTAAAAAGAGAGTTTGTTGTAAGTTGATAGGTTTTAGCGATGGGTTTTTTGTTTTGTGTTAGGTTTAATTTTGTTTTCTCCCCTCCCTTAAGAAACCTGACAAACCAGCCTTTTTTGAAAGATTTCCTTTCTTTTTCAGTGGTTTGTGGGACCGCTCTATTTCCCAGTCTTTCTGTAAAAGTGAATTGATGTCTGTCTGTACAGTAAGTCGGCTTGTTTGCGAAATGAGAAGTTGACCTAGGTGGCTGTTCTGTACATTTGCTGATCTTCTCCACTTTCATATTGCAAGCAACACCTATTGCACTCCTGTGCCACTATAATCTGCATCACTGTTGTACTCAGATCAAGTCAATGAATAAAGTTTTGTGCTTTATTCTTAATAGCTGGATGCAAACTGTTTCATTCCTTTTTTCATGTTCATGGGTTTCTATTAAGATCTTTTTATAAAGCAGGATGTTTACTAAGAACAAAAAAAAACCTGCATAGAGCTGAACAGATGGAGGCAGATGAGTTGCAAATGATATTTACTAGCAGTACAGTACTCATGGTTTCCCATATGAAAGTCACTATGAAAATAAATACATAAATATTATATATATATATAAATATATATTATCTATAAATACACACACACCCCCAACAAACCACATGGCTTGTGGTAAGACAGCGGTTACTTTATGGTTCAAAAGCATGCTAGTTACTGTTACAGCGGACAGAAAGGTAAGACTGTCTTATTGACTGGGAATCTAAATTGCCCCCATTTTTTTCCTTGCAGCAAAGTTGCTCGAACTTGTATGCTAAGCGAGTCAGCAGGGTTCTTCAACCCATGACAAATTTAAGTCAGTGGGATTTCTCATGTGCTTAAATACTTCACCGAATGGGGGTCTTTTTTATCCAGTTCAACCTCCCATCTATGAATAGGATACTGAAGATGAAGAAGCCATTCGTGGAAATAGGCAGTAGATACCCTGTGATGAGCAGAGCCGTCCTGTTTAGCTTCCTACAAATGCATCAAACAACCGCAACTCCGCCTGACTTCAATGGCAGTTGTGGGCACTCAGCACACCAGAGGGATTCTCCGCACCTCCCCCCCAGTTCCCAGAAGAGAAATGCTTTGGAAGAAAGCGCAGCCTCTTTTGGCATGGCAGTACCATGCGAAGCCTCCGAGACCGTCTTTGCTTTAGTGCAAACAGAATCTACCTGCAATTGTACTTTTCACTCTGTGCAGCTCTGGGTCTCCTGCCCGACCCACTCCTGACTATCTGTCCAGGTGAGCCACAGTATAGCCGCACTGAACTGATCTGAGCCTCCTGCGGTCCCTGGGCACAGCAGGCAAGGCAGCAAAAATGGGAGTGTCATTATGTCTCTGCTCATAGGCGCTGACTCTGTGGGTGCCCCACAGGGAAAAATTAGTGGGTGCTCTAGCCAAGCTCCCCTTACCCCTGCACCCCCTTTTCTTTCTCCCTCAAGTGTGCCTCATACCTGCTCCTCCACCTACCTTCCAGCATTTCCCACCTGCCACCGCCAAACAGCTGTTTGCACTCTCTTGGGATTGGGGGGTGGGGAGCAGGAATATGGTGCACTCAGGGGAGGAGGCGGGGAAGAGGCAGGGATGGGGATTTGGGGAAGAGGTTGGAATAGGGGCAGGGAGGGGGCAGAGTTGGGGCAGGAACTTTGGGGAAGGGGTGGGAAGAGGTGAGGCATGGGCGGGGCTCATGGAAGGGGTGAAATGGGGGAAGGACGGGGGGGGGTTGAGCACCCACCTACAAGAGAGAATGTTGGTGCCTTTGTCTCTGTTGCTATTTGAAGTCAAGTCCTTAGTTAGAATAGCTGAACTGGGTGCTGGGGATATGCATGGGGATAGGGAAAAATCCCTCTTCTGGAATGGCTGTGGATAGTAGTCCTTAGCCCCAGTGCCCCCTCTAGGGGGAGAGGGCAGAGGAACTGATGTAGCAGCAATTCTCCAACCTTCCTTCCACAGATTGGCACACAGGAAGTCAGGGCTATCCCCACTGTAGTGTCCCCCAAATCCTGTTCTCTTCCCCCTCTCCTCCCATCTCCACATCGCGTTTGCTGCCTGGGGACTTTCCATCATTACAGGGTGAGGGGCGGAGTTTGCCCATTCGAGTTTTATTCCAGTGTACCTTGCTACATGTGTGTAAGGCCCTCAATTCCAGAGATGCTGAGTCCCCTCCTGGTCTTCCACTGATGAATCAAGCCTTTCATGAATCAAGCTCAAATGCAAAAATAGTATTCACAGCATGGAGACAGTGCTGAATGCACCAGCTGCAGCTCGTTGGAATCCATGTCCTTGGCAGTGGGGCTTGCAGAAAGGAGGGAGCTGTTTTGTGATGGAATCCCCAAGCGCAGAGTGTGGGGGCTGTAGTGACACCAGCACTATTTGATGGCTTATCTGAGTGGATTACACTTTCAGTGCAGGGGGACCAACAAGAAATGAGTTCAATTTGTTGTTGAGTCCTGGAAATGGCACACAGTGAAAAGACTCAGGGACTGAGTCAGCAATTTACTTAAGTACATTGTTGTTGTTATTGTGATTGCTTCTGTGAGACCCACTCCTGGATCAGGACCCCACTGTGCTAGGTGCTGTACAAAGCAAACAAAGACAGCCCCTGCCCCAAAGAGCTTACAATCCAAGTATAAGCATGTGTGTAGTGCCACTGACTTCAGAAGGGCTGCATATATGCACAGGCCACTTGCTGATCTGAAGCCCCGTGTTTCTCTTTGTATTTTCCATTCTTCAGTCATGTCCTGTCGAGCCCTCAGCTGTGAGACTACAACTCAGACTATCAGAAATAAGCTGCTGGTTAGTTAATAACCTACATTTCCCTCTTCCATTGTAAGGACCGTGTCAGCCGTCTTGACCTCAACCGGGAACAGTACATGCTGTGCTGGTCAGCTGGGATATCTGCTACTGGGGCATTCACAAGAGATGGTCCAACAAGGGCCTGCTGTAGGTATATGAAAGAACATCTTTTAGCAACCACACTCCACACACCCCTTGACCTGTTGTAGTCAGAGTATCAGGAGGTCTCACTGTTCCTCTCTTGAAGGATAACGCAAGGTGTGAGGGATAGGCGGAGCAGGGCAATAGCCAAAAAACCTGCCAACTGCCCTCGAAGTGTTAAGCAGCTCTCTGGATTTAACAGGAGACAAATGGTAAATGAGAGGAGGGCGGCGTGGCTCACTCAGAGACAAATCCAGGACTGGGGCCTGGTGCTGGAGTTGCCATGGCATCACCCTCCTCATTGGTGGGGAAAGGCTTGTGGGGAGCTATTAATGTGTAAGCTGTCCCCCTCTGACTCTATAGCCCCACAGGGAAGAGGAGCTGTTCTGCAGGGAGGCTTCTGTTCGCTGGTTCCCCTTTCTCCAGGCATCATGGCACCAGAAAGGAGTTTCCCCCTGTAGCAGCACAGGGACAGCTCCAAGCTCCATCACCTCCCATCTAGAATTCTCCATAGACACCCCTAGGGACTGCCAGGGGTTGGCGCTGTGGACAATGGCCTGTTCCCTGGACACCCCTGAACATTGAGCTGGTTGGTGATCAGTGCTTAAATCCAGTCTTCCTCTCCCCAAGCCTGCCTCTACTAACATATTCTTGGATTGCTAACCCTTGAGTAATGACTGTGGAATGCACTTTTTCTTACAGCCCAGCAAGGCATCTGGCTATGAGAATCTTCCTAGCATGTTAAAAATACCACTGTAAATAGAGAAGATCAAAATGAGTCAAATGTCAGTGCTACTTTGCTGCCACTCTTGAGACCACTTCCTCCCCCAAGAACTAACATCACAAATAAGTTTCTCTGGACAACAAAAAAAAACCCCCACTAATCCCTCATCAAAAAACTCTTGAAACATTTATGCCGCAAGACTACAATCTCCCTTCCTCCCACTGTTGTTTTTTTCTCTTGTGTTTGTGTGTGTGCAGTTTGGGGTAAGGGTGGGAAATAAAACTTCAATCCTGCTTGCTATTTTCTGTTGTAAAAAGGGACCACAGGGAAACATTGACTGTTTTCTGTAGCTTGGTGAGAGAGAACTTGTTTGAGGAGTTCCTCTTACAAAGTGTCCTTTCACATATATTCACCTTTATTTTCAAGGATTTGAAAAGATCGGCCAACCAGCTGTGTTTAAATGGGAAGTTGGCCCTGTGTCCAAAGGGCCACTGGGTTTCAAACAGCTGCTGTATCCAGTTTTCTTCATGAACGACCTCAAGATGAAGACGATATAACTACACAAGTATCTAATTGGGACCCAGGCTTTTAGCACTCGTGTACTGCATGAACCAGAGGTTTTTGTAGCAATACGTGTGTGTACGTTGCTCAGATTGGGGCCCATAATTGAGCTGTGGGCACAACAATGTTGGGACCAAAGTGGTAGGTTGAACCCTCAGTCTAAGTAGGTGACTGGTGCAAGGTTGAAAATTCCATCAGCCAAGAGAGAAAGCCGGGCCTGTGCCCTGTTGAAAGCACATTCCCGGGTGTGGCAACATCTTTGGTTAAGAGGGTCCTACTATTCAAAGTGGCTGTGTAAAAATGGTATCTTCTTACTCTGCTCACAAGGGGACCAGGCACTGGTATGAGGGGACCCACTGCTGACAACTGTTTTGGGGAATGTGCCAGTTTCTTAAGGGGTGTATTGGGTATATTGCAAATATACAGTCTATAAATCTTGTAGAGTCAGTTCCACTTACACTGAGTTGGTAACCCAGGTGTCGTGGCTCCTAGGCCTATTGGTTCTGATCCAGTAGGTAACCAGCATAAGCAAAAGTGACAAAGAGTCCTGCGGCACCTTAAAGACTGACTAAAGTTTTAGAGCATAAGCTTTCGTGGGCTAATACCCACTTCGTCGGGTGCATCCGACGAAGTGGGTATTAGCCCACGAAAGCTTATGTTCTGAAACTTTAGTTAGTCTTTAAGGTGCCACAGGACTCTTAGTCTGGAATTGCAGAAGTGACAAACACGGCTACCCCTCTTGACAGCATAAGCAAGATGTTAGTTAGATACTGTCTAGAGATTATAAATATAGTGATTATAAATTCTGCCTCATCCAAGCCCTGGTCTGCACGAGAAAGCTTAAACAGTACAACTTTCCTTCTGTTGTTATATCCGTTCTTGCTTCCACACTTGGTTTTTACCCCAGCTTTCCACAGTTTCTTGAGAGAAGTGTGGGTATCCCACAATACATACATACTGCTACACAATGCATAGCAAAAGTTTCCCACAAGAGGGGGTGCCGAAGGAGGACACTTATGCCTACCCCCCAGTGCAACACATCTTGCCAATACAATCTAGTGCTGCATATGTAACCCACACACCTTCTGGGTGTAGTGTTCTGTCCCACCTCATGGCACCGAGACCACTTAAAAAGACAGAGATTAATGTGCTTGCTTTACAGCCTTCGCTAAGAGCCATATGGCTTTTAGTTCATGCACTTAGGTTCAATGGTGCCTGCCAGTGCCATGTTACACATGGCCATACTGCACCATCACAGGCAAACACGTGCGAACGCGTGCTGCCAAGAGTTTTGTTGGCAGCACTATGCTTTTGCCAGTAATATTTTCTAGAGTACACAGGCCCCAATCCTCTTCTGAGCAAATCTACGTGTCCCAGTGCTTAGAATGCCAGTGGATGCTGGTGCTTGATGTAAACTTCGGCTCCTGCTATTGCTACCGCTGGTGGAGATACACTGGTGAAAGCAACAGTGGTAAATTTTGGGTATAAAACCTCTTGTAGAGCAGTTTAGCTTGGGATGTACTGTGGCCTTTTGAACAGGGCCCTTCCTGGACTGGGGAGCTAGGAGAGCTGGGGTTTTAGTCCTGGTTCTGTGGCAGATTTGCAGGGAAAGTCACTTTCCTTCTGTGTGTTTCTGCTTCCTCTCTGACCCTTTGACTCTCTTCTCTATTTAGCCTGTAAGCTCTTCAGGGCAGGGCTCTTGCGGTGTATTTGGACAATGCCTAACACAAGGGGACCCTGACCTTGGATACTTCTCCAATACAAATAAAAACCAATAATAATGCAGACCAGGGTAATGAAATAGAGTTGAGCCTGATTAAAAGAATCCACTGTTTGCCACGTGTTTTGTGAAGTTGTAGAAAAGCTAATAATAATCCAAAACAGTTCTATGGTGAATGAACAAATCATAACGGAAAAATACCTCCTTTTTGGCCTTAATACATAACTGGATGTTAAATGACTGCCAGGAAAGATCTCTGTGGTATCTCAGTTAGGCCTGAGCCCTAATTATCACTGCATAGAGGAATTCCAGGTAGGTAATTGATGCCTGCAATGCAAAGGACTAAGCAAAATTTATTGGAGTATTTAAATACATTATTCCACTATCATTGATGCATTTAAGGGCACAGATAGTATGGAAGAAGATAAGCAAGTGCCTGAGATTTTGAAATACAAGTCATTTAAGATTGTTTTCTCTTTTTATCAGTTACCCAATTAATTGGGCTTGTCTCACTCACTGAGCTGTGAAAATAAGTAACTGAAAAATAATTTCAGCTGAGCTCAATAAATATTTGAGCCGATCTCTCCTTGGGGGGCAGCATACTAAGAAGCACTCTGTCACTTTAACAACTCTGAGGGCAACGTAACGAAAATATTTCAATCCCTTTGGATGTTTAGAGGGTTTTCTCTTAGCAATCTATTATCCAGGTTACAGATCATTGACCTCATCTGGTGTTTTTCTTTTTGGGCACCAAGCAAAACAATCTATTAGGAAACTTGTACAGATTTTTCATGTTCCTGTGACAGGGCTGATCTGACCATAAAGGGTCACGTACAGCCCTTACCAAGCACATTCTGATTTCTTTTCTGACGTATTTTAATAGTGCAATGTGAATGCTTCTTAATAAATAAATTTTCATTAACTAAATTTTCTGAAGAGTAGGAGGTTGAGAAAACAATTACTAAAGCTTATTGATTTGTTATCCAATTATAAGATATCACAGGTGTCACCTACGCAAGGAGAAGGTACCACCTCTCCACCATGCATATGATCTTCTGTAAGTCAAAGTACACATGCAGGACACCTGCAAAAGGGGTAGGGAGAGCCTATAGAAGTGCTCCTAGGTTTTCCTAGAGTTGGTCTGTCTCAGTAATACACTCTAGAAGTTGGTCTGTTATAGTGGATCGAGCAATAACATGGGCCTCTGAAAATTTCGGTCCAATTCCCAGCTCTGGGCACTGGCCTTCCAGTCACATCTGTATGCCTCAGTTTTCCTCTCAGTAAAATGGGAATAATGATACTGACTTCCTTTTGTAAAGCACTTTGAGAGCTACTGATGGAAAGTATTTTATAGGAGCTTGATATTGTGTTACGCCACACAGCTTCCACACCTGAGTCGTTTACATCCCCCTGTTGCAGGGGAGTCCTACAATCCTACACTTTGGGGAAACTGAGGCAGAGAGTTTGTAACTCAACCTAATTGCAAAGTCAGGGGCAGATCTGGATTTGCATTCAGGTGGTCCTGGATCACAGCCCTGGTTGCACTCTCTCCTCTTCAGTCTGCCCTTATCACGCCAGGCATAAGTTGCAAGACAGTCTGTCACTGGGTGACCGGCCCTTTAAGTGGAGTCAGGGCCCAGTTTACCCACAGTAGGCTTCTTTAAGGAGAATAAGCCTACCTGTAAGCAATTAGCTGCCAATCAGACAATTGACTAACAATACCTGAGCCGGATAAAATGCTGCCAGAGCTTATTGGAGAGAGGGGTTCCCTTAGAGATTCTAGCTGGATGACTGTGGCCTGTTAATTTCTCTAACTAGGTAGGGAGAAGCTGATTGAGGGCTACAGATGGCCTGATGCATAACCCAGCTCCCGGAGGAACCTTGTGGACTCCTTATCAGCAGAGGAGTGTGCATTTGTTTGCCATAGTAACCTAGCTCTGGGAGGAGGGCCCAGGTGCCTGAATGTGTAAGCGGATGCTTGTGGGCATTAGCCCCAGGGCCAGCAGAGGGGCTGGTTTTGGAGGCTCAATCCAGAGGTGGTTTTGTGTCATCTGTAAAAGGAGTTAATAGATGACACACACACCCCTACAAAGGGGGCATCTTGCACTCAGCTCCCAGGTCTGAGTAAATCGTGGCCGGACCCATGAGGGACAAAAAGAGGGCAGCAGGCCTGTAACACCACACCGCACCACCGTGATGCACTCTAGAGCACCGGCCTTTCGGACAGTCCATCACCAATGCAGCATTTCTCCTGTAGACCCCGGTGGCTCCAGTCAGCACTGCCGACCCAGCTGTTAAAGGTCAGGTTGGTGGCACTGCGGGTCTAAGGCAGGCTAGTCCTGCCTGTCCTGGCTCTGTGCTGCTCCCTGGAAGCAGCCAGCAGGTCTGGCTCCTAAGTGAGGGGCCACATGGCTCCATGTGCTGCCCCTTCCCTGAACACCAGCTCCGCACTCCCATTGGCGGGGAACCGTGTCCAATGGGAGCTGGCAGGGTGGTGCCTGTAGGTGAGAGCAGTGTGTGGAGCCTCCTGGCTCCCTGCCTAGGAGCTGGACCAGCCTGCCTTAGCCCTGCTGACCAGGAGCCGCCCAAGGTAAACCTGTGCCCCAACCCAAGCTCCACCTCCCAACCCCCTATATGACTTTTAGTGAGTATCTTAAATGAAGAGACAATCCAGCCTCTCCCCAACCAGTGATGCTACCAATAGTGTGGAAGCTGTGATGTATCCCATGCATGTGGGTTGCCACTGTTTTCATCTAATCCTAAACTCTCTAGGAATTAACCCCTAAAACTCCAGGTCATTGGGTGGTTAGGTGGGATCTCTACCACTCAAACATGGTGGGGCAGAGTTCTGGGGTCCCACAAACCATACCCCCCATTTGTATGGTTTGTGGTGGTGTGCTGTATTGGCTACATATGCTGTGTTGTGCTAAAACGTGCCCTGTGTATTGACTGCATATAATGAATTGTGAAAACTTTTTTTTCAGCCAGCTGATCTGTACGCACTCGGGCTTCTAGAGTTTTGGGAGGCAAAATATTTGTCGACAGCTGAGATATTAAAGTTTAAAAAGTAATTACTGAACATGAGGGAGAGTTATTTTTCCCATCATGCTTATGTCTCAATTACTCAGCTATGCCTAGCAGTGAACTAGCAATAACAATTGGCAATAACAACAACAACAACTGGCAATAACAACAATAACACTGTCAAAAATACATTCACAGCAACAACTTCATAGCTAATCACTGTGGGCTAGAATTCTTTGCAGTCCCATTCAAAGGCTCCAAATATGGCTTGTGGTAGATTATGGGCCTTTAAACCAAGCTCTGTCTCTTCAATGAGAGTGAATTTCAACAGGCATACATGCACCCTAAGGCCAAGCTCCATGGGGTTTGGGCAGCTTTGGAATTCTTCCCCAAAGCGTGTACAGTTGCAGCCACTATTTCATCCCCTGTTTTCCAGTAGACTGCACTACCCCTCTGCAAGTCTGCATGGGAGTTCCCAGCCAAACAAGGTTTTCCTCTACCCCAGTTTATATGGAGGAGCCAGCCCTGAGGCTCTCTGCTGTAGTATACAGGACAGGACCTGCTGTGTGGCTACTTTAAGCAGGACTAATGCAGGCAGAGGAAAGGTCAGCATGGTCAGTGGTGTAGCTAGCCTAAAAGAGGCACTGGGGCCCAATGGATTCAAGAGAACTGGGTTCTGTTCCTGGTTCTGCCATTGGCCTACTTCAGCACACCTGTGTCTCCCCTTTTTCCCCATCTGTGAAATGGGGATAATGCTTACCTGCTTTGAGAGCTACAGGTGAAAGCACTGTTAAAGGCACTAGCTCCCGTTATTAAGAGCTACCCAGGAGGATTTTGTCTCAAAACAAACACTGCTCTGTTTCTGAGCCATTTCAGCCTTTGAGGGGAAACTTGAAACCACTCAGGAAACTATCAGTTCAGAATGACCCTGAAGAAGAAAATCTTGAGAGAGACTGCGGACGTCAGGAGCTGTCCTGCTACTAACCGATCTAGTGTTGCTGCCTGCAGTGTAATTCTCAGCCTGTTGTTATTTGGACTGCTAGACTCTCCTGGCATTGGAATGCAGTTAAGGAGAGAGACTGAATACATACCTGTGTCTCCTTTACCCTCAGATCCTCTTCCTTTGCTCTCACTCTGTGAATTTTAAATGACTTCCAGACTAACAGGTTCCTTCTCCTGCATTCTGCTTTTCCCCTTGTCTAACAGGTCCCCACTGGCCTGAGGCTCCGTCCTGCACCAGCATAGTTATACAGATAACCCTGGAGATTGTACACAGCTTGTACTCACAGAAGTGGTTTTTTTCTGCCAGCATAGGAATATTCCCCCATCTTTGCCTCACCACAGCTGCATCTAAACTGGGGGTTAGGTTGGCCAGAGGTGTGGGTTTTTTACACACCCCTCAGTGATATAGCTATGTCAACTTAACTTTTAAATGTAGACCAGCCCATAGTCTCTCTGGTTTTCATAAGGGTTTCATATTGGACTGGTCTGGGGACAAACTTGCTCTAGTTCAGTTAAACTAGTGCAAACCTGTGGTGTATGTCAGCGTAACCTGTTCCTGACTGACTAAGGTAAAACCAACATAATGTCAACATGGCCTTTTTCACCAATCTGTGTATGTACAGTGGTGCAACCCTGAAAGCGGAGAAGTGGATGCCAGGGAGAACAAACTACATGTGACAAGAAGAGGAGGCAGAGAGAGGATGAGAGGGAGAAGGAGCCACACATGACAGCTATTAGGTTGTTTATTGTGCTCCTGGAAGATGTTCAGATACTATGGAGGAGGGTGTAAAATGCTGACTAGAACAGAATTTGATCAGTGCAGCTTATGGATCTTTCCATTCACCGGCAAAAATCTGAAGACTGAATTTTTTTCAAAACTTCTGGCAAATCAAAAAGTTGAGAAAAGTCACCTGAGGTTAAATGCAAGATTTTTGTTTCGAGACACTCAAAACACTTCATTCTGCGTTTGGCCACTTTACAACGTGTTTGCTTAGTTTCTTAAAAATAAAATTAAAGGAAATGTTGAACCAAAAGTGTTTTCAAGGATATCAAAATGTTTTGAGGGATTTTTTGTATGTTAGGGGAGATTTTTTTTTTTGACTGAAACAATTGAGTGAAATGCACAAAACATGAATTCACAAAACATCTCAGTATTGCTGAATCTTCATACTTTTTTTTTCACCAAAAAAAGATTTTGACTGACTTATTTTTGCCAGTTGTAAATAGAATAGAACAGAATAGCAGACAGACTTGTGGCTGTATGTTCAGTGGTAGAAATTTCCACTGTCCTTTAGCAGAGACAGCTTCTGTGCATCTGTCTCCCGAGCATGTGTTACTCTTGCTGTTTCTCTTTATGTGTTGGGGGAGGAAGTAAAAGATCTGACTTGTCTTCTGAAACCCACGATCCCACAACTAGTCCATCCCCCCCACCCTATCAGACTATGTGGTGTTATGCATTTTGAATACAAGTCATAGTACTACCCATGAGGCACCTGTTCTGCAGTGTGAAATCGCCTTTGCAAGAGATTTTATCAGATGCAAATAATGGAAAAGGACCTAAATAAAGTCCTAATTGTGTCCCAGAACAGTCACTCCAGTCATCATCCATCTTCCTATTAAATGAGTGAATTTCAACTACTCAGCCCTGCTGGCATCTCTCTCTCCTCTCTTCCCTTTTAAACTTCTATTTATATTCTCTCAGTTGTCTCCGCCAGAAGATCTCATGTGGCTACATTAAGGCTTTTCAAAAAGAAAGTTGGATTACAGTGATGTTTCTCCCCATAGGACACAGCATAAAAGGAAGATACAGTATAACTTCATTATGGATGTACTGAATCTGGCCTGTTTCAATGTAAAGCTTAATGATGCTAGGAGTGCTTCAGTTCTGCTGGCCTTCATGGGAAACCGAAGCTGCTATTTTGTTGTTTACTGAAGCTGACTGACTCTAACATCAATTCTGCTGTGGGAAGATGGAAAAGAGATTTAGTGATCGCAGCCAATATGTTTCCCCAGAAGTTATTTTCACTTACACGGGTTGTGTTGTTGTGTCCTGAGGTTTAATATTTATGGCAAATGGGTTATAAAGGACATGTGGCTGCATAGTTATTTTTTTATTTGTGCTTTTATATACGGACCAGTGGCTTCTTTGCTCACACAAGCAGCATTGACCTCAGACGGGTGCTTCTGGTGATTGACTTTGGCTGGGTTGAAGTGGCTTGTGCCTGCAGAAAAGGCAATTGCTAAAAAACCTTGTCTTTGGGGCTATGCCAGAATAAACAACCTTCTGTGAGGTCACAATTGACATCAGACCACAGTCTGCATAGCTGAGGGGGAACTAAACGGCAAAAATCCTGGTGACAACGCAGCAAGTAACATGTTCTACTTCATGTTGTCCCAGATTTGGGTTGAACAAATTTTTTCTCTCTCCACTGTAGGAGTCTTAGTGCTGCTGAAAGATGCTAAGGGTCCATCTACACAGCGAAAAAAAACAGTCTCAGAGCCCAGCTCAACAGATCTGGGCTTGTGTTGTGGAGTTAAAAGTAGCAGAATAGATGCTCCGGCCGGAGCCTGGGCCCCGAACTCTTCCCCTTTTCTTGCCAGGTTTCAGAGCCAGGACTCCGGCCCGAATGTCTACACTACTACTCGGAGCACCACAGTGTGAGTCTGTGTCACCTGACCTGGGCTCTGAGCCTCGCTGGTGGGGGTGTGTTGCTATATAGACGTACTCTTAGAGGGCAGCTCTGTAAAGGCAATTTCTCGGCTCAGGGCCTGAAAGCTAGATTTCCACCTGAGGTATAAAAGCACCTGAAGATGCAGATAGATGATTCTGCAAATCCCACCTGCATGTTAAGGTGCTAGTAATTTAGGTCCGAGGCTCTAAACACAGTTTTTGTGCCCATCTAACTACATTGGTGAGGGAGGGTCATTTGTTATTTTGAACAGAGACATAACAGAGTGGATGCAGTTATACCAGTATAAAGGTGCCTTCTACTGAGGTAGTTTAATCCACTTCCTCTAAGGGCACGAGCACACTCATACCAGTATAACTGTAGCCCCACTAGGGGCGCAGTCATATTTTAGCTACTAAACTTTGCAGTCTTGAGTAACTTCTCACACTGCTGTGGAAAGTCCCCCTGGATCAGCACGGGAAGTCAGAGGAGCTCCAGCCCCAGAAGGAACAGGAGTATCATCTTTCAAGCCCACTCCCTCCCAAAGGAGGTGCCGTGTGTAGGGGAGAGAGTGTTTGGTCCCACTGCTGGAGCAGCCTATAATTCTTAACATGTACAGTTTGGATCAGACCACTGGGAAGGAAATGTCAAAGCATTGCAAGCCAAGAGGAGCTGGACCAAAAGACAGCTGGCCCGGCTGCTCTTAACGGGAAATTCCCTCCCCCAACCCAAACCCATGATCTTTTGAAACAGTTAATGGCTGAGAGAATCTGAAGCATCACTGGAATGTATAAAAGTCAAAGACTTTGTGTAGCTGAGTAGCTAAACAGCTCTTGCTTTTGTTTATATTGGGCCTAATTTGTCTCCCTTTCATCACTGCCAGTTGGAAATCACTGTATGGAAGTCAAAGCAACCCTATCAGTCGAAGAGGAGAACCAAGCCCCAGGCCTTTCATGCACAGAGTTTCACAGTACTTCACAGAGAGAAGCAAGAAGGCCTCCAAAACAACAGGGTGGAGTTAAGATGTCTGTGATCCTTCTGAGACTGAAGCTTCACCCCATGGTCTGAGGCAGGGACGTCTTTCCCCTTCCACGGAAGAGCTGGCTATCTCCCACCTGCAACCCCTGCCCCACTCCAAACACGGACCTAGTTGCTGTTTCACTTCCCTATGCACCTTTCCTGAGGAAATGGCCCTGGCAGAAGCCAATCACTTCCTGGAACAAGAGGAACCTGGCCTGAAGTACAGGACGGACTATCTGTGGGGAAATGAAGTTTATTGCAACTTATGCTCCTGAAGGAGAGAAGTGTGGGATTCTGAGCTTTCCTATACACTGAGCCACACGCCAGTGTCACTTAGCACATGCCACAGGGTCACTGGCCACAATTTGTTCCGCAGTATCCTACGTGTGGGGGACCAGATGGTTTATGGCTGTAGTGATGGGCTGTAGACAGAGCTGTGCACTGTTTGAATCTGAGCCACAGGAGGCCTCTAGGAAATCAGATGGCAGCTGCTGTACGGTTCCTAGTGAACAAGTGTGCATGGGCCAACCTCCGCCCCCCCCCATTAGAAACAAGGCAGGGGAACTGTGAGTGGCTTGTGGCAGCTGAAATAATGTTCTACCACCGGAGGTGACTCCTTCCAGAACAGGCTTGAAGCACAGGGGGTTGGGGTTGTACCTTTGTTCCAGGACTACCCAGATGACTTTGGCCCTCTTCCTTGGGACAGAACGCGGTGGGTGGGTTGATGACAAAAAGTGCCCCTCTTATTCCCTGATCCCCGGATAATCCAGGATCTTGTTTGGCCTTCACATAGGTTAGAGCAGCCTCGGGGTTCAACCCAAGGGGCTGATGCACCATTTTGGGGTTACCAGAGTGCAGCATTGCTCTGGCCATGGCATCCATCCTTACACTCATTTCCAGTGTGCCTCCTATGATGGAGATTCTCCAATGCTCAGGAAATCCTCACTTTCCTGAGTAGGATCGCTTCATAGCCCATTTGTACTACTAGACCATGGGGGTGCAGAGAGTTGAGAATGGGGCCCTGGACCTAGCTGTTAGTTGCTGCAATTCTTGGTCAAGTAAATTAATATCTTCTTTAAACACCACCTCTTAACATGCTTCCGGTCTACCATAGGTGTTGCTATGTGAGATGCTTTTACACCTTCCTCGACCACATCTGTGCAGATGTCATATGACCTCTCCCTGTACATGCTCACACCTACTGCTTTGTGTAAAAAATGTGCACGCACGCAATCTGAGCCTGACCATTGCCATTTCTAAAGCTGTACCAGTTAGGGCTCCGTTTCATGGAAATACGAGCCAATCTCCCATCCCCCTGTATCTGCACACAGCGAATATTTTATACAGCACTTCTTCCTTCAAGATTTTAATGAGCCAAACTTCTTTTTAACCTGATTTAACTGTGCTTTGCTGAAATGATCTAAAGGATATATTCCACTGCTACACACGCAGGGAGGCTTTCCGAGGCTGAATTAGTTCACCATATAAAAAGTTGTCTGGTTTTGGCAGGAAGTGGAGAAACAAAGTTGATTTGCATTTTACTTTTCTTTCCTGCTGCAAATCCTAACTTGTCACAGTTCACTCAGTGCACAAGTCTCGCTCTCATTTTGGAGGACAATGTGCTCTGGGAGCTGTGTGCTAACCACTGCACGACACAGCTGAGTATATAACCCTAATATAGCCCACGGTATCTCATACAGCCAGAGCTGAGCACTGCAGGCCTGGAAAACTCTAGACAAATTGGAGAGAATGTCAGAGGGTTGAAACAACGATTAAAGAGCTGGAGGGGCTTATTTATGAAGAAAGATTTACAAGAGCTCTTTCTCTCTAGTTATTTGTTGTTTTATCAAAACAAAGGGGGAACTGTCTACAAGTATTTAAAAGGTGTAATAGCACCACTGAAGAAGAACTGTAAGGTATAATTAGAACTAATAGAATAAACTGAGCAAAGGAAAAGATGCCATGATGTGACCGTGCTGTTCCTGGTGGGACCAATTAAGAATGCCAAATCAGGTCAAATTGCTCCAAAGGGGCAGTTACAGCCCAAAGCTGAGGTTTCTCCACCCTAAAGGCAAATCAAACCAGCCACACAGAAAAGACTTTGGTTTTGCCCCACGGGCTAGCCACAAGTCACACAAGGAATTCCCTTAGACACTCCAGCTTCCCAGTATCACCACCAGCAGCCACCTGTCCTGGGGACAAATGGTTAAGAAAACCAATACCCCAAATAAAGAAAACGGTTCTCCCTAATTCCAAAGAATCAGGCCCCAGACCCAGGTCAATATACAAATCAGATTTTACCCACAAATCACGCTGTTGCCAATCCTTTAGAATCTAAAATCTAAAGATTTATTATACAAGGAAAAAGATCTAGGTGAGGGTTAGAAATGGTTAAAGGAAATCAATTACATGCAATAATGGCAAATTCCTGGGCTCAGGCTTGCATCAGCTGTAGAATAAACAGCAGGTTCAAATCAAAGTCTCTGGAATACATTCCCTGCAGGGATGGGTCAGCAATCCTTCGTTCAGAGCTTCCATGTGTAGCAAAGCTCCATCCAGAGGTAGAAGCAAGGCTGAAGACTGAAGACCAAATGCAGAGGCTGCAGCAGGTTTATTTATAGATTATCTCAGGTGCAGGAATTCTCTTTGTCTTTTGCTGTGGAAACTTACAGCAAAATGAAGTATTGAGTCACATGGGCAATCCCTGTCCCCTCGCTAAGACACAGGATGTGTCCACGCTCTCTCAATGGGTCAGTTGTGTAGCTGATGGTTCTTGATGGGCCATCAAGTAGGCCAAGGCAGGGCTAACAGCAATTTGTCTGGGATTTCACCCCTGAAGCAAAGCATAATATTTGGAAAGGCAGACAGTACAGAGCCAATATTCATAACTTCAAGTACAAAAATGATATATACGTACAGATAGCATAATCATAATCAGTAGACCATAACCTGGTCATAGACACCTAACGTGACCCCCTTTACATAAGATTTGGTGCCCCTACAGGACCTTGGTTGCACCAGTGATCTATATGATCCCAGATAATTTTAGTAACATGACACATGAGTACCAGGAAGAAAATTCTGCCTCTGAGGTCTAATAGACTAGAATAGTCTCTCCAGGAAAAAGGTGGAAGACTCATCATTTGGGACGCTTATAATTAGACTGGACAAAACACTGGATAATATGTTGTAGAGACCAGTCCTATATTAATATGGGGATGGATAAGCTCCTTAAAGCTCTCTTTGCTTTCTATAAAGGAAACGAGGAATACTTGTAGCACCTTAGAGACTAACCAGTTAGTCTCTAAGGTGCTACAAGTATTCCTCGTTTTCTTTATGAATATAAACTAACACAGCTGCTATTCTTTGCTTTCTGACATACCGAACCAAATTCTATTCTTACAATGCAAATTAAGATTCACTCCTCCACAGTTTAAGCATAAAACTGGTGAAAGGAGCCGCTGTGCTGCTCATGAGGCGATGAGATGTCCAGTAACTTCAATGAGCTTTGGATCAGGTCCTATGTGAGGACAGGTCCAGGTCGTAGAAAGGAAGAAAGTGAGTCACAACAAAGATTCCGACGAACATTAGACATTCAAACTGGCCTGGAGACAAAAGGAGATGCAGAGGTAAGTGTAATAACACAGCAGTAATGAATATAAACCTTTGGTCAACATGGGTACAGTTTCTTGAAACAGCAGAATTGAATGTACCAGGACCAAACAAAAAGGAAAATATCAAGGTGGTATTTCAGAACAAACAAAGCTATTTAGCGAGTGGCTGTCCTTGGCATTAAAATATTTCTAATAGAAAAGAGACTCCTTTTCATGGCCTTTGTGTTTTACAACCAAGCTAGCTACAGAAGACAGCCTGAGAAAAAAAAGGAGAGCATAAAATTACAGCGCACCAAGACGATTAACTTGGCATTCACTAGCGATGGATGCACTTATTAGTATGCAAAGGCTAGTCTTATGCTAGTATAACCCTCTCTCTAAAATATAATATGCAGCTCTGTTTTAAGGCGTAGTTAATTAGCCACAAAGATATGAGGATGTGGACAGATCCTGCTCACAGAAAAGAAGAATGAAAAATGTAGGGAACAGGTAGGAGTCTTGTATTGACCCATTAGCTCCTGAGATGCTCTAAGAGGCAAATGGATGGGCCTGAGACTGCTTCAACTGAAGTGCTGCCAAAATCCTTATTGACTTCAGGGCTGAGGCTGGGAATTTTAGCTCCTTGCATGGAGGAGTCCATTTAATTTCTAGGGCAGTCAAGCGATTTAAATAATTGTGATTAATCGCCCTGTTAATAATAGAATACTGTTTGTTTAAAGATTTTGGATGCTTTCTACATTTTCAAATCTATTGATTTCAATTACAACACAGAATATAAAATATACAGTGCTCACTTTCTATTTTTGATTATACATATTTGTGCTGTAAAAAACCAAAAGTGATAGTATTTTTCAGTTCACCTCATACAAGTGCTGCAGTGCAATCTCTTCATCATGAAAGCTGAATTTACAAATGTAGAATTATGTACAAAAAATAACTGCACTCAAAAACAAAACAATGTAAAACTTTAGAGCCTGCAAATCCACTCAGTCCTATTTCTTGTTCAGCCAGTCACTTCGACAAACAAGTTTGTTTACATTTGTAGGAGAAAATGCTGCCCGCTTCTTGTTTACAGTGTCATCTGAAAGTGAGACCAGACATTCGCATGGCACCGTTTAAGCTGGCGTTGCAAGATATTTATGTGCCAGATGCGCTAAAGATTCCTATGTCCCTTCATCTTCAACCACCATCCCAGAGGACACGAGTCCTTGCTGATAACAGGTTCTGCTCAATAACGATCCAAACCAGAGCAGACAGACACATGTTCTCTTTAATCATCCGAGTCAGATGCCACCAGCAGAAGGTTGATTTTCTTTTTTGATGGTTCAGGTTTTGTAGTTTCTGCATCAGAGTGCTGAGCTTTTAAGACTTCTGAAAGCATGCTGCGTCCCTCTCTGATTTTGGAAGGCACTTCAGATTCTTAACCCTTGGGTGAAGTGCTGTAAATGTCTTTAGAAATCTCACATTGGTTCCTTCATTGTCTTTTCTCAGATCTGCAGTGAAGGTGTTCTTAAAACAAACAACATGTGCTGGGTCATCATCTGAGACTGCTATACTATGAAATACATGGCAGAATGCAGGTAAAAACAGAGCCGGAGACATACAATTTCCTTCCAAGGAGTTCAGTCATAATTTAATTAATACCATTATTTTTTTAACGACCGCAATCAGCATGGAAGCATGTTCTCTGGAATGGTGGCCAATACATGAAGGGGTATACAAATGTTTAGCATATCTGGCACATCAATACCTTGCAGTGCTGGCTACAAAAGTGCCATGCAAGTGCCTGTTCTCACTTTCAGGTGACATTGTACATAAGAAGCGGGCAGCACTATCTCCTGTCAATGTAAACAATCTTGTTTATCTTAGCGATTGGCTGAATGAGCAGCAGAGTGGATTTGATCAAAGCACAGTTAAATCAGATTAAAAATAAGATTGGCTCATTAAAATCTTGAAGGAAGAAGAGCTGTATAAAATATTCGCTGTGTGCATTGATTTAAATCATAATTAAACCACTAGTCAGGAAGACTCGATTTAAACAAGGATTTCTACATAAAAGTGCATTCTTGTTGGTTGTTATAACCTTAATACATATTTTTCACAACTCCAGAGATAGATGACATCCACACTGGGTCTCTTTTACGGCCTGCTGCCATTGTAGGTTTTCCGTTGTAGTGAGACAATGGTATGGTAGATCTCAAATCAATGAAGGCTACACTCAGAAAGACCTCAAGACTTCTGGAATATGCTGCTCAAACAGTTTCACTTTTGTTTCCACTGCCTGTCCCTCCCTTCTCACATTTATCTCCAGACTTCTTCTCCTTGTCCAGATCTATTCCACCCCCAACAATCTTCTATTCATTGAACTTCTTGAAACTTTGCACTTTCAAAGAGAGGTAAGGGATTGACTCTGCACACAAATTTACAGAGGGACAAGAGGGTTGAAGTCTTTATTTCTCACCTCTCTATATTTATTTATTTAAAACCATTTTTGCTGTTAACAATGGTTTAAAACCATTTTTGTTGTTAATAGGTGGAGACAAAAATCCACAGTTTGAGAACTGCAAAACTAAGCATCTCTGATGGTATCTTCTATCTAGACTGAGCACTGAGTCCCACTGAGTAGATAGAAAGGTTAATGTAATATTATAACACAAGTAAGGAAAAATAAAATAAAACCAGATCCCCTTCTAGAATAATATCCAGTCATTCTTTTGTACAGTAACTTTCAGGTGAGGATCCTAAATCTCTGTACAAATAAGAGTAAGTATCATTATCTCAATTTTATAAAAAGAAGGAAGAGTATTTGTGGCACCTTGGAGACTAACAAATTTATTTGGATTTTAGACCACAAAAGCTTATGCCCAAATAAATTTGTTAGTCTTTAAGGTGCCACAAATACTCCTAGTCTATATTCGCAAAAAGAACTAACACGGCTACTACTCTGAAACCTGTCTCCATTGTATAGATGGAAGTCCAGGGTGAGCACATTTCTAGGAAAGGAGAAACTACCCCTACAATTTTTAAGCTGACCATGTGAGAGAACTTATCGCTCGGAGAGGAAAGATGAAGCAATTAAAAGTACAAAGGAATTACCTACTGGTAAAGCGGGGGGCTCTAAAAAAAATTAGTTGTAGCGCAACCGGGAACATCTCTCCGAGTCCCTGGGGGAGGTTCCCTCCCCCTGCCCTATCTGAACCGTCCACAGAAATAAATCGGGTCGGTCCTACATCTGGGCACCACCTTTCAGCGACGGTCACCAGCGATCTCTGGTGACCTGCTGCACAAGGTGGCAGAGGAGCTGTTCATAAGACTTGAAGCTTGTTGTTTTCCAAGCCCTGACCCCCGTCTCCTCCTGACAATCACGGAAAGGGAACCTGGCGTTGTCGTTTGGTTTGAAGGTAGCTCAGCTTTGCTTAGATCTGTTACCCCCACCGGTGCTGTATCGCGTGCGCTGTAGAGCAGGGGACGGGCGAGCTAGAAGGTCTGACACGCGGCTCCGTTCACACACACACGCCTGCAGGGGCTGCAGTCCGCTTTGCAGCTCGCTCCTCTAGCCCCAGAGGGTGCAGGCGCCGCGTGTGACCTCACGGGGAGGAGCTTTCAGGGAGGGGAGCGAGGAAACGGACTGAGAGGCTGAGAAGCGGCTTTAGGACGGAGAACTCCGGAGCTGGAGTGGGGGGAAAGAGACTGTGTGTTCTCGCGGGGGATCCTTGGGCTGGAAGGCTGAACACACCCGAGCCCTTGTCTGGATCTGCCTGCAAACCAGATGGAAAAATACAAAGGTAAGCTGGGAATGGGGCTTGTGACACCTGGGCGGCAGAGCGGGGTAGCGCTACCGGTGGGTGGGAGCGGAGAGGGTGTTTTTTCGGGGCGGGGGACACGACTGCAGAGGGATCTCTCCCCTCCCCGCACTTCATGGGTTTAAAGAGGCTTGGGGAGCCGATCCCGGTTGTCTCTCACTCTGGGAGCCGCCTCCCCAGCCTGGATCGCTGGAGCCGAGGGATGCTCGGCGGCTCCCGCTGGGATTCGGATTGAAATTCCAGCTCGGGCCGTCGCCCAGCAGCTGCGCGGGTTGGGCTGGGTTTGATCTGGGGTTTTTGCCGCCCGCCCCCGGCAGTTTTGGGATCCTCGGAGGAGGCGTGGGGGAAAAGCCGGGAGCCCTGGTCTACATCGCCCTGGGCACGTTCCCAGATCTGGCTCCGTTTGGGGGCGCCCCCGCCCGGCTCCCTTGGATGCTCGTCCTGAGAGCCGCGGGGGCTTTCCGGGGGTGGCTCATTAGTAACAAGGAGCCGGGGGAAGCAAAACCACCAGCCAAGCCGGGGCCGGAGGAAGCGCAGGGAGCCGGGGTTCCCCGGGCCGGGCGGGGAGGTTTCAGGTGGGCTGGTTCTTGATCTGGGAGACCCGGCGACCTGGGAGCCGCAGCAAGGGCAGCCAGGCGCCGTCCGGGTCCATGGGAGGGGCGACCTGAGCAGATCTCCCGCTTCGGAGTCAAAACCTCCCTCCGCGCCCCGCAAAGCGGTGCTGCGCCCGGGACCGGGGCTGGGAGGTAGCCACGGGCGAGCCGGCGCGGCACCGCTCTGCTTCGGGTGACCTAGGAGGAGAGGCGGGTCGGGTTTAAGCCGGTTTCAAGAGCGGGGGCGATGGAGGGTCACGGCCCCAGGGAAGCCAGTGGAAAGATGTTGGCTGATTGGGGGCAGTTACAATCCGTCCGACGCATCCAGCGCAGCGATCGGTGAATAAATGCCCAGCCCGGGACCCGAGGAGGGAAGTTGGCCCCAGAAAGCGACCTCTTGGGCTGGGCCAAAACCCCCGGCCTGGCAAAGCGGACCTGTCTCCTTTTGCTTCTGCAGCGGAAAGAAACCGCACGACACCTTTCCTTCTGCTTTGCCCCGGGGGGTGGGGCTGGGGGACAGTCAGAGCCCATCCAACGCGGTGCATTATATCAGGACGACGAGCTGCGGAAGGGGAACTGGCAGCTGGTTTCCAAATCGATGTTTCCTTCTGCTCTGAGCCGAGAGGGGGTTTGTAGTGACAGCTCTGGTTTGCTGAGTCAGTGCACTGTCTGGTGTGGAGCTACAACCGGATCTGCTCCCTTGGTGTAAATGCACTGAAGTCACTGGGTTCTTAGGGACTGGAGCTCACTCTGAGGAGAACAGGCGGACTCCTGAGACAGAAGCCACAGGGGAGGAAAGAAAGGACATAACGGTTTAGCCAACAACCGTGTCCCCTCCAGGATGACACCTGTCACTCCCGTGGGAAAATCTACAGGGTGCAAATGGGGCTCCTCAGCCACCTAAAAACCAACGAAGCCCCATGGCTGACATCACCCTCACCTCCAGGGAGAGCCGGAGGGAGCCAAGATAAGACTCAGCCTGGCCCTTCCCATGCTCTGTTTTTAAATTGGTTAATAAAACGAGGAATACTTGTGGCACCTTAGAGACTAACTTTAAATTGGTTGTTGTCTGTGCACACCTGCTGGCTGTCCCGATTTAGGAAAGGACAATCACAGGGCAAGACCCTCAGCTGGTGTAAATCAGCCTGCACCTACGCCAACTGATGCCAGCTAAGGCTCTTCCTAGGCAGACAGAGCCTTGTAGTGGAGATGCAATATACTGCCAGAAGGGGCCTGTCAGTGCAGGAACACCACCTCCCTGAACAACATTAGCTGCATTGATTGAACCCTTCTTCCATCAACATAGCTGCACCCACATGTGAGAAGTTATAGCTGTGCCAGTCAGCTGTGGAGACAAAGCCATAGCTATGCCAGGATAATGTAGACCAAGCCTCTGATGAAATATAAACTGGTCAACTTCAACCACTCCCTTCTGGCCAAGACAACAGGGAGGATGCCCTAAACTAGTGGGCACTTAGGATCTGATCCTGCTCCCACATGGGACTCCCATCTTTGGGAGGAGCTGGCCTGTTCTCTGCAAGGATAACCTAGAAATGCTTGTGTTGCAGAGCAGAAGTAGCACTTGCTCTATTCACTGGGCCCCCTCAGGATGTTTTAGTGAGGTAACAGGGAATTTTGTGCTCAACCAACAAGTTCCAGCCTGATCTGTGATTTCGGTGGTGTGACAGCCACAAGATTTGATTAGAAGGAAGTAGCTGCACCAAAGCGGTGGTGATTGTGCCCATTTTAAATGAGGTTTAATCAACCTAGGGTAACTCACATACCTCCTGGGTGTGGTGTTCTGTCCCATCTAGTGGCACCGAGACCATTTAGAGAGAGTTAAAAGAGTCTGCTCTACAGCCTTAGCTAACAGGAAGTTGACTGTTAGATGCTCATACACTAAGCTCCAGAGGTTGCTGTCACAGGGGGAGGGTCCACAGAGGTCCCTTGCTGCTCTGACCTGGCCTGGGCTCCAGTTTTTGGGGTGGTGCCATGGGGGAGAAGAGGAGGGGCAGGGGGCCAGGCCTGTGGCGAAAAGTGGACGGGTCCCTGTGTTTCATCATCCTTGATGTCACTCCTTTTTTGTTGGTTTCAACACTGCTAAATTGTAGCACTCCCCTGTTGCATGCATGATGGCCTCTACCTGAGTATATATGGCAGGATGGAATCTTTCACCCTTGGTACCACCAAGAAAAAGATTATGTGTGGGAGATGCCCTACTGCTAGAGATGAGGGAGGTCCAAAAGAATGGTCAAAATGCCAGCTTACTACTGTTTAGGGGAAGGAATTTCACGTTAAGATCTTCCCACCACTGAAGGGGTAGGGGACATACGCACTGTTCAAGCAGAGAAAACACTTCTCCTTTTTAACCTGAAGCAGGGCCGGTTACATTCCAGACACCTAGTGAAGGGCGCTGTTTCTTTAAGGCCTCTTCATGATGTTGTAACACATTCTCAAGAAGAGATGTCCCTCCTTCTTCCCAAGCCTCAGTGACCTCATCATAGAAATCCTGTGAGAAGGGCTGCTGAGAGGGTCCATGTGGGGTATAAACCTGAGAAGGGGTCTCCATAGTAGGATGGAGTCTCGTGATTTGCCTCCAATCAGCAGCGGGCTCTGTCCAGGATAAAACTGAGATTATAAAGAGTTCTCTTACCTGCCTCCTGAAGTCTTTTATCCTTCGTCTCCTCAGCCTCTCAGAATGGAGCGGCAAGCTCCCCAAGTTTCTTAAGTCGAAAATACCCCGACTCAATTCCTGCTTCAGTCTTCAGCGTTATCTCCCCTAGGAGACTCATTTCAGCAGGGCCTCATTTAAATCCAAACACATCTCCTCTCCCTTGCAGCACAGTGAAAAAAATATTCTTTGCATGTCTCAGAAACTGGATGTGTGGCAATAGCTGTAGCAGGAAAAGTAACCCATTGGGGACTGGAGGGAGAAGGAGCTTGCAGAGGACAGAGGACATGTGGGTGGAGGATGAGGTACATCTGCCAGTGCCTTGGCAATGTATTGGCATTGACAAGATAGTTTTTTTTTTTTAAAAAAAAAAACCAACTAAGGAACCCATATAACTCCAACCAAAGCATGATTTCTAGTCAGATCTTTCAGAGAAGGACAGGTGGGACTCCCCTTGTTCTTGGCTGTTTGGGTTAGAAGAATTTGGCAAACAGCACTTCTTTTCATCTGAAGATCCCCAAGCATTTTGCAGACTTTAAGTAAGTCACCACTCCTGCAGGCTAGATATGTTGTACTGTGCCCAGTTAAGCTATATCTACACTAGCAGGAAAAAGGGTATTTTAACATCTGAGTGTAGATAACCCTGACCAGCTAACACATGTTAAACCAACAACTTGCCGTCTAGTGAAGACTAGGCCTTAGAGCTATGAGCAGACATAATCAAAGCATGGAAAGGTTAAGTGACGTGCCCAGGGTTAAATAGCAAGGCAGAGCTGGGAATAAAACTGAAGAGTTCTGACTCTTGCATATCTAGACTAGAGTTTGTGGCCCTTCTCTAACTCAAGGTCACTGGCAATCATTCTGAGTTAACTAATATGATTCTACAGCCTCCACAAGTGGTGGTGGTGTACTCAAGAACTCAGCGTAGGATAAAGTTTGCAGTCGTTAGTTAACTTGATCTAATTGGCAATCTGTGCACTAGAGTTAAAACAGGACAATATGCTCTACTCTAGTTAAATCTTACATCCTCTCCTGTCACAGCAGCCTCATTTAACATCTGTTAAAAGAATATACAGCTGACAAATGACTGTCCTCCGTGTAACGTGCCCGTCCTGTTATGAAGGTGACCCGTGTGGGTGTTTGTGGAAGGAGCAGAGGATGCCACTGCCGGGAATAGGCTGGAGCACCTCATTTACTCAGTGAGGATCCAAAAGAAGAAATCCTTTTTGGTTGTTGTGAATGGCTTCCAAAACCACAACCCAACTCAATAATAGATCCACAGTAGCCACCCTGAAGCCAAATCCCATCCTACGCACAGGCACCCAAGCCAGATGATTATTGCTCTCTCTTTCCGAGCATAGATGCATCGCTAGCCTCAACAGAGCACCTGAGGATCCCGTAGTTTGCTGCTTGTGGATGTGTGTCCCATGTTCTATAGATTCCAAGGCTAACAGGGACTGTTGTGATAACAGTCTGGCCATTTGTTATAAACGTCCCCAAAATAATTCCTAGAGCAGATCTTTTAGAAAAACAGCCAGTCCTGATTTTAAAAATTGCCAGTGATGGAGAATTCACCATGAGCCTTAGTAAATTGTTCTAATGGTTAATTATCCTCACTGTTAAAAATGTACGCTTTGTTTCCCATTCTGAATTAGTCTAGCTTCAGCTTCCAGTCATTGGATTGTGTTATTCCTTCTCTGCTAAATTGAAGATGTGATGGGTTCTGTCACAGAGACCCCCTTGGGACAGTCACCTGATGCACTGAGATTACCTTTGAGCCCTTTCCCCTGCCATCTTGGGACTCCAGAACCCTGCCTTGTTGAGCCAGACACTAGTCTGCTGCAACACAGACCCAGGTCTGGTCCACACTCCCAAAGTTGCAGACTTTAACCAAAAACAGCTCAGCAGATCACCTATCTTCAGCACCCAGACACCCAGTTCCCAATGGGATTCAAACCCCAAGTAAATCCATTTTACTCTGTTTAAAGCATATACAGGGTAAACTCCTAAATTGTCTGCCCTCTATAACACTGACAGAGAGAGATGCACAGCTGTTTGTTTCCCCAGCTATTAATCATCTATTCTGAGTTAATAAAATCACTTTTCTTTATTAATTAAGTATAAAAAGTAGGATTTAAGAGGTTTCAAGTAATAACAGGAAGAACAAAGAAAGTTACCAAGCAAAATAAAAGAAAACACACAAGTCTAAGCCTAATACATTAAGAAACTGATTATGGGTAAAGCTCACCCTCAGAGATGTTCCAATAAGCTTCTTTCACAGATTAGACTCCTTCCTACTCTGGACCCAATCCTTTCCCCTGGTACAGACTTTGTTAGTTCCAGCTCAGGTGGTAACTCGGGGATATCTCATGGCTGGCAGCCCCCTTTGTTCTGTTCCACCCCCTTGTATAGCTTTGGCACAAGGCGGGAATCCTTTGTCTCTCTGGGACCCCACTCCTCCTTCTAAATGGAAAAGCCCCAGTTTAAGATGGATTCCAGTTCAGTGACACGATCACCTGTTACTGTAAGGGTATGGTTACACTTACAAGATTATAGCACTATTGGTTATAGCGGTCCCCTTATACAGTAATATGTATAGCGCTATTGTATGTCCACACTCAGACGCGCCAGCGGTATAGCATGGCTACATTTGGGGCACTTAATGCGGCATTAAGAGCAGCGCATTAGGGCAGGTATCCCAGCATTCAGCTGGGTGCAACGTGCTTTTTAAACGAGGTGGGTGAGGGATACTGGTGTGTGGACATACAATAGCGCTATACATATTACTGTATAAGGGGACCGCTATAACCAATAGTGCTATGATCCTGTGAGTGTAACCATACCCTAAGGCCATGGTTACACTGGCACTTTATAGCGCTATAAAGCCCCCACGAGCGCTATAACCTCCTCCCCGTCCACACTGGCAAGGCACGTGGAGCGCTATAACTGCTGAGTTATAGCGCTATTATTAATCCACCTCCGCATGGGGAATAAGGGCTGTAGCGCAGCTGCTGTAGCGCTACAGCAAGGATGTGGACACCCACTGCGCTACAAGTAATCTCTGGAGATGCCTAGAGCCATTTAAGGCAATTGACCTCTCTTCCCTTTGTTTTGAACTCGGCTGGAGGAATGCGGAAGTACCTCTTTAGAGTTTCTCTCTTAACTCATCAGATAAGCAATGCAAATGTTTAAGGAGGGAGCCTGTGTGAAAACAAAGCCTTCTGTGAACGGAGGCTCGCTGACAGGCTTTCAGAAGATCGGGAAAATCACTGTCTCTCTTCCTCCACATACACACAACACATCCCCCCTCACCCTCCTCGTTTAAAAAGCAGGTTGCACCCAGCTGAATGCTGGGATACCTGCCCTAATGCGCTGCTCTTAATGCCGCATTAAGTGCCCCAAATGTGGCCATGCTATACCGCAGGAGCATCTGAGTGTGGACATACAATAGCGCTATACATATTCCTGTATAAGGGGACCGCTATAACCTATAGCGCTATAATCTTGTAAGTGTAACCATACCCCTAGTTTCAGATATAAGAACGATATGTTCATATAAATAGGATGAATGCACTCAGTAGATTATAAGCTTTGTAATGAAACCTTACAAGAGACCTTTTGCATAAAGCATATTCCAGTTATATCATATTTACACTCATAAACATATGTCCATAAAACATTAGGCAGTGCAATGTCACAGAAGACCCCATTGTTAAATATTTGTTCTTTATGTTGGTACCTATAGACTGTGATCAAGTTACCCTTTAACTATCTGTCTGTTAAGATAAATAGATTAAGCTCTTTCAGTATACCACTATAAGGAAGGTTTTCTCACCCTTTAATCATTCTCTGGGGTCTGCAGATGTAGGCTTCATTGAAGAAAATCAGGGAAATTTTTGGCATCAGCCACAATTCAATTTGATGAGTCATCTATATTTTTGTACATGCCTTTAACTTTGTGAATATGTGAATATTCCCGTATCTTCTCCATGGTGTGCGATGAGCATTGCGGGTTTGCTCCACACACTAGCAGCCACCAGCCAGGAACATGGGATTGGTGGTGAGACACTGTGTGCACAGTCTGTAATGTACTTTGGAGCGAAATGGGCTGCATACCTGGGTTTTATTATTACAACACCCTTCCCTCCACCCCCTTCCTGCCTCCTCCTCCTCCCCACCAGGATGGTACCACCGATCAACTTAACAAAGGGAAACAGCTCACACTGCAACAAGCCAGCCCTAACGTTGTGGGACCCACCTTTGCTTTATGGTGCTGTGTTTATTTCTTTGTCATGCTGCAGTTTGGCAATGGGAATGCTTCCTCCCCTCCCCAGACAAACACACCTTTGCCCCCTCTGTTTTTTTCTCTCCCCTCCCTCTTGCCCTTACACAACAAGATTTGGATCTGTTAGTATTGATTCCCAGCTGGGGAAGACAGATTGTGTTTGAATGAGCTTATTGTTTTGGAGTTTTCACTGAGGCTTTTCACTGAAGACCACAGCCCTGGAACATGTTAAGTGGTTATGCAAAAATGCCCATGCTATTCTTCTGGAATGTTTGAGGTTTGTGATTCTCTTTTGCAGCAATGGACTGGGCACAAGTGGGTAATTACAGTAATGAGTCTAGGTCTGCACTAGAAACTCTTGGCTGGTATGGCTGTACGGGTATATTATCCTGACAAAACACTCCTAGTCTGGACGTAGCTTGTGCAGACACACTTGAGGTATAACTGTGTCTATGCTGCTGGCATCTATGTTGGTAGGGGTGTGAATTTTGTAGTGTAGACTCCGCGCAAGTCAAATAGACTTGGCAACCACCCCCAAGGTTTTGTGGATTGCGCACAGAAACATATCTGGCTTTTCAAATGTAAATGCTAAAAATAAACCCATGCCAAACATTTCCAACTTTAGATCTGGGGCTAAATGTTTGACCCACTTTAAAATATGGTACAGCTGGAAGCGGAGTTAGTAGAAATGTCCATCTAAGATATTTATGTGGCCCCTATACGTGTGGTGCCTGTGTGCCTTTATTTATTTGTTCTTGCAACATTCCTGTGAGAATGGGAAGTGCTGTTATTCAGATGGGGGACTGAGAAACAGAGAAGATAAGTGATGTGTCCAAGGTCATTAAGGAAGTTTGTGGCATATCAGGGACTTCAACCCAGGTCTCCCATGTCATAACCACCTTCCTAAACTGGACCTTTTCTCTGTGAAATATAATCATTCCATGGCCTTCCCTTCAGAAATATTACAACCATTCAAATAACCTGTCCTGTGCTCTTCAAAATGACTGAAGCCCATTTTGAATGCAAGGAAACCATGACAATAAAGTCTATCCCAAAGTGACAGTGGTTGAAGTGCTCACAGTAGTGGGAAGAAGAAAATTGGAGGAGCAGGAGTCAAGAAAACATGTGGCAGCTGGTAGATGTGCAGGAAATAAAGACTAGACAAACTGTGGGTATGTGTGTACGAGGCTGAGTGTTCTTATTTAAAGCTGTGTGACTGTCACCCTACAGAGTGAAGTTACTACAATATTCAAGTAGGCTCCTTGACATGAGCTTATTTGCTTTGTTTAGATTGTTGAGTCATCACATCTTATATCCCAGGCCAACAGGTAGGACAGAGCAGCAGAAGTTTGCCAGTGGCTGAGGAAGCATAATGATGGGACACTAGTTTATTAGCAAACTGTGTTTTATTTTTCTGGCGCTGTTCCGTCTACGTGCATCTTTGTCGTGAGTGTGCACACATCCTCACCTTCTTGAGACTCGGGAGAATGGGTTCCGTATAGAAAGGGAAACTGAAACACCTGAGCCAAACACACTTGACTGCTAGAAAAGTGCAGATCCAAGTCTTAGTTTTATATTATAACAGTGACACATTGCAGTTTTCACACCAGGGGAGGCATTTCTGTCTCTCTGATCTGGCTCCCATTACCATTGTACCTGAGCCCCTTCCCATCTTTAATTGTATTTATCCTCACACACTGCAGTAAGCAGGACAGGGTAGTGGTATCATCCCCATTTTACAGCTAGGAAACCTGAGGCTGAGAGACTACAGGTGAAATCTTGTCTCTCTCTCTCTTTTCCCCCTTCATCCCGCCTCCCTGCTGAGTTGTTGGCAAAATTCTTGTTGACTTCAGTGGGGCAGGATTTCAAGCCAAGTGACTTGCCTGGGATCAAGCACTGTGGTGGGGCAGAGAACTGGACCCCTGCTGCTGAGGGAATGGCTGAGGCACTGAACTATTCTTCTGCTTTGGAACGGTTTCCACACAGGTAGCAGGGCCTCAAGAGGAGGATCTTCAATTCTCCCTTTCTTTAGGTGAGAGACCTGCTCAAAGGACCCTCACACCTCATCATGCCTCAGGAGGAGGGAATGGCAGGGCCCTGTGAGGGAGAGGAGTGGGCTGAGGGGTCTGTCTCTGTGCACATGCTTCTCATTAACTCCCACAGAGGAGAGTGGTGTTTGCCTCAACCAGCCAAAGCTTTAAAAAACCAAAGACCTCCTGGGAGACTTCCTGATACGCCAGTGGACCAGGCCGATCTGACTTGTGCCATGCTGCAAAGCTCATATGCGGGGGGCCGACGCTGTATTGCCAGCCCCAAGCGCTCAACAGTCATGAGCGAGGCCTCCCTAGAATCACGAGACTGGACAGAAACTAACTTTTTGGCTTATTTTAAATGAAAGCTGAGAGTCTCTCACAATCCCAGGGCTCCACGAGCTGGAGCTTTAAGAAAAATACCAGAGTGTGTGCAATAGCAATAGCTGATGAAGCTGAAATGATTGGGGAAGTGACTGTGGTCAGAGGGATGGCGATCACAGTCAGCCTGGTCTGGGCAGTTCAGTGTGGATTCTGCCCGTGTGCCCTGTGGATTTTACACTTTGCCTTGTACATGTAAATTGCAGTAAGAGCCCTGAAGGAAGGTGAGGTGTTCAGAAGGCGAAATAAACAATTCCCTGGTGCATGGCCAGGCTGCTAGGGTTTAGAGGTGGCCATTTCGCTGGGCCAGGAAGAGGAGGGATTTCTGGATGCTGAGTTATGTCTACACTGCAGTTAAAAACCCACATCTGACTTGGACTCACAGGGCTCAGGCTAAAGGGATGTTTAATTGTGCTGTAGATGTTTGGGCTCAGGCTGGAACCTGGGCTTTAGGACCCTGTGAGGGACCCAGACCCAACTGTCTATACCACAGTTAAACAGACCCTTAGTACTAGTCTCTTAGCCCGAGTCAGCTAGCACGGGCCAACCACAGCTGTCTAACTGCAGTGTAGACATATGGTGGGGGGAGGGTTGGGTGAGGATCCACTCCCCCACTCCACATGGTAAATCATCCACCCCACTCCCTGTCATCTTCCTGGTCCTGAGGAGGTTTGCTTCCCTCTGCTGCTGATTCCTGACCTCCCACTTGGATTAGGAGCTAACTTCAGTGAGCTGAGTCAAGGTGGGAGGATAGACCGGTGGCAGAGAAGCGTGAAGGAGCCAGCCAGCTGTCTGAGGTGGGAGACTGGGGCAGGCAGGGGTGTGAGGCTCTCTGCTTGTTCCTGGGGTTGGGCAGCAAATTGAGAGGCTGTGTGGATCCAAAGAAGATGGAAGACCCTAGTTTAAAGGAGGATGGAGAATGGAAGGAGGGGAAAGAGATGGACTGTAGACCTACTCCTCAGTGAAGATCATCAAGGATGCTTATGCCTACCCTTGGAGAACTAAATTGTTAATCTTCTCCCTCCCTCTGAAGGCCCGTGTCATATTTGGCGTCTTCCCAGCAAAGGAGGATGAGATGGGAATCTTTTCAGAACTGTTAGCCGTTCAGGGCCTGTTCTCTGAGCGGGCCAGGGAGTTATTGTCTGTACTGAGCATACTGGACCAGATTCTTATATACAGTCAGTCTTGCCAACCCAAGTGTTCAAAAATCCGGAGCCAGGACTCTCAAAATTATGAGTTTGGTTTAAAAATGAGATTTTAAAAAAACCTTTCTCTTCTGGTTTCTGGGGCTTTATGTTGTATGTAAGACATGGTTTCAAACTTTTTTCTCTGCAATCATGAAGTTGATAGAAACATTTTTTAATGAAAGCTGAGAGTCACGTGACTCCAGGAACTGGGGCTTAAAAGACCAAACATCATGAGATTTGCAGTAAACTCATCAGAGTTGGCAATGATCTCACTGTATTATGCGACTCAGGTAGCATAAAGGGGTCAGATACTGGCCAGCTGAGAATTCAGTGGAGATGCTACTGGTTTGTGAAGTCAGCTGCCCTTCCACCTGTCCCATCATGGGGAGTGTGCTAGGGAAGGGAATATGGAGGAGGCAAGGCTTCCCTATGCTTTGGTGATGCTCCATGATCTCTTAGAAGAGTTCAGCTTCAGCTGGGACTCTGTACTGTTGTTTCTGTAGCAGCCACAACTCAAAGAGTGCATGACTGGGACTAAAAGTAATTGGAGCTGGATGTTGTCAGAAACAAATGGTAATGCTAATGATTGGCATTGTTTAGTAAATGTGGCAGGTGGGCCAAAATCAGTGAGAACAGCTGTTACTAAAGGAAAGGCAAGCCTGGGTAACTGCAGCTGGCAAGGAGACACTGACTTACTGCCTGTTATACTGTAGACTAGAACGTGGTGAAACACTTTAGCTGTGGAAATCTACAGACCATTGGATATCAGCAGCTGGGCATATGTTTGAAATCATAAAGGGGAAAGTATGAGAAATGGTAATTGTTTGGTCTAAAGTTCCAAATATGAAGGATAACTTTCACTAAAATACTTTTTTCCCACTGACCTATTGCCTTCTTCGTAGGCAAAATTCCATGGAAAGCACATCTGATGTTTTGGTGTATTATTTCCAGGCAGAGCTGTTTATAATTGAAGACAAATATGCTAGTAGTAGGGGATCAGACTGAGACTCCCACATAACATATGTATTGTGCCATTTGTGATTTAAGAAAAGCCAATATTTTTTGTCCTCAAATGGAACAGTTTGCTGTTTATGGATGCTTCCCCCACCACTTGTGTGGATGTTTTTGGATATGCATAGCGTGAGTCTGATAAATGAAGGAAGATATCTGCACGTCTTGTTGGCAACTCAGCCTGAGGGTTTCTTATCACAGTTTATAAGGGATTCCAAAATTTCCCCAAAGATTATAGGGAGACTGGTGCTACAAAAGAAGTTTAATGTGAACCCCCCAAATGGAGAAGATATAGGGTCAAATTTTCAAAAGCACTTAAGTGTTTTAGACACCCTTGTCTTATTTTAAAGTGACTTAGGCTTCTAAATCACTTAAGTCACTTGAAAATGAGACTTAGACTTCTAAGTCACTGAAGGACTTCCCTACCCTATCCGGCTCACCATACAATCTTTAACCTCAATGTGGCCTGCAAGCGAAAAAGTTTGCCCACACCGGCTCTAGCTTCCTCTCCCTTCCCCACAGCAATGTCTTCTATGTGCAAGCTGGGCTCTGCCAGGTGCAGCAACCCCAAGTGGCGGCCAGCAGCACTGCAGCCAATTTCTGAGGGGGAGAGGAAATTCTGTGCGTTCGACATTAATTTCTTCAAAATTCTGCATTGCACAGAACTCCCCCAGGATGATAAACAGGACCATTTATTGTAAATAGTTATCAGAGCCATGTAAGGGGACTAAATCCTTTGAAATGTAAACCTATATTGTTAGAGAACTAGAAGGACATACTAATTGTGTTTGTTTACACCTGTATATTGTTAGATATTAACAGTATAACCAGAATAGCCTATAGATGCTAAACTTCTGTTCCTGTCTGTTCCTATATTCTATTGATGCAGAGATCAAAAGGGAATATTAGCATTTAGATGAAGCTTGGATGTAATAATATCACTGTCTGTATTTCTCTTTGACGTTTGTAGTAAACTGTCTATGAACTGCTAGAGTGGTTAATTGCCTTATGCTAATGCATGAAGCTAGTTACCAGTGTGCGCCTAGGAAAGAGGAGGTTTACTTCAAAGCAACAATGTATATTACCTATTCTTCATCCAAGAAATGCCTACTGTGTTATCTTCTGTCAAGGGGTTATCGTAGCCTGCCAGAGATGTATAAAAGAACTCCGGGGCCTGATGCTTACCATCTCAGATCTGCTTAAACTTTGTCAGGGGAAGTTTAAGTCACAAGACTGAGGTTTCCAGCTCCAGTCTGGATTACCCTGCAATTTCTTGTGGAAGAATTTAAACACACTTTGCACATGGACTGCCTATTGGACTATAACCTATGGAACTGATTCGGGAAGAACTTTTGACAACTTAACAACTCTCCATCTCTGCTATGAAGCTGGCCTAAGAATTTTATTCATATCTATATGTATAATTTTTAACCATAGTACTCACCTTTTCTTTTATAATAAATCTCAGATTAATTAATAAAAAGTGACTATAAGCATGTATTTGGATAAATCTGAAATAATCATTGATTTGGTGGGTAGTGTGTCCAACCTCTTGTGATTGATGGAACTTTATATATGATGAATAAGATTTTATGTAATCCTCACCATATTGGATTTGGCTGTCTGGATGGCAGCCCAGGACTGGATTGGTTTAGGAGAGCTGTATTTTTGGCTTCTGGGTAACTAGTAAGGAATTGTAGAAGTTGTTTTATTGTTGAATATAAGTATTAAAATAAACTACCAGTTTTGGGAATTGCCTGCCCCATTCTTTGCAGTTTTCCCCAATTGAACAGTCTCAGTGAGGCCCCTCCAGCAACTACAGTCACATACCCTTTGTATCTCTAGCCAGTTTAATCTTGTTTTGTGCATAGGCCTTTCTAATTTTGTCCCTACATACTTGTGTTATTTGTTTATGCTTATCCTTTATAATTTTACTTAGTTCCACTCTTTGTAGGACTCTTTTTTTGAGTTTCAGGTCATTGAAGATCTCCCGGTTAAGCCAGGGAGGTCTCTTACCATACATTTCCTATCTTTCCTATGCAGTGGGATAGTTTGCTCTTGTGCCCTTAATAATATCTCTTTGAAAAACTGCCAACTCTCTTGAACTGTTTCCCCGCCTTAGACTTGTTTCACATGGGATCTTCCTTACCAACTCCCCAAGTTTGCTAAAGTCTGCCTTCTTGAAATCCATAATCTTTATTGTGCTGTTTTCCCCTCATACCATTCCTTAGAATCACGAATTCTGCCATTTCATGATCACTTTCACCAAGCTTCCTTCCACTTTTAAATTCTCAACCATATATTCCTGTTGCTTTTATCGTCATTCTCCTTGAAAAACTAGAGGCGTTGTTGTCTTAGGTCAAATCCAGTCAACCAGAGAGGACAGATTACAGTGTAACACTCCATATCTGTTACGGGATAGTTCTATTGTGGCAGCTAATGAACAATGATAAAGCTATGCATAGGAAGAAGACTATGGAGAAGAATTGAATTCCCCGGCTTTGGGTAACAGGCAGTAGCACATTGTGCCTCTATAGATTTTACCTTGTTGCTCATGGTTGAAGTAAATCCCTGAAGGGGTATGTGGAATAGACCTTGAATAGCTACATCAGTGCAAAAGCTACCTGTGACTGGTCTCCAATAGGATTTCATTCAACATAGCTGTCTCCAATTAAAAATACAATAATTTTTTGCAGTGGAGACCTAGTCTGTGTGCTTTAGTCATTTGGTTCATTCAATTTTGTATGTTGCTTATTTAACTCCCTTGTTTTAAACCCATGGCAGCTTTATTCTCCTGTAGCTGGTAATCTTGTGATTGCTGTTCAGTCCAGTTCACTTAATGAAGACATGATAACCTAGTGGTGCACAGAGGCATCTTCCACTTGGTGAAGGCCATGCCAGTGGAATAGACACTAATTGATTCAGACCCTGTCATAATTGTATAACCTTTGGAAGCTGGGCTTGGATTCTATTGGCCTCCATATGGTATAGAGCATTGGATTCTGCGGTCTTGTCAGTACTAATAAAGTTGCACCTGTTTAACTAAATTGATCTAAAAATGTATCTGGTTAATATGGTGCAAACCTCTGATATAGATGTGCAGTTTGCTGGCTAGCAGGTGTAACAAGTTCCCCCTCTTTGCCCAATCCAAGGAGGACATGAGGTGGTTACAGTTACCTGGGTCGGAGCCTGGATCAAGCTATAGAGACTCTCTCTCTCCCTTTTAGAATTGCAGGACCTGGTTCTCCCCTTTAACACTGGAGGTCCCTGGGTCAGTGACCAGTGTGAACCTAAGTCATGACCATCACTGAAGTATTTACCCCTGCTTATATTTACTCAGCTTAAATTGCTAACCTGTAGATGAAGCTAAGAAGATTTAAGCAGGGCTTAAACTTGATTAAGTGTGTCTACATTAGGGATTTGCCCAAGATTAATTTAAAAACTGCTTTAATTTTCAAATCCTTAGTTAAACTGTTGTAGTCTAGCTAGTATAGACAAGGTGTATTTATAAAAATGGTGGTGAGAGTTAGGGAAAGAAAAGAAAATGAAAATTTTACTGCATAATTGTAAAGTTTGAATTCTCTTATGTGGCCAGGACCAAAGCCAGATACTTGTGTAGACTCAGGAGGCCAAAAACTCCAGCATCCCAATAAGTGAATGACATCCTTTGGCCTGTCAGTGCCCTGCCAGTGCTCAGTATAACAAGCCTGGGGCATCTCACAAGGATAATGATAATTTCTGGGACAAAGCAAAAATGGAATGCAGGTGTCCTGACTGTTAGTCATGTGCTTTGACTATATTGTAGAACACTTCCTTTCATGAGTGCAGCTTGTTAGTAGATTCCTGGGTGGCACACACATGCAACGTTTTGTGTTGGTTCACATTTGGATTTATTTATTAGGATCGTGGAATTGAATTGCTGTGGTTATTTAGATAAAGAATGGCTAGCTTGACCTTCCTGCTATACTTTTGATTTAAACAATGGCATTTCCCCACATTATTTATTTATTGCCCATACCATGTTAGCACTTATGATTGTTCTTGCAGCTTTGTGCAAGACAAATACTGCAGGAATTGCATGTTGTGTTCAGGCACCAGGGACTTCTAATTAATCATCTGAGTGGGACATGAGGATCACATATAGGATATTTGGGTAGTGTTGTAAATAGTTTTTACAGCTCTATGCAGGAAGTGAAGTTATTGTCCACATATTTGGGGCAGGTTTGTTTATGCAGCCGCTGTCCATGACCGAAGTCAATTTCACTATAGAAAATGATACAAACCATGGCTATTGTATTTTACTTCAAACAGCATGCTGGGATCTAGTTCAGTTATGTGGACTCTCTTTGTTAATAAGATTTAAAGTCCGGAAGATGCTCTTCGGCTGCTATATAATGTTATCTTCTCAGTAGGAGAATCTCAGACCAAGTCTTCAGCCAACCACAAAATCTTTGCAGTTGAATTTCATTCCCATCTTGGACTAAGTTTTTGTTGGAAACTCTCTGTTTTCAGCATATGTTCTTGTTTTCCCCCACAAACATAGCTGTCTCATTGGCCCTAATTTAAAGGAAACACAAAAGGCCAAATTAATTCACTGTGTCACTCCAGCAAAATCAGTGGAGTGACTCTGGGGATCAGTCTGGTCCAAAGATTTTATGTTGGGTTTACTGAGAGGTTACCAGTTTTATTACTATGATACGTAACTGTGTTTCTTGACTTTGATGAGTCCCAAAATAAAATTTTAACCTAGCAAAATCTGTTGCTATTACAGGAGTAATGCAGAGTTGGCAAATTATTACCAAAATATAAGCACTAATATTCCAGGGCATTAGTATAATTAATAAGACTAATGCTTGTTCTAGAAATAATTAGGACTATTAACTGGCAAGAATGAAGCACATTGCAGCCACATACTCTGTTCTGTCATTATTGGTTGGCATTCCAGTACTACCTAGAGGCCCTGACCAAGACTGAGATCCCACTCTACAAGCACATGAGAACTTACAATGTAAGTAGACAAGACAGACAAAGGATGGGAGGAAAAACAGGCACAGAGAGATGAAGTCATTACCCAAGGTGACACCATACCTAGATCTTCTGACTCCCAATCTAATGCCTCTACCCCCATTAGCATGCTGCTTCCCACACATCCTAATTATGACCTACTAGGTGCTGTAGCACTGCTCAGTTATATCTCACTTTGTCAAGTAAACAGACTCCAGGTAGTCTTATGGAATCAACTTCAGCTGTATAGAAGAAAGCAGACCTTAACACCCAGTTGTGCAGGATGCTTACTTCCGTTCCATCCCTCTACGTCAGGGGTCTCCAAACTTTTTTGCCCACACACCCCCTAGTAGAATTTTTTTTTGAGCAGGTACCCCCATGGGGGAAGCCCTGCCCTAGCCCCGCCCCCATCCATCCACTCCCTCCCACTTCCCCCCTCTAAATCTCCCCTCCTTGTCCCCTAACTGCCCCCCTGGGCCGGTCCCCGCTGTGGCGCCTGTCTCCTAAAGAGCCCATGTCTTCTGCAGCGCTCAGCTCCCGGGCCCGGGTGTCAGCCGCAGCGTGTGGGGCCCTGCTCCTGGGGTCCTGCTCCCGAGGCCCCATCTCAGCTGCGGGGCCCAGCTCCCGGGGGGCGGGGGCGTGTCTCAGCCGCGGGGCCCGGCTCCCGGGGGGCAGGGGTGCGTCTCAGCCGTGAGGCCTGGCTCATGGCTCCTCCGGCCGGGGCTGCAGCCGCGGCTCTTGCAGAGAAACTGCCAGGGCAGCCCGGCTCGTCCTGCCTTATGGGAAACCTCTTGGGTTTCCCATAAGACAGGAGGAGCCGGACTGCCCCGGCAGCTCCTCTGTAAGCGCTGCAGCGGCCCCTGGCAGCAGGAGGAGCCGCCCTGCTCCTCGTGCCACCGGGGCTGCCACGGCGCTTGTGGAAAAACCGCCCGGCTGCTCCAGCTGCTGGGGCCGCGCACCCCCAGGAGTGGTCTCGCACACCTCTGGGGGTGCGTGCACCCCAGTTTGAAGACCACTGCTCTACATGGGCACATTTCATCTATAGAAAGACTACAGCATGGATTAAGCACTAGAGTGAACACTCATTAATTAACAAAGACACTGCCACATTTGGCTCAGAAGTGGCCAAAATGTAGTTTCTGGGCTGTATGCCCATGAACTTGTGCAATTTGGTCTTGCTCTCCCTTCACCTTTACCAAGCTCCAAGGAGAAGCATCGACCCCATGCTTGGGCAAAGTTTGGGGGCCCCTGTCCTAGACTGAATCATGCTGTAGAGTTGCTTTGAAGAGCAATTTAGACTAAGATATTAATTTCAAATCAATAGTGGAAGAAATTACTACGGAGCTAAATTGTTATTATTGCTCACTTAATGAGCAAGGGAAGGATATACTGAATCTGAAGTAAATGTGCATTGCAGAGGAGGTGCTCTGGCAATAGTTGGTTATCCAGCCATCCCCTCCTCCTCTGGCCACATCTCCTGGGCCAATTAAACCAGCAGTGCAAAAGGGCTGTATCCCAACAAAGAACTGAGCTCTACATATGCGAGAATCTTTTCACCACCTCATGAAAACACACCCCTCTTGGAAGTGGAAAATGGTGCAAAGCAGTACTGGCAGCTCTTCTGCACAGAAAGCAAACAATATTTTACCCATTTGAAAGTAGAGGGAATTTTAGTTCGGCAAAATATAATTAGCCAGGGAGAATGTAACCACTATTATCGATGTATATATGAAAAGCCATGTAAATGTTTGTCATCCACCATTTTCTATAAACAGGAAATATCTTTCAATCTCTGTAAAGATTGGCATCATGGGAGATGCCCAACATGGATGAAGGCCAGTGAGTCTGTGGCTCTGTCAGGGATGAGGGCCTGCAGCAGAGTCCATCTCCTAGCAACCCAACAAGCGCAGCTGACTTGCAGCAGGCTACCTCAGACGTTATGGCCAGCAGGGACCATCGTGAGCACCTAGTTGGACTTTCTGCACATCGCAGACCACAGAAACTCACCTACCCACTCCCTAACCTCTGGCTGAGTTACTGAAGTCCTCAAACCATGATTTAAAGTCTTCAAATTTCAGGGAATCCACCATTTACTCTAGTTTAAACCAGCCAGTGACCCATACTCCATGCTGTATAGAGGAAGATGAAACCACCCCAGGATCTCTGCCAATCTGATTTGGGGAAAATTCCTTCTCGATACCAAATATAGCAATCAGTTGCACCCTGAGAATGTCACCAAGAGCCAGCCATTATACGCAATCCCATTAGAGCATCCCCTCCATAAACTTGTCAAGCTCAATCTTGAAGACAGTTAGGTTCTCCCTCCTCCCATCCCCCGTTCCCCTTGGAAGGCTATTCCAGAACTTCAATCCTCTGAAGGTTTAGAAACCTTCACCTAAACTTGTTTATATCCATTCACTCTTGTGTAAACATTGGCATTTAACATTAATAATTCATTTCCCTCCCTGGTATTTATCCACTGATGTATTTATAGAGAGCAATACTATCTCCCTTCCCTTGTTTGACTTCACTCCTTGATCAGTCAGGAAGGGCAGCTGGCTAGTTTTTCAGCCCAGCAGCAGCTCTCCAGCTGCTCAATGTGTATCATGCCTGCGGCTGTGCTTGTGTAACCCACCTAGACCACTTAGAGATTAATGCGCTCATGCAGTAGAGCAGCGCTCTTCAAACTTTCGGCGCCGCAGCTCCCTTTCGCACTCCTGCCTCCGCTCGCGGCCCCCCGGGGTATGTCCGCTGAAATGCCGCCGAATAGAAAGCTTCCACTTTCTTTCGGCGGCATTTCGGTGGGCCAAAAATAGACCGCGACTTCGGCAGTCTCCCGGGAAGGATCGGTGGCGGCGCTGGGGTCTCGCGCACCCCCCCCGGGGGTAGTCTCACACACCCCCTGGGGTGCGCGCACCCCAGTTTGAAAATCACTGCAGTAGAGGCTCATACACTACGCTTCAGGAGTCCCAAGTTCGATCCTGCCTGCGGATGACCAGGGTCTGTTGGTGTTATTCTTGTCCTTGTTCTAGTCCCTGCTCCAGCCTGCTCCCAATCTCTGCTCCTGCTTGTTCCAGTCCTTGCTCTTGCTCTGCTCCAGCCCTGGTTCCCTTGTGACTCCTTCTCCGGTACTGATCCTCCTCTCTGGCTCTGACCTATGACTTTGATTAACATCCAGCTCTGGCATTTGGCTTCTATCCTTCCAGCACAGAACCTCTGCTTGTTCCTGGACTTTTCCCACACAGGGTCCAGTTCTAAGTGGCAGGCGGTGCTCTCATTTTAACCACTAGGTCAGACTGCCCAGGGCCTGGTCTCCAACAGGCCCTCAGTAAGTCATGTCTTTTTTCTAAACAGGAATGAGCAAATCCTAATGTGACTCTAGGAAAAGGTATATTTCCACCATTCAGACCCACAAAGCTGTAAGAAGCGAGTGTAACACGCTAGCTGTGGATGTAGATGTGACAATTTAGTCTCCCTTTAGCGGGTGGTCGTGGTAGATGGTAGAAACCTGCTCCCTAGACCTGTGCAGGTCAGTCATGTAGCTCAAAAGGTACCGACTGGTGCTTTTGGTGCTCGTGGTTCTAATCATCCTGCTGATGCAGCTGCTCTGTTCCATACTCAGTGTTAGGAAGCTGTATAATTTCTCACAGAAATAAGAGCTGGAAAAGACCTTTTAGGTCATCTAGTCCATCCCTTGCTCCTTAAAGTACACTTTATGTGTGTTTTTGTGTGCTTACTCCAATCCCATTTAAAATATTTCAAGTCACGTGGCTTCTGCCATTTCCCTCTGGAGATTATTCTACAGTCCAATAGATCACTTCAAAATGACAGTCTTCAAAATGTCATGTGTACAATGCCTGGCACAATGGGGCCCCATGTAATCACTTGGGCCTCTAGGTGCTATGGTAATGATAATAATTAGAAGAAATACAGGCCTTGATCTTGGAAGGCACTGCTGTGCATGTTCAATGTTAAGCATGTGAGTAGTTCCTTTGGCTTAAATGGGACTGCTCCTGTGTTTAAAGTTATACACGTGCTGAACTACTTTTCTGGATTGGAGCCCTAGTTGGGCAAAACAAGTACGATGAAGCCAGGAAAGGAAAGAAGGTATAAGAAAGGAACACAGTGTAGGTAGGATGTTTATATAAATAGAAAGCAGGATGGCAATTGGTGATAGTTAAATACAGTACATAACTGTGTTTTATGGCAGCATGGGTATTTGCTATCCTTCCCTTTGGGCTGCTAGTTGATGTGTAATTTTTTTAGTCTCTGCCTGTGTGTCTCAGCATATTCATCTGTGCAATGGGTATATACTATTTCCTTACTTGCAGAGGTGTTGTGAGAATTAATTAACTAAAGTTTGCAAAGTGCTTTGAGCTCCTCAGATGAAAGGTTTTTTTTGTTACTGTTACTGCATTGTTAATATGTAAATTATAACAAAGGAGAAACTGGAAAATGCTTTCTACACCCTCCATGAAATATGCTGTGCTGTAAGGTGATGAGGTCTTGCCTACACTAGAAAGGGTCTCGTGGTATAAGTATACCAGTAGAGCTGTACCTGAAAATCCCTTAGTGGTGTAGCAGCAAGACAGTTCTTTTAGCAAGAAAGCTTATTATACCAGTTCCCTGAGAGGAATGAACTAGACCAACAAAAGGATTATTACTTTTATTTATTATTATTTTAGTTTGCTACTATAACAGCAGCTACCCAAAAGCTTTTTCCAGCCTTACTGACACAGGTGTGCCAGCAAAACATTAACTGAAGTCAAGGCTCTGAGTGTCTGCAGTGCTCACTGAAGTCAGACACTTCAGTGCTGAAGCGTGCTTAGCATAGGAGTGAGCCTTTGACATTAAACTCCTGTATCACAAAGCAAACTGTTGAGAGGAAACTGGAAATACATGGTTAGAAAATTAATCTAACTTTCTGGGCCCATACAAGTATACCTTTTAGAATCTTTTGGGGTCTTTGGACAACTTCCAGATCTCATACGATTGATGCATATGAGTTATAAATGTGAATCAATGGAAGTACTTAAAAACTATGGTTCCAGAGGATCAGTTACTAACTTTTTTTTAGTCTACATTTTAAGAAAATCTGATCTCCAGCTAGTTTTGAGGATCAATAACGCAGTCTTGGTACTGAGGGGCATTTAAGGCAGCGAGAAATTGATACAATGACAATGTCTGCAGGCGTATTTTGATCATCTGATATAATGTTTATTTGACTGCGAAGATCAGTATAATTAAGTGGCAGGAGAAAATAATGATTAATGAGTCGAGCAGGGAAGGAGGAAATTGTGCTTCCATGGAGCAATTGCAAAAGGGTCCAACCATATGGAAAATTCAATTCTATGGCGAGTTAAATCACTCTTATGTAATCAGGATCAATGGAAATGAGCTGATGTCAGGATTGGACTGACCTAACACACAGATGGAAAATTGTATGGTAACATCCTCTAAGAGAGACCTGCTAATAGCAAGGGAAAGTTCCATTCAGGCTGGTTTTCCATAATTTTTTTACCCAGGAAGGGTCTGATCCAAAGCCCATTGAAGTCAGTGGGAGATTTCCATTGACTCAATGGGGTTTGGATCAGGTTCTAAAAGAGAGGTGGAAATCTGCAGAAAGTAGTACCCTGCTGTGAAAATCTTTGTTATACAGCATTCTGGTTACACCTTGCTACTGGAATAGCCCAGGGGGCTCCATTACCAGTTGATGCAACTTAGAGATGATCCCACTTAAAGCCATCTTTGTTCCTTCAATCTCCTAAACAGCTCTGGGTGCCAGTTGGCCTATCCTGAGAATCTGGCCTAGCATCTGTATTACTAATCTGAAAGCCTGTTCAATTTGGCATGAAACAGGCTAACATTTGCCAACTGATTTTTATTTTAAATGAGGTTGAAGAGGCAGAGGGGTGGGGGTGGGGGAGCAAATGATGATTTTGGAGAGCACATCGCATTGCAGGTAAATGGAGCAGTCTGTGAGGATTGCCACAATGCTGCACCCGGCTAATTGGCAATTCATTTAGTGATGAATATCAGCCATTCACACTAGCAGATATTAACTAAATGGGATCATTTGGCAGGAAACAATGATCCCTCTGAGAGAGTCTCCCAAAATGAAATTGGTTCACCAGTCTGAACTGGGTTAGTATATAAGAAAAGATGCCATTGATTCAACAAATAAGGCAAGAATCCCAGCCTTTAAACATAATTGGACTCAGTTGTCACAGAACGTGGAATGTGCGTGTGGGTCAGTATTAATAGAGAAATGCCAAAGGCAAGGAGAAGGATGGAATGATCTGCCCAAAAGCCATTTCTAATTAAATAAAATAAGAGAAGGAGGTGAATACATGAAGTAAAAGCAAACTCCCTCAGGCTGATTCTGCTCTCATGCCTGATGCAAATCCAGAATGGCTCCACTGAAATCAGTGGAGGAACAGCTGTGAAAAGCTGACGTGAGCAGAAAATTTTATTTCTTATTTCCTCAATATAAACACATCTGTGAACTAGAAACAAAACGGTCTATCACCCATTCAAAGCATTTTCTCCAGGGAAGTCAGGCCTGGGGAAAAACTGAACAGGGGAGAGGATGTTCAGGAGCCTTTTTCCAAAATAATGTAAATGCCAGACACATTGTATTTACATGGTAAACTCTGGAAGCAGGGACTATCATTCTGTTTTTTGTTTGTACAGTGCCTAGCACAGGGATCTCAAACTCAAATCACGAGGGCCACATGAGGACTAGTACATTGGCCCAAGGGCTGCATCACTGACACCTTTTCATATAAAGGTGCAAAAACTCCCTCTCCCACCTCCCGCTGCCCCCAGCCTCACTCCACTTCTTCCATGAGGCCCCCCGCCCCATCTCTTCTCACTCCTTCCCCACCCCCATTCCAACCCCTTCCCAAAAGTCCCCCAACCCAACTCTGCCCCCTCCCTGTCCTTATTCCAACCCCTTCCCTAAATCCCCGCTCCTGCCCTGCCTCTTCTCCGCCTCCTCCCGAGTGTGAGGTTCCCTGCTTCTCCCCCATCCCTCCTGGAAAGCACCACCAAACAGCTGTTTGGTGGCGGGAAGCTCCTGGAGGTAGACAGAGGGGCCACATCATGCTGTGGGAGGGTGTCGGTGGGTGAGGGGAGCTTGGTGGCCGCAGGAAATAACTCCAGGGGAGCAGGGCATGGGGAGCTTGGTGGGCCACAGCAAATAACTGCAGCCCACAGGCCATGTGTTTGAGACCCCTGGTCCATGACAGGGGTAGTATAATAAATACAATGATATTAGTATTGTGTCCTGGGGTTAACTAACAAAAGTTGCTTGCTGATATATGGAGAAGAGTTTGGCTTTAAACACACGATTACCGAATAATTTCACCTTAGACATCACAGACGTTTCCTTTACATTTGGTGCAATAAATAAGCCTCTTCTGCTTAACTCTAGAGACACTTTCTGTATGATGGGATTTCACAGACGGAAACTCTCAAAAGTGGAGGATCCAATGACAAAACAAATGTATATCTTTTCTGCATAAGCTCTGTCCAGACTTGTTGAAAGCTGACACACCTCTTCTCTGAGAAACAGCTGCAGGGAAATCTGGGAGGAAAAATATTTTCTTCACAATCTGGATGATCTGAGACTAACCAGTTGGTTGGGGATCTTGCCAAATCTCAGTACAATTGTGGAAATGTACAGTAACTGGACACAAGTGGTTGTGGTCCAGGAGCAAAGGAATTTATGAGCCCTTTTCAGATTAAAGTGCAAGTTCCTCTTACTATTAGGAAACTGACGAATATCTTTTGGCAAAGACGGAGCCGTTATTTACTTTGCAATGGATAAATGCCTTATTCTATGGAATTTGGGTGACTACATGTCTGGATTTTATAGGGACAGTCCTGATATTTGGGGATGTGTTTTATATAGGTGCCTGTTACCCTCCACCCCCTGTCCCAATTTTTCACACTTCCTGTCTGGTCACCCTAAGTGGAATTTACCATGTCCCTGAGTTCACTAATCCTCTCGAAGCATGCCTGCCTGGATAGAGCTATTCAAACTTTCCAGAGCCCAAATGTTGTTAGCATCTTCATTTGAAATATCTTCTTCAGGCTTTTGGAGACTGTGATTTTCCTGGTTTGTTGTATAAAATTGTGAAACAGCTTATCCATCACTCTGAGAGCCAAATTCTGGCCCAGCTGAAGTTAATGGCAAAGTTCCCTTTGATCTCAATGAGACCAGGTCTTGCTCTTAATATGCCAAATACAATAATTGGAACTAGTTGTGAAATTTCCATTTAAATTATATTTTCAAAAGAAAATTCAGTTTCTACAAACCAATTTGCACTTTTTTTATTTTTACTTCAGACAAACTGAAACAAAATATTTTGTTTTGTGTTTGTTTGACCTGACTCCAAATATTTCAGTTTGTTGAACTGACCAAAAAATATTTCACTTCAGGTCCATCCAACTTTAAACCGAACTTCCCATGATGCAATGCGGTCTCCCCTCTGACTGATCCACGTGATGGCATCGTGCCTGCAGGTGCATCATGAGAGATGCAGTCTGCCCAGAGAGGTGTCACAATCTTTTCAGTGACATGGGTTGCCTGGTTAGTTATGCAGCCCCTCCACAGGCCACATACAGAAATAAAATGGCCTCCTTCTTGTGGTTTGACCTCACTAGTATGATACATGTGAGGTCATGACCTCACAAGCACCATACACACAAAGTCATGGCGCACAGTGGACTCCATTTTGTAGAGCAGGTCTGCTACAGGGGCTGATGTGTTCAGGGGCTGAGTGAATTGTCCTGTGGGCTAGAACAAGTGTGTAAGCCAGCAGATGGGCCCCATTTCATAGGGAAAAATGGGACCATTGGACACCTGAACTACAGCTCCTAAGAGGCAATGTGGCACCATAGGGAGTTGCAGTTTAAAGTGGAAATGGCTGACAATATTTGATATTTCAACTTTTCATCCCTATTCATAATTAGAATAAATGTTGAAATATCAGAATTTCCCACAGGATGGAAATTCTCATTTTTTTTCACTCAGCTCCTTATTTTTTTTAAAAGTGCACTCAACAGTCACTTCTAAGAGAGAAGGGGAAAATCTCTGTCACAAGCCTGGGTATCTCTGTTTGTTCAGTATAGATTTCTGTAAACTTCACACAAAGCACTTTTACACATGCACATAAATGTCCTCGACCTGGTGCTGTTCAAGTTTATGGCATAACTCCTGTTCACTTCAGGGAGAGCAAAACTGGAGCCAAAGTTTGCATCATCATGGCATGTAATTAGCTTACGCCATGCTCATTCTGGCATCAGTCCTGCCCTTACAGCATAGAGGGTGTGTTTGTATTAGCCACAGTGCCAGGTCCTGAATTTCCCCTGTATGGATTTCTTCTCCTTTATGTCTCTTCCTTTCATTAGCTTTAGTGTAGCCATGTCGTGGGAAGCAAAAAGGACATTTTTCCATTCAAAAAAAATCATAAAGATTTACTTGCATTAGGAGGATAACTGAACAAGATTTAGGGAGGGAAAGTAGTGTGATCTAATGGGTAGGGCCGTAAGCAGGGACTTGCTTACACAGCCTCACAGTTTGGAGTACAGGGGTGTGAATAGCAGTGTGCACCTGGTTTGAAGAGGATTGCATTGATACAAACTAGGAACCTTTCAGTTTGTGCCTGCGGTATCCACACGGGAGAGATAGTGCTGTACTTTGGTGTGCACTGCTATTCGCACCCCTGTAGTACAAACTCAGGGGCAATGTATAGCCTTACTATAACGTATGGTGTTCAGGGGTGTGAAAATAACACCTCTCTGAACATCACGTTACACCGACAGAAGCATCAGTGTGGACAGCGCTATGTGGTGGGAGACGCTTGTTGGAGTTGGTTTAATTATGTTGAGAGGAGAGTTCTCTCCCGTTGGCATAGAACGGCTTACATGAGCGATCTTACAGTGACACAGCTGCATCTCATTAGAGTAGACATGGCCTTAGCGTCAGGACATCTGGATTCTATCCCTGATCTTCCAACGACTTGCTGTGTAACTCTTTGACAAGCTACGTTGCCTTTCTCTGCTTTGGTTCCTTAAGTGATACATTGGGATATTTCCTTTCTCCTACCATTTGTCTGTGTTATCCTTTCAAATTGCAAACTGTTTGGAGCTGGGACTGTCTCTTACTATGTGTTGGTGCAGTGCCCATCCCTGATCTTTGTTATGTAGATGCTACTTTCTAATAAGTAATAATAATTAGACAGAATAACATGTTACTCAATGCTCAGTTAGACAAGTTCATGGTCTTCTAAGGGAAGTGGGGAAAGCCCTGTCAAATAAGTGATTAAGACTAGACTGGGAGATACGAGAGATGGGATGCAACCATTCTACACTGGCTGGGGAGAGACTAGATGACTTAAGTGATGTTTTCCATTTCTAATTTCTATGAAATGAGTGTTTGCTTTTTGGAAGCTCCATTCTCCTCTTTTCTCTATTCCTGTTTTTAAACACGGCAACTTGTGTTTTTCAATGATGAATGTGCAACCTTTGGATCTCATTGTTGTCACTCCTAGTAGTCATCTAACTTTCTTTGTCTCCTGTATTGACCACAGCCAGTGTCTCAGTAATCTTTCTTGTTAGATGCAATGTGTCATCCTATGCCTTAAAACTAAGCATTTCAGGTCATGTACTGCTTTATCCTTTTCTCATTGCTTTCTCTTTAGAGAGAAAGAATTTGTTTTCCCTGTCTCTAGGGCCTGGTCTACATTAGAAAGTTTTACTGGCATAGCTATATCGATTAGATGTGTGTGTGTATGTTTGTGTGTGTAGGGGGTGGGGGAATAACACCCTCAACCAACATAGATGTGCTGGCAAAAGCCCTAGTTGAGCCTCAGTTATACTGGGTACCTTGTTCCCTCCAGGGAACTGGTGCAAGCTATAGAGAGTTTTGCTATACTAGCAACCCCTTTCCAGGTCTTCTCTACATTTAAAAGCATTTGCCTGCATAAGGGAGGGAAAACAGGGGTGCCTTCGTGGTAAAGGTCTACTATAGACCACCCATCAGGAGGAGGAAGTAAAGGAGACATTCCTAGAAGAAATAATGGAAACATCCAAAACACAAGATCTCGTATTAACGGGTGAACTTTAACTATCCAGACATTTGTTGAAAAAGCAAAATAGCAAAGCACAAAATCTCCAATAAATTCTTGGCACATATTGGGGACAACTCCTTGTTTCAGCAAGTGGAGGAAGTAATCATAAGGACAGCCCTTTTTGGACTGGATTCTAACCGGGATGAATTTCTTACAAATCTAAAAGTTGAAGGCAACTTGGATGAAACTGATCATGAAATAAAAGATTTCATAATTCTAAGGCAAAGAAGGAATGACAGTAAAAGCAAAGCAAGCGACCAGCTTGGCTTAACAGTGAAATCCTTGCTGATCTTAAACACAAAAAAGAAGCTTTCAAGAAGTAGAAGATTGGACAAATGACCAGGGAAGAGTATAAAAATATTGCTCCGGCATGCAGGAGTGAAATCAGGAAGGTGAAATCACACTTGGAGGTGCAGATAGCAAGGGATGTTAAGAGGAACAAGAAGGGTTTCTACAGGTATGTTAGCAACCAGAAAAAGGTCAGGAAAAGTGTGGGCCCCTCACTGAAAGGGGAAGGCAACCTAGTGACAGAGGATGTGGAAAAAGCTAACCTACTCAATGCTCTTTTCTCCTCGGCCTTCACAAATAAGATCTGCTCCCAGACCACTGCACTGTGTAGAGTAGTATAGGGAGGAGGTGACCAGCCCTCTGTGGAGAAAGAAGTGGTTCCAGACTATTTAGAAAAGCTGAATGAGCACAAGTCCATGGGGCCAGATGCACTGCATCCGAGGGTGCTAAAGGAGTTGGCGGATGTGACTGCAGAGCCATTCATGTCGGTTATGCTGGAGGAAGGCTCTTTCATTGTAGCACTCCTGCCAAGGAAGGCTAACCAGGGGGTGAGCTGAACCAGCACATTTCATCAGTGTTCTGGATACACTTCTTGTCTGGCCAGAGGCCCCCACACATCTGGGGGGTGAGCCGGGTAGCTGCGGCTCTTACAGATGAGTCAGGGTTGCCTACCCCATTCAGGTCCCCCCGCCATCAGAATGGACTTTGTTACTGGGGTGTCCCAGCCATGGAATGTGCTAGTGAAAATCATCACAAAGTGACTATAGTCCAATGACTTTAAAATGAGTTGATGTGAAACAAAAGCCGAGGTTTTCTTCAGAAGTTAGACAAGCAGTCATACTCCTATGGTGAAGTTCCCATGTGTGCAGATGGCCAGCCAGAGGCCAATGCGCCAGTAAAACACTCAAAATATGGTACAAGTGATATTCAAGTTATGCATAAGCTTTGTGCTATCCCTCAGTACGAGGGGGAATTTTGCCTCTAATGGTCAGCTTAAAGAGGTGGAACGGCTCTTATGATTGCAGCTACAGACCTACAGTGATGGTCAAATCAGAAATACAGGAAACTCTATAAAAACTACTTTGAGCCATAAGCAGGGAATGCCTTTTTAATAGTCCATGTTCAGTTGTTACCCAGCTGACCTGTATTCTGAGCTTGGGAGGCAGGGCGTGGGAAGCAGTTGTTATAAAAAAAATACACTCTAAAATAGCTACAATAAGACTGAAAAGAGGAAACCTTCCTGACTGAAACACTTTTATCTGTTGCTAAACTAGATGATCTATGCCCCCAGCTTACAATGAATCAGATGCTTCATGATTACCATCCTTAAAATATTGAAGCTGAGATCTCCGTCGGCACCAGAGACAAGGGGAACTGCCCTGGCCATGGGACTATTTTATAGATTTCAAACATCAGCTTCTTGCCTTTTGACATATAAACATGTTCCTGATGATTAGCAAAGTACTGTGTCATTTTGAAGGGAGAAAGGGGAATTCCTTACATCACATTAAAAGTGACTGGAATATGAATCTTTTTGTGGCCTTGAGAGTATCCTAATTGTATGTCCCAGTGCTGTCAACTCTTGCCATTTTTAACTCAAAGCTCATACATAATATGTGGTGGTTTTCTTAAAGTGCCAGTTCCTGGAGTCATGTGATTATGTAGCGTTGTTAGTAGTGACTCTGAGACAGAGTTGGGGGTCATGGTGGATATACAGCTAACATGAGTGTCACACTGTCTGGAGTGGCTCACTACTGTGAGTGCGCCTACCTCAGGGCAGACTGTCAGAAAACAGGGCAGATTCCCCCAAGCTGCTGGTGTGTTCTGTAATTAGACTTAATCAAACCAGTAACAAATGTGAATCCCTGGATCACTATACCACTCTGATCACGGAGTCACAGACAGTCCCCTTACATTCACCAGACAATGCCACCCGGACAATGAATTCCCACTGTGCTGCTGCAGCCAAAAAGATTAGTGCCGTCCTCAAGTGTAAAAACAGGGGTATAAAGTAGGTGAGGTAATATCTTATATTGGGCCAATTTCTGCTGGTGAAATAAACAAGCTTTCGAGCGAAAAAGGTTTTCTTCAGGTCTGGGAAAGGTACTCAGCGTGTCACAATTAAATATACAGTGGAACAGATTTTTTAGCATAAGTAGTTAACCCATATTCTAAGAGACCATTCAAGGGGAAGTGCCCCATTAAGACCTTTGCAGTCATAGGACAAAAAAGGGGAGTTAGTGGGCTACAGATTGTAGCAATAAGCTATAAATTCAGTGTCTTTTTTTTTTTAAGATCGACTAGCAACGTTGTGAATTTAAGCTCCCGGGCTTGTCTGTGCAGGTTTCCTTTGTGGACAAGGACTGAGAGGTCAGATAGAGTGTCTTTGTCCTTTATCATTTTTCTGCGAGAACTCATTTTTACAGCATAGTGATTTCTAGTTCTGCCCTCATGGTTGATATTGGGGCATTGAATTGGTGGGTCTTGGTCTGTGCAAAGCTTGCATCTGATGATGAGTTTGGTGAAGCTGGAACGCAGTTTGATGGCCAGAAGAAGGGATTCAGGGAAGATCTCTTTCAGGATGTGGTTCCCATTGAGTATGGGTTGTAATTGTATAATGATACTCCATTTGGGTTCCAGAGTAGGGTGATAAGTGACAGCTAGGGGTTAAGGTTCCCCCAACTTCTCATTTTGGGTGTGTACCCTGGGCTTTCTCCTAGAAACATATCCTGTGGTATCTGAGTGCCTGGCTGTAGATAACAGATTTATTTGGGTGGTTACTGGATCTTTGATGGTAGCTGTGGTGATCTGTTGGGGTTTTTTTCTATATAGTTGTTTGTGGGATTCAATTGTTAATGCTTATGTTAATGGAATGATTGAGAGAGAGGCTGTGATGAATGGGTGCTGGTTATGGTTGAAATCTATGAGGGAATTTAGGTTATTTGTCCAGAAGATGAAAATATCATCAATGTATCTCAGGTACATTATTGCTTTTGTGGTGCATTTATCCAGAAATTCTTCCTCAAGCTGGCCCATGAAGAGGTTGGCATCTTGAGGAGCCATCCTGGTACCCCTGGCTGGTCCCATGGTTTGGACCAAGTATTTGTTGAATGTAAAATTGTTATGAGTGAGGATGAAATGGATGAGTTTGGCAATGTGTTTGCGGTGGAAATTTGAGTGTTGCCCACTTCGTGTGGACATTTGAGGAAGACAGCAATGCTGCTATTGTGAGGGATGTTGGTATAGAGGGAGGTGACATTCATGGTGGCAAGGATGGTGCTCTGAAGGAGGTTGTTAATACTGCAGTGTTTCTGGAGAAAGTCAGTTGTGTCCTGGAGGAAGGAGAGTGGTGTGGTGAGTGGTTTGAGAATGGTTTCTATGAGACCTAATATTCCTTCAGTAAGAATACCATGGCCAGATATGAGGGTCTGCCTGGGTTCCCTTGTTTGTGTATCTTGATAAGCATGTAGAAAGTCCCTGGGGTGGGTTCACAGGAGATGATGTTTGAGTTACTCTTGCAGTTATTTGAGGAAGGATTTAATAATATCCTCAAATTCCTGGATGAATTTTGATTTCTAGGAGGGTCTTTGAGTTCTTTGTCCTATGACTGGAGAGGTGTTAACGGGCCACTTCACTTTGAATGGTTTCTTAGCACAGTGTTTTCAAACCATGGGTCATGATCCAGTACTGCGCCCAGCATGTCAGGCACTGGGTCGCCTTGCTCTGGTCAGCACCGCCGACTGGGACGTTAAAAGTCCTGTTGGTGGTGCTGCCCAGCTAAGCCAGGCTAGTGCCTACCTTTTCAGACACCACACTGCAACCCAGAAGTGGCTAGCAGCGGGTCCGGCTTCTAGGTAGTGGGACCACGGTGCTCCACGTGCTGCCCCTGCCCTGAGCACCGGCTCTGCACTTGGCCAATGGGAACTGGCGGGATGGTGGGGAATGGAGAAGCCAGACATGCTGCTGGCCGCTTCCAGGGCACAGCGTGGTCCGTGGTGCCAGGACAGGCAGGAAACCTGCCTCTGCACCCTGCTGTGTCGCTGATCGGGAGCTGCCAGAGGTAAGTCCACGCCCCAGAGCTTGTCTCTCTCGCCAACAGAGGCTGGTCCCATGAAATATTTTACCTCACCCCACCATCTCTTTCTTAGAATATGTGTTAAGTACTTATGCTAAACAATCTGTTCTATCTTTTATGTGACATCCTGGGTACCTTTTCCAGAGCTAAAGAAGAAAGCTCTGTGTAGTTTGAAAAGCGTGTCTCTTTCACCTGCTGAAGTTGGTCCAATAAAAGATATTACCTCTCCCACCTTGTGTCTCTCATATTCTGGGACCTTCAGGGCTACAACAACACTGCAATAAAGAGGGACGTGAATTTGCCAGGTGCCTGTTTCTTTCCCCCTCCCCATGAGAGAAAAACCTGGGCAAAACCTGCAGTAAGGTTGTTCTCCAATCCTGCTTTGAGTCCTTGTTTGCTGTGGAGATTCTCTTTGGCTGCCCTTTATTTTTAGAGGTTTGGAAGCCTCGTTGCGATGTTCCAAGCCAGATGATCTAACATCGGGTCTCAGCTTGGCTGGGTAGGACAGGTTTCTAGTGTAAGTGCACATCTGTAACTCTGTAAATGGGACCACTGTCATGGTTTCCATCCCTCCAACCCAGCGGGGCTGTGCCAAATGTCCAGCAGTCTGTGGTGTTTGGGGGTGGGAAGAGCTGGATTCTAGGATTTTTTTTTTCTTCTGCTTAAGAGTTGAGATTGACATAAACTTTGTTAATCAGCAGCAGTTCAACATCTGTAACATCAACAGCTGCGTTTGGGGAATGCTGTCTGAGGATTGTTTGGGGAAGAGTTCTGGTTAACTCCCAGTGTTCAGTAAGACAGTAGATTGAGGGTTACACCTTGGAAGTTATTTTGCTTCACTATAAAATCAGTCACAGCCAAAATAAGTTTCTTGCATTTTCTTTCTCCATCGTACCTTGCATATCCTTTCTGTAGGAGTGGTCGGGAGTTGCATTGGAAAAACAAATGCACATTGGAAAAAAATGACATTGTTTTCACATGTAGTAACCCCTCCCTCCATCCAAGCATGTGCTACTGCCCATATCTCAATTTTAAATCCTGCTTGGTGTGGGGCGGGGGGGCGGGGGGGGGGAGGAGAGGGAACAATAGACTGAGTCATCTGGCTCCATGTGTATATTTACAAAACAAGGCTGGAAAATCTTCATAGGGTGGGTGGAGAAAGTGGTGAACAGATGATTTTTGAAAAATTTGGTTTGATCCAAAATAAAACTTTTTTCAATGTTTTGGAATTGCCAACAGACTGAAGAAAATCCATCCTCTTCCCAGCTCTTAACAGCAAGACAAAGGCAGTTGTAGTGTCTCCAACACCTCTGCTTTCTCATGTGATTTGCAAATATAACCAAATAAATTTCAATAGTGTAATGGGAACACCAAGGGCAAGATTCAAGAAAACCAGCAACCAGGGATAAAGTAACAGGGCCAAATTGCTCCATTTTCCTTGGAAAACATCATGTATTAGCCCTGGGAGGAACAGAAAGGTGAAAGGGCTACAGCAATAAAGCACTTTAAGATTTCTAATGCTCATGACTCCATTCAAGATGGGGGGCAGTGGGGAAAAGCATGATTCTTTTTTTCTCTTTTCCTAAAGGACCAAATTTGATGGAAGAATTTAGTGTGTTGTGTTGACAATTCCAGTTGCTGGAATCATTGATCTTTGTGTTAGTTACAGACTGTGGGGACCTTATTTTGATCTCATTGATAGGCCCCAGATCTATTAATTCCAGGCCTGATCCTCAGACACATTTAGGAACAGCTTAACCAGCTAGTGGGAGATTCGCTTGTGTGCGGAGAATTCTCTGCTCTTGTGGAGCTGCCATATAGGCATCTGTGCCCAACCCCCAAACTGTAGCTATACAGGGTGTGGCAAGGGCTAGTGGGGCATTGCTGGAGTGTTCCTCCACCCGATCTATTCCCAGAACAGCCCCTTAGGGCAGTGGCCATACTGCTGAGCGTATTTCAGCAGCCCTCCAGCATCAGATGCAGAAAGCAGCGAATTTACATAGGCATGAGCTTTATGGACAATATACAGAAAAAACCCTTTTCCATCGGCTCTGCCTACCCCCTTCCTGCCCCAGAATAATGAAACGACAGCAAGAAGTTTCTGACCGTGGTGCTCTCGGTTTCTCTCCCTTTTCTCCTTTCACTACTATTGCTGATTGCCAATCTTTTCCTAATGAAGAAACTCACCCGGGGATGCCATTTATCCACAGGAGGCATTTCCTGGTTCACTATTGTACCGATTTGTTGTGGCTACAGCACATCAGACTAGGATCAACAATTCTATTTATCATTTCCAAGGAAAATTGGAAAAGCCGCTTTCACCAAAGGGGAGAGGGCTTTCTTCTGGACCCTAGGAAGGATGGTAGGATAGTTGTGATGGGTTGGGTTGAAGGAAACCATCTCCTGTTGTTTGATTTCTCTTGTGTTCAGGGAAACAGGACTTGGTTCCTTCTTTTGATGCAATCCTCTTTATTAACAAAGGTACCTTCCTAATGGAAACAAGCACAGGGCCCCAAGCTTTGGCTAATTGCTTGGGTCAAAAAGGGGTAACAGTGTGATCTTGCTACTCCCGTTCCAATAGAGATCAAGCGGAAATGTCTATCTGCATCCTGCTGTATGTTTTTCTTCCCCATAAAATCACAACCTCCACCGTTGCAGACAGTCTAATTGGAAGGATACAATGGAAGCTGATCACTCCCTCCTCCCATAATATGAGAATAAGGAATTAGTGGTGAAACTAATGGTAGGCAAATGTGAAAGAAAAGTAAGAAGAGACCATTTTGATCATCTAGTCTGATCTCCTGCATAACACAGGACATAGAACTTTCCCAAAGTAATTCCTAAAGCAGATCTTTTCAAAAACACCCCATCTTCATTTTAAAAAGAATCCACCATGATCTGTGGTAAATTGTTCCAATCGTTAATTACCTTCACTGTTAAAAACATATGCGTGATATTAGCCCTACCATTCCAGTCTGACATGTGACAGCTGCTTTTCCAATCCCCAGGGATGCTCTCCTGAAAGTGGGTTGTTCCTGTGTTGTGAGTTCAGGACCTAGTCCTGACAGGGAAAATGACTGGAATTTAAGGTGCCCCCATCTCCTCACCAGAGACCCTCAGCATTTCACGGGACTGGATAATGTTGTACTAGTCTGGTAGTGGTTGTGCTAATATAACATGTGTGTTAAGCCTTCAAGTGGGAGTGGGATATTTTCCAGAGATAAGTAGAGCTGGAGTGAGCTGGTTTCAGTGGGAGTTGGGTGCGTCCGTGCTTTTGAAAATCCCACCGGGCGCCTGTCTGCATCTTTAGGTGCTTAAATACCTTTGAAAATCTGGGCCTTAACTATTCTCTCTCTCTCTCTCTCTCTCTTTCCCCCCATCTGCAATATGGCAAGCTTGTCACCAGGTGACTGCCCCTTTTAAGAGGCGCTGGATCCAGCTCCACTTGTATTTCATTCAGCTCTCCTCCCCAGATGGGGAGAAATATCACAGTCCCGTAATAGGCAGGTCAAGTGACTGACTAGGCTGAGGTGGAAACAGAGAAGCTCCTAGAACAGTGGTTTTCCACCTGTGCTCCATGGACCCCTGGGGGTCCACAGACTAGTCTGCGAAAGGTGGTGGTTATGATAGAACAGTGGCTTCTGCTAACTAAGATTAGCAAAGGGCACCACACCTCCATTTGAAATGTTTGGGGGTCCACAAATGAAAAACGTTTGAAAAGCACTTTCCAGACTACCGTACCCCTTTCGAAAGTCTGATTTTCATCTTGCGTTACGCCTCACTTCAACTACTTGCTTACAAAAGCAGACCTAAAAAAAGACAAAAGTGTCACAGCACACTATTACGGGAACATTGCCGACTTTCTCATTTTTATCATAAATTATCAAACAAATCGACTGGACTATAAACGCTGGACTGACATTTCAGTGTATCGTATCTAGAGCAGTATAAACAAGTCATTGTCCTTACAAAATTTTAGTTTGCACTGACTTGATTAGTGTTTTTTATGTAGCCTGTTGTAAAACTAGGCAAATATGTAGATGAGTTGATGTACCCCATGGAAGGCCTCTGCATACCCGCAGGAGTACATGTACCTCTGATCGAGAACCACTGCTCTAGAGAGCCAGAGAGATGCTTGTGCTGCTTTGTACAACATGCAGGCAGCCTGTAGAATTCGCTCCCTTAGGTCAAAGAGTCAAATGCTTTTTTTTACAGGGCTGGACAGTTTTAAAAAAGGGCTAGAGATGATGTATAACCAACACTGACTGTGTAACCTGCCTCTATGCGAGAAAGAACAATTGGATCAATTTACCAAGGGTCATGGTGGATTCTCAATCACTGGCAAATTTTAAGTCAAGATTGGCTATCTTTCATAGATGATGTTAATTATGTTGGGGAAAGTCGGTCGCCTGGATTCTGGGGGAGGGCAGATTAGATGCTCACAATGGTTCCTTCTGGCACTGGAATCTACGATTCAGGGAGCGTGCTCATAGGGTAATAATCAGGGAATGTGATCATTACTGTTGTAGTCCCTAGAGCTCCCAGCTGAGATCAGGACCTTTTTGTGGTAGATAAAAAGCAGCAAAACTGAGGATTACCACCCATCTCTCCTGAGTCTCAGTTCAGTGCTCTGGCCACCAGACCATGTTGGTTGATTCAGGTCAAGCTGTCTTATAGAAGGTCCACTTTTCTCTGCAATATCACCAGGTACTGGTCAGAGCCGAAAGCAGGATTTGATGGATTAAAGATCTGGTCTGTTCTTGCAACCCCTCTTTTCCTGTGGTCATGCCATGGAGATTTAGGACAATGAGATTTCTGTTTTATTCATTCATAAACCCATAAAGTTCTAATCAGTGGTCTGGTGATGGCTTTCAGCTATCTTGGAATGAATAGCTAATACACAGGTTGACTTCTAGTACCCAGGAGCCAAGGGAAGTCTTAGCCATGGACAGACTGTAATGTTGCAGCCCAGACACTAATATCCATTGTCTCCCCTCCTCCCCCAGTGTGTAACGAATAGTGGATGGTTTTCAGGAGGTTACCAGGAGGACACTAGCATACAGGACCCTGGTGTCTGGCTGCCATAATACTAAGCCTGATGGCAATCAGTTCATTACTGTTTTTTTTATTTTTGATGCTGGTTTCAGACAGTTTTTTAAACAAGTGACTCCTACTGTTAAGTATGGCCCTTGTTATGACCAATGCAGGGTCTGCTCCTCTTCTGGGGGTTGCTGCCTTCTCCACTACTCATCTCCTGCTGGAAAAGGCACTGGTCCCTGAGGAGGGCAGGGAACGCTGCTCAGTGGAGGTCACTTCTCTGAACACTGAGCCTCGTGTACCCCGGCTAATGTGCTTAACAGCTGTTCTGGGGCTTGGCCATGGACTCTTACTAACAAGACCCCACCTTGTGACTCTCCTATGGATCTGGGCATTGCTCCTAAGGTTCCCTTGAGTGATAGGGAATTATCCTGCCCTATTACCAGCACGTGTGTGTCGGGGATTGGATGTGGTGATGCTTAATTCCTATCCTCACCATCTGTCTTCCTTCCGTCCCCCATGACCCCCACACAGAAGAGAGCAGGATCATTGTATTATTTGTTTGCTTAGTTTAAGCTCTCTGGGGCAGGGACCGTCTCTTGGGACAGGGCCTACCACAGTGGGATCCCTAAGCACTTCTTCAATATAAATAATACAAATTATTACAGCAACTCCAAGGGGACCCAAACCGAGATCAGAGCCGTTGTGCATCCAAATGCACAGCGAGAGACAGGCCCTGCCCTGAAGTGCTCAGTCTAAAGAACATCCTGTAGGTAAACTCAGTCTTTGCTGCTAGAAAGTGGCTGCTGTATGCTCTGAGCCCTGCCTGCTGCTCATTCATTCTTTCTCATAGTATTTTTAGTGGAGGAATGCACCTCCTGACCCACTGTTTGTAGCACTGCCTGTGAGAGCTCCGTACTGGGAGGCCACATACGCGGCAGAAGTCTGCTCCCAGGCATGTTCCAGCTGCGTCTGCCTCATCTGTTCATATTCTGGGAATCGCTGGGTGTTTCCATGTCCCTTGGGGATGTTCTCTGCTTGCCTTCTTGCCTTTGTTAATGCTGCTCAGATTATGGAGAGAACTTGGAAGTGGGACAGAATCTCGATTATTATTATTTATAGCGTATTAAACAATAACATTGCTCCTGGCTCCTTTGCTACTGGGAACACAAGTTTGGGGGAATATTCATGCCTGTACCAGCCGGTGTTCCTTTCGTTGTCAGAGCTCTTAGGAAGCACCTCACCTGGAGAGCAAACCAAGTTCAGTTCAGAGTGTTTTGAAATGACCGGTCCAGATTCCCTCCCGCACCGGGATTGAGGGGCAGGTGTGATCTTGGAGAGCAAGTTACAGCTTCCTCACTCTCATGGTGAACAGCATTCCCTCTAATTTTCCCCACCCGTGCGCGGAATGACCGGTGTGATGTGCACCAATATGGAGGTGAGGTGTGACACGTCACCTCCATAGCAACATTCATGTGGTGGGGGTGGGGCCGAGGGGTTGGAGTGGGGGGGTCAGGGTGGGGTGCAGGGGTGTGAGGGCTCTAGCTGGGAGTGCGGGCTCTGGGGTGGGGGCGGGGATAAGTGGCTCAGGATTGGGGCAGAGGGTTAGGGTGTGTATGTGGGGGAGTGAGGGTTCTGTCTGGGGGTGCAGGCTCTGGGGTGGAGCTGGGGATGATGGGTTTGGGGTGCAGGCTGCCCCGGGGCTGCGGCAGGGAGAGAGAACTCGCCCCAGCTCTCTCTTCCCACAGCAGCATCTAGGCTGCAGGAGGAGAGGCGTCTCTCCCTGCCCCAGCAGCTCCGGGGCTGGTGCCATGGGATAGGTGCCACTCCCCCAGCTTCAGCAGGTCAGGGGCACATACTTAACTACCTTGCTGAATGGGCCATGAGTAGGTAGGTCAGCTGCACCAACTGCATTTTGTGGAGGTTTGGTCTTTCCTGAAGTATTGAAATTGGCTTCACTAATCTGGAATAGGGGAACACTTGACCACAGCAGATCCTCTGAGCACTTTTCTATTGCACAGGGGTCAAACTCAAAGGGCTGTGCTCCAAGTCCAGCATGTACTTAGGTGCTTTGCCGAATAGCGATAATTTGGGGAACTGGAGCCAAGATTTCTGAGCCTACCACGAGCTGAGAGTCCCCTTCCGTAGATTTCAGTTCTGTCTTCATTAGGTGATTTCAGTGGCTCATTTCAGGCTTTCCATCTTCACCCTGTTTTCTTGGGTGTTATGGGAAATTTTATTTTGTTCGGGGCAGCTTTGAAGCCAAGGTCCTTCTGGAAACCAGACGTGTCAACTCAGTTAAGATATCCTGTCTAAATATTTTCAAACAGAAGTTGAATTTTACATTGCAGGTGGGTGCTTTCTGACTCCTCCTGATTCTGGGTTGGTCTGTTCTTAATGCTGGTTTTCCATCTTGTTGCAAAGAAGAAGCCCTGAGGCCAGATTCCGAACTGATTTACACTAGCCTAAACCAGGAATGACCCCTAGCACACCAAATGAGTTATGCTGGTGTAAGTACGATCAGCAGCCGACTCCTTATTTCCCAGAAGCTCCTAAAAGAGAGCTAAGAATATTGCAGCTATTCTTTAATGATGAGGTTAAGTGTGGGACTAGCAATTCACGGAACCAACCCACGGTCTTGCTCCTGTGTCTTACAGGAATTGTTTGTTAGCAATGGGAAAACTTACAGGAATTGTTTGTTAGCAATGGGGAAAAATAAGGAAAGTGGGCAAGCTAGGATTTTACTGTTTTTCTCTGCCATGAAAGACAGAATAAGAAGCAGCTCTTTCGTGGGAGCATGTGTATTTCAACTAAAGATGGGCCCGAGCTGCCAAGCTTCAAGTCTGATCTGACCTGTGCAAAAGGTTGGGGTGAGGGTGGGGTTCGTGCCCAGTGTTCTGGTTTGTGCCCATATCTAATGGTGACTCAGAACCACGCTCTGGAGGCTCCTCTCACTGAGGCCAGGTCTATATAAGAGAGTTTTGCCACATCTCTGCAGAGCAGAAGCAGGAAACCCGTAACTCTGTAGCAGTGAGTAGTGTATTAAGCTGTAAGGTAAAATCTAGGCCCCGATCTGTGCTCTCTCTCCCACAGGCGCCGACTCCATGGGTGCTCCAGGGCTGGAGCACCCACGGGGAAAAATTGGTGGGTGCAGAGCACCCACCGGCAGCTCCGCCCCGCCCCAGCTCACCTCCGCCTCCTCCCTGAGCGCTCCGCTGCCTCCTGTTTCTCCCCTCCCCCTCCCAGCGCTTGCGAAACAGCTGCGGATTTGGGGAGGGGTCCAAAAGGGGCAGGGATGGGCGGAGTTTAGGTAGGGACTTTGGGGCACAGGTGGAGTCGGGCCAGGGGCGGCGGGGGGTGCGAGCCCCCACCGGCACCGACAAGAGTTGGTGCCTGTTCATCGTGCCCCTCCATAACTTGCTCCAGGTGCTTCTGAGGGTGAATACGCTCGAGGAGTGTGGTCCATTATCCCTTCCTCACACAGATCACGTGGCCCAAGGAGGAGGTGATAAGCAGTGGGCGAGAGATGAGGAAGGAGAAGGGTTACCGTCATAACACATGCTTGCTTTCTTTGGGCGTGTGCGCCCCCGGGGGCTCCGCTAATCAGCATGGCTGTTACTTTATTTTGCAGTGTGTCAGGAGGAGAAAAGTGATTGGTGGGGCGTCTCACACATGGGAAAAGCAAAAGGCCCAGAGGAAGGAAATGAGGGGGAACCAAGGCTGGTCTTGTTTGGGGCATGGGGATGGGAGGGGGTGTGTGAGGAGACAAGATTAAAGATGTAAGGTGGGCAGAGCAGTGTAACCTAAACCTACAGCGCCACCCTATGACTAAAGAGAGTTACGTGTGGCTGTAATCCAAGGCTGATTCAAAGTATCAAGGGAAATGCAGCAGGGTCTGTTCTCTTCTTGATATGCAGGAGCAGCCTTGAGATTCACGTGTGCTCATGAAGGATCCCATGACGCTTTTTGGGAGTTTAGCCGCGTAACCTCTGGTTCGCAGCCAGATTCCCACTCGGGGCATCCTCTCCAGCTAAATGTCCCATGCAGTTTCAGTCGGCGGTAATGGTCTGCTTCATGTCCTGCCCTGAACTGTTGGCCCTAAACTGTTGTATAGTGCTGTTCGATTCTCTTCAACTTACGCTGCATCCCTTCTCAGAGATGGCTGTCTTTCAGTGGTGGGATTCTGACACATACCTCCCTCACAGAGGTGTTGAGGCTGAATTAATTAATATATGTAAAACACTAGTACAGGGGTAGGCAATCTATGGCACGGGTGCCGAAGGCGGCACGGGAGCTGATTTTCAGTGGCACTCACCCTGCCCGGGTCCTGGCCTCTGGCCCGGGGGACTCTGCATTTTAATTTAATTTTAAATGAAGCTTCTTAAACATTTCTAAAAGCTTGTTTACTTTACATACAACAATAGTTTAGTTATATATTATAGACTTCTAGAAAGAGACCTTCTAAAAATGTTAAAATGCATTACTGGCACACGAACTCTTAAATTAGAGTGAATAAATGAAGACTTGGCGCATCACTTCTGAAAGGTTGCCGACCTCTGCACTAGTAGATCCTTGATGGAGGGCGATAGAGAAGGGCAAAATTTATGGTTTTGACTTTTTTTTTTTAATATGAATGGTGTGTATGTTTGGATAAGATTCATGGAATCTAGAGAGAAGAGCATCGCTTAACCAAACTGAAACAATCATCTGAACACTTTTGGGTTCTCCCATCATTAATCATTTTGATTTTAAATTTCCCTGAGTCAGCTTATCGGATTGTATTAGTGTCTGGATGTAATTTCTGGCAACCTGACACTGACGCCTTTGAAGATGTGAAGTTACAGCGCGTGAGTCTGATTGAATAGGACCATAGAGACAGAGCTGTGGATGCTCTGGAGGTGTAAGTGTGCACGGTTTGGAATGGAGATGTGAGACACGTCAGTTTGAGAGCATGCTGCCAAACTCCTGGCTAATTTTGAGGCTGATTGTGTCCTACATTCCAGAAATGGTTATTCTTTCCTGATTTAGTTTAAACTATTTCAGCTGTGGCCACACATTAGGGGCGTTGGAACGGGGGGCGGAGGGGGTATGGGGCATGGCCCCATCACTTTTAAAAGTGGGAGGGCTATGTGGTCTTAGGCCGGGGCGGGAAGGAGGCAGCATGAGCAGGGCTTGGAGCGGGGGAAGGCAGGGCCGGCAAGTGTAACCACTAGGCAAACTAGGGTGCCAAGTCATTGGGGGCGCCAAAAAGCGCGCTCAGGGGAAGCGGTGGAGCGGAGGTGAGCTGGGGCAGGGGGTGTGTGGGGAGGGTGCCCACAGCAAGTAACGGGGTGGGGGGCGCAGGGGAACCATCCCCTGTCCCAGCGCACCTCCGCTCTGCCTCCTCCCCTGAGCACGCCGCCCTGCTCTAATTCTCCTCCCCTTCCAGGCTTGCCGCGCCAAACAGCTGATTGGCGCCGCAAGCCTGGGAGATGGGAGAAGTGGAGCGGCGCTGGCGTGCTAAGGGGAGGAGCTGGAGCTGAGGTGACCCGGTGAGGGGAGCTGCTGCGGCGGGGGGTGGGGGGTGGGAACTGCAGGGCGGCATGGGGGCAGGGAGCTGCCACAGGGTTCTCCAGGCAAGGGGGCGTGCAAGGTGAAAGTTTTGTCTAGGGCGCGAAATAGCCTTCCACCGGCCCTGGGGGAACGAGGTGGTGTGGGGTCTGGGGGGGAGGGAGGGAGAGAAGGGGGCACAGGAGTGGGGCCATGGTTCAAGTGCCGGTGGCCCCCACAACTTTTAGGGAGTTTTTGCTGTTCCTGCCACATATGAAATAAGTCAGGGAAGAGAGCTGAAAAATAACACAAAGCAAACAAAGACAAGAGTTAGTCATACTGTTGAAGGACTCCCCTTGCTAGTTTCTGTCACTAAGAGCTCATTCCCTGCATATGACTCATAGGATCGCACCTGAACCATACACGACTTGCTAAGTCTTTCTCTTTTGAGCGGATGTTGAGTCATATATTAATTATCTGTGCCAATGTCTGGGTCTGAGATACAACTAAACTTCTATTGATGAGCATTCTGAAGAAAATGGCAGCATGCAGGAGTTAATCAAACAATGGGACAGACTAATTTTGGTCATTACCACTGGGTTCTTTCCTGCTTTTCTAATGACCAAACTGAAAAATAACCATCGTCATTAACTAGTTTCCCTAGTCACTGTGTGCTGCCGATGAAACTCTCATTTGGTTAGTTTCTGAGATTCACAGCCACACTGTGAAGACAAGAATCAAGAGACTACGTTCTGGTCCACGTGACAGATTCAAGGTATGAAAACATCTTCACCACAGACTACTCACAGTGACCCAGTTGTGGATGCTTGTCACCAATTACCCGATCCTTGTAGGCTAGCACAAGATCGCATCCTTGCTGTTTTGTAGGTCTTATACTGCCAGTGACCCTGAACTTCCCTAACTCCTTCGTCTGAATCAGACAAAGATGACAAGGGAGAACATTGCTTTGTGTCTTCCAACATTAGCATTTACTGGACAATACAGCATGAGCATTTGCTGTAGTAATATTTTCCTAGATATTTCCTGGAAGGGGCAAAGTGCCCTTGAATCTTGAAATCAAAAAGAGCTTGATGGGGAAGGATGTTATTCTAATTGGTACTTGGTTCCTTGTGTTATTTGCTACTGAGGTAGTGCCTCACACTAGACATGTACACTTATAAAGCCTAATAATCGCTGCATTACTCCAGCTTTCCACCAGCGGCTCTATTGGCTTCAGCGGTGGTATTCTCATTCTCTGTGGCAAGGAGAACATGGAAACAATGATGAGCACAGGCATGGGATCGGGACCCATTTCACAATGGGCCAAAATATTTGTAACTCAACCCAGGTTTGGAGTTTTGTTGCAAACCTGTAAATCAGGCCAGGCTCACTAAGAGGTTTGCAAACTGTCTGCTAGAACTGGGCCAGGTGTTGAGGGTTCTCAGGATGATTCACTATGTTGACTAGAAATGAGGTAAAATGTGCCGGGCCTCAGCTGAGTTTTTTGTTTTGAGTCCAAGGGCATGTTTGAACCCCCAAACTTAAAAGTTAAATTCAGGTGTAATGAAGATGTGTGAATCTAAGCACATAAAAAGTCCGGCCCAAATCCCTAATGACTTGAAATCACTGAACTTTACAGAAATCTCATCTAGCATCACATATGCTTGGTTCTAATAATACTCAACCAGCAAGCCAGCAATCGTCAGAGCAAACATTGCTTTGTACAGATGAGACTTGAAGCCTCTGTTTCAAGAAACAACACCTTGGGGAAACACGATATGGCAGACAAACCAATGCCTTAGCCATCATATAAATCCAGACCTCAAGAAACATCTTTTCCCTGAAGGCTGTACAGAAACCCTCTCCTGCCTAAAAATGGCAAAGAAGTTGCTATTAATAAACAGAAAAGAGGAAAGAGACTAGGATTCATTTAGTTGTAAGGGCAGAATTCTTACTTTCGTTCTCAGCAGTGGCAATAGTTTGCTGGAAGGAGCTTTAAGTCAGTGATATTTATGGATCCTGCATTTTAATATGGGTGAGGGAGCTGGGTAAATGCAGACGAGAACTTCTGCTCTTTGGAAGTGGCTCAGATTCTGGGGCCTACAGTCAGTGGCGGCGTCAGCTTTTTTGCCGCCCGAGGCAGCGAAGCCAAAAAAAATCCACTGCTGCCAAGGGCTGCTGCTGAAATGCTGCCGAGGAGGGGAGGAGCACCGCCCCAATTAGGGACAGCGTGCCGCCCCCTGCATCGTTTGCTGCCCTGGGAGGAGCTGCCGCCGAAATGCCACCCCCACAAATCCTGCTGCCCTAGGCGACCGCCTAGGTCACCTAGTGCTTGCGCCGGCCCTGCCTACAGTACTCATTCAATTTATCTGTCTTTTAAATTTTAATGACTTCCTCAGGCGTATCACAAACACTCCTGTTCTTGTCACGTCTCCTTTTGAAGTTTGCTTTCCTAACACTGCCTTTTCTGAAGCTTTCCTGCAGCCAGTCAGCTAACTAACCCAACTCAGCTCTGTTACCCTCCCCCACCCCAAATAATTTCTCTTCTGTTTGGTTTCAAACAACAACTCTTCCTGTTGCTTGATGCTGATTTGGGCAACAAAGGTGCCATGCCATAGTCTATTAATCTGCACTATAATAGCAGATTAAATGACGAACTACAGAATGGCCAAAGGTGCAAAAAGATGTGTGAAATACTGGGAAGCTCACCTAATGTAGCCAAGGCCTGGGAAAGGTTTAGTGTGTGTGTGTGTGTGTGTGTGTGTGTGTGCGTGCGCGCGCACATGCAGTGCAGACATGATCAGTAATGCTCAGAGGTATACACCTAATTATCGAGTTTCCTTGCTTTGACATAGGAAGCAATAACTTGAGGAGGGAGCACGGGTAAATGGAAGTGTGTATATTTCTATGTGCATTGCGATGTTTGCTTCTATCTAGCCAGGTACTTGTGGCCCTCATCACCATAGTATCTGAGCACCTGCCAATCAATGGATTTTAGCATCGCAACACTCCTGTGAAGGAGGGGAATGCTAGCCCTCATTTTACAGATGGAGAACTGAGGCACAGGGTAGATTAAGTGATTTGCCCAAGGTCACATAGGAAGTCTGACTGAGTTAGGAATTGAACCCAGCTTTCCTGAGTCCACATGCAGTGCCCTGTCACCATCACAAATTCCAAGGAGAGGTGGCGTTCTTGCAAACCAAGTGCCATCCAGACTGATCTCTGGCAAACTGCCCTGTCCACAAGACCGTCTGTCCTTCCCGTTACCATTTTGCACCATCACTGAACAGTTTTAATGGGACTTTCCCCTGGTCACACACCCCTTTTTGATGAACGCTTCTTCCCTTTTACTCTCTACATCTCCCTGTGTGACTAAGGGAGTTAGACTCCTTTTCCACAACCAAGGACGGGGACTCTTGCATTGCACTGACAGACTTGCTTTCTGACTAACGTACGTGCAATGCTCATCACCCCCTTAGTTGAAAGTATCCCTTTGCAGATGTTGCAGCAAAACAGAAGCCCGAATTACATTGTGCATTGACAAAAATATGATCAAAAATACCCTGAGTGAGATTAGCTTGCCCAGGGAGCCTCTTAGGTTGTTCTTGTGGCATTCTACATGATGGCTCCTGGTATAATTTTACAAAGCACGTACCATGGTATTGGCTTAAATGCAGGGGCAGCAAAATCTACCAGAAGCTGGTAGCTGGGACAGCACCATCTACACATTTCCTTGACTTGGCACTTGCTGCTTAGGAACCTCAAAGGCTATTGTTCAGGAAGGAGGAGTATATGAGCCGATAAAAGGATTTCGCAGGCCATTGAATGCTGCAGTACAGCTGAGGGGATTGATCAGTGCCAGTGCTCCTCATCAGAAATGTGCTCCCACAGCCGCCTCTCTTAGCCCTGGGATATTTATTGTGTATTACGTGTGCCTCCACCATACTGCAGGGGCATAATACGAATGTTCTTTCCAAGCATGTGGACTGAACCAATCTTTGTCCCCAAATCCTCCCTGCCGTTACTGCTATTACTCACGCAAGTAGCTCCACTGAAATCAATGTGCATAAATGCTCACCAGTGTAAGGGTTGCACAGCAGGCCCAAGGATGGTTAACTTCTTCCCCACTCCGACTCCCATTCAACTCACTTTCAGGTTCCTCAGCTCCCTGCCCATGTCTCAAAAAGCTAGGAAAAATAGATACAGCAAAATAAATGAAACAAACAAAACCAGAGCCTAAAAATCCTCATGTTTTCTTAGCCTTGTGAGGATTTTCAAGCTCTACGGTGCTGCATTCTCAGATTTGCCTTTGGGAGCTGGAGTTTAAATAAATAATTGTTTGAGGGGAGGTTGAAATATTGACTGTTTGTGGTAGCAGCCTGCGTGGGAAAGGATTGATAGAGGAAGAATCTGTCTGATTTTGCACCTCTTCTAGAACAGAGCAGAAGACCTCCCCAAGCCAATGAACACCCAGTGCAGAAGTTCCTGTGAGAGTTACCTCCTTGCTTATAGACCTGCTGCTCCTACCTGGGAATCTTCCTCTAAGCAGCAAAAATCAGGGATGTGGAGCTGATGGGAACATGACATATGCCTGGCTTTGTACATCATGCTGTTGAGAAAGTTGAGCAAACAGTAGGAGCACGGGGCTGGATTCTCCCAAGACTTACCCTGGTGTAAATCAGGAACAGCACTATTGAAGTCAATGAAGTTCTATGGGTGGAAAATGGTGTGGGGAGCAAATCAGGCTGGTAGTAACTAAAAGCCACCAATACAATTGTGCAGGCCAAGTTCTGGACTGATTGACTCCCATTGCAGGGTGTGGGGAGCAAATCAGGCTGGTAGTAACTAAAAGCCACCAATACAAATGTGCAGGCCAAGTTCTGGACTGATTGACACCCATTGCAATCGAGGGGATGTAAATAAGTGCAGGATATGGACCATGCTTTGCAAGAGGGCTTTTGTTTTACATGAATCAGTCAGATCCTGTCTTTGTGTCCTAACAGTGAAGCTATATTAAGGTGCACAGGAAATGAGGGAAAGTTCTCTCAAATGCAGCAAAACAACCATTTACCGGATAAAAGAGATTTTGTTACTTAGCCTGTCCTGGATTTTGTTTACATGAACAAGAGCCAGTTATCCAGAGTGGAAATTATATTCTGAATTAAACCTCTGAAACCCATTACATAAACACTGTGAAGATATCGCTAATCCTACCGCAGATTTAAGAGTTAGATCATTGTTTTCATTTACTGTTTCAGCAGAAAATTTGCAACAAGAAACTGCTGATGAACAAGTTGAAGCCCTTCCAGGGAGCTCCATTTCCTTGGGACACTTTTAAATTCAGATTTGACTCTTTAAATCTCCCTTTTGTATTAACAAACCTCCAAGGAATTGTAGCTTGGCTATAATTTAGCCAGTCAGCCATTGTAATTTACATTGTCCCTCAACACACATTGACATAAAACTCTCTCACCTTCCAGCTTGTCGTTCCAGATTGGACTGATCTGCAAAATTCTGATCCAAAACTGGATCCAGGTTTGAACTTCCTCTGGAGGTCAGAAGTGTTCAGATCTCAGAGGGCGGTGGGGGTGGATGGTATGGCAGTCCCCCTCTTGGCTTATAAGTGCTCGAATGAGGACCTGGTATAAGAACTGATCTTTCTCAAGGAAGACAGACCAAGTCAGGCATGCAGTGGATGCCTTGCTTATCTAGACAGCCTGCCACTGCTGGATCGCTCTCCCCTCCCCATCTGCGTGACCTGGAGCATTGGTGGCATAGCACTGTGCTGTGCCATGCTTCCATTGCTGTGTGTCCATGCCCATGTGTTCTTCCTCCTTTGCAACCAATCCAAGTGGGAGGGGCATTCTGCATCAGAAAGTGGTGCTGCTCTTCATGGGGAATGACTGCTCCTTCCATCCCCACTCAGCTGTGAGGGGCTGTCTCCCCCGTTCCAGCTGAAGTGGGGATGGAGATGATTGCAGGATAGAAGAAGGTGTTATCACACATCTGCCCTGAGGCTCTCTGCTTCTCTTGTCCCCCTCAGCATTGTTTAATGTAGAGGATCATTTAGACCACAATAGGTTGTGCTGCAGAATATAGGGCATGAAACTATGTGGTACAAATGGCGTTTTTTCCCTCTCTGAATTCTGGCCAAATAAGCTGGAACATGAAGTGTTTCAGACTGATAAATTCTCCAATACAGTTGCTCAATCAAAGGCCAGGAATTGCAATTCAAATTCTATTATTATCGATAATCAAAACAATAATCAAGTTGAGTCTGCAATATTTAGCCAAAAATATTGTCACAGTAATTCACAAATGTTTAAGAATGTTTAAAATGTTTAAGATCACTTTACTAGTTGCCTACAAAGCCACCCTCGAGGAAGAAGGCCATATTGGTTAAAAAGGGGACATGAAGGCAGCTATAAGAAATAGACACCCACAGAAGAAAGAAGAAGTTGATAGTAATGAATGTAAATCAAAAGCTAGGAATTGTAGAAAATTGGTAAGGGAAGTAAAGGGACTCAAGGAGAAGTCTATGTCCCTCAGAGTTAAGGACAATAATGTATAGTCACAACAGAAAGAATCCTAGCAAAGATGCTGGTCCATTGCAAGATGAAAATGGTAGAATTATCAATACTGATACAAAAAAGGCAGACGTGATTATTAACGGGCTCTTCAATTTTGCAGAGAAAAGCATAATATGAGCCAATGACTGGAAGTTGAAACTAGACGAATTGACTAGAACTAACACATACATTTTTAATGGTGAGCATAATTAACCATTGGAACAACTTACCAAGGTTTTGTGGTGGATTCTCCATGGCTGACCATTTTTAAATCAAGGCTGGATGTTTGTGTGAAAAATCTGCTCTAGGAATTAATCTGGGGAAGCTCTATGGCCTGTGTTCTATAGGAAGTCAGACTAGTAGATGATCACAGTGGTCCTTGCTGGCCTTGGAATCTATGATTTATGAAAAGGAATTAAGAAATATTCGTATTGGTGCACAGCTGTGCAGTACTAAGCAGTTGAGGAATATGGCCTTGGTAGCACCATTTTTCTGTCCAGCTCAACAACAATCCCATACTGGAGCTATGGCATGGTGGAGGCTGGATTCTGTGGCATGTAAAGATAGTAAAGTGGGTGGGATTAATTTTCCCTAGCAACATGGAAGCTGGGAGAGTTGTTTGACTGAAATACTCTGAAATCTGGTGGAAAGGAAAGATTGTAACACCTTTGTTCTGTGTTTGTGTGGTGCCTAGGACAAAGCGGTCCAGGACTGGGGCTCCCATGCAATACCGCATATAGATAAATAATGGTCCAAAATCACGAGTCAAGTCCTAAAAGAAGGTTCTGAGTTTGATGTGCAAATCATGGGATTTGGAAAATAGACAAGACAAAATCTGGGGTTTGAAGTGATTGAGGGGAAATCTGAGGGACATAGACTTCTCCTTGAGTCCCTCATGTCACTTATAAAACACTGCTGTTCTCTCCTGCACAATGCACATTTTAAACTGCGCTAGCTGGTTTGCACTAATCAATAACTAATGTGCTGCAGTCCGTGCTCCTGCGCAGCTGTAATTCTGCCTCAAAATCAGTGTAATGTGTTACGTGAGACTGCAGATGTGACCATCCTGAGGTGCAACAGGAATAAAGATGTTGCCCTGCTCTAAATATAAGGGATCACACATTATGTGCCAGATCCTGCTCTCAGTGAAGTCAATGGAAATGTTTTCATTGATCTTACAGGGGGCAGGACCAGCCTTTGATATGTTTACAGCTGTAAGTGGGGGACTGGGATCTTCTGAGGCCACACAGTGTTAACTGGTTTTGGAACCCTTCAGAGAGATGCTAAATGAGCCAGTCCTTCTGACTTGCTATGGGAGGTGGAGTTTGTTAGTTTCACCATGGATATAAGAGACATGGAAGTGGCAGATACGATTGAGAAGTATGAAGGGAGAAGTCCTGGGAGAAGGCATGTGCTGGAACTTCTGTTGTTTTAAATTATGTCATTAGGAAAAGATGAGTTTTGGCTGTGAACAGTGTGTGTAGATTGTGTTTTGGAGTGGGTTTGCCTGCCCCTGTACACAGTTGCATAATAGGATGCCAGAAGAAATAACTGATTTGTGTATTGCCACAAAGACTAGTGCTCAGAGTCTAACTGGATGCTCCCTGTTGTCACTCTAGAGAGGACTGACGAGGATCATATGAAACATTCTTGACAATGATTGAGCAAGAATATTAAGGAATGAAACTTATTCACTAAAAGCCCTGTGATGGCATTTGGTAACCAACATCTCATCTTACTTGGCATACATCCTTTCCCTATGGAATAACAGTATCATCATACCCATTTTACAGATGGATATGCAGAGGCACAAAGTATGTTAACATGGCCCATCAGTGTAACACAGGGAATCAGTGCTGCAGTGGAACCAGAGGGGGAAAATTGCATATCCCTATTCTCAGTCCTTTGCTCTGAATGCAACAAAGTTGCTTCAACATTTTTTCTTTTATGTTGCCCAATCTGTTGTGTTTCAGTTGCTCATTTTAAGAAAGGATGGTCTTGAGCTGTGTAAATGATTGAAAACACTAGAAGAAAAAGATAGGAAGGACACTAACTGGTATTAAGACTTGGGGGTGGGGGGTGTCCTTCCTCCATGCATGTCTGACAGATTCCTTTACATTGTATCTTGCCTGCAAGAGCGAGATCCTGCTCCAGCCATTTTGGGCAGGGTTAACCTCCTTTATTCCTATGGTTTTGGTACACATAGCAGAGTTTTGGTCCTGTACTATAACTGGCAGTAATTATGATAGCACCAAGCAACCTGAGGAGAGGAAAAGGTCAGGGTAGGGGGAAGAGACATAGTGACCGCTGTAGGGGAAGCGATGCCTACATGCCTACCATAGCATTCAATTCAGGAGCAGTTCATCTTGGTTTCCATGGCCAAAATTTTCCCTCTCTCCCCATGGTGCAGTGGGTATTTGTCTGTCCAGACTCCACCCCGGAAGTGTCTGCTATTGTATATAAGTGGTGCTGGAATTGTAGGTAGGTCACACTTGAGATATGTGCGCTTACAGGTGCAGTGCGTATTGTCATAAGCAGTTCCCTTGGCTTCAGGTCACTGAACCATCCTACATGACACTCGGTTACGTGGGTGGCTATATTGATTGGTGCGAAGGAGAGTAACTCCCAGCATTAAGTAGTGAGTGGCTGCAGGAGTCAGCCCACAGATGGTTTATAAAGCTCTTGGGGATCTTTTGGGATGACAGGTGTTCTATAAAGATGCTGGTATGAAGGGGACGTGCCGCTGGCCTTATTCAAATTTCGTGCAAAGAATTTGCTTGCCAGAGCGAGACCTCCTGTGTCACAGCTGAGTCTGGTGTGATGCTCTGGCTGGGTTGTAATGGAAAGGGTGAGAGGCCCATATCTCTGCGGGGCATTGCTGTGTTTGTCATGAAAGCTACAGTAGGTGACCCAATGGCGTGGGATCGCTCAGAGAACAGCCCCTATTGCAGCCGTCTGAGTGCTTTTCATGCTTTCTCTCCCCCTCTTCCTCCCCGTCCCCCTCACCCCCCGGATGCTGTTTCTAATCTTCCGATTGAGCAGGGAAAGTAAGTCTGTTGTTTGTTCAGCAAACTGAAAAGCCTTTTGTGCATCTTCTGCTGCCGGTTTGTTAAAGTTCAGAGTTTCTGGGTTAGAGCTGCCGGCTCGTCAATAAGATGCTTGTTCGGACGTCTAAAGCAGCCCCCGCAGAGCTGGTTGGGCTCAACTGTTCCGTTCTCAGCCCACGACCAACAAGACGCATTGTCTGCCCCTCTTCCTCCATTTCGGGCTTTGAAGCAAGATCAAGTCAAACGGTTCCAACTTGGATGTGGAAAGCCAGGCAATTAAAACCTTATTTAGGCAACTCAGTTTAAGTGCGCTCTCTCTCTCTCTCTCTCTCTCTCTCTCTCTCTCTCTCTCTCTCTCCAGAGCTCAGCATTTTGGAAAATCAGGACAATTTATTTAAGTGCCAACATATGCTCTGAGGGGCTTCCTACATCTAGTTGAAATGGGAAGAAGTTTACAAACATTTTGAAATTTCAAAGTTGATTCCATTTTGCAAAGCGCAAAAATGCCCCATTTTTGTTTGTGGGGTTTTTTAAAATTTGAGTTTGCATCTTAAATATCAAAATGGTTATTGGCTTTTTGTTTCCTGGAAGCTTTTTAATAAGTAAAACATTTCTATAATCTTTTTGATTTTTTTTATTGAAAATATTCATGAAGAATGACGAATTTGGGTAAAAGTCAATAGTTTTTCATGAAAAATGTTTGAGGGAACCCTCTTCCATTTTTCAATTAAAAAAAAAAATCCTTCAACTGAAGTGCCAAGTCTAATTCCTAACTTGATACACCCAAGCTTGAAAATTGTAGCCTAAATTTACACCTTCCAGGGGAAATGAATTGATAACATCAAAAACAAGTTAACTTTGTGGTATACAACATGTGTTTAAAGGTTCAGCATTCTATCTTCCTGCTCATGATGTGGACCTATCCAACCTCTGTGAGCATCATTCTACAGCAGTACCATGTTTGACGTACTGTACAGAACGGATACATTTGCTATGTACCAATTGGCATGCAAATGCAGCTTGCCTTTAAAGTGTGTACTGTTCGGTCTTGCTCCTGTTGAAGTCAATGGAGGAATCCTGCCTTTATTCTGTGGCTATTTTACCATTTTTGCAGCTCATCCTTCACAGGAATCTCAAGTGGGCAAGGTGGAGAGGTGGATGTTTATTTGAAGAAGTAAGTGCTTTGTTATTTTGGAAGACAGTCTCTTCTAAGGGTCAGCCAGCTGTTGCAGCTGTCACTGGCAACGCATCTGGCTCTTCTCGCAATTAGAGAGAACAGCTTTCTTCTGCTGTCACCACAAAATACTCTTGCCTTCCCAGCAACAGTCAGCCCTTATAAATGTCCCAATTAGTGCAGTGAGAACGGGGTAGATCCCCATGGTATGCTGCTAACGCTCACTGTTCAGGGATTTGAATGCTCTCTCTAAATCGGCTTTTTACCCAGCACACAATCCTCACATGGTCTATTGATTTTTTTTTTCCCTGTAGCAAAGAAAGAAAACCAAAGTGAGAAGGCAACTGCATTCTGCCAAAGCAGCCTCATGGGAGAGCTTAGAATTGCTGCCAGCTTAGGATGTTTAGGGGGGGAAACCAGAGAATGAAAGTCTGCTACGGAAAAGCCTCCACTCTGCATTGTATTGAGCAGACGCTTTCAAGGGAATCCAGGGTCGCACAGTTCCCTCTGACTGAGCTGTGCTGACCGCTGCATTTCTAAGAATCGAGGGGGCATGGTCAGTTTCCCTCTTGCTCTGGACGTTCCAAGGGGTTTGGAAGAGTGCACTATACTCACAGATGGGGCTACAGAACTAATAGTACGTATAGCCCCCTCCAGAATACATACAGTGTGAGAGAGGTGCTTGATTTCATCTCTCCCCTGTCTTAATGCAGCCTGGGACAGGCATAAGAGCAAGAAGTACTCTACCGGTAGTAGCGCTCTGCTTTCAACGGGAGTCGACGCTCCCAATCGCTTAGAAATTCTTCAAGTGAATCTCTTAAAGATTTGAGCAAAGATGGTCTTGGGGTGAAAGCATTAGAGTGGAAGGACTGGGCTCAGTTCCTGGTTCTGCCACAGAATCTCTGGGCAAGTCACTTAATCTCTCTGCACCTTGTTTTCCCATCTGTGAATAAGGGGGGAAGTACGGATTCCTTTTTTCTACCTCGTGTCTGTCTCATCTATTTACAGGGTAAGCTCTTCAGGGCAGGGGTTGTCCGTTACTGTGTGTTTGTACAGTGCCTAGCACAATGGGGCTCTGATCTTGGTTGGGATCTGTACCTTTACTTAAATAATTGGTAATAATTCATCTCGTTTAGATTAACTGAGCTAGTTCAGTCCCGTTCAACTGTGATTTCTGAAACACTCATGTGAAGGTTAATCCTCAGCCTGCCTTCTTGCTTCCTTATGACACCAGAGTGTGAACTGGGTTCTTCATGTTAGACATAGATGTGTATCATCATCAGAGATTGGAGGCTGTTGGAAGGAATAGTTGTGTAGTCCTGTTTAATGGTCGTTTGCCTTTAAACAACATTAATGTTGGACGCAACTTGTGGTTACTTGACAAAGAGTGTTGCCTCTGGATGTGATATGAGCTGGCTAGTTTTCTGGCTCTGGTTTCACATGAACTGGATAGCCGATACTTTGAGGCGAGATACTTCTTTTCATCAACCGAGCATAGCCCTAGACTCGTGCCAGGATGGGGTCAGATGCATTGACATCCAAATGTTGCGAGTGGAGCATGTAGCCTTAGTGTGGAAAGCAGCTTTGTTACTGCAACATTAAAGTTCCCGACTCTCCATGTGTCCCTCTAGCAACGAGGATGCTTTGCTGGAATTAGTTGGAGTTCCTGAAATAGGCTGCTTCTAGAAAGCTATAGTAGAAGTAGCAGTAGTAACAGTGGATAGAACACATCATCAACTCATACTTTTAGAGTTAAATATGGGATGGGAGAACCTCAAAAGCATCCCAGAGACTGATTGTTAAACCCACTAATCTCTCAGGGCTGCAAGTCTAGCCCATCCTCTTGCACTTACTTTCCTTGCTCTCCGCTTTGGTGACCATCTAGATCCAAACTAGAGCAAATGGGCTTAAGGCCAAATTGTTAGGGGTCTACTGCCACAGACTCCAGACTAGATAGTTCTTTTTTGTATAGTCCTTTTCGCCAGTTGCCTGGCTCCCTTGTGGATCTGAGCTTCCTAACTGCCTTTTAAACATTATTTTAAATGTCATGGGGCCCTTTGAATGATTGTTGCCTCGTAACCATGTTACAGGGGACAGATAGTCTGATGGTTAAGGCAGTGGACAGGGATTTAGGGACTGAGGTTCATTTCTTGACTCTCCTGCAGAATTCCTGGATGACCTTGGCCAAGTCCCTTAGTCTGAGCCTCACTTTTGACAGCAGGGTTAAAATGAGGCTGACGCTGTCTAGCTCTCTCGGGGTAGGTGTGACTTAAACGCCCTGCTGATAAGTGCTCTATGAAAACATCACATAGAGAGGGGCTGCAATTCTTAAAAGGAAGGTGCTATAATAGGGTAAAAATAAAGCCCCTCATGAGGTAAGATGCACAAATCTCGTTGACTTTCATAAGGACTCATATTCCTAACTCCCTTTCTGTGCTTTTGAAAAATCCCACCCTGATTCTACTAGTCCAGTCCCCTTCCCTGGCTGCTGCTGCTGTATCCTGGCTTTCTAATATGCTAAACAAAGGCCGTGGAGATGTTGGCTGAAGAGCGCCATGGGGCTGCAATTCGAATCAAGTGAATTGTTGAGCATTGTCTGAAGCCCCACGGGGACATCCCCAGAGAGGCAGGCCTAGCTACATCAGTGATACCTTTCCATGTGATCGCTTCTAGATCACCAGGGTGAGAAGGCAAAAACACAGGAGGAAGAGGGAACCCATAGTTAGGGCCCTAACCAAGGATGGAAGAAACCTGTGTTCAATTCCCTACTCCAGCACAGACTTCCTGTGTGACCCTGGACAAGTCACATAGCTCATCTGGGCTTCATCTCCGCATCTGTAAAATGGGGATAATAGCACTGGCCTGCCTCCCAGGGGAGTGGTGAGGATAAATACATTCGATTTTGAGATGCTCAGGTATTACAGTGATGCGGCAGTATAAATATCCAAGATAGACATTCAGGGCAGAGGGAAGCCACTGAAGACATTTGGATCATGCTGCTCTAGATCATTTCTACACTGGTTTTCCCATCACTAGGACAGATCCTCAGCTTGTTGAAATCACTGTAGCTCCATTAACTTCAACATTCTACCTTGGCTCAATGTAGAGACACTGCTGGACCATTGCGAATTCTTACCCACCTGCTGTGATCTTTTCTTCTTCTTCTTCTTCCTCATTTGCCCCGAGTATCCCCTGACTCCCTTCATATTCATCCTTGAGACTTCATCTTTACTTTCCCGCTTATGCTCATTGCTTTCTTATTAAAATTAGCACGTTCCTCCCTCTCTTCCTTCTTCCATCTGAAATGAATAGTCCTATTCACTGCAGTGGCAATTTATTTGTACAGGTGTCAGGTTTGGATACGGCGCGTCCCACTGAGATCAGAGAGAGATTTGCATATGAATAGGCCATGCATACATTGCTGCTGTTTGAAGAAGAGCTGAACGTTTTTCCTTGAAGGCCATGGAAGTTAATCAGTATCTGACCTCTGTGGCTGTTGGATCAGGTCCTAAATATGTTGTTTGACTCACGGGAAGCCCAAAGCCAGCTTTGGCATTCAAACTCCTCTGCTGGAAAGTGTAACCTATTGCATGAGCTGTGTTATTTGTAAGAGATTTGACCCTGTGTGCTATGGTAGTTCTGGGTGTTTGGGAGAAGAATGAGGTCATTCTCCACAGTAATGGAGGATGGGGGAAAGAAATCATTAACCTTAAGGAGAAACACAAACTTTGACTTGACTTCCATGTGGACAGCTGTTGGGGAAGCTGACACATTTCTGTAGCTCTGCGATAAGCTGTGATGTTGTTTGGGTTGTACTCTTACTGTCATCATGAACTTACATGTAAAGTGTCACATGCGGTAGAATAAGCTAATAGGACAGTATATTTCAGCCTTGTCTCCAGTGGGATTTTGCACCAAGTCCAGCTGTTGATGGTCAGCCACCCAAGTCACTGCACCAGTGCAAATTCCAGTGGAGACAGGAAAATTGTGATTTACACGGAGGTGTTTCATCTGTTTGCTGGACTCAGGGCACATTCCCCAGGTTAGAGACTGTCTGAGAGATGTGACTGATACCAAATAATCACTCTTCCATTTTAATCACAGTTATTGGTAAAATCCTAGTATTTACAAGTAATTCCCCATTTCCACTTGCTTGTGAAAAGCACGGGGACTTCTTGGTAGTACTGGTACTTGATTTGTGTTGCAATGGGCTGCGTCAGGTCCTGGGACAAGCCAAGACAATGCAGCACAATGCAGGCATTTGAAGCTGCCCATTGGTTCTCAGGCAGATCAAAACAGAAGTAATCTAACGTAGAGAAGCCACCATAGAATGTAAAGGGTTCCCGGGCAATGGAACAAAGGCTCCTGAGCAAATTAAGTTGGAGTATATAAATTGATCTGGAGGCAGTAGACCGGTGTTTACAGTCAGGCCCAGAGCGATGGCAAATTATTGGATCCACAAAGTTAGCCAAATAAACTCATGTGGCACTAGAGTAGCGAACACTTGCTATGACCCAGTATACTGGCTTCTTACCCATGCTCCCTCCAAGGGCATGACTCCCCTTACAGCGCTGCATCAGTACAACTGTGCCAGTACGGCTGTGCCATTTCAGTGCGTGGGGTGAATACACTCGATGCCAATGGGGGAGAGCTCTCCTGTCAGCATCCCCCTCTGCCACAAGAGCGGCAGAAGAAGCTCTCCCACCAACATAGAGCTCTGTGCACACTAGCGATTGTGCTGATGTAATTTATGTCGCTAGGGGGTGGAATGTTCATGCCCCTTCAGTGACATAAGTTTTGCCAACATAAGTGGTCGCGTAGAAATCGCTTTAGTAGGGAAAAAATTGCCTTGTGATTAGGGACTAAGACTGAAAACTAGGTGCTTCCTGGTTCTGCCACACACTTTCTCTATAACCTTGGATGAATCACTTAATCTAGATGTGCATCAGTTTTCCTGTCTACAAAATGGGGATATTATTGCTTTCCTACCTCCCAGGGTGTTGACATACTTCACTGCTGTTTTGTGGGGAGTGCAGATTCTACTCTAAAGAGTGCCGTGGAAATGCTTATAAATAAATAATAGCTCCTCCGCAGCTTCACTCCATATTTTGTAGCCCCACATCCCCTAGGGGTGCAGCAAGGAATTGTAACTACTGTATTAATATGTTCATACAAAGCATGAGCTTATTTCTGGTCTCTGGTGCAGTATGTGATCAGGAAGTGATTGAGAGGAGTCCTAAGAGGAGTCCTAAGAGAAGGACCAGAAGTGGCTGACTCCTTGCCCTTCCCCGCCATTGTCATTCTTATTCTGCGTTTCCTTTCTTTGCAAAACACTTTCTGCTCTGGAATGGTCTCCTGCTCCTGTTCCTAACTTACTCCAGGCAACAATAGGAGAAATCAGAAATCAGTAACTAAATGTCAGCGAAGAGTGGGAGCCTTTTCCCAGAAGCTATTTGACAGGGAACAGTTAAATAGAAAGAGGAAGGATTTTCTTATAACTAAAATAAACTGATTGGCATTGCTTAGTCCGAGTGCTGGGGGCATGATCTACTCGATCTGTTCTCCACTCCCTCTTTAGGTTATAAAGGGGGTGTCCTTTCCATGGCATCTTTCTCATGAACACTTGTTCAGGAGCTGATCAGTCCTGCGCTTGTTTTCAGATCCTCTACATCTCCATTCAATGCAAGTGGCAAATTGCTGGAAGCTCTTCCAAGCAACATAGTCCTAGAAGACACTGAGTATCATGGACCTACTCTATTTCTTGTGCATGCGTCTTTGGGGCACTGCAAAGATAAATGGAATAAAATTTGAAGTGGCCCAAAAAGGCAGCGTTTGGCACTGGATCCCAGTCTGAACCAGGTTGAGGCTAGGGCTCAGGACTCTAGGGAAAATCAGGGTCATATTCAACAGTGCCAAAACCTTGTCAGTTGCTTTCTGGTAGTTCCAGCAGTGAATGGCCTAACTCTCACAAGATCAGCTGTTCTCACAAGGTGTCTAAACTTTGTGGATAAAATCTTGGAGGAGATGTACTTTGTGTGAGATTTCAGCTACAGCTGAACTGGAATCAGAAAACAAATCCCTTCCGTTTTGAGATGTGATCCAGAACCAAAACCATAAGAATGGGGTCAGCTCAGAGATTCAAATTCAGATCCCTCCTGATCAAAAACATTTCAACAGATTGGGAATTAGAGGTGCAGTGGGTGTCCCCTCTCTAAATGTAACCAGATGGCTCTGTAAAGAAATTATCCCAATTGTTTGCTGTGTCTCCTTCAGCTCTAGAACAGCTGCTTACAGAACTTGAGGATTTTCTGAAGATACTGGATGAAGAGAGCCTCAGCAGCTCAGCTGTAGTGAAAAAATGCTTCCTTTCTGACCTCTTGCGAGTGTACACAAAGACAAGCGGTACGTATGGAGTCAAAATGTTGGGGGGAGGGAGAAATGGGACAGGGGAGAGGGGACATATGAGAGAGAGAGAGAGAGAGATGGATTTGGTTTTTAAATTGTATATAAATTACTAGAGCTATATACAAAAGTAACCAGAGTTTCACATGTTTGAAAGTAAAGGATTTCCAAGATTCCTGATCATTTCTGTTTTCCTTGTTAAAACTTCGTTTATTTAATCCACACCATAAGATACACAGGACGTGCCGTTTGGCTGAGTTCATGTTGAAGCAGAAATTTTAACTCATGGAATTTCCTGGCTGTTCAGTGTTTAATGTCTCAATTTAAAGTTGTATAATTGATTGGTTTTTGCGTTTAGTAGAGACTTAAGTGTACATACGCACGCATGTACACACATTTTACTTCTCTCTGAGTGAAAACTTAGCAGCGTGAAGGTGACTGGCTCACTAAGACATCTCTCCTTCTCTTTGTTTGCAGGTGGTGATGAGGAATACATTTATATGAACAAAGTGACCTTGGTTAGACAAAAGAGTGAACAGGAGAAAGAAGGTGGAGGTATGGAATCTATGGCTATCAGTTGCCTGGGATTTAACTTCCCAATGGAGAGAGAATAAAGGGGAATAGGATTTGATCCTGTTCCTACTGACATCACACATGATTTCCATTGATTTCAGTGGGTGCCGTATTGAGCCAATGGAAGGGGTGGAATGACTACCATATTTTGACATATTCCATGCTTTTGGCTGACACAGTGAGGTTATTCCTGTAAGCAGCACTTTTGAGGGCAGTACTTTGGGATAAAAATGTCTCCTTGCTAACTATGCAGCTTCATGCAACCCTACTGAAATATTTAAAGAAGTCATCCCATTTCGTATAGACCCAGAACAAGTCAATCCATGTCTAAAAACTTTTTTTTTTGATTGCTAGGTTGAGAAAGCTGCTTGGCACCCTACCACTGGTGGTTTCAAATAGTCTAAACTGGTGCAAGGTGAATTATTTATGCACAGAATATACATAACATCTTGTATTTATGTAGGATCCATCTCCCCACATTTCCAGGAAGATCCTAGCACTTTGCAAACTGTATAAATTGAGAACAATAATCCTGGGTGAAATGGTCGTGATTGTCTTCCAAAGTTTTTCTGATTAGATCCACCTGGTTTTGCATTCACAACATGGGAAGGCATTCTCCAAAAATTCAGAACTATTTTCTGAAAGCATCTCCCTTTCACAACATTTATGGAAACTCAAAAAGACCACTTATCTTCAAAGCTTCATGCTTACAAATCTAGATCAGCCCTTGAGCCACTTCCTATTATTATTATTATTCATGTTTATTAGAGCGATGCCTAAGGGACAGCTGAGAATGGACCCCCATACAAACATAAGAGATGGGTCCTGACCCAAATTGCTTACAGTCTAAATAGACAAGACAGAATGAGAGTAAGGGAAGGGGGACAACACATAAGCAAAATGAACAATATGATGACCTGCAAAGGTTGTGTTAGTTCGACGATTTTTATCTGCTTCATTCATTTCACTGCTTTATTTAAATCTGCTTCATGCAGCCAGATTTGCCGGGCCAAGCCTTATTTTGTATACGTCATTGGATCCAGGACAAAGAATCCATGTAAATAAATCTTTCGATTGCTGGTGATTTCCATACTCAAGTCATGATAGATACAAGCAGGCCTTCTTTGGCTATGGTTTAATATTATAATTATGCAACTAGTGGCACTGACCGAGATTGTAACCCCTTGTGATGAGGCTGTACATACACATAGGAAAAAAGAGAATGTCTCATTTCTAGAAGCATTTGAAGTTAATCCACAATTGCAGTGAGCCATGGAGCAACGTTAGGCCATTAAAGCCTGCTGCAATTGTTTTATTTCAACCTTTTCCCTATCATGGGCTGTGAGCCCCCATGCAATCATTCCCTGTGGCCCTTGCTCTTTCCACCACTTCCCCAGACCAAGTGAAACTTGTAAGTTTTGTTTGGAAAACCTGAAGTCAGTGGCTTGGGTTCTAGGTGTGTGTGGTCTAAATGCTAGTGATGGATGTGTAAAAAAAATCCAATTCTGTGACTGGCTGGACGGGAAACCCTGCATACGTGCAGAGCACCGTTGAATGATGGGTGCAGATGCTAGAATCTGCCTGTCCACAGTCAGTTGCAGGATCAGGGTCTTAATGTTTCATTCATTCAAGCCCTGATTGTGCTAATGTGGACTCCTGTACCCGTGCGAAGTCCCACTGAAATCAGTGGGACTTTGCATGATAGGTGCTGAGTGCATGCTAGCGGATCGGGGCCTGGACCCAATCACAGTTAGATTGCACTGAAAGCATTCCCTTTAGGAACAATGCAAGATAAGATGTTTTCTAGAGACTGTCACATCAGCTTAGAGAAAGGGGGAAGAAAAGCCTTTGAAAACAGATGAGGGATGGCCAACAATTTTTCTCATTGATGAATCTACTTTTGATTGCACTAATAAGACAATGAACTGAGCGACACAGTCCTTTGTAGGTCTCTTTTCATGGCATAGTAATTGAATTCCCCCCTGGTAAATGACCTCAGAGGATACAATCCATTTGAAAAATATCCTGGAAGGAAAAATAAAGATTGTCCTTTGGTAATACCAGCAGGGAAAATACAGTACAAACGTGGACATTACAGCAGGTATGTGGCTGGATACAGGAATTTGCTTGGTGAAATTCTCTGGTCTGGTCTCCGGAGGTCAGACTAGGTGATCACAATGGTCCAATCTGGTCTTGGAATCTGTGAATTATTTGTCTTGTTTGCAGATAATGGAGAGCACAGTTGTATAAGAATGAAGAAATAGGACATTTTATTTCTGTTAAAACTGTGCCTGTTTACACTATTTTCTCTTGCCTGTTTTTTGTCTTTCTAAATGTCACCTGACCAAATTCCAGGGCTAGGGGAATTTCAGATCCAGTGAAACCGGTACTAAGTGCCCTGTTATTAAGCAACTTCATGCCTTAAGAGTGAACCTGAAAATATCTCCTATTGTATTAGAGACAATTCTGTGGTGTCTTTTCTGGAAGCGAGTGTAAGCAAACTGGTTTTTTAAGGGCTTATCTACACTTATCAAGGGAACGATGCAATGGCGGTTGATTTAGCAGGTCTAGTGAAGACCCGCTAAATAAACTACAGATTGCTCTCCTGTCTACTCCTGTATTCCACCTGAACGAGAAGTGCAATTGGGATCGATGGGACAGTGTTTTCAGTTGATATCATGTAGGGTGGACCCTGTGGTCAGTAGATCTAAGTACGTCGGCTTCAGTTACATTATTCAAGTTGCGTAACTTAGGGCTTGTCTTCACTAGCGCAGGGAGAGATCGATCTTATGGCGACCGATTTATCGCATCTCGTCAAGACGCAATAAATCGATCGCCAGCGGCACCCCCATCGACTCCGTAACTCTAGCTCGCCAAAAGGCGCAAGCTGGAGTCGACAAGGGGAGCGCGCCACCAACCGCCGCCGCCGTGAGGACGGCAGGTAAGTCGGCTGTAGATACGCCGATTTCAGCTACGTTATTAACGTAGCTGAAATTGCGTATCTACAGTTGATCCCGCGCCCTAGTGAGGACCAGCCCTTAGAAGATCTCTAGTAGCGTAGACGAGACCTTAGACTCTTGAGTTGATGCTTACAACTGGTTTAAAAAAAGAATTATTCTTCAAGCAGATCCCTCCTTATACAGGGATGAGAGAAGAGCAGGAAATTCCATAAAGTCCAGCAGGGATCTCACCATACACATCTGATCTGATCTATCCTGAAAGTGCCCAAGTATGACAGCAACAGGCTATATGTAAAACCTGGAGATTCCCAGATCCAAGCTGCATCCCACAGCCAGCACCTCAGCTCTGTGGAGCTTTGCTGATGTACATCAGCTGAGGACCTGGAAAAAGGTCTCCATCCTGCTCTTGATTTGCTGAGTAGATTTGTGGGGAGGGAAGGAGAGAGGGGGAAATGCATAAGGAAAACAAACTGTATATACCTGACATGGTGATGCTCATTGGGATGATTCCTAGGCGTGAGGTGAAGCCAAACACTCACTATGCTTAAGCAGGTGCTGACAGCACACAAGGAAAGCAGATTTTTGAATGAGTGATCACTGCACAAAAGGTCCCTTGTCCCTCTAGTTGTCTGCAGTGTTTGGAGGGAGGTTCTGTTCCTTGTAGTAGTTACAGATTGGCAACGGGCTTTTCTGCTGAAGATGCACCTACACAGTGCACTTCTTGAGAGAGGCTGGGTACCTGTGAATGAGCTGGTAACCAGCGGGTACCTCAACACTGCAAATTACAGTTTGTGGTGGTGAGCTGCAGAGTCCGATCGGTTGCCTCAGGCTCAGGGAGCTAAAAATCACGGTGTAGACATTCAGACTCTGGCCGGAGCCTGGGCTCTGACCCCCAGCGACGGGGGAGGGTCTTGGAGCCCCGGCGACTGCTGCTCTTTTTAGCCCCGCAAACTCTTGGCCCAGGCTCTGAGACTCCGTGCCGCGGATTTGTCTTTGCTGTGTAGATATACCCGCTAAGTCTGAAATCTGAGTCGTCTCATCTCTCTCAGAGCAGCGTAACCATGGGGGGCCTCGGCAGGGCCATCTCTTCATTTCTGCATGATGCAGCAAAGCAGCCTTTTACGAGGCTGATGATCAGACAACTGTGCCTTAAACCAGGGGAAGCCTAATTTTAAGGTCAACCGTGCAAGGAACCGAGCAGCCCTGCCTGCCGTGGCTGTGCCTAGCAAGCAGATATTCACTGCCTGCGCTGTTTGGCACATGGCTGCCTCCGATCTTGTAGCTTAATGAAGTTGTTCAGCATTACCAAGGAGGGAAGCAGAGAAGCTTCACCACAGGCAGCCTGGGGGATTACGTCACATTTGGGTTGTACTGATGCTTCTGCTGTCGTGCCGGGGGCTCATTATAGGCTGCAGACTCAGAGCTGTCATTGTGGCTTCCGAGACTGAGACTGAAATGGAGCCGTGCGGGTCCAACTTTTATTTATAAAACACATAGAAATATGCAGCCAAGTTTATGCCAGAATCTTCTGAACCCCTTGGTAACCTGCACTAGGAAAGGCATAGCACCCTGACTGTTCTAATTGATATTGTCCCTATTCACATGGGGAACACGGCTGGGCTTTTCAAAGGAGCCTAAGGGAGTTAGGCAATCCATTCAAAGGGAGCTGGGACCTAATTCCCTTGTCCAGATATGGCTCTTTATATGCCCCCTTTAGTGTAGTATCTTTGAATGTATTTCTCTGCACAACACTCCAGTGAATGAAGATAGTGCTATTGTATCCATTTTACAGATGGAAAACTGAGGCCCAGAAAGACTAACTGACTTGTGCAGGGTCACCCGGGAAGTCTGTGGCATAGCAGGGATTGCTAGGGTCTCCTGAGGCCCAGATTAACACCTGACTCACTGAAATATTCGCCTCCTTAGGTCTGTTTGAAACTCCTCCCCCTACACAGAATGCCAGGTTCTCAGCTGGTGTATACCGATGTAGATCAATGCAGCTATGTTGAAAGTACCCACTGAGGATTTGGCCCTATATTTTTTTCCGAACAATCTTTTCCGCAGCTATGAGGTCCTATATAAATGCATTAGTTACTAGTGATAGCGTTCTCATTTTATTAACTGGACTTTGCACCTCTGGGGCAACCTTTGTGCTTGAAGTGAGTGGTGGTGTCCCCATTTTATGGATGTGGAAATGGAGGCACAGAATCGGAGATTAGCCCAGCCACAGAGGGTGGCCGGGATAGAGCTGGGAATAGAATGTACTTTCAGAAGATCCCCTAACTTGCAGTCCACTACTTTATTCACTATGTCACACTGCCTCCCAAAAGCCTTTGACGTTCCTAAGGCCTAATCAAGATGGCAGTCCTTTAGCTACGGCTCGTTTTACAGAGGTGAAAAAATTCAATAGAAAATAAATCTGTTCCCTATGTTCTAATTGTGGTGCAATGGATGACGTATGTATTTCCTAAAGGGAAAGAACTTTTGAAACTTTCTCCTTTGAAGACATTAGGCAGGACCTTCACTCAAGCTAGTGTGGCTACATGATTTCCACCATTAGAGAACCTGGCCCTTTGTTTTTAAGGGTGTTAGTGAGTGGAACTCAGAGAGTCAAAGTGATTTTTGTCTGCAAGTGAAACCACGTACAGCAAAGTAATAACAGAGTGAACGGTTTAGAACAGCTCAATATAGACATCATCATTACAAGTGAAGTGATTTTTATTTTAAAAGACATTTTGATCTTCATAGTTTTCATTCCAAGAGGAAAAACATTCCAAAACAGGAAGAGCTTCTACCAAGAGAACTGGTTCTTTAGCTGTGGTGCCAGAGCACTGTATTCTTGGTCACCGCCTGAAATGACATGGTCACGACGAAGCATCAAAGGCAGACTCTGTAATTAACACCCTGCTTCCTACTCAAATATAACGTAGCGTGCAGATGTTGCTGCACCACTGCTAGGTAATAAGTGTGTTGCTGGGACGTGCCACATGTCATTATTCCTGCTTTTTTCTGTTTGTAGCACTGGATTGCGGAGAGTCTTTGTCCAATGGGGAATCAGGACACCATTCATCTCCTCCTCAGAAAAGTCTACCGGACCTTCCTCCTCCAAAAATAGTATGTGTTCGATTCCTGATCTCTCCCTTTTCTCTTTCTTTTTCTCCTTTGCTTTTCACGGTCTTAATATTTAATCAAATCTACCTCTAATGATAGAATTTTATATCTTTAAATTCTTCATGGCACATACTAGCGCTAAGGACAGGCAATGTATTAAATTATGCAGCATATAATGTGTGTAATTCACAAAACTCTCTGTAACAAGATGTTGTTATTGAGGCAAACAGCTTAGTCCCGGTAAATTTCAAAACAGGCTTAAGTAACTAGGGGGGAGATTTTCAAAGACAGGAGTACAAACTAGGCACCTAACTGTCACTTGTCTTTGAAAATCTTCTGCTAGACATGTAGCAGCAGCAGCAATGGTTAGAATGTCCGGGAGAAGCTTACAAAGGCCAACAATCTTCAAACTTCAGGGCATTCGGGTAATCGCCAGGTGGTGACAGAACAATATTCTCTCTCTGTTGTGTAACTTGATCACTACTGTGGAAGACAAGGGGATTTGCTAGCATCTGGCTTTCAGAGACAGGCCAGACCCTAGGCCGTTGTCCCCTTCCCGTACGGCAGTTTCTTACAAAACCAGCAGCCAAGTGGATGTGTGAGAAAGAAGAAGAGGTTGTGAGTATTGGGATCTGCACCCATGGTAAGGGTGCCTAAGAAAAAGCAGAAAGGAAGCTTGATTAACACTGCTGTTCTCCTTGCTACACTGTAGGTTTTAATCCTTTAATCCTAATTCAGGGCCTTAAAGGGGTTTTAGGAGAGTCAAATCAGTGATTGTCTTGCCACAGAATTCAAATGAGTTTGTTACATGTAAGAGTTGGAAGAAAGCTTGCAAATTCTCCTGTGATGAAGAGCTCATGTGCCCGACCATCTTAATACCTCTGCTAGCCAGCAAGGAGTGGCATTTAAATCACTTCCCTTCCTCTTTCCTTGGGCATAGAGTGCAGCTGCTATCTAAGAGTATAGCAGCCCCTGCATCTGCTCTACAGAACACTGTGTGGGGCGGGAACATTACTGTGCAAGTTGCATTCTGAGTGCAGCTTTCTCCCCCTACATGCTTTTTGGTGCTTGAAGGTTTGCTGCATGCTTTTGTCTTGAGAGACCAATTATACATGATTCAGGTTTCCCTGAGACTTTGTACAAAAGAAATCTACAAACTAAGTTCCCTTGGACTTTTCCATGGGCCAGTTATAAATGTAATTAGGTTACAGTTCATCACAATCGGCTTTCGCTGGGATTTTGTTTCCTTGCCAAAAGAGCAGCCCTAGCTGTCCTCCAGAGACACTGACAGGCGGGCCTGTCTGTTTAGCAGCCGATCAGACATGGGAATCTCAGCAGTAAGGGCTTTCTGATGTAAAAGGACAGCAGACTTGAAAGAGAGAGGTTAGTGCAGGGGTGGGCAAACTACGGCCCGTGGGCCACATGTGGCTCCGGCCATTTTTATCTGGCCCACGAGCGCGGGGAGCCGCGCCCTCCCTGGCCGGGCCGAGCGCAGCATGCTGCGGGTCCCCGCACTTCGGAGCCGGGCCCAGTGCAGGGACCCGTGGGGCTGGGCCTTCCCTGGCCGGGCCGCGCCCTCCCTGTGCCCTCCCAGCGGCGTGCCACTGAGCCCCATGCTCCCTGGCCAGGGGCCAGGCCGAGCGCGGGGAGCCTCAGGACCCCGCGCTCCCTGGCCGGGGGCTGGGTCAAGGAGCGCCCGGCTGATCACAGTAAGCAAGTGGGGGGGCTTAGGTGGTGGGGTCCCGGAGGGTGTTGGTTAGGGTGGGGGGTAGTCAGGGAACAAAGCAGGGCGGGGCTTAGATGGGGTGGGGTCCCGGGGGGTGGTTAGGGTAGGGAGACCTCAGGAGGGGCAATCAGGGAACAAAGAACATGGAGGCTTACATGGGAGCGGTTCTGGGGGTGTAGTTACAGTGGGGGGGTTTTGGAGGGAGTGATCAGGGGACAAGGAGCGGGAGTGTTGGATGGGTCAGGGATTCTGAGGGGAGCAGTCGGAGGCAGGAAGTGGGTGGGGGTCAGATGGGGGTGGGGCCAGGCTGTTTATAGGGGCACAGCCTTCCCTACCCAGCCCTCCGCACAATTTTTAACCTCAGTGTGGCCCTCGAGCCAAAAAGTTTGCCCACTCCTGAGTTAGTGGGTGGGGGGTTGGGAAATGTGTGTGGTGGCAGAGAGAGGGAGTGGTGTTTGCTAGGGGCTCACTGGAGAAACTGTTCCTTTAAAAGGAAGAGGAAGTCAGAGGGTCAGATAAGGGATTAGTGTAAAGGGTTTTATGGGATCTCTGCTGTAAGGGAGTTTAAGGGATGGATGTCACTTGTGGGTGTTGGGAAAATGAAGCCTGAAAAGGAGAAAGGTAGGGCTGGATTAATACAGAAGCCTTTTAGATGCACTAATGGATGCATTCCAGAGCCTGCGGAGTGTTTCCAGCTAACCCATCTGGCTAAGTTGTTAAAGCTGTCATGCTCCCCATGCTGAGAAGGGAAGGCAGCCCTCACCTGTGACTGGGAGCAGTGACCTGTGTGTAACTGGTTCTGATCGCAAGGGGCACTGTCCCTGGTGGAGGTGGTGGCAGCATTAGCAGTAATGAGATGGGTAGATGAGGCCACAGGCCGGGTAGCGAGAGAGTCCCGTGCCAAAAGGAAAGCCTGCCTGAGGATCAGCAAGCAGATGCAGCTCTTATCATGCAGCCTCCGCCGTGCAACGTGGCCGGAGGAACTACAGCTGCACAGACTGAGACACACACTGGCTCTGACTGTGGGAAACTTCGAGGCAGCTTCTCCTGGCTGTTCAGTGGAACAAATACAGGAATGCACCTCTAGCTCAGCGCAGTGTAGGCATGGGAAAAACCACTGCCCTCCTCCTGCCCCTACTGTTGCCTCCAACAAATCAGTTGCTTCTTCTTGACACCCCTCTTTAATTCCTGTCCCATTAAGTGAAGATTGCCCAGTTATTGATGAAAAATGCAAGTCTCTCATGCCCTTGTAGTGACTCTCATATCCAGTCAGTTGGATTTGAAGCTAGGACCGTCAGTGCTGAAGCCCCAGCATATACAACTTGAGCTAAAGAAGGAACTCTGTTAGATAGTAGCAATAGTAGGATGTTATCCTCTATGCAAACCAGCCACTAGCAAGGAATGTAGTACACACTTTACGTGTGGCACACTCTCCCCATAAGTCTTCCTTTTCCTGGTATACATGTAATGGGATTAAGTGAGCGTGGCTTCATTAGCCTCTGATTAAAAAACCCCCAAATTCTACGATGACTGACCAGCATGCTCGGAAGCTGTAGGACTTTCCACTCGGGGCTAGTTGTGGCTTTTCCAGAAGCCCTAAGCACAGGGCAGTGAAGTGTTGTGCTGTCTCTGAAGCAGCAGAGTAATTGGAGCCAGATATAAGCTCCCCTGTGCATCGGTTCAGCTATGTTGGTTGGGAAGGCTCGAGTCTGTTCACTCCCGCCTCACCTGCATGGGTCCATTAGTGGCTACCATCTGGCCCTCAATTAATATCCAGCCAATTTTCCTATAACTTCCTCAGAGACCTGTTGGACAGCTGCAGGCTGCAAAAATAGGCAGGAGTTTTGCCTATGTCCTACCCTCTCCAGTGACAGCATGGGAAGCCCGGAAGTGTGTGGGGTGCTCGGCTGCTCTCAGTGTGGGGAAATGTTTCTCCTTTAGCCGATTATCCCAGTTTCTCTAACAGCGCTGTGTGCGCTCCGGAGGGCCGTACGTTGCGATTGAGGTTTAAGGAATGAAGGTGATGAGTGAGGTGGAAAGCCAGCGATTAAAACTCTGGGAGCTTTGGCTTTTTTTATTTCCGTGTGGCGGGAGAATCGAGAGGGTGGCCGGGGTTGGAAAATCACATCAGCTCATCGCTTTGAACTTTGATTCAGAAAAGGGCATTGAGTAGAGAGAGATGCTCTTCAGGGGGCTCAGCTTAATGAACAGAGACCACAGAAATGGAAGGCTACGAAGGAACCACCCTGGTCTCTAAAACCAAGTGTGGGAAGTTGCTGGTAGAATAACGAGGCAATGTCAGGGTGTTCATTATCCTGTGTATTAGGAAGAACGGCTCATTATCTGGGCACTTACAGTGGTTCTTTTCTAGGTTCCTTTCTCAGTGCTAGAGCCCAGCATAAGTGGGTCTGATCCAAAGGCCACTGAAATCAATGCGGGGCTCTGAGCTGACAATGCCTCGCTCAACGGGGGCCCTTGTTTGGAGTATGATCTAGGTGCAATCACAATATAAACTTCAAATAACAGCAAGGACGTTTATGGGCTTTGGACCAGGTCGTGTTTATACCTAATTCCTTCTCTCTCCCTGTTCTCCTCCCATGCCTTAGCACTAAGTAGCAGTTCTGTGCTCTGCTCCACTTTTCACCACATGCTTCCAGTTGTCCCTGTGAAAACACACTAGTGTCTTATCGTACCATTCCCACTTATTAGCATAGAAACTGCCAGGCTCTGGGCCATTCCTGAACGATACCGTCAGATGTTTGTTAGGGTTGGCATGCTCTGTTGTGCCATTATGGGCTGGGCTGAAAGGACTAGACTGGGCTGCTAACACAGTGCAGTGTATTTCTGATCTAAGCTAGAGACAAAAGAAGCCCAGGCGTTTGGTAAAGAGAAAAGAAAACCTCAAAAGACGCTGAAGCTTAGTCCCACATATTGTCTGTATGAAACAAAGTAACCGTCCCCTCCCCTTCCCTGAGACTGTGATGGACAGCATCGGAAGCAGTCACGATGGGGTGTTTTATGTAGACAAAGATGCCTTCCCAATCTGATTAGCACTTTTAATTCTCTGCCATGTACAGTATTAGCTGGCTGGAAGTACCGATCTGCCACAGATTCAATTATAGAACTATTCCCTGGCTGAGGAAGTGCACCCAGTAAAACCACTGAATGGTTATTTTTTTAATGTAATGCTTTAGTGGAAATTCTTAAATGTTGTAGGAAGATGTTGGGAAAACATTCCCCATATGGCCTCAAAAGCTGAAAGGAACGTATACTAATAATGTTTAGCAGTTCTAAGGAGAGGGTCTCTCCTTAAAGCACTTTGCAAAAGTAAGTAAGAATTATCCCTATTCTGCAGAGGTAAAGACCAAGAAAGGTCAGGGACTTGCCCATGGTTACACCATGGGTCTGCTCATAGCTAGCTAGCCAAAGCCAAAGGTCCCGAGTCTCAGGTCACTGCCCTGAGCACTAATCCAAACTGCATCCCTGTATACTGGCTAGACTGGGAATATGCAGTTTAATATTCTCCTTCAGAGCCTGATAGGCCAACAGTCCAGGTTAGTGGGTTAATGTGAGAACACAATCTTTCCTCTCTTGGCTGAATGGTTCTGCAGCTATAAGAACATAACATAAGAACGATCAGACCATTGGTCCATCTAGCCTAGTATCCTATCTTCCAACGGTGGCCAAGGCCTCAAGAGACATTGGCCAATTAACACATTGGGCTGAAGGGATCTCAGAGTGCCTAGAGACAATGGTCTTGAGGGCAGCTCTGTGAGGCGTGGCTCTCCTGTGTCAAAATTCATATTGAACAGTTTCAGTTCTTTAGGCAGAAGAGCTAACATCAATATGCCCCTTAGTAAGGACAGAGGTGCCAGCCAGCCATTAGCCATAGGCTGCTGATTAACTTAGAGTTGCCAGAGACTTTGACTTGACCCTTGCTCTTTACTACTAAGCATGAGGTCAAATCAAATCAAATAAAAGAATAATAATAATAATAATAATAATAATAATTAATAATAATAAAACACCTAGGCCCCCCCAAGTCAATGAAGTATAATCAAACAGGCAAATAATTGAAACGTATAAACAACTATTATCCATTGTGCCATTGGGGTAAAATGCAAAGGCAGATCAGCAGTGGCCTGCTATAGCGTTACACATTGTGGTAGGTGCAGAGAGGTATAAGGTATGCCTCCTCGTGCCCAAGCCCCGGGTGTCCCAGGGGATATTTATCTCAGCAGAGGGCAGGCGGTGCCTCTGTTGCTGCTCTCTTTGAGGTTGATGCCAGCGGAGGGCCTGCAGCTGTTATTTGCACTAGTGCTCCATAGGCGCTCTGCTGAAAGGGGCCGTGAGGGGCGGGAGCACTGAATCAACGCACTCCTCCAACCCTGTTGATCCTGCCCATATTGTGATGGTGCTGGCCCATTATCTTCTCCTCTCCCCTGACCCACCATTTTGCGGGCAGCCAGGAGCGAATTCCCGATTTCTGGCCCTGTGCTGTAAGGATCTTCAGCAGGATAGTAAGGAGCGGGGCATCTCTACTCCAGACAAGTGAGGGTTCAGCTCCTATGTACAGACTATTGCAGGCTGGTCCTTGGTGGAACTCCCAGCACCCTCAGCAGAGCTGGTGCTTTATGCTGGTACCAACTAGAATCTGGCTCGTACCCTTGCAATCCAGAACACATCATAACCCAGGGACTAAGAGAATAACTGGCACTAGCTAAAATGACTCGCCTTCAGCTGTTTTTAACTGAGTTATATGAACATAACCTTTCTGGTGACAGTGGATCCGGATGGTGTTCTATTGTGCGTGGCATGTGAGAGGAAATGGTTGGTGCTGGATAAATTGAGGAGCTACAGGATGATAGCATCATGGCCCCTCCCCCTCGTATGGGCTGTAACTCCTCCCACTATCCTGTTCTGGGCAGGTTTTTAGGCTGCCACCCACTAGTGCGTTCAAGTTTGCAGCTCAGTGAAGTCAAGTGCAGTCATGGATTTGGTTTTTACCCACCTTCTTGCTTGTGTGCTGCTCTTTCCAAGGGATCAAGAAACGATTTTCTCTGCCAGCTTGTGTTTGAGGGAGGGGTTTGGCAGATGAAACAGGGTTTTTCCAGCCCTTGGACTCTTTTCAAAGGCTCGTTTCACTTTAGTTTTGTTTATCCACTTCCTTCATCTTTGTTCATCTTGACTTTGAAGACGCCTGGTGTGTTTCCTAACTTTGGACTTTGTGCCATGTGACCCACGGGCTGTAAACATTCAGTAGGGAATTTGAGATGGGGTAACAGACTTCAAATGCCCATTTGGACTAATAGTTCTATCTCGTCCCAACTATCCTTCACTTAGGCACCCCATAGCTATTCTCCTTAGTGTTGAACCTCATCCCCAGTTGAAATGGATAGCCTACATGCAGCCATCTGGACCTAATGGAAGGACTCCATTCAAACAAATGGCAAAACTCCCATTGACTGGCACCGCAGGATCCGATCCATGGCTAGAATGAGTAAGCTGACCGCAGTTTTTCCAGGGACTTTCCTATATCCCCAAAATTGAGGCTTTCAGGAAAAGTGAAGCGTTGACTATATAAAGCTCCGCAACCTTGTGACATGATATAGGCACTGAACCAAGTGCGGCATCACAATATCCTTTCAAGCCTAACTCAGCGATCTGTGTATCGAAAGCCAGTTAAACACTAGCACTTACCACTCTGTCTTTCCTTAAATCTGAACCCCTTTACCTAGAGGTCATGGTCCCTCCATTGGGCTGCACTTTAGCGTTACCAAAAAGCGTTGTTCAAAACTTCGGTGGGCTCAGCTCTTTACCAAAAAAAAAGCTTGTTTTATTCATTCATTCCACAGATTGCAGAAACGAAACAGCCTTTCATTCCCAAGATTGAGTCTCCAGAGGCATATTATGAAGAGGCTGAACCATATGACATCTCTGTGAATGGTACGTCAGAGCCTGTTCTTTGCTTTTCATGGCTGTCATTAACTAGGGTGAGATGGGGAACTCCATGTTTGTGGAAACAATCAAACAGAACTACTCCCATACAGTTCTTTATGGCTGATGGTACAAACTTGATCCCTGTGGATTTGCTGGTCATAAGAAGGGTACGTTTATAGTTTATAAAGGGTTAATAAATGACTAGTAGATGTCACATACTGCTCTTGTCTATAGCAGGTGTGTATTATAGATGGCTATAAAATGTTACATGTGTTGGTGGATTCCCCATTTCCTGAAGTCTTCAGTTCAAGACTAGACATCTTTCTGGAAGAGATGTTTTAGTTGGACTCAATACAGAGGTAACTATGGGATTCAATGGTCTCTGATATACAGGAGATCAGACTAGACGATCTTCTGGCCTTAAAATCTATGAACCCTATGGGTATATTGGACTTTATATCAATCTTGAAGCATTTATTAAAACAGCGTTTCAAAATGCATTATCCATTTATAAAGGTCCCCTTTATGTAAAATGTGATGGTTTATAAATGGCAGTGATCTGGATCACTAGACCATCCCCACTTAGTCTCGTGTACCAGAGTTAGGGAATTCAGAGTTAAGGATAACAAGTAAGGCTGATGATTTGGATCAGAATTCATTATCATTGTGTGAGCAGCGCTAGGCCCAGCTGTGCAACTCTGAGCTTTAAAATTTGTGATGAAGAAACAAAGTGGGGGACAGTGCTTGAAATCATGTGGGGTTCATTTATTTTGACAGTCATCTCTTCAGGATAAGGACTGTATCTTCCCATGTTTTTGTGCAGCACCTTGCACAGTGGAGACCCTGATCCTGATGGGGAGCCTTTGGGAGCTACAGCTCTCCAGTCAGCTTAATCACTCTATCTCCCTGAGAGGCAGTAGTTATGTTGGCGGGAGAAACTTCCCCACTGACCCAGCGCTGTCTACGTGGGGGAATATTAGCTCTGAGTTATCACCCCATCTGCATCAATCTCTTTCTATGTTTAAATCATCGCCTTCTTGGCAGCATGGGATCTGATCCAGCTAGCTAGTGAGCGCTCCAATTAGTTTCCATTTTCTCCAAATCACCATCATTTGGGGTGGGGCCAATAAAAGCCTTCAGGGTTGTCCCAGCTCTGAAATGAGGAAGCCAGGTTGGGTTTGCAAGACCTCACTCTGGTCTGGTTGGCTTCTAGATGTCATTTTATCTAAATGGCTCCATTCCAGTTAAAATACTGCAGGCCAAATTCTACTCCGTTACTCCTGATCAGCGCCTTGGGGGGTAGTTACTGGGCCCTGTGAGTGCAGAGAAAATCCTTCCTCCAGCAGGAGTGGTGGGCAAAGCACTTTTAGAAAGAAAAACAGAGGATATTTTTCAGTGCTTGGAGTTGCAGCCTTAACAGAGACAGTGCAAAGATGCTGTTATAGCAGAGGTGGGCAAACTTTTTGGCCTGAGGGCCACATTGGGGTTGCAAAATTGTATGGAGGGCCAGGTAGGGAAGGCTGTGCCTCCCCAAACAGCCCGCCCCACCCCCTATCCAACTACCTCCCACTTCCTGCCCCCTGACTGCACCCCTCAGAATCTTCAAATCATCCAACATCCCCTGCAACTTGTCCCCTGACTTCCCCCTCCAGAAACCTCCATCTGCCCCTAACCACCCCCCCCCAGGACCCACCCCCATCTAAGCTTCCCTGTCCCCTGACTGCCCCGACCTCTATTCACACCCCTGCTCCCTGACAGGCCGACCATGCCTATCCAACCTCCCCGTTTCCCGTCCCCTGACAGCCCACACCCCCAGAACCTCCTCCCATCCAACCACCTCCTGACTGACCCCGGGACTCCCTGCCCCTTATCCAACCCCCCGACCCTCTTACCAAGCTGCTCAGAGCAGCGTGTTTGGCAGTTGCGCAGAGCCAGACATGCTGCCACATGTGCCACAGGAGCACGCAGCCCTCCCCACCCCCAGAATGCTGCTTGCGCGGCACGCTGAGGCTCCGGGGGAGGGGCAAAGGCAAGCAAGGGGCTGGGGGAAGAGGGACAGTGGGGGAGGGGCCAGGGGTAGCCTCCCCAGCTGGGAGCTCAGGGGCCAGGCAGGACGGTCCCACGGGCTGGATGTGGCCCATGGCCTTAGTTTGCCCACCCCAGTGTTCTGGGCTTCGGCATGCAATCCAGACCACAGAGGGAGGGGTTGTGTCACCATCTGCTCTGCGACCCTAGGTGTTTTCCAGTGCTTTGGAAAACTGTTGGTAAACAGGTCTGCCTTAGACAAATACACGTTCCTTTGTCTAAGGCAGACCTGTTTACCAACTGCCGCAGATACGCCTGGTTTAAACACACTTTAGCCATAATTCCAGCCTATATCCATAACTCTTCATACACGCTGCACACATACATGGTGCAAGACTATTAGTGGTCAGTGAGTTATTTGTTTTCAAACGATACCTCACCAGGCATATTTTGTACAAACATTATTGTAATAGGGTGGGAATACAGGGATGCTTAGGGTCACACCTGCCCCTTTACAAAGCTGTAGGAAGGTTGGCCCCAGGGTGACCCAGAGCCCTCTTTTCTGGGCAGGGCATCTGCCACCATATTTGCTTTCCCCTTTATATAGAGAAACCTGTTTTGCTTCCTTTCTATTTAGCGTCTGCAGGACATAATATCAGACAATATCCATAATTTCAGCTACCAGGTTTTTCACAAACACTTCACTGAGGCCTTAATGACCAGGTGGTGGTAGATTTCAAACGATATATACAAATAAATATCCTGAAACCAGTGTGTGAGCTGTGATGAGCGTGTCAGGCCTGGTGAGTTGCTGACACAGAGCACCGAACCACAAATGGACCTCTGGGTCACAGACGCCCCCCAGCGTCCCACTCCCCACTGCTCTGAGTCCAAGGATTAGAATTCTGCTGACAAAAAACTCGCTGTCAGCTCCAACTCCCGCAAATAAAAAACCTCCAGTTTTTGCTAGTTTCACATCAGATTCTTTTCCTACCCAAGCAAAAAGGCAGCTGTAAACTTCATCCCACAGGAAAAGTTGGGAATTAGCTAGCAGGTAAAAAGAAAAGGGAGTCACGCATCTTGTTTCTTTTCCTTTTGTTTTAAGTTGCGTGTAGCCACCGGCCAGCACAAGACTGCCGCTAACGTGCTTTGGAGCCTCATTCAGGCCAGAAAGCATCATACACGCCAGGGTGTTTTCCATTTGCCTTTGCAGTGAGATAATAGTTACATTTTTTGCCATACACATAGGAAAAATATAATTATCCAATTATGCTGAAAACCACAGCCTGTAGGGACACGCACCAAACTTATTTGTATGGAGCCAGGTATTCTATCTTGTATATATGCCAATTAAACTGGGTTATGTTACACAGGCAGCTTTATAAAACCAGCATTTGGGAGCATAGAAAACCTTGTGGGGGGGAATAAACAAGAATTCTACTGAAATCTCTCTCTTTTGCTTGGCAATGCAGGGTATTTAATTCAGAAACAGGAATTTGCACTGGCAGGGAATGCCTCTAATAACTGTGATGGTGCCTTTGTCCAGGGAAGTTTTTAGTGAATGGTTATGTGGGCACAAGGCATACAGCGAGCAAGCTAAGATGGTTCGGGGTAATGTCAGAAATGTAAGATTTCAGTTAGTTGGAGCTGCTATTGTTAGTTTCTCATTTGACAAATGAGAAATGTGTTCCGTGTTTTATAGACCAATGAATGCGGAGCTCCTGAGATCTGATCCTGGTGTGTTACTGACTAGCTATGCCCCTTTGGGCAGTTCACTCAATTGTTCTGTGCCTCAGTTTCCTCCTCTGTCAAAATGGATATCATTATACTGCCAGAACTTATCTTGAAAGAGTTGAGGCTCACTGGTGAAGAACAGTGGGGCATGTTCTGATCCCCTTTCTTATGGTGAGTAGACCTTACTCCTCAGCTGGTTCCATTGACTGTGGCTCTGAAATCTGATACAGGGCCACTTGTGGAATAAGGTGCTATTCAACATGAGTAAAGGTGATCTGTCCTTGAGAGATCCTTGGTTGGAGAGTATAGTTCATAATTGTTAGGTGTTAGTGTTTCCCCTTGTAGGTATCAGCTGCTCTTTGGATTCCCTTCTAGTTCAGACGTTAGCTTTGTGTGTCTTTCCTGACTATTTTAAACGTGAGGCCAAATCTTTACCTGCAAACTGATTGCTGCATCCTTGGATAGTAAAATGGTAATGAACTTGGTGGTGTACACCACTGCCCTTTGCTGGATGGAATTAGAACTGTTCAACTGTGCCACAGGCCCTGTAGTGCAATCAGTTGGCGGAGAGTCTCTGTTAGCTCAAGTGCTAGGGGAAGGATCTGAATTCTATTCCCTTTACAGCCACCGTGCATAGCACAGTGACAGTTGCAAAGTCCGAAGTGGAGACAGATTACACTATATGAGATGAGAAGCCTATTTTGGCTGGTTGTTGACCTGGTCTGTGTTTTAAGGCTTCTTTGTTAAATGAATCCCTTTTGTTCATAGACTCAGCTCTTCCTGTCATTTATGCCGGGGAAGGTCACGGGTAGCTAATGGAAGGACACCTGATATCCTATAATTTTAATGGAGTTGCATCTGTATAAAATGCTTTGGGAGAAGAACCAGGCCCATAAAGTGAACTGGGATGGGAATATGCATATTCAGACAACCCCTGAATGTCAGAGTGGACAGTATTGTTACCCACTTCTTAGCTGCTGAATCACAGGGCTCTTCAGCTGGTATCTGCCCCAGACATAAATCAGTCACTTTTCAGGTGGTTATGCACAGACGCCTTTATGGGGGGGGGGGGGGGGATATGGGAAGGAAAAAGCTTAAGAAGTGGCCAAAAATCTCCAACATCCTAGTGAAAGTCACTCTCTGACCAGCTCACAGTTGAGGCAGCTACTTTAGGTGAATGAAAATCTGGATGGGAGATCTGTGATGAGATCATGATGTTAGGAAGAAATTTAATTAAGTGGCTGAAGAGGACCTATAGTAGAAGGGGAAAGGGAGAGTGTGTTGTTTAATGGCTACAGTGCAAGGCTTGAGTAAAGAGACCTGAGTTCAAATCCTTCCTCTGTCTTTAAAACTACCTAGGCTTGATCCTGTATCCTCTGGGGTCAGAGTTTTGCTGTTGACTTCAACGGGTCCTCTGTCCCTCAATTTATCCATCTGGAAAGTCGAGATAATGTTACTTATCTCCCTCATATGGGGTGGTGGAAAGTGCTGTGCGATCCTGGGGCAAGGATGCTGTAGAAGGGCATCCTTTCCTAGCCGAGTTGCGAAGATGCAGGTAGCTGGGGAGCTGCTGTTCGTCTCTGTTACTGAGTTTTTGAATTTAAGTCTTGTATCTCCAAGCAAACGGATGTAGTAAATAAAACAAGAATAGTAGCACTAATAAAATTAGCAAATACGTTGCCAAGAAGAGACATCAAAGCAAATCCTCCAGATGGGCTGAGGAGATAAGCAAGTCATGTGGCATCGGAGGTAGGCCTGCAAGACGCTGTAACAAATTGTGGCTGAATAAATTAGAATAATAATAAAGACAGGCGTGTTAAGTCTTGTTCCTTCATCCGCAGTATTTTTGCACGTTGTTTAAGAATGCCATTGCCCTTCCTTACGTTTGCATTAATCACTAGGATCCCCTTTTGCTTCGAGTCAGTGCTGAGATGGAGTCCGTCCTTATCAGTCTACCCCGGGCTGCATTTGCATAATTGAGTGGCACGATATGAAACAGCATGGGAATGTGAGTGATAATGTGGCTGCCTAATTAATAATAATTCAGACTGAAATATTTCATCTGCACCAGTTGATTTCACTTTTGATGGTTATTTTAAAAGGAATTGCGTAATTCAAGGGCAACCATTGTAAAATATTGGGGCTTTCTCTCTCTCTTTTTGCTTGTGACTATGCAGATATCCCTGGTAGGCTTGCTGCCACTGAAGCCAGGACAGGGTTGCAGGTTACCGAGGGCGTCATTTATGCCACAATAACCATGGGTACGGCATGTTTTCAAAGCCTGACCTTCTGGCATTGTCTTTCTATTTACTGTCACTGTAGCAGAGAGGCTCATCTGCCAAAACTATCCATTTCATTACTACCGACATTCCTCCCTTACGAGCATGGATGGATCACCACCACCATTTGGCACATTTGTCATCCTGGATGGATACATTTCCATTCATGGAGGTTGGGGGAGGTAGTCAGTATTTGCAATCACTTTTTGCCAATCAACGTTTCATCCCATATAGAAAAAGGTTTTATCAGAGTATGTCTGAACGGCGCTGTTTTATATTGATGAAGATGTTGCAACCAGCAAAGGGGCTGATCATTAGCTGGTGTGAATAGGTATAGTTCTCTGGAAGTGGAGCCATGCCGATTTACACTAGCTGAGGATCTGTTCCAAAGTCTTCCAGGAGGTAAGCTGTAGAGTAGCATGCAGGTGGAGAATTACATAGTCATCGTCTTTTGAAAGCTGAACTTCCCGATGGTGGGCCATTAACACGATACCCAGGGGCATTCAGTGAATTTTGAAGTGTATCGTCTCCTTCCGAGAAATTGGCTTAATTTGTGTTTCTGTGCACTAATCACCCATTGGAGCTATCGTATAGCACTTAATTGGGAGAGATTTGGGGAGCAATGTTATAAGATTGCTGTGGTTTCTGAAAGTTACTTTTCTTTTAAAAATAAATACCCCTATCTTACTCAATAATGCTTCAAGGAATTGCAGTGAAGTCTTTTAACTATTTTCCTCTGTTTCCCTCTCAAAAATGTCTACAACGTTAAGGTAACACTGCACTTGAGTGGATATTTGACTAAGTCCTAATGAGAGTAGCATAATGAGATCAGTATCTTAATTCTGTTCAGTAGGGATGAACATGCATGAATTAAATATGTGGTGCACAAATCTTGGGGTACACCTCTGATGGACCTATGTGAACCCCACTAATAATAATGGGTGGCTGGCAGATTACATCTGTATCATGAACACTTAGGGCTTGTTGCAAATGTCATGGAAGTTGCTGGGAGTCTTTCTATTGACTTCAATGGACTTTGCACCAATGACCAGCCATCTTCATTTTCTGAAAACGTCCATGACCTATGTACATCAGAGCGGGTAGCACTATACGTTGTGGGTGTAATTTTCAGGCATAGTTAGCATTGGCCTCTGCTCTAATTTGAATGGTAAAACACCCCTTGATTTCAAGAGGAATAAAGCTAAGTCTATCCTGAGTGCTCTTGAACTCCCACTCCTTACATACTACATACTGTTCTTGACCAAAAATAAAAACAATCACTATTATTTAAGGCTGTAATTTATTACTAATTCTTACTGCCACCACTCAACATCGCTTCATTGGTGCCAACGCTCAGATGTATATCTTGCCATACTTTGTATGTTGAGTCAATATAGCTGTTGGCCCAGAAAGGGAACCACAGAATAACATAAAATGAATTGTTGCTTGTTGCATGGCCTTGCAGAGTTCGTTTTTACATACAGGAGGCAGGGGCTGACTTGGCACGGACTGGACATAGCTTGCAATCATGTTGTAGGTTTGGAAATTTTGGCTTCCAACTGGGTATATAAAATATATCATTGGAAAAATACAACCAACATCTGCTAGTGCATCTGAGGAAAGTTCTTAAATTGGAGACCCACTTGGGGTATCCTTTGAGTATTTGCAAAGAGAGAATCTCAGGTGCAAAATATCAAAGAAACAGTTTGGGCTAGAAGGAAAAATCGGATGCTGGGAGATCAAATTCACTAAGAAAATGCCTGTAGGAAATCTTCAGCAGAGGAAAGCCCTGGGGCAGAGCCTCTGAGCTGCTTGTGACTGGCATGCTGTGATGTGAGCATGTATGCAACAAACAGGAATTGCCACCTAGAAATACACTTGGTGACCAGCTTTGCCTTTGTTACAGAAGATGGAGAAGCAGTCAGCAGCTCCTACGAATCCTATGATGAAGAAGAGAGCAGCAAAGGGAAGTCAGCAACCCACCAATGGCCATCCACTGAAGCCACCATTGAGCTGATGAAAGATGCCCGCATCTGTGCTTTCCTCTGGAGGAAGAAATGGCTGGGACAGTGGGCCAAACAGCTGTGTGTCATTAAGGACACTAGGTTGCTGGTATGCAAACATTTGCATTCCCTCTCCCCTCCCACCAAATAGCCTATTTTCTCAGACTGGGAATAGGAAGTGGCTTCTCAATACCCATATCGCAGAGAGTCTTATTTTAATTTAGATGCTTTAAGAAATATCCACTGAGCCTTCACATGGAATTCCCCAAAAATTTCAACTTAGGCCAGGTCTACACTGGAGGGTGAGGAGGGGCGGTCGACCTAAGATACTCAACTTCAGCTATGCAAATAGCGTAGCTGAAGTCAACGTATCTTGGGTTGACTTACCTGGGTGTCCTCACGGCGGTGAGTTGACCGCTGCCACTCCCTGTTGACTCCACGTCTGCCTCTCGCAGCGGTGGAGTTCCAGAGTCAACAGGGAGAGCGCTCGGAGATCGATTTATCACGTCTACACTAGACATGATAAATCAATCCCCAATAGCTCAATAACTACACGCAGATCTGACTTGTCCTCAGTAACATAACCAATAGAATACAGGCAGGTGATACCACAAGCCAAAAAGCAGGTAAAGCAGTGTTGCCAAAGTTGTTTTAGAAAACAATAAACGATTGCGGGGTAAAATGTTCATCGATTCCAAAGCCGCACAAACGATAATTGTGGGGTGAAATGTTCATCGGTTCCAAAGCCAAAAGGGACCACTATGATGATCTAGTCTGACTTACTGTATAACACAGGCCATAGAACGTCCCCAAAATAATTCACAGGTCAGAGCTTTTAGAAAAACACTCAATCTTGTTCTAAAAATTACCAGTGATGGAGAATCCACCATGATCCTTGCTAAATTGTTCCAATGGTTAATTGCCATCACTGTTTAAAAATTTACACCTTATTTTCAGCCTGAATTCGTCTAGCTTCAACTTTCAGCCCTTGGTTCATGTTATACCTCTGGAAGTTAGATGGAAGAGCCCATTATCAAATATTTGTTCCCCATTTTTCAAAAGTGCCTAAATCCCATTTTCTAAAGCGAATTAGGCACCTAGAAGCTCACCTCACATAGCAAACCAATGGCATTGAGGGACAGATTTGAAAAGGCATTTAAGTGCCTAAAGAAGCAGATAGGTGCCTAGTGGGATTTTCAGAAGTGCATAAGCAGGTCAGGTGACTAACTCCCATTTAAACTCAGTGGGAGTTAGGCATCTATCTCACTGAAGAATTTTAAAAATCCCGATAGGTGCCTGTGTGTCTCTGTAGGCTTCTAAACACTTTTAAAAATCTGCCCCCCCTTGGTGCCTAAGTCTCTTTTGAAAATGGGACTTAGGTGCTGAAGGCATGTCAGCACTTTAGAAAATTTTACACATGGCCTAGTGGCTCATAATCCTGACTTCTTTGACAGCAACCTCCCATGGCTGTAATTTTGCTCATGATATGTTGTTTAGACCCTATAAAGTCTCTTGAGATGTAGTTTGTATGAAAGATGCTGATGTATGAATGTGTGTGTGTGTGTGTGTGTAAAACATCTGGCCGCTGCAGCTGTAATTGAGTTGGGTCATCTTTGTGATCTACGCAGCCATTGCAGATGTGCATGGTGTTCCACTTGTGTTAATGTTGGGGAGGGGTTTGTTGTATTTACATGCTTTTGATCTCTTACTTTACTTCTCTCCTTCTGCTCCAAGTGCTACAAGAGCTCCAAGGACCACACCCCCCAGCTTGATGTGAACTTGGTTGGCTGCAGCGTTGTGCACAAGGAAAAGCAAGTGAGGAAGAAAGAACACAAGCTGAAGATCATCCCGGTGACCGCAGATGTGATTGTGCTGGGCTTGCAGAGCAAGGACCAGGCAGAGCAGTGGCTCAGAGTGAGTGGAGCTGCGTCACTTTGTAACCCAAGATCCTCTGTGATCGCACCATGGTGGGCAATGGCAGACGAGCTGGAAAATAATCCACTGTACCAGTGGAAAAGGGGGGCTGTTCATTCCACTCTGCCCCTGTGGTAACTCCCTCTGGGCTCGCACTCCTGTGCCCAGGGCTGGATTAACTCAGAGGCAAATTAGGCACATGGCTAGGGGCCCAAATTGGTGGGTGGGGGGACAAAATCATAGGCTGGGGTCCTTCACCGCCTCCCCTTTGCCCTGCTGAGGGGACACAGACCACCCTCCTCCCTGGCACTGCAACCCTAATCCTGACCCCATGGTGGTGTTTGGAGAACATGTCCTCCCTTTGCAAGAGCAGCTCGTCTACCAGGGGGCTGGGTCCAATGGCCCTGCTCTGGGCATTGCCACCTGGCACATGGGGTTGCAGCCCCATTCAAGTTTGGCCCAGCCAGCCTTGATGGGAGAGAGTGGCAGACCTAAGCTGAGCAGGTGGCATTGCAATATCCCTTCCCCGCGTTCCCCCGGGGGCTGCCTCTCGCACCGGGGTGAGAGAAGTGTATGTTTGCCCCAGTGATGGGTTAATTTGGCCCTGTTTGTACCTCGCGCCTGCCTCCTTGGTGCATCCTCGACACCTCCTTGCACTCGTCCCTGACTGAGAAACGCGGTGAATGAGTTATTCCTTGCAGTTTTCTCACAATGAAGCAGGTAAAAGAATCTAGAGAAGGTCCACGACTTCACTGAGGTGAAACGGCTGTCTCTGTCAGTCACCCCTCTGGGATCATTTTTGCAGGCAGGGAACCTCTTCATTCCCTGCCCTGGGTTCTCAGTGCTGGGCTCTTCACACCTCTTCATGCCCTTCGGGCTCTGCACTCCTGCCAGAAGATTGTGTATGCTGGGGTGTCAGTCGTGTGCAGCCGGCAGTATCAGATCAGCAGCGGCAGCTCCAGCTCCCTGCACCATGGTCTGAATGTCAGGGCAGGGAGGGAAGGATACACTGCCAGGGAAAGAAGCATCTAAAATGATCCTTTAGGATTGTTTAAGTTGTTGATGGGGGTGGGGTAGAAGAGCAGGAAGTGGGGGTTAGAAAGAGAAGGAGAGGGACAGAGAGTGAGTGTCAGGGGACAAGAGCAAAGAACATGGGTACGAGGCTACATACCTTTACAATATTCATAGGGATTGAATGCACTGGAACTTAGCTGTACAAGTCCCATAGATGTTACTGTGACTGTGCTTGGAGACCGTACCCCACTCCGCTGTTCTTCCGACACTGGCCTCATTCACAGCCGCAAGTGCATAGACACATGCACCACTTCGTTTTCATGTCCAAGGCAAGCGTGCTCCCAGCAAACCCCTGCCACCTTCTGTATGCCAGAGAAGGGAGAGGACCTCCCCAGCCCAGCCTTTCCAGCCAGAATAAAGAAGGTCTTTCAGCAAGAGAGCACTGAACTCCCAGCTTTAGTCTAATTGATGTTTAATGGGAAATGCTGCAGAGACAGAAGACCGCTCAATGCCTCTCTCTGTAACAATGTGTGGGAACGCTTTTTGGAGAAAGTCCCAAACACGGGATAGCCAAGGACTGTACAGGAAACATGGTTGTTTCATGGAAGCTGCAGCAGAACAATGGACCTTTACAAAGATCAGGGATTAACTCAAAGCAGGCAGAAGAGCTCTGTTCCTTTGCAGCCTTCAACATGCCCACTGGACTGATACAGAGGGCCAAGTTTTGCCCTGACTTAAACCCATTGCAGCCCCATTGAAATCACTTGGGTCGCAACATGTCAAGGGAAGGCAGGATTTGGCCCTTAGAATTTTTGTTCATTTGAACTTTATGGGCCAGGTCCTCAGCTGATATCACCCCACTGAAATAAATTATGAAGAGTTACATGATTTACACTAACTGAGGGCCTGGCTTTAGTGATTTCAGTTTCCAGGGTTTTCTGAAAATTGTGATATCTTATTTTGCTCCCAATGCCTAACATCCTCTGAATTTTGTTTTCGGTTTACAGTCCACATGAACCCAAAACCTCAAAGAGAAATTCTGTCAGAACGCCTCGCTCCACCTATGTTCATGTCTGCACCCTATGAACCTGAGATGGGCAGGGGTTTGACATCAAACCCTAATTCTGGTTTTGCTTGCAATGGGTCCCAGGTTTTGTTCATCGTGCGATCCAGTTTCGCTGGTTACTGAGCTGCATTCATGATCCCTTTGACAAAGCCGGTCTGAGGTCCAGGTTTTAAATATTCGGTGAATTTTTGCTTGATGTTGAGTTTTGCTGCCTATGTTCTGCGTACCGCTGAAGATGGTGAGTATTGGTAATTTAGCAACTCTTAGCTTGCTGCTTTGTTCTCTGGGCAGGTAATCCAAGAGACCAGTGGCCTTCAGACTGAAGGAATGGGTGAAGGAAATCAGTATGTTCCAGACTCCCAGCGTCTTAGTTACCTCAAGGTACAGCTTGTCTCTTTAGCGAGATGGTATTCAATGTGTAAAATACTTTAAATCCTTCTTCCACAGCCTACTCTTTTAACAAAAAACATGCAGCGTTTACACCAGTGCAGTAACTTTATCTGGGCAGGAAGGAGGCGGAGGCTGAGACTGATATGAATGCAACCACCCTCTACTGCTGAAAGAAGCATTATTGGAACAATATTAATTTTCCTTTACATATATAGAGGGCATAAGCTAACCTCTATTATTCCTGAATTGCCAGCTGCAGAATTTCTTGTTCCTTCCACTGAAATGTCTGGTGGAGACATGTTACTGGATGGAATGGACCTCTGGTCTGACCTAGCACGCCAGTAACTATGTTCCTACCCTGACCCTAGTATAAAGATTTGTCTGCATCCAAACAATCCAAAAGTTTGGATCATTTCAGATCCAGATTCAAATGCTGATGCCCGGGACCATCTCCAATACAAATCAGTGTTGGGAGTCTTAAGAAACAGTCCACAGAGCAGCACAAAGGTGACCATCTGAGAGCTGGGGAACTGGAGTTCTCCAGCATTAGGCATTCACAATAACACAGTAAATCCAAGTAGGTGCCCAGATACCATGGTGAGGGACACAGCATAGATGGATAAATGGAAAAAAGAGGCAGCAATGGATTCCATCTTACTTTTAGGAAAATATTTATTCTAAAAAAATAGTTAAAAAGGCTTGGTCTAAAATTTAAAGGGGAAAGGGCTCTAACTAAATGCCTGACAAGAGTGGATGGGCCTCCGAAGCACAAAATATAGGCTAGATCCTCAACTGAAGTAAATCACCTGGCTCCAGTGATTTCAACAGAGCTACACTGCTCCAAACCAGCCGAGGTAGGGGGCCCACACGTTTAGAGACCTGGATTTGCAACTGTGTCTGGGTTGCTCCATAGGACACATGAGACTTTTCATGCTTCCTTCTGTGATGTTCACACCTTGTTCCCATCATTATTTCAGTACTTTCCCCAAATTTCCCTTGACCAGCATAGAGACCCAGCCCATAGATCTTTTTATTTTTTGCCAGCAAAGACATTCTTGGCCGATGCTTGGTGTTAATAATGTATTGCCTTGGCCCTGAGGTGCTCACGTCTGGTCCTCGTTAACAGGCGGAGGTGTCCGAGAGGCATTCTGTGGCATCAGAGAGCGGGAGCAGCACGGACGGCCACCCGGAATCCATCGAAACCAAAGATGGTAAAAGAAACCAATGTCTGGTGTAACAGGACACCCCTCTGCTCTGCGTTCTTACCCACAGAAACCACAGTCTCCACTGGGTGTGCGTCCTCAGGACCAAGTGTTTGAGTTCCCTCCACCACCACCACTCTGGTCACCAGGCAACAGTCTATTTTCGATACCCCTGTGTTTTCAGGCCTCTCCTTCATCACATGGAGCACTTTTTTGCCGGTGTCTCTTTATCCTGATGGGCCCGCCTGCCTCATTATCTAATTCCCTCAGTCTGCTTTCTGGGTGGGGCAGGGGGAACTAATTTGCCTTCAAGTGATTGGAGAGCAGGTTCGCCTGTTCACCCCCTGCACTGGGGAGAAGCTTGCCTGGATGCGTTTCCGTCTATTACGGATCATCAGTCCCACCCCATTGCACTCAGAGTGGACCCCAAACTGATCTGAAAGCTGTAGACACGTTAACTTCCATTTTTGTCAGGGGCAGATGGAAAGGAAGGATGGTTAAGTGGGTAGGGCTAGCAGTGTACAGCCCCTAGCACAATGGGTTGAAGTACGATTCTGTCACGGTGGTTACCATTGCTGCATCCCGTCGTGACCACTCCTCCAGTGACCGGATGGGGAGAGAGTCGGGAGAGCGGGTCGGGGGGGGGGGGGGACTAGGAGAGAAGGGGGTTGGGAGATCAGGTGAGCTGGAGATGGAGGCGTTGGTCAGAGATTGAGTGAGCCAGGGTCAGAGGGGTGCAGAAGGGAGAGGGGAAAGGGGGAAAGGAAGGGAGAGAACAGGAACTATAACCACAAAGGACCTGGGGTGTTAAGGGGAACAAAGACCAGCCCTAGGAGCTCTGCACTGAGAAGAGAGGCCTGCAGGACAGGGGGATTGGAGTCAGGGGCAGCCACCCCGATAATTCAAGCACTGATTAAATGTTCATTCACTTTGGTCTAGTCCCATTTCCGAGAGGACCAGCCCAAAGCGAGCGAGCAAACGAACTAGCAATGTATGGCAGCCAAGTCCACAAGGTTGCCATGGCCCTAGTGTGAAATTGGCTCTTTTTTTACCATGAGGCTGAGTGGATTGCGGAACTTTTATGGGGACAAAATTGTATCCCTAGCAGCGGAGTCCTGGTCTGTGCATGGAGCTTCTGGTCCTGCATTAGACCAATAATAAGGATGTTAGTCTGGGATGCTAGCCTGGGCCCAGCTCTGCCAGACTTCCCAAGGGGTGTAACTACCTAAAGCAGCAGTTAGGTACCTAGGAGTTTTTGAAAATCCCCTAATACCCATTGCAGTTAATGGGCTTCAGGCACCTAGGTGCTTTTGAAAAACCTCACTTGGTGCCTATTGGCAGCTTGAGGCATTTAAGTACCTGGGAAAATCTGACCCGTAGTCTCCCTGGGCCTTGGAGTTTTATAGCCGAGCCCTGCCTCACAGGAGTATTGTGACGATAAATACATTAAAAAAGAAAGATTACAAGGAGTTCAGATGCTACAGTAATGCGGAGGTGGGGGAGGGGAGACGGGACGGGACACAGAAGGACCAAATGTGGCCCTTAGAGCACATCCTGCATGTTGTGTAAAAATTAGGGTACCCGTTGGTATGCACAGCCTGTGTTGTTTATGGGGAGGACCTAGAGTAAGTGATGCATTTGTTTACTATTGACTGATTTTCGGCATTCACTGCTAGGCATTCTAGATTTTAAAAAAATCTAGCCCACCAGCTAGTTTGGAATGAGAACATAGGCGCCGACTCCATGGGTGCTCCGGAGTTGGAGCACCCACCTTAAAATTAGTGGGTGCTTGGCCCCCACTGGCAGCCAAGCTCTCCCCGTTTTGCCTTGCCTCCATTCCCCCTCAAAGCATGCTGCATCCCTGCTCCTACCTCCCACTCCCAGCGCTCCCCTGTCCACCCCCCCCCCACCAGCTGCTGCTGCTTAACAGCTGTTTGGTGGCGTTTAGGACTTTCTCGAAGGGAGGGGGAGGAGCAGGGACTTTGGGGAAAGGGTGCAATGGAGGGCAGAGTAAGGGTGGGGCAGGGGTGGAGGAAGAGGGTCAAGCACCCACTGCGCAGAGGGAAGTCAGCGCCTATGAATGAGAATCTTATGTGCTGCATTAATAGTAGGTAACATGGTTTGTCTGTGGCTCCAACAGCATGACTTACATATTGTATATTTCTCTCTGTGTTAGTCAAGAAGAAGGGTACAACTGGCCTTAAACTGAGCAACCTGATGAACCTTGGGAGAAAAAAATCCAGCTCATTGGAGAGTGCTGAGAGGGCACTAGAAACTTCCAGTAAGTGTCCGGAAGGATGTCACCATGAAACACAACCCACAATTTTGTATTGTCAGCCTAACACCCTAAAGATAATTGTGCTCCCAAGAGCAGGTAGCATATGAAGGATGAGTTGCCAACCAGCCATCAGCCCCTTTCAACATCAGAAATATATGCAGAAGGCCTCTGTGCTTCCCTCCTCAGAAAGCAACATAAGACCTAGGGTTCCTGAGCACTCAACAGGGAGAGAGTTGTGTGGGATTTAAAGATTTGGGTGAGCAGAGCGCCATAGTTTTGCATAAGCTCTGACTAAAGGCAGGTCTGCACAGAGACCTTACAAGGTCAGCTTACATCGGCATAGCTATGTCTCGGGTGTGAAAAATCTACAACCCCTGAGTAATGCAATTAGCTGACCTACTCTGGTGTAGACAAGGCCAGGTTGATGGAATAATTCTGTTGACCTAGCTATCACCTCTCGGGGAGGTGTATTAACTCCAGCAATGAGAGAACCCTTCTTGTTGTTGTAGTGAGCGTCTAGGCCGAAGTGACCCAGCAGTTTAAGTGCAGATGTAGCCTAAGCGTCCACTGTTTGTTTGCCACTTTGAACCTCACCTGAATTCTGAAGGTAAAATTGTGACCAGTTTTCCACCCAGGATGCATGTCACAGCAAAACTGGCCTCCAAACCTTTATAGTTAACCTATGTGTAGTGAGCCCTCTGCCTTTTAAACCACCAGCCTGAGAACCAGATGTGTATCTGTTGACATAGTGGCCCAATGGAGGCTTCAAGTGATTGCCAAGCCTAGGTCCCAGTGTGGTGGAAGATGTTACTAAGCCAGCCTGTGCTTGCTTGCAGGTTACCTGAACATACTAGTGAACAGCCAGTGGCGATCTCGTTGGTGTCACATCAAAAATGGTCACCTCCATTTCTACCAGGACAAGAATAGAAGTAAATCTGCACAGCAACCTCTGAGTCTGGTGGGCTGTGAAATTATTCCAGACCCCACTCCTGACCATCTCTATTCTTTCCGTATTCTGCACAGTGGGGAAGAACTAGCCAAATTAGAGGTATGGTGGTCTATGTTTCTCAGAGGAAATTGTCGGGCTATATCAGCTAAGGTTGCCGTAAAAATTCCTTCTGCCCTGCAGGGTGAACTCGGCGGAGTAACATTCTCAGAAGTAACTCTCTTTAGCCTCAGATAAAATGTTAAGTCTCCAGGAGTACTGGTAACTGGGAACAGAGACCTTCGTCATATTACGAAGAACTCTAATCTTAAAAGGCCAGGATCTCCGCTGGCATAAATTGATGCAACTCCATTGACTTGCAATTCACTTACACCAGTTAGGTTCTGGCCCAGAAAGCACATGTAAATCTACTCATATCTGGTACTTTCACTTGCCTGTATCCTGGATTCTTTATCTCTAATCTTCGTTTCCTCTGACATCAGCCTGATTGGAGTCGGAGGAGGACAATGTGAACAATTTCCTGTGTTTTGCAGTGGGTGGAATATTTATAGCTAAACAACAGGCTTGAAATGACTGCCACAAGGTCTGAAGGTATTTTCTTGAGCCGGCCGACCACTGTATGTCTGAGGTGCCCAGTAAATCACAGACCATATGTCGGCTGGCAGATGTAAAAGCGAAAGAGGTGCTTGAAAAGATAACAGCAGTTTGTAAATGGGGGACACTAAACTTCATCAGTGTGTCATAGCCAGGGTCCAAGCTGACTGGTTGGTTTCCAGGCAGCACTAGAACGTTGCATTAAATTTCCTGCGATGGGAGGTGGAGGAAGAATTGATTCCAAAATACAGATTCCACATTTTGCCTGATTTAACAAAAATCTGCTTAATTTTAGGGCTATATAAGACCTGGTGACTTTTAACAACAGGGGTCTGTGCAAACTTTATCCAGTTTTGATTCACACGAGTTCTCTCCACCCCTCCCACCAAGTTTTCCTGTTTCTTTGAAATACTGGGGTTCAAGGGGTTAGCTAGGGGCACCTCCCCACCACAGTACAGTACTGTATGGTATATAATGCCTTTTGTCTTCCCCCGCCCCCCCAAATTTCCTTGGAGCCTAACCCCCCACATTTACATCAAATCTTATGGGAAAATTGGCTTTGTTTAACATCGTTTCACTTAAAGTTGCATTTTTCAGGAACATAACTACAACCTTAAGTGAGGAGTTACTGTACTAGCAATCTTCCCACTGCCCTCTACTAGTCAAAGACTGAAAATTCAGTCTTACCTCTGCAAAATTGGATTGCCTGAAAGACTCTAGCAGGGGTGGAACTATAGGCAGCTGAGATCTACTCCACTGTAACAGGAAAAACTCAGAGCCCTGGTCTTGGCAGGGAGGTAAACGAGGAATTGCTTTTAGAAATACTCTAGTTTAAAATATAAATTTAACTATAAAGTCTATGTGTCGGACCGTAATCCCTTGTCAATCTGATTAATTTCAAAGCATTGTAGTTTGTTTATTCTAACAGACCCCAATAAATCTGCAATTTCCCTTCCCATCTAAAGCATATTAAGCATTTTGGAAACTGCTGTTACAGCCGTAAAAATCTGTTTTTTTGGCTATGTCGTAGGCCAAGTCTTCTGAGGAAATGGGCCATTGGCTGGGCCTCCTCTTATCAGAGTCAGGCTCGAAAACGGACCCAGAAGAATTCACCTATGATTATGTGGATGCTGACAGGATTTCCTGCATCGTGAGTGCTGCAAAGAATTCATTCTTGTAAGTCACAGTGGCAGCACTTAGGGCTTTGAAAAATTCCTTGATCTTCTAGGCAGCTGTAGCTGGCGAGGGGTAACAGGTAAGAGTATGGAGGCCAGCCCTCAGCTGGCGGTTGGCTGTGTGACACATGATGTACCTGACCTCAAAAGAAGAGCAACAGATCACATTCTGCTGAGGGGAGAGGGATAGATCAGTGGTTTGAGCATTAGCTTGCGAACTCCAGGGTTGTGAGTTCAATCCTTCAGGGGGCCATTTAGGGACTATGAGGCAAAAATCTGTTGGATGATTTAATTAGGGATTGGTCCTGCTTTGTGCAGGGGATTGGACTAGATGATTTCCTGAGGTCCCTTTGAACTTTGAGATTCTATACTCAGCTTCAAACCCCTAGCTGGGCACTCAGGAAGGCAGTGGGGCACCCATTGTTGCTTACAAGTGGGACTGAGGTGAGGAGACTGTGGCTTGTACTAAGGAGCCAATCCCACCTCTGCCACAGAGAATACCCTGGCAGTGGAGTCAGTGTGGAGGGTGGGGCTGGGAACATGTAGATTCCCAGCCCTGGGTGGGAACACAGGGGGTACCTGCAGCTTCTGAAAGCATGTTGCCTTGGGTATTTACACTTCCTTTACAGCTTAATGCAAAGGAAGTGCAGCGAGCCAAACACCTATATCGATAACCTGCCGAAGATAAGGATGGAGGAGGAGGAACTCTACGACGATGTGGATCCGCTGGAGGGGACTGTGGTACGGCTTTACAATGGCAGCAGCCTTCTGCTAGTTGGGCCACTTGCTTGTTCCTTTTCTCACAGCAGCGGAAAGAAGGAGAGTCTCTTTAAAGCTGTTGTGTTCCAGCCGCGATGCTGATCTCCCCGCTGAATACCCTGGGGAGTGGAGGGGCTCAGTAGAGAGCAGTCAGACTCTTAGACAAGTAATTGCATTGAACCTTGTGGCCTCTAGATGGCAGCTTTGCAGATATGATCTGCCAAAGACAGTCTCAAGCATGGGTATTTGGCTAGCAAAATACTTCAGGGCTAAAGGATAAAGGCTGCTTGAATTGTAGATGCCTCTCATTATAAAGGTAGAGATTTCTCACTGAACAGCCAAGGCTTGCTTCAGCGGGGCAAGGGGAGATCTTTTTAATCATCCACTGAAAATCAAACTCCCTTTGCTCCCTGGGAAAACCACCTAGACATTTGCTAAATCTTTCAGGAAAATTCCCCTCTTTTCCCCGCGGAGTGTGCCTATCTGCTTACCTAGCTTGTTTATTCAAAAGCAATGGACTTGCATGGATTGTCAGTGGAATATGGAGTCTTTTCTGTCTGGCTTGCTTCTTTGAATTTAGCCCAGCAGGGTTGTGGTTGAAAATTGTTGCCATTTAACAGCTGTTCACTGGTATGAGTGAAATAGGCTGGTGGTCTCAGTCTGGAATCTTCGCCTACACATCATTGCAATTGTGGGAATGGCCATGGACCATGAAGACTGGCTCTTGCATGAAGAGTGGCCCTTTACTTAGGCTGGGAGTATGAAGCAGTTTGTCTGGCTCCTTTTCATACTAGACCGGACCCGAGGCTAATAATAATTGGGTCTCGGGCCAATACTTTTTTGCTACCATTCAATTCATTTGGGAAAAAAAAAAAACAGAGAGAGAGGGTAACATTTTCAAAAGCACCTAAGTCCTATGAGGAGTCCCAAGTCCCCTGGCTTTCAGTGAGACTTTGGACCTTAGAGTTTTCAATCACATAGGTGCTCACGTAAATGTTACCCCCAATCATCCAAGTCAACATTGTTGCTTCCTAGCGGGAGACTGAGATTGTGGGATTAGTCAGGATTCTTTTCACACTACACTTTCTGTTTTGCAGGAAGAAATACCCCAAAGCGAGAGCAAATACGAAGAGGACCCAGACAAAGTGTACCTAGACCTCACACCAGTTAAATCCTTCCTGCACTCTGCTGGCAAGAAACCGGCACAGTCATCATCTCCACTCTCGCCATCTGTGGAAAGTGCTGACAGTACATTCACAATGGACAATGTAACAGAAACACCCCTATTGGCTAAGGAAGCAGAGCCTGGTGGAAAGTCAATGGAAATCCCAGATCAGGTGCTGTAATGACTCCAGTGACCGACGCCATCAGTTGATTAGTCCCTGCTGCTAATTCATTCGTAACATTTTTCTCTTAACAGACGCTTCAGGAAAAGATGGAGCCGGAAAAGTCACCCTCAAAGACAACCGCTGTCAAAATCCAGATGCAGCAGCAGAAAATCGCCTTCCCCCAGAGCAGTCCTGAGATCAAAGCCACCTCAACAGTCACGGCCAGTCCACAGTTAGCGTTGGCACCCAGGGAAAAAGTGGAATGGCCCAAGGTGGCAAATACAGGTGGGTCCGCTGGACGGGGTAACTGTGCTGCCAGTGGGAATGGTGGATGGGTGCATAAAGTCCACCGCTTTTCCGACAGCTAGAAGTGAAAGTTGCCTGATCTTAAGGTGGTTTTTCATCTGCTAGTGGTGAGGAAGGGCCTGACCCTGCCGGGAACTGAGGAGTGACCAAACCTTTGTGCAGCCATTTCAGCCTGGATCACTCTTTTCCCTCCCTCCATCTGTGGCAAAATGGCTCATCTGCTTGGAGACCTCAGCTGTGGGTCCAAAGGTCCAAGGCCTGGCAAGGGGCAAAAGAAGGAATCGAATGTGCATGCGGATGAGTTCGGGACACACAGTGCCAAGCGAGGCCAAACCTCTAAAGTGGGTCCGCAGTGGACGCTCGCAGCGCTGGCTCTAGCACGTGTCGATGACATAAAGCAGAAGGCTTGGCAAGAGGGAGTGGTAAGGGCAAAAATGCAGACCGCCTTTGGGAGAGATGTCAGCTTGGTCTCAAAATTAAGACCTCTGCTTAAAGCAGGGGAGAAGGCGGATACAAAAGTGAAATGAGCCTGCCTTCAAGTGGACACACAGCTTCCAACCAGCCTTCTGGAAAGGCAAGAGACCAGGAATCCCTCCCCCCAAGATTAGTTTCCCAAGGACAATGGGAATAAGGGAGAATGACTATGAAGCAGACAATAACTATTCCCTTTGACACTTCCTCAGAGGGGCCATGGGGTGGAGAGTGGGTGGGATTGTCTAGTATGATGATGATAAACCACAGCAACTGGCTAAAACTGTTGTGTAAGAGATGCTGAATGCTGAAAGGATTGACATGGACTGTGAAAAAAGGGCTTGCAAAGCAGATCTTGGGCACAAAAAGAAGATCCTTGAGACACGGAAAACAGAGGGTACGTCTGGCCCTGAGAGTCAGAGGGAAGAATGCTGTGTTTTGAAATGTGTAACATCTTTTCTTTTCACTGTAACGAACATGAGGGGACCATATCTAGATTCGCTTTTGCGACACTTGGATCTAGCTTTGTTCTGGAAACTGTTCCTTTTTGTTTTACAATGAATTTCTCTCTTTTTAATAAATCTTACTTTCAAGAAGACCAAACAAGTGCCACTGTTGCTTTGGTAAATGCCCCAAAGAGAACCACACACCTCCAAGGAGAGGTAGTGAAGAGGAAAGGGGTCTGAAGCCTCTTCTCACTTGATTTCTTGGTCAGACATAGGCTTAAAGGATCTTTTCTGCAAGAAGCTGGGCAATGGAGAGCCCTTGAAGGGGATGAGGCTAAAGGCTTAGACACCTGTTTCATGTATTCATAGCACTTTCTGAGTGGCCTAAAATGGGGATGGTCTCTCACGAAAGAAGCAAAGACACATTCCCTAGCAGGATACAAGAAGTACAAGCCACAAACAGACAACGGAAGTGGGGAGGAGCAGAGGAAGGGGGACCATAATAAGCTCATATGGTTATTCAGTAAGACACAAGAGCTCAGTGATTATCTAACCTCCTCCCCACATCTCCCGGGGCGAGGGAAGAAGTGAAAAGAGGGATTGATTAGATGGAGGTGGCTTGGCAGGTGCGTTGAGGAAGGGCTTTCGTGTGTAAGGTGCCGCATGGAGACAGATGTGAGCGAAGACAATGAAGGGGACCTGGTGGCATTGGTGGGGCAAGGAGAGGTAAAAGGAGAACAGGAGGAGGCCAGGTCACAGATGTAGGCAGAAGCTGCATGTTGTAGGGCCTTGAAGGCAAGGAGATGTTTGTGTTGGATGTGTAATGCAATGGAAAGCCAGCGATTCCAAGATGGGACCGGGTGGTTGATGTGGTGGGTAAGAGAGTATTTTGGCAGCAGTGTTTCAGGTGGAGAGACCTGAGTATCAGTGACACAGGAGAAGGAGGTGAGATCTGGATGAATGCTTTGGCCACTGGGACAGGAAGGAAATGAAGAGGGAGGTGGGGAGAAGGGTGGCTGACAGGAAGTGGCTATGGTTTGCATGTGGAGGGAGACAGCAACAGAAGTTAAACACTGATGCTGTGTTCATGATACAGATAGCCACAGCCTATTCCTAATGGCTTCTAAAAGCTAAGGAATGTAGACCCGGAATGAAGCATGAACCGTGTCCAGAGATGCGGGAATCTCCATCAGGAGGAGTAAGGACATGCTCAGCAGACATGTGGCATGGCTTGCAGTGTCCCCTCTCTAAACACAGCTACTTTAGTGTATGAATTAGGAAGCCATCTCCTTCCATGTTGTTGTAAACCTGGTTCCAGTCCTCCTCCCTGCCCCGATCACCAGCGTTAACCTTTCAAAACAAGGATTCTGGGTCTGGTTCCTCCCCTCTCCCCACCTCCAAATTTGCATACCACATGACGGTGTGGTGCTGCTCCTCAGTTAAGATGAGGTGACTTTAGAAGCTGTGGAGTAGTGGTTCTACAAACGTTCGAGCCACAACTGTCAGAAGTCACTAGAGATTTTGGGTGCTGCATTTTGGGGATGCCTGATGTGAGTCACCTCCAACAAGCCTGATTTTTCTAGAGGATGGGAACTCAGCTCCTTTTGAAAATAATCGTTTCAGGTGATTCAGGTTGGGCACTCAGCGCCTGATGTGCCCAAAATCATGAGCAATACCAGAACAGCTGGGCCTTGGCTGGCTTTCAGAGTTGTGTCTTTTTCATTGGTGTGTCTTTTAAAGCTCATATGCAACTGTGTCTTTAAATTACTTTTCTATCTAGAAACCGCTCTCCAGAGGTGACTGGAATGTGTCATGGTTTGGATGGTGTTGCCTAGTGATTTAAGCACAGGACAGGGACTCCAGATTGCTAAGCCTGGCTCTGCCCCTGAAGCCTTTTTGTTTTAGATCTGTGAAAATCAGGGATTTTTTCAGTCTGCCGGCAAGCCAAAAGTTTTGAGGTGGGAGGATTAGCATTTTGGGTCAAACCAAAAACAAAACTATTTGAAATTTTTGACAAATTGAAAAGTTGGAGGGAAATGTTGTGGGTAGAATGAACTGTTTTGCCAGACTCGAACCATTCCATTTCTAGTTCAACCAGTTTAAAACATTTTGCGTTTTTAAAAAAAGAAAAAGAAAAATCGAAACACTCCTTTTCAGCCGAAAAACTGACAGGGTTCGTTTCCAAAACTAAATGTTCAGGTTTTTATTTTTATTTTTTCTAAAAACCGAAACAATTTGGCAAAACTGACATGAATTCATGGAATGTTTCTGACTCGTCAGAACTGTATTTTTCATTGGAAAACATTTTCGGCTGAAATATGTCACCTAGGCTGGACTGTTTTCCCCATCATTAAAAATGAGACAATATCTCATAGGAGTGTATAAGAATTTAATTCACTGAAGCTGCACAGTGGTATATCAGGCCTAAGTGATCTTATTACTTTCTGGAGTGGGTTGTTTTGCTTTGCTTTCATGGGTACATGAAGACGCTGAAAACTTTTTGTCTTTAGCCTTGTCCGTGGCTAAGCTTGGCTTTGCTGGTATGTTTGCAGTGCCTGTAGAAACCAAACTGGGCAAGAACAGGATGGAGGCTGAGGTGAAGCGGTACACAGAGGAGAAGGAGCGTCTGGAGAAGGCAAAGGAGGAAATCCGGTCTCAGCTAACCCAGCTGCGGAAGGAGAGGCGAGAGTTGAAAGAGAATTTAGCTAACCGTTCAGGTAGGAGCCCAGGGACGTTTCAGCTCAAAGGAGCAGGTTCTGAAACAGTCCTACGCACTGGCAGAGAGAGAAACCGTCAGGAGTGGCATATGGTGCTTTTGCAGTAGAGGAAGGATGTATCCAGTGATTCAGGTGCTAGCCTGGGACTTGGGAGTCCCAGGTTCAGTTCACTGCTCCAGAACTGACTTCCTGTCTGACCCTGGACAAGACATTTAGCAAATACCTTTGAGGCGCTGTGCCAAAGGTACTGTTTCAGTGGGAGTGAGCGGCCTCCGTACCTTTGAGGATCTGGACCTTGGCCTCTCTCTGCCTCCAGTCCCCATCAGTAAAATGGGAATGGTAGCACTGCCCTGCTTCACAGGGACGTTGTGAGGATAATCATATTAAAGACTGTGAGGCGTTCAGATACTGCAGGGATGGAGGTCACCTAAGTAGATCCACGGAGTACTCTGCACTGACTCACATAATGGCGACTAGAGTGGGGTGGGATTAGGCTCTGGGAATTGGGGATGTAGTACCAATCATTTAGTGTTAAGTTTTGGTCACTCACTACGCATCTGAGCTCGTTATCACGGGTCTATGCGGTTAGTCACGTACGATTCGGAACACTCCTTATAGAATGCACAGACGGAGCACGTCTGACAATGTCTCCCATACTCAGTGTGTTAGAAGGGACACCGGACTATACCGTCATTAGCGTTCTTATTCTGATCACTGTTCCTCCCTCACTGAGTCATGCACGTCCCCCGTCACATATACTAACCTGCCCAATCCCAGCACATTTAGTTATGGAGGGACAATTGCCCAGATCCTCCTCTACCAATAGAGCCTTCAAGGGTTGGTACACAGGTAATTGCTCTGTCTGCTGACAAATGCATGAAATCCACTGACTGTCTTATAAAGCAGCACATGCATGGAAGATCTGTGAGTGCAGTTATCTCCGGGGCTCCCTGACTCTGCTGGGTGTGTGTATTTATTTGGTCTTCCCTCTGCAGATAGCAGCCTGGTGGCTAATGTGGAGCAGAAGCTGAAGGAAATAGACGAGGAGTGCAGAAAGAAAGAGAGCCGGAGGGTTGACCTGGAACTGAGCATTGTGGAAGTGAAAGAGAACCTGAAGAAAGCAGAGTCTGGGCCGGTGATACTTGGCACAGCCGTGGACACCACACACCTGGAGAACACAAGCCCCAAAGTACGCGTTGTGCTAAACAGCTGCAGTTTCCCTGCCAAGTGGCAGGCCTGGCTCTGGGGAACTGACGTGCTTTCCAGCTCCCCTGTGGTAGCTGGTACTCTCTCATCTCAGGACTGCAGCCTCAGAAATTGGGATGGGCCCAAACCTGACACCCAGATCCTGCCTCTTCTGCACTGTGGGGCAGGAGAGATGAAAGGTGCTAGTTGGGCCCTGACGAGACCCGAGTTTGTCTCTGCTTTGCCACAGGACGGGTGGTGTGTGTGTGTGTGTGTGGGGGGTGTTCGTGTGTAGGAGGGTATTCACATGCTCCCACACATGTCCACAACCCTCCAGACAGGTCAGTAGGACTGGGACCACCATGGGGTCCCCACAGGCCTATGGGGCTGGGCGCCTGCCCTGGTGTTTGTTCGGGTCTCGCACAGGGACCTGGGGGGATTAACCAGGGCCACGGGGTGGCTAATGTGTAGGAGCCCCCAGCCGGAGGGGTGAGGGGGGCTTGGAAGCCATGGCTGGAAACCACGTCACCTCCAGGGGTTTGGGGCGGGATCACTCCTGCATGTGTTGACTCAGTCAGCCCTGCTCAGTCCCCCTTCCTGTGCAGCAGCTGGTGGAGCTGAGCCAGTCATGTGATCTCGGAGGCCAGGTGAGCTGCACCCCTGCATGGGGAGAGGCGGGCGTAACAGCTGGGTGCTGCGGGGGAGGAGGGGGACACCATTGCTTTGTGGGACGGAAGACTGGGGGGGAGAGGGCGTGTGACCTGTGTGTTGAGGGGGTGGCTGAACCTTTAAATTGTGCCCCCCTTGACACACTGTCACGTTGCCGCTGTGTACATGACCTTGGGCAACTCAGTCCCACACCCACAAAGGTATTTAGGTGCCCATTGACTCACCCACTGATTTCAAGGGAGAGCTAGGTGCCTGAATACCTTTTGAGGGTCTGGGCCTGAGTGTCTCTGTGCCTCAGTTCCCCATCTGCAAACTGGTGATGAGAGCACCTCCCTGCCTCACAGTGGCAGATGCATTAAAGATGCATTAAAGAGCGTGTGGCATTAAAGAGTGTGTGGCATGCTTGATACTACACTAATGATGGGTGGTAACTACCTCAACTTATTAGATCCAAACTTTACAGCTTGTGTCCATCCCTTCTTGTAACCTTGGTCCGTATTAATGGTCAAAGAGCGTGGGAGCCAGCGGTGTACATGGCTGGTAAATATAGAAATTACGGACCAAAATTTTGGGTCATTGGGACTCACCCTTGAAGAACTGAGCCACAAGGAGCCACAGTGTTACCCCCAATTTGCCTCTTGATGGTGGGATACTCATGATCATGCCACTGCAATTGCACCACTACAATTCAGCCTCATTGCTGGGTTGACACCGCGGCATGAATGGGCTCTTAGAGTTCAGCAGAGGGGTGAGCTATTTTCCGGCAGGTGGTTAATGACGTGGGAATTTTAGTAACACAAAATCATCATGGTCACGACTATTACTTTGATTGTAAATACAGGTAAAAATGGCCAGCCCGGCAGGTAGCACAGAGAACTCCCCTGTCAACTCCGCCACAGCTTTAAAAAACAGGCCTTTATCCATCATGGTCACCGGAAAAGGGACCGTTCTACAGAAAGCTAAGGTAAGGCCCAGTTTACCATGGGGACCAAAACGAATCCCCTTGGAACAGATGCGTAGGCTCTGCTGTCATTGAGCTCTGTGTGCAACATTAGGGTCCGTTCTCTTCTTTCAAAATCTGTTGCTTCCAGTCTCGCCTTCTCAGCACTGGAAAGTGGCTGCAGACGGCGATTGACCGGTGACGGGCACGCATGAGAACCAGTCTTCTGCGCCTTGGTCCATTGCTCAGAGCTGCTTAGCCTTGGTAATGGTTTTTGCCTCATCTTCTAACTGCAATTTAACTTCCTTGCTTTGGCTCTTAGAACACTTTCGGGATTTCCACAACCACACTGAGCTGAGCAGTTCTTGGTCATACTGACAGCAGCACAGTGTAACAACCCAAGCATTAAAAAATCAGTTGGTTGAACAGTCCCTTCTTCACGAACTTGCCTAATCTTTGCAGCACAGTGAGGGAAGGTGAAGACCGCTCATGTTGTAGGCGTAGGACATAGGACAGGAGCAGCTTCCCAGCTCCACTCACTGTGTGACCTTGAGACAGCAATTTAACCCCTCTCACCAGGCACATCAGTAAAAGGGTGGGTGTGATACTTGGTAGCCTCTGTTAGAGCAGTTGCCCGTTAGAGACACAAGGTGGGTAGGGTAATACCTTTTACTAGACTAACTTCTGTTGGTGACAGAGATAAGCTTTCTAGCTACACAGAGTTCTTCTTCAGGTCGGTGTAGCTTGAAAGCTTCTCTCTGTCACCAATAGAAGTGGGTCCAGTAAAAGATTCCCACAGCCACATTGTCTCACGCATATCCTGCACCCAAGACTGCAAACATACAAACACTAGTTGTATTTATGAGGGCCTATGTGTGCAGAAGTGACTTGTGATTATTTTTTTTTGGGGTGCTCAACTTGAGAGACCTAAACAGGGCTCAGTGTTCATGGGTGAGGGTTCCTCACAGCTACATCAGGCTCCTTTGAAGGAGTTGTATGCTGGCTACCTAAAATTAGTATCCAGTTATGAGCACCGAGGCTTATCCAACCAAAGTGAGATGGTGAGGGACCCACATATCCTTCCCTTTGCAGTGTGATGTGCTTAGTGCACTTTTGGACTTCCTTCCCCATACCCCATGTTGACTGTCCTATTGCACACAGACAGGTAAAATGTCTGAATCAGACTCTGCCCCGTAAGGCCATATTAGTGCCTTTTATCATACAACAAAATTCCCTCTGGGGAAGCCATGAAACTAGCTGAATGGCCTTCACACCCTTCTTAAAACTCCTTTCACAAATGCTGAGCCCCCTTTCCGTGCAATATGCTCTCTCTCAGGCCTGGTCCCTAACTGTGGATGTGGTTGCTGTCTACTTTAGGTTACAAACATGGCTGGGTGTAGAGATCCCTGGCGTCTTATCTGGCTATGCTGCTGTGGCTTATGAGTGGTGCCACTGAAATATCTTAACCCCTCAGAACACTGGCTGAGTGAACGTGAGGAGAGGAGGAATGAATGATTATTCACGAATAGAAAAACTAATGCTATTTGATTCCTTTCTGGAGCATGTGGGACAGAATTGTCTTCATGGAGGTTTGTGGTGGTGTTTTTTTTGGCAGGAATGGGAGAAAAAAGGAACCAGTTAGGACGACTACATTTTCAAGGATGGACTAAAAAGACTGGAATTGCCCATACGTGGAGCAGAGGATGCAATCAGCTGTAGGCAAAGGGCCAGGCTAGAGCGGCAAGTGATCCTATCCTCTATCACCATCCTGTGCCATTTGCTCACTCAGAAGGAGTGGGACAGTCTGCGATCATCACAAACCATCCTGCCCATTCCCATGGCACACCTGAGAATAACACAAATGGCAACCTTTGCATCAGCCTCCTAACCTGATTGATGTAAACAAGACTGTTCCTGTACAGAGGGCTGGTTTGCGTATGTCCACTCTGAAGTTTTATCATTGCATTATTAATGTTTCTTTATTAGCGATAACTCCCCTCGTCTTTACAGGCCTGTGCTTTTTATACTCAACCGTCACTCCCAGCCTGTGCGGCTCATGAAAGTGTCCATGCAGAAGTAGGGAAAAACCTGTTCTACTGAGAAGTGAAACCTGCACAATGGAATGGGAAGCGGCATTAGCCAGGCACAGGAAGTCAAGCCGGATGTGTGTTAGAAGGAAGTGAGGGGGCATTAAGAGTACCCCTTAGCCAAGTACAAGTCAAGTCAAGTCTTGGAATAACTGTCAGTGATATGAACCATGTAGTCACCTCAACTTCTCAGAACCATTTTCCCAGCCTTTCATGTGCCAGAATACAAGGATGATCCCTGCTCCATTGCCTGTCTGTCTGTAATTGAAGGGGCAAGTTTTAGAGGGTGGGAGTCTAGTTCAAAGGGATAGGCCCAAAAGCTGTTGCCAGGAGCTTGAATTCATCTTGCTTTATGAAAACGGTGAGCGTTGCCAAAGCCAGAGCCTCAACTGAGAACAATCAGATAGTGTTCGAGGTTACCTAGGAGGGCCTGATAGCAATGTTTGTTATGAAACGAGGAAGTAGCATGCAACCTCTCCCCACCTCCTTTTCAAATTATGCAGCTTTGGGTTGCTGGATCCAGTGCCAAATTGCAGGGCTGAGCCATGAAATACCCCCATCACTCCCTCTCTCCCCTCCCCCCACCCCTCCAGCCATTACTGGTTTTGACATCATGGCCTAGCTCTGAATCGTGCTGCCCTGGCCCATCTTTGTAGCGAAAGAGGTTGCAGGTCTGACTAAAAGCACGTGGTTCTTGTGTGTGTAGAATACAACCTGTTTATTACAGCCCCAATATTCTACAGCATATACAGACAAGGACACTAATGCCCTGATCAGGAGACAGGCTGAGCAACTCTCCAGACTTGTCCTGGAGTCCTCAGAAATTAAAGATTGTCATGTGATGAAACCTCCAGGATTAAGTCCAACCAAAGCTGGCAGCCTACCTGAGACGAGGTAGCAGCCAGAACAGAGAGGCCTGATTCTTCTCGCTTCCATAGTTGACAATACACTTTACACTGCACTGCTGTAACACTGAGTCTAGCTGTAGTTGAGGGGGTCAGCAGATGTTGCTATAAAACCCTGTCTGGTGTTTAGGGATTTTTACAACTGAAATACATACCCTGGCGGTGGAAGCTTGGTGGGCAAGGACTGACTCCCACCCACCCACACTTTCCAAGAGTAAGTGTTGCACACAGTTGCGGCTGCGGACACCAGCGCAGCAAGCGCGTGCCTGGGATGGGAAGTTGCAGGGGGTGGCCTGCCGGTCGCTATCAGGGCAGCAATCAGGTGGTCTTCGGCAGTGTTTGCGTAGCAGGTCTGCTGGTCCCGTGGAATCGGCAGCATTGCGGAGGTGAGTACACCGAGGCCGAGAGACTGGCGGACCTCCCGCAGAAACGCCACCAAAGGCCGCCTGACTGGCACGCTTGGGGGCTGCAAAAAACGTAGGGCCGCCCCTGGTTGCGCATTGATTTTACTTTTCTAAAGTTAAATCTGAAGGGAGATGAACTAATCAGCTCACTGACACTGCTGGTGTTGTGGGGACAGGCCTCTTCCTAGCCTGGGGAACTGGCATGCTCCTTCACTTTCCAGCCAGGTTGGATTAGCCCTGGTTCTGTAGGCTGCCATACCAAAGGACAGTTTCTGCCAGGGCAGCTCTCAGCGGGGTCCCTAGGGATGCTCCAGCACTGGGGTGGGGGGGGGGGGGGCAGGGCAGACCAGACCCTGCAGCCAATCCCACAGCATGGCCTCCTGCACACCCACCAGCACAGCAGGCAAGGAGCTCTAAGAGGGGATGCTGAAAGATTTCCTCAGCCCTGGTGTTTCTCCAAGACCAGGAGAGTGATCTCAGCATTTAACACAGGCCTGCACAACTCGGAAAGCAGTGAGAGCCATATTACTGCAAAAAAAAACCCCCCAGCTGCGGGCCAAAAACTCTGCCCTCACCCCACACCCCCATCCGCTTCCTCTCACCCCACCGCTTGGCTTGCCCCACCCCTAGTCACCCTCCCCCCCCGGCCCCCCAGGCTGCATGTTGTGCAGGCCTCTTTTAACACCTTGCATGGTCAGCAGCTCCTTGGTGGGGCAATTAACCCACAAGCGGGGACAAATAACTGCAAGTAGGCCAACCCGCTGTTATTTAGCCTTCAGCATTAATTGACCAGTCAGGACTCCAGGGCCAGAAGCAGGCAATATCACCAGTGGCCACTAGATAGAGCAGCAGCCTCACACTTTCCCATTCTCTGGCTTTTCGATTAGCCAATCTGGCCCCACTCCCAGTGAGAGCAGGTAAAAGGGGGGTCTGCTGAATTAGACTCCTTAGATCCAGCTATTTAACAAGGGTCTTACACAGCTTCAAAGCATTAACACGTCACCTTGAAACTGATTCTCTATTCCAGCGGGGGAGATTAAAGGCAAAGGGAAACCACTGAAGGACAACTCCACAATTTATACCCAGCCCCCACCCCTGCTGTTTTTTTTAAAAAAAGCCTTAGCTCTTCACTAGCTGTACAGTGGTGTTTAGCTGCCTTTCCTTCAGTACTTTCCCCTGACCATCTCGGGAAGAAAGCATTAGGGCCCTGCTGCCGCAAAGCCTCATCAGACTTTGAAAGTTTCCCCCTAAGCACACGCGTTGCTGACTCAGGGCCTTGGTGAACAAGGAGCGCATTCACTAACCGCTCCCTTCTGAGCGCTGGGCTCTGCTACGTTCAGAAATGTAACCTAGACAAAGGCACAACTGTGCGGGGGGAAGGTCTGACAAAAATCCAGGTTTCTCTCCCCCTGCTCAACCCCAGCACAGGTGGGGTATTGGCCTCACCAAACTTTCATTTTCCACCCATTGTGCATTTCCTGGCCCGTGAGAGCCTTGCCACTCCCCCCGCCCCCGACTTTTAGCTATAAACGAGAACGTCATTTTAGTGTGTGTCAATCATTGCATCCTGCCCTGTCCAGCCTACGCCCTTCTCCTGACATGGTGGTGGAAACTCTCTTCTTCCAGCCCTGGCTACACGTAAGAACAGCTGCTTGCTCCTCTATGCCCTGGCGCTGCAGAGTGGGCCTGCTGGTGTCGCTAGTCCTAGGAATTACATCTAATACTGATGCTTATCAGGGGATTGAGAGCATCGAGCACTTGCCACAGCCACCAACTGGGTGAGGCCTGACCCACGCTGGCTACCTACGACAAAATGTTAAACAGTGAATGCCTCTCTCGTTGGCATGGTCGTCCTAATTCAACGCCGTTTCCTTGGGCATGACTGTGACCCATCCCGTGGCGCTTTAAGGATTTTTTTTTTTTTTAAAAAATAAACATTGAATCTGTTAAACTGGGGAGTGGGGGGGCTGCTTTTTTAAACTGGGTTTGGTTGTTTTTTTAGAAAGAAGGAACGCACCCGGGCCATGCTGTCTCCCCAGTGTAGCTAGTGTTACAGCCTTACACAAATCCAGAAAGGGGGGGAAAATAGCCAACCTCCCCTTTGCCTGCTAGGTAGCAGCCTTGTGCTGTGCTGTTTGTATTGTAAGCTCTTCATGACACTAACAGGAACAGGTTCACTTGGGAAGAGAGGAAAATAAAAATCAGTCATCAAGGTGTGTCTTAGCCCAGCCTTCACTGCGCTCCAAAATGAAGTTAAAAAAAACAATTCTCTTAAGCAAGTGGCCTGCTGTGTGTCTGAGAAAGGCGTCACCACTTTGTGACTATGAAATCCCCCGTTTTGCTCCCTGAAACACTCTGCTTGGTATCACAGCAAAAACACTAACTACAGGGTAAGGCCCAGCTCATCCATCTCTGCTTCGCCCCAGTTGTGCTGGGTTCCTTGGTAGAGTTCACACAAGCCCTCAGACACCAAATCAAAACCCTCTTTCAGAGCTGGTCTACCCATAATTTTTCTATTTCCATTATGGGTATGATTGTTTTTTTTTAAAACTGATGTAGTTATACCAGGAAAACCGCTAGCGTGGATGCCGTTAGCCTGGTATAACAGTGACTTATAGCAGCATAGCTTATTCCTCTAAACTTTTGGTATGGTTTATTCCCATAGCTGTATATAAGGAAACGGTGCATATACCAGTCTAGCTTGTCACACTAGGGGGACTGTACCACTTTATAGTAGCATAGTTAAAGCAGGGCAATTAGTGTGTGTAGGCAAGCTCTAAGTACATACAATGGAAATGCATATTGCTTCTCTCTCTCCCAGACTAGCTCCTGGTTGTAAAGTGCTTTGAGAGAGTCTGAGCAGAAAGGCACATATCGATATAAATTACTTAACAAGCCCATTACCTTTCAGTGGACTATGGACAGTGATAGCCCAAAGAGAAGGAATAGTTTCTGTCCGTACATCATTTTTGGAATGTAAATGGGAGGAGCAGTTGCATTTGGTGTTCCTAAATGATTCTTATCTTGTATAGATCATTTCTCCTCCACCTGGTGTTAAATATCTGAGTAATCAACCCTGGTACAATGACACTAAGAGACAAACTGCGCATCATGAATCGTTCTGGTAACAAAGAATGCAGCTAAGAATCCAGTCACAAGGCCAGTGCCTTCAAGTTGTTCCTCACATGAACAGCCCAGTGCTTGCTCAGGAGAGCTAGTTCCAATGAGGCCAATACGAGCCTTCCTCTAAGCGCTACTCAGTTGAGTAAGCGTTTGCAGGATTGGGCCCACAGGCTGGCATCTTCAGGGGTCCTAACTTGCATCAGATTTGCAGAGAAGAGCTGATGTGCTTAGCTCACTGCAATATGTTTCTGAAGGAACCTGGAGTTTATCAAGTTAATGCCTAAGTATATGTACCTCTATCACTAATCACTTGGTTATTTAGTAGCGTCTACTGGAGTTTTAACATATACACAACTCAGCATTCGTGTGCTGGCTGTCCGTCAAACAACAACGAACATCAGTATATCTATGCACCTACTACAAAAGTCTCGTTTTATAACACTTGTTACCCCTGCTCTCCATGGAAAAGTTCTCTGGGAATTTTATATTGTTCTACAGAAACTACATGTAGGATTTTGCTCAGTGCTGGCGTGATTCAGCTCCCTCTGGTAAAGTTTCCACTGAATTCAAGAGGCTGGCCACTGCTGAGTGCATCTGAAAATCCCATACATTGCATTTAATACAGATTCATTATTACAGTGGTGCCTAAAGACAGCTAACAGGCCTCTGATGCTGTACAAATACATAGTAAAAGATAATGCTGGTCCTGAAGAGTTTGAAACAGCTTGTCTATATAATGTTTATACGTCTTTGTCAATCATCTCTGTATCTTTGCACATCGAGACACTGATCCAACACCCAGCGAAGTCAATGGGGCTGGATAAGGCTGTATAATCTGACCGAAGCTCAAACGGGACTTGTTCTGGAAGAAAATCCATTGCTATAACTCCAGGGTTTTTCTTAACAGATTTCTTTTACCATCCCCTCTTCCTGCTTCGAAGGCACTGGACAATCCTTCATTGACTACTGAAGCATCTTGCAGTCCAATGTAAACAAAGCAGAGCAGCTGTCTGCTTAGCACTTTTAACAATCTGGCCACTTACTCCGATGCCTATATATGGATCTTAGAGTCTAACTGCAAGCTCCCATTTCAGAAAACCTTGGTTCAAATATTTATGGACATTGTTTGGGACAAGAACCAAATTACTCCACTTTATTTATGCATATTGTTTAAGGCTTAGTTTAAACAAGCTACCTGTAGTTCTTTGGGACAAAGCCTCCTGTCTTCACACAAGCAGAAATTCCCAGTGAAGTGTGATTCAGGCATCAGCAGGAATTGGCACAGAATTTGTGACTTTTACGGGTTTACAATTTAGCTCAACGAGGTCTTTGAACTTTTCATGCCAGTTACAGGTCACAACAACACCCATCTCACTGCAAAAGCCAGACATCAGCTAACAGGAAAACCACCAGCAAAGAAAAAGACAAGAAAACAGCTACTTTTCAGGTCTTCTGAGGAAGCCGGGGAGGGGGTGTCTGTGTTAAAGACAGAAGTGCATAGCACTAAAAGTGAAAACACTATTTCGGATTCAGTAGTTACAAAAGAGTAAGATTTGACTTGTTTTAAAAGGAGGCTCAGGGGAAATAAAGCTAAAGAGGATGAAATGTCTGGCACTCACATCCCAATTTATGACATGAGACCAGGCTCACTGAAGTAAAAATCCTACCATCTGAAGGGATCATCCAACATTGTATGGTGTGAGAATCATTCCTGTTCCCCATTAGTTAGTTTCCAAACTTCCAATTACTCACAGTGAAAAATTGGCATTTTCCTCTCTAGAAAAAGCTTTTGTTTTTCACTCCAACAGATTTTACTTTACCACCAATGTTGCTAAATTTCCTCCCCTCCCCCTGCTTGGTAACAGTGCAAGGTTCGAACAATCTGCCAACCTTTAGGGTCTGAACTTCCCATCAAAAGTACTTTCTGATTAAGGATTTCAAACTAAACTTCAAACCAGGCTCCAGGAGTGAATTTAAAAAAGGACCAAGTGTAAGTGCCAAGCCACCTCCACTTTTAAACTAAAAATTGCCAGATTATGGGTCTGTGCTTTGTGCAAGATCATTTTGGTTTTCTGAACAGAGACAGAGAAACCAGGAAGTTAAAAGGCAGCTCCGCTGCACTGACACCTTTCAAACTTTAAGGTGGTTTTATTTCCCCCCGTAAACAAAGTAACTTTTTTTAGCCCAGACCCCACAAAGCCTTTCTCTGGTGCTTGTTATTCACACCTGCATCATGTGAGGATCTATAAAATGAGACTGTTTTATTTACGGCTGTTCATTTGGTAGAGCATTGGTTCCTTTAACTGCACCATGACCACCTGGGATTCTCTTTTGCCTTTCTACAGCACGTCAGATAAGCCAACAGCTCCTATTGGCCGGCCACATCCATTCTTTGATATACTGTCCTCTACAAGTGCAACAGGCTGCAGGGAACTTCAAGTCTGATTCTGCAAACATGGCCAGGTGAGACATCACTAGTCTCCTTGGCTTCAAAACACAATGCCTGGTAGCAAATGTTCACAGGGTCAGGCCTAGCGTGTGGATGTCTGTGGCCTAATGTATCTGGGATTCTATATGTGAAAATTATCACAGCAGTTCAGCCCCTTTTTTAAATGCACGTCATACTATGAGACAAGTTCCTCTTTCACATACAACAGGCAAACGAAGAAACTGGGATGTGCAACTAAAGGGATATTTGGCCCACTATGGTTAAGATATTGCAGAGGGGAGTCCTTCTCTGAATGACAATTTTCTGTCCATTCTAATAGGAGTTTTGTCAAATTCCACTTGCTCCACTGCAGATTCATAGAAAGGACAGGCCTGATTTTCAGCCGAGCTGCGCTCTGCAGCTCTCGTCGACTTCACTTGGAATTTTGCTTGCTCAGCACCTCCGAGAACCAGGCAATACAGTATTTCTATATTTCTGTGGTATTCCCATGATCAGACAGCTCTTCTGGAGTTGAGGGAACCAATAAAATAAGCCAACTGGGGGTTTCACTGGACTTAGACCAGGGATAAATTTGAGTCATGATTTGTTCACTACAGATAAGGCAATACCTGGCTCTTATAGAGCATTTTACACCAGCAGATCTCAGAACACTTTACGAAGGAGGCCTAACTCATTGTGCCCATTTTAGAGAGGCATAGAGAGCAGTGAATACCAGCTCCAAGTCATCCAGAGGGCCCATGGCAAAGCCAGGAATAGAACGCAGGTCTCCTAAGTTCTGGTCCAGTGCTCTATCTACTAGGCCACACTGCTTTTATCTCCAAAAATGGCCTGATTTCCCCAGCACTTTCCTGACATCGTGTTGCTCTCTTAGCTGGCTAGGAATGTCATTTTCCACCAACTGAGAAAGCTGATGAGGCATGGAACATGTCATTTTCATACTTCTCCAAGGCTGTTAGTTTTATGTGGTATTCTATTTATATCACACCCCAAAACAACAACATAAAAAATACATTTTTAAGGAACCAAAAGCAAAGCAATCAAAAGGTAGGACATGCCAGAACTCAGATTGTCTGTTTAACCTTGACTGGGCCCCCACATGCCTGGGCACCTAACTCCTCAGAGGTCCTTTGAAAACCTCAGTCAGACACCCATCATCTTGCATATCAACTAGGGGCCCCAATCAGGGAGCCAAGCTCTATTTCACTAGACACTGTGTGTATCTACAACAACAATAAAAAATGGTTTTTGCACCAAGGAGCTCAGTCTGTGGTTGTATCCAGACCAGTTTGAAATGAAGCAAATTCATGGCGGGGAAGTCCCTGGTTTTGCCAGGCCAATTCCCCACACTCAACTTTATCCCAGTAAAACTTCTCTGCTTCAGGAATGCTCATATCAGCAATGTATTAAAATAAAAGTATACCTATGCAGCAAGGTTACAATAGTGCATAATCAAGCCTAAGGGTTCATTAGAACTATACCAATCTCTGTATGCAGCATACATATGTGAAAAATATTGTAAATACTTTTATACAGCTAAGAAAGCCCATTGCAATTACTCAAGTCATCTGCTGTACAAAAGCTAAAGGAGGAAGAGCCAGCTCTGTGTTGAAGGCAAGCTGCCAACAGACAGTGAACGTGAATCAGAGGGTTTAACCAGTGCACCTGTTAGACAAAATCAACAACAGAAAGTGCCCGTGTGTTGTAAATATTACAGTGACGCAGGGCAGGAAGGAGTAAGTCTCACAAACAATGCAGTGGGCGCAAGATGACGGAGACTATTTTCAGAGCGGAATTTGGCTGAAAGTGGAACCAGCTGCCCAGACGTTTCCACAGTGTAAAATATAAACTGTGTCTATGGATTGTAGCTGAGAGACTGATGTAGCCCATTCTTTTCATAACAGACCCCACTGGCACTTACAGAAGAAGCAACACCAAAGCGGCAACCATGCCAGACATAAATAATGGAGAAGGGTTAGCACCCCCTTTTCTGCTTCAAATGTCATACTTGCAATGACGTTTCTATTGCTTCTTGCCTCAGGCGCAGAAGCCGAAGGAGGATCCTTTAGACAATGATCCTGTGAAATAATCAGTGTGTCTTTTGGTACATCTGTGTTACTAGTTAAACATGGGGCCATGGATGAAGGGGGTTTCTTCTCTTTAGAACAGTAGATGCAATTACCCTGAACACTGGCAGTTGCAGTTAATCTTTCTGGCTCTGCCATGCCCACAGCAGAACTGGAGTTTCTGCTTTCAATCTCTGCAAGGCGACGGACTCCATGAGGAAAGCCGTTCAGAACAATATGGTAGTTAAACAGCCCCAGCAGAGCAATCGTGCATGGCTAATAGCTTCACAGGCAAACTGATCTCATGACCCATTCAGCAACACCCTCTGAAAGGTACTAGCCTAGAGCCAGATTCTGTTTTTTGGAGGGGTGTGTGCAGCTCCTATCAAAGTCATGGCCCAGCCTGCTGGGTGAAGAGCGATCAGCATAAAACCACAAAGGGAGCCAGAGGTGCTGCCTATTTAGGCTTCTATCACCTGTTCATCATGGTGATATTTCAGCATTTCGAGCGGGCAAGTTTTACAGAGACTTCCCCCAGTGACCTGAAAGGGAGGAGAGAGTTTCCTGATAAAGCCAGCGAATGAGCATTCACGGCACTCAGAAAGGAGCCTGGGTTTGATCTTAGGGTGACCAGACAGCAAATGTGAAAAATCGGAACAGGAGGTGGGGGGTAATAGGAGCCTATAGAAGAAAAAGACTCAAAAATCGGGATTGTCCCTATAAAATCTGGATGCCTGGTCACCCTATTTGACCTGGAGGAGAGGGGCAAAGAAAGGAGGCGTGATAAATGAGGGTAAAAGAAAAGGGGCAAATAGAGTTTGCAAAAGGGAACTGATGGAGGTAGAAGCCCTGGTTAAAACCAACCCTGCAGCCAGGTTACAAAACATAGTAAGATGCAGCATATACAACTGACTGGAACCCCATTTGTAACCAGTTATGGAACCCTTACAATGTTGTATTTGTAGCATAGATGACTCAGACAAAACCCAGAGTGTCCCAGTGACAGTTTTGCATGAATAAAGCATGCAGGATCAGGCCTCAAATGGTATCGTTTACATAAAAATAAGAATTCAGTACTCAGCTGCTTAGCCCACCAGATCTGAAGCAATCCTTAGCTTAGCCCAGAATGTGTCCTCCCCACTGTGTTTGGGCTACTCATCTCTAGGTTTTAAACAAGTCATTTTTCAGCCATCACCTACTGTTTGATTTATATAGTAAACTAATCTGATCTCTAGGACTAAAATAGCCACACTCCTCTAGTAAATATAGTTGTATTAGCTGCTGGAACTCCATTTTAGAGTTGTGAGATGCGTAAGATACACTTTTGACAATGTTTCACATTAAGGCCACCTCCTAACAAAAAAAATACAGCTAATAAAAATGCCCATTAAGCCAAACCATATTACATCGCTCAGAAACGAACACAAACAAAGAAAAGAGCTAAGCCAAGGAACATCACTGCATTTGGCATCGAGAAATCAGTGAAGCATAACAAAGCCCATCACTAGCTCTCACTTTCATTTGTCTTCCCGTGTTTATCCAATAATTCATTCTAGTGACTTCAACTGTAGGAATATTTAACTGGGGCTGGTGAATAGTGTACGTAAATTACAGCCAGACCAATGGAGCTGAACTGATTTACTGGAGCTGAGAACCTGGCGTTTTGTTTGCACAGCCATAGCGATAGTTTATAGAGTCATAGATTTTAAGCCCCGAAGGGACCCTTGTCTGACCTCCTCTATAACACAGGCCATAGAATTTCACTCCTTATTTTTGCCATCTAGATTGTAATTTCTGGTTGAGGTAGAGCACCTCTTTTAGAAAGACATCCATTCTTGATTTATGGATTTCAAGTGGTAAGAGTCCCCTCCACATCTGTTGGTCAGTTGTTTCAATAGTTAATTATGCTCGCGGTTAAGAATTTGCACTTTATACAGCTCCTTTTACAGATATATTATTTGGGCAAATCCCTTTCCACTTGAACCCCAAAATGACTCCAACCTTATCTCACACTCAAATCTTGGAGTGGAAAAGCAAAATGGTCAATAATAAGTATTGAAACAAAAAATATTTACTTATTACAAAAGAAAAAAAATATTGACTGCTGATAAGCCCAGCTGGTGTCCTGTGTGAACTTCGAGAGACATTATTTCAGTCTCTGTGCCAGATTAAATCGTTCATTGAAATACCTGGTGGTTGCTTGCCACATGTTCTTGTATATTAATGACTGCAAGCAAACTTCAGTGAAAGAACTGCCCAACTCAATGTCTCGACTGAGTGTGCCTTTTTGCACGTCGGAGAGCTCTGTTAAACTGCTGCAAACCACTTGGATTTCGTTGGACGTGAAAGTTTGTGGGAGGGACTGGTGATCTTGAAGCATTGCCCCTTAAAATCCCTGTTACAATAAAAATAAACAGATGTTGAGAAAGAAGAACGTTCTTCAATACAAAATCAACGCTCAAGTCTTTGTATAGATATAGCACATTTCAGATAAACTAGCAGAGGCAATTGCAACAGGCACATACTGTGGTTGTGGTAACCTCCATGAGATCAGATACTGTGAAGTGAGAGTCAGGCCTTCTGGATGCTATTCCTGGCTCTGCCAAAGTGTGTGAGCATGAGCAAAACATTCCATGTTAAGGTTTTCATCCTGAGGACTTGGGGTTGGGGCAATGAACAGTCAGGGGCGCGCCGTTAACCAACCTCTCCTTATCGTACTGCTAAATGGAAGCCCCAGGAAGAACCTTGCTGAATGGGATTAGGGGCCTGGCATGGGAAAGAGGCTCATAGTGTGGCAAATATTGTGAATCAGTGACTGTACACAACATAGGGTTAAAGCCTGAGGGGAGCTACAGCTCCCGCGGACCCTCCTTCAGTCTAGAAACCCTCTGTAAAAACTGCATCTAAGCATTAGCAAAAGACTAATGGTCTGAGGCCAGGTCTACACTGGGGTGGGGGGGGTCAACCTAAGATATGCAACTTCAGCTTCACTATTCATGTAGCTGAAGCCTACGTATCTTAGGTTGACTTACCTGGGTGTCTTCATGGCGGTAAGTCGACCACTGCCGGTTCCCCATCAACTCCGCTTCTGCCTCTCACGGTGGAGTTCTGGAGTCGACGGGGAGAGCACTCAGTGATTGATTTATCGTGTCTACAATAGACACGATAAATTGATCCCCGATAGATCAATCACTACCCGCCAATCCAGCAGGTAGTGTAGACTTGCCCTAAACATCTGCTTCCCAATGCACTATCTACCTCCCCTCTAATGCTAGCAGAGGTGATACCCTCCAAGATAATCCTAGAGTTAGCTTCAAACCCAATGCTTCTCAGTATGAGAGGTGGACCCCTGTTCATGCACTGCCAGATTAGTCTATGGGGTGGGGGCATGGGGCAGAGAAGAGAGATGGTTGGAAAAGCTTCAGAGTCTCCTCTGTTCCCTGTCACAGCAAACACGTTCCCATAGCCAGGGGTAAAACAGCACACAGCTCCTTGAAAGAGGTCTGTTTCTCCCAATGCAGGTGGGGATGTAGTGTGTGGACACAGGTACAACCCCACCAGCCCAAGATGCTCTTCTCATAGTGGAATGGAGGCCCACATGCACCCCACAGAGCTACAGGGGATGCCACCAATCATTCGCCCCTCCCCCAAGTTGAATGTGGAGCCTCTGGACAAGTTGAGAAGGGAAAAACCCAACCGCTGCCATCACCACCACGGCCCCACATGAACTGAAGGAAAAGCGGATAGTGAAAAGAGAGAAAAGAAATGAGGGGGAGAGAGAGTCACTTGTACCATGACGTGGCAAGGAGAGACCCACAGGCAGCCAGCACAGGGCCGGCCAAACTGTGGCTTGTGAGCCAGATGCGGCTCTTTTCAAGCTAAAGTGCAGCTCACAGAGCCCCCCCCCCCCCCCATCCATTCTCTGCCTACCCAAGCTCGGGGCTTTTGTCCTGCAGTGGGGTGGTGGAGCTAGAGGCTTCTACCAGAGGCGACTGGTGCCTGATTGGGGGCGGGGGGTGTCACAGTTTACAGGTTCACCCCCACAACAAGTTGACCATGCCCCTCCGTCACGCTCCCCACTTAACCTGAGTGGTCCTCCCTGTGGCTCCCAGCTGTTTGCCGCTGCCTCTCCCCACGACTGCAGCTCCCCGCTTGCCAGTGCCAGCAGCTGCCATGCACGGAAGGGGCCTAGTGGCACCGGGTGCTCTCCCCCACCGGATATCACCTCTGGCTTCTGCCCTGTGGGGAGAGGGGTCTCAGGGCTTCGGCCCCCCTGGCGTGTGCCTGCTGAAGCCCTGAGCCCAGACAGGCACCTGCTGTGGAGCTGAAGCCGCAAGAACCCTCTCCCCCCAGGGCAGAAGCGCCGAGCCCCAGCGGGCATGCTCCAGCTCTTGAACTTCTGAAGACTGTTATCCGTGGCTCAGAGGGTTAGTAAGTTTGGCCCCCCTGGGGCTAGAGAAAGCAGAGGATGTCTGCCAATCGTTAAAGGGGACTGGGATCTGTCATGAAAGGAGGGGGAATCTTTGCTCCTGCAAGTGGGTCTCAACCTATTTAGCATTGTGTTATGTGGCCTGCATCCAATACTACCTCTATGGCCCTGCAGAGGTCACCTGGGCCATAGCTCTGTGCTGATTTGGGCCGCAAGCGACCTGTGGGTCGCGGGTTGTGAACCACTGCTCTTGACCACATAGCTGATGCTCCAGCCCTACCCGTGAGCTTTTAACCATCTGAAAATGTGCGAGCCTCAACCTGCACTGCCGTCTGAAATTCACGGACTGGTTACTGTTCAGTGACCCTTACTGCGTTCACAGTGCTGTCCTTCCCAGCCTCGGCATTCACACTGGTAGCTTCCACTCCTGTGAACGCACACTCCCTCGTTCAGGCACGGGTTAGGTTTGCACAGGTTCACCGGGTTTTTCGCCTCTGTAACAGAGAAAAACACAAACAGAATGGCAAGCTCCGGCATATATGACACAATAGGAACCTCTCAAACCCGCCTCCGGCGTGAGCACATTGGCGTGACAGTAAACGTTGCCCTGGCAGGGAAAGTCAGTTGGATTTACAGGAAGAAAATAAAATACTTGAATGGCAGGGATCCAAGCCATTTGCAATGTTGTGTGTACACCAGAACAGCAAAACACCGTTAGTTAAAGTCTAGAAAGGGTCAGGGAAGAGGATTTAATTTACTAGCTGTGCTGAGTAAGAGCCTGGCACGGCTTCCACTGAGGCAAGGGCATCAGATCTGGAGAGATTATTGGTAGAATACAAGGTGGGAAAGATTTCTGAGGAAATGGGGTTTTATGGGGGATTTGAAGGAGGAAAGTGCATGCGTGTGAGAGAGCCTCTCAGCTCTCCTAACATAGCAGGTACAGCTGTCAGCATCCCTCAGCACTTTTCATGCCATTTTGCTCTAAATACACAGGGTTAAACAGCAGCATCTTGGATGATTCTTCTTATCCTGTGACTGGCATTTCTGCAATAATGTTTGGGAGCATGTGAAACTCCTCCGTTAAAGAATTAAGTGGCTTAGAACGTGGGTCTTCTAACCATGTCACTTTTGTTCTCTCACAATTTCAGTGCCTGGTAAAGAGTATCAAAATCAGTTCCTCTGTCCCCCAAAGTGGCTCATTTGGATGCCATTTTCTATCATGATTATGTCTAAATAGTTATCTGTCAGAGCAATTTGGGATCCCATTCATGAACTCTCCAGGGAAGGTGGAAAGTAATGCAAAATACTGCAATATACTGGAATAAAAATTACTCAACTACATGGCATAAGCACCCTTTCCTGCACCCTGCATCTGTCCTCTATTTCTAGACTAAGGTTGCCAACTTTCTAAACTGGACACCTGGTCACCCTAATCTAGACAGCAAGCTCTTTAGGGCAGGAGTTCTCTACTAACTCTGTGTTTGTACAGGGCCTAGCACAAAGGGGCACAATTCTTGGGTGGCTAACTACACCACTAACACACTGGAGAATCTCCTTTAGCTCAAGGGAGGAGAGACTTAGCTTTTGAAACAGAAAAATCCTGTGTTCAATCCGCATTCTCCTTAAGAAGATCCAAATGGCCGCAGAGAAGTTCCTGGAAAGCATTTGTACACAAGTCCATAACCAGACAAAGTCTGCATTACAACAGACACTATGTCGATTTCTACTGTCCAGCCAAGCATCAGATCACATCCTTTAGCAGAAGATCAACATCAGGATTCCACTACCAAAGTCCATGACCTGTGACCATTATTTAGGTTTTACACTGAACGATTCACGACTCTGCTCCATTTGTCCAAGCTGGGGTAAAGGGACCGGGGTTGCAGGAAGAGTGTCAAAGAGTGCCCCGAAAACACTAGTCTTTGATCCAACCTACCTTTCACATACTTTTGTAATCAGAAATGATTTTCCTGCCTTTGCAATCCTCACGTGGTCTCTGGTTCTGTTGTTATGTCTCCAGCTTCAAGTAGAAGTTGAAATGATAGATTGTTGTCGGTTACACTGTCCTTGTTCCCACCCTTGCACTATAAACAACAATTACGAGCACAGGCGAATAACAGCTGCAGCTCAGCTTCAGGAAATGTTGTGTTCCTGCTCTGTGATCATTGACTCTTGCCACCTTCTCTTCTACAGCCAAGGCCTAGTGAACACTTCAGCAAAATTCTGAGAGCTTAAGTAGCCCTTATCTCACACATAGACTCTATCAGCCTTCTCCGAGCATGGGAGAGTTTCACCCTTAATACATATTTCTCTGCTGTACATCAACTGCTATTAAAACTGCACAGAGAGATCAAGATTCCCCCTTGTTTCTAGTAAAGGGCTATGCCCTAGTAATGCCACCCAACACTGTCCCATGGTCACCCTGTGGCTCTCTCTCTTTGTATGCCCTAACATTAAGCAGCTCTGGAGAAGGGGCACTTTAAGGCCATCCTGTACTCTGCCTCCCACAATCAAAGAGACAAGGTAGATGAGGTATCATCTTTAATTGGACTAACCTGTGGGCGAGGGAAAAGATGTCATCCTCCCTCCCGCCCACCTTGTCTTTCTAACAGAGACCAACACATCTACAGCCATACTGCATCCCCACAGTCAAAGTCCACTCTCTTCTGGAGTGTTGAGGATTCCTGAGGAATTATCAACGTTCCCAGTCTCTTTTCTTTAAGGGGCAACTGAGTGACTAGAGGGAGCTGAATGGGTCTTTGAGGTCACACGGTTACACGCTGTGCAAACATCCCAGACTCAAGGCAGGGAGAAATTTGCAGGTTGTGGCTGAGAAGGTTTTCATGTTGTCTCAGTCCACGGGATGTCATTTTAATTGTAGGAATCCCCAGAAGTTTGCTCTCTTGTGCAAACAGAAAATTAGCCATGCCCTGAGCACCTATCAATTCACCACATACCAGCCAGTTCAAGTAAACATCATTTTCCTCTTAGGAACTTAAGCCATTTCATTTCTTCCGCGGGGGAAGCATGACTCACTTGTCTTGTGGGGCATCCTTTCATCTTAGGGCCTGCAGTCTCCCAATCAGACGCCTACACTCCGGGTCAAACACTGAGGTCTTTACTTAGGCAAACGCCCACCAAAGTCAATGAACTGACCCTGAAGGTCAGGAGAGCAATATAAATACTCAGCACACAGAAGAGGCAGAGAGCCCTTGTTTTGCAGCAGGGACCCGCAAACATCCAATGCAATTTGCTTTCACCCAGCCTATCCCAGCCTGCTAGTGATTCACCATAAAGCTGATCAGAGCCCAAATTTCTCTCTGCGTCATCACATTCCCTTCTCTCCCCCGCAGACAAAGCTGGGGAGGATTTGACAGTCCTTTCTTCTTCTTTTTCCTAAGCCTTAATTAGCGTTTAACCGACATCAGTTTAAAGCCAGCAATACATTTCTAAGGACTCTGCTTGGTAAACAGAATACATTGACCCATCTAAAAGGGGCTGGTTATTATGTCTTTGCAGCCTACACATGATAACTTTTTTAAGCACTCTCTCCCGTCTTGGATCAAGGCAAGTGCATCTTTGAAGATGAGATACGGATCAGCTGGGACGCTTTTGATCTTGGATACTTTCAGACAATTACAGAACGTTTCTCTGACCATTTATAATCATTTCAGCCTAACCGCCTTCCGAGTGGAGTTTAATCCCATTTCATCTCAACTTTATCGGCTCATAAAACACTAGCACATCTGCCATCTCTTTTAGCCAGGGCAATGCTTTGAAAAGGTTGGTCATTCCTTCCTGCAGCAGAATTACCCAATACAACAATTTCCCATCTATCGAAGGGCTTGACCTTGAAAGCAGTTACTGGGCATAGAAGTGTTATTCTATTTGGCTAGGCACTTACATGGTCCTCATCCCAGTAGTAACTGAACACTTCCCAAGTATTCAAGGATTGATGGCCATAACATTCCTTCAGGGAAGAATTATTCTCATTTTACAGACAGGGAACTAAGGCACAGGGAGACGAGGGACAATTGCCAAGATCACACTGGACATCTGTGGCAGAAATGGTAACTGAACCCAGATCTCTCAAGTCCCAGTCTAGTGTCATCAATCCCACCTAATCGCCCTCATTTTTCCATTGTGTATTCAGATGATAAAATATAGCTGCAGATCTCAAAGCACTGATTTGTCTGTATTTGCAACAGGGCTTCATTGTAAAACAGCGAAATGGCAAGAAGATAAATTAAGCCTCACCCTGTATAAATATCTGCCATAGAAGGGCCCAGCGCTGCAGGTTGCTGAGTAGCTCCTACAAACGGCACTTCTGACTTGCTCAGCACCTTGCAGGATCAGACCCTAAATCATTTCAATGGAGCTGCATGTGTAACCCACACACCCCCTTGGTGTGGTGTTCTATCCCCTTGAGCGGCACTGAGACCACTTAGAGACAGATTAACGAGTCTGTTCTACAGCCTTAGCTAACAGTCATATGGCTTCTAGCTCATGCAGTAGAGGCTCAAGCATTTAGCTCCAGAGAGCCCAGGTTCAGTCCCGCCTGCTAATGACCAGGATCTGTTGAAACTATGGTACTAAATTCACGAGTATAAACATCAACATGTATGTTCTTAGAACCAATTTACAGTAATCACCTGTATTCTTCCTGCTTAATAAAAGCACCTCTAACTCTTTGGATCACCTGTGTCATTAGCTTTACATCTCATACGAAAATACAAAGCAACAGCTTTTTAAAAATGCGCCAGAAGGCTGAAAGTTATTCCTTTACTCCCCTTTCCTTTGATCATAAGAGGACACCATTCCATAGTTAGCAATAGGGACTTTACCACTGGCTCTCTGGAGGATTTTGCCCTATTCAGAAAAATAAGGAGGAAAAAGAAATAAGAGTAAAATAAATTTCTGTCTATGTGCTTATGAGGGCTCATAATTTAATGGAATAGCCCCTTCTATGTGTTCCCCCTTCTCCAGGGCCCCAGGCTGTGTGGTCTTGAGCCCTCAGACAGCAGCACTGAGAGCACTCGCAAAAGTGCCCCTCATAACGGGGACCACTTGTAATGAGGGCAAGTTATAGTCGCCCCATCTAACTGTTCGTCCTGAAGCTCCCACGGTTAGTTAGGGGCCAGTAACTATAAGATCAAGCAAGTCAGCCGTGAGCAGCAAGTGGACAGAGGATGACAGGAAGGAAGTGATGGGACTGAGATACAAGTTTCAGATCTGGATCCAAATCTTGCCAAAGCCTGGTGGGATAGAGGACTCACACAATCAAGTGTTGGAACCTTCCCCATGACCCATAAGGAACTCGTCATCAGCTGCTTTGGAATACGTCCCCTCTTCGTACCCCCAGTAGGAATATTGCAATGGATACCTTGACATCCTACACACTTAAAGCTAGATTTAAACTCTCCTGTGTCTCTAACACACAGAGTAAAGCTCATTTAACCCAGATAGGATTATAACAGGCAACCACAACTGGCAAACTAGCCAAACCCAACCTCATGGACCGGACTGGGGCTCAGTGAGATCCTTGTGTATGTCTGTTTTGTAAGGCTCCTAACAGTTGGTTTCTGGACGCAGCTAGTGGGAACTGAGAATGGGAAGCCAAAAGCCATCTCACCTTCACATATTCTTTCAATGATAAAGTCTGTGTAATGGCGCAGATCATCATAAGATGAAATGTGCATCAGGTAGTTGGGAGAACCGGCAATCCTCAGCAGCGTGTCCCTCCGCACGCCCCCGATCCCGATAACAAACACGGACACGCCGCTGCTCCGCAGCTGCTGAGCTGGAACGACTGCATCCTCAGTGCCGTTCCCAGCTGTGATCAGAACCACGGCCTTGCTCACCCCAGGCCTCGCCCCTTTGGGAACGGTCATGACGTCATCATGAACGTGCAGCAAGGCTCTGCCCACAGAGGCCAAGCCACCAAGGAAAGGCGCTTGGCTGATGGCTTGAAAGAGAGCTGAGCTGGTGACGTGCGCGTCCAGAGCAAATGCCGTGCGAGCCCGGCTGCCGTAGACCACGAGGCCTATCTGGGTGACGTCCCGATTGACACTGAACTGCAGAGAGCTGCTGCTGACAAAGTTCCTCAGCCGCAGAAAGTTCTCCCTGCCAACTCCAGCTGAGGCATCCAAGGCAAAAACCAGATCCAGAGGCTGGGACTGGCAGCCTGGAAAGGAGAGAGCAAACGTTAAGCCTTTCAGAATATAGTCATGATTGACCAAGCAAAGCAAAGGAGCCACCTGGCTTTGCTCAGGGCAAACACAACACTACTGAGCGGTAATGAACTGTGGCATTATGAGGAATAGCCAATTGCAACTGACAATTCGATATTACAGGAATTTGCAGCTCGCTCATAATGAGCAGCTAGAGAAGTTAATCCCCAGCTATACAATCAACACAAGCACTACTGTATTAGATTATATTTCTAGTTTCTTTTCACTTGTTACACTGCTTTGAACCAAACCCTTCCCCTTGAATGGTCTCTTGTTATATGTGTTAACTACTTATTGTTAATCAACCTGCTCCACCTTGTATTTAGCTGTGATTACCTGAGTATCTTTCCCAGATATGACAAAGAGCTCTGCCTAAGCTCAAAAGCTTGCCTCTTTTACCAGGAGAAGTTGGTCCCATACAAATATTACCTCACACACCTTCTGTCTCTATGTACCAAGGGTATTCCTTTTTCAGCCAAGGGCTTGGCTCTGTGGTCTGAGCCCATAACTGGAGGAACCAGGACACTCGGGTTTGATTTAGGCTCTGACAATGACTCCCTGGGAAGCTTTGGACAAGACACAGACCTCCTCTGTGCCTCAGTTACCCCATCTGTAAAATGGAGATGATAATTCTGACTTCCCTCACTCCAAGGGGTGATAGGAGGCTTAATTACTTATGGCTAAACCGTGCGGTTGAGGCCCTGTCACAGAGTGGCCAGCACTTTAAGAGGAGGCGGACTCAGCCTCACCTGCATCTGACGAACTGCCCGCCACCCCCAGCTAAAACAGTGAAGCCAGGAATCAGGTTGGAGCTTGGAGATCACCTCGTCCTCTTAACAGGCAGCAAATAGCTCATTTGAGCTAGAGAACTGCAGGGAGCAGGGAAGGCTCCTACTGGAGTCTCTGAAGTGGTGGAAATATCCCAGGTGATATGTAACTCCCAGGCAGGCAGCCTGTGGAGTGTAATCCTGCCGGGAGCAGGCTAGGAAGGAGAAGGGAGCAGAGAGGCGTGCCTGGATGCCCAGGTAGATGTAGGGAGTAAATAGGGTTCTGCAGAAGGGTCTGGATCAGAGGGAAAGTTCATGGTTGAGCTGCCGAACTTGTGTTAAACAGTTTTATTTTGAAGAAATAACACCGAGTCCCTGAAGAAAAGGGAGCAAAATCCTCCCTTGGAGACCGTCCTTTGGGGCATCGACCCATGAAATAGTTCACCAGCTTCCAGGCCCACAAGAAGGCGGGGCAGGGGGAAGACTAGAGCGGCACTGCCCCAGATGAATCTTGGATGGTGCCTTAGGGGCTGCATTTCCTCCCCTTAATCCCCACTGCACATAGAGAGTGCACACGTTGCAACTTACCCCGCTCAGCGGCACATAACACTAGATCTATATGAGCCCCCCACCAACCACTAGCCCACTGGCTAACCAGCTGTCTGGGTTGGTACAGAAGTCAGGAGTGGATCACAACCAATCCTCACCATTTTTGGAGTGATTTGTGCCTGTGGGTGCACGAGGAAGCAACAGTCTATGTTGCCCAGCTGTAAGGTGTGCTGTTATGCCTGGTCTCTGCATGAGAGGGGCTCTGTGCTTTCAGCCTCCGTAGTCCCTGACACAAGCTAGCTCTCAAGGTCTGGGGAGTTGTCTGCAGATTATGGATCTGGATATCACTGGATTCCCTACCATTGTTTGGGAGAACGGAAATTCATTCTTGTAACCACCCTACTCCTTAAATCTTGAACTCCCCTGAGCGGTGACTCTGTCGCTACACTACAGTCGATAGCCTAGGCCTTACCTTGAGGACGGTCTATGCTGCAGATCTTTTTCTGCAGCTCCGGGATCTTGTCGAATAGATCCTGGGGGTTGGAATAGATGACCGTCCGCTTTGGATTCCCAGTCACATCCGCCAGCTCTGCTCTTAAGGAGTCGCTGCCCACGCCAATTAGGAAGAGCCCTCTGCCCCTGGTATATTCAGCAGCTTCTACCACAGGATCCTGGGACTCCGAATCCGTAAGCAAGACAAGCACACGCGGAAGATCATCACGAATGTCCGCGAAGGCCGGAGCACTCTTAAAGCCATGCTGCGTGACGTACCGAAGGGCTCTGCCAGTGAAGGTTCCTCCACCGCTGAAATGCATGGCGTCTATGCTCTTTGTGAGACTGACCATGTCCTTGTACTCGCCCATCTTGACAGGGATCTGGACCTCATCACTGTACTGGGCCACTCCAACGTTCGCTGGGGAGTCTTTGCTCAATGCTGCCCGAATGAACCTTTTCAGGAAGGCCTTGTAGTGCAGGAATCCCTCCAAGGCGGTTCCAGATGAGCTGTCCACCAGGAAAAGAAGATCCACGCTGCACCCCAGACTCAGCTTCGGTGCTGAAAGCAAAGGGCAAGAGTAACTGCATGTAATGCAAAAAATAAGCAAGGCATCCTGTGGGTCTCCTGCCATCCCAATGGTCTCATGGAGAGAGAATGCACCTCCGAGCCTCTCTGTCAAGAAAACCAAACCATTTGTTGGCAACCTGTTTTGTGCAGTAGGAGAATCATGCCTTAGGGTGCCATTCACTTCGGTAGGATACCACAAAAACCTCAAGGGGCTGAGGACTATGTTGTAGGAAGTCATCCAGCGGTTAAGGGAACCTTTTGATACAACTTGAGATACATTCAGTGGGTGGATGCTCCACATTTTCTGAGATCAGGCTCCTTTAAGGTTTCTCGCGTTGGGTCCCCAGAACCACTAATCCCTTCTGAAACTCCCGGCCCCTATGTGCAGGGAGGTTCTGCCGGGATCTGAGGGAAGGGAGGGAAGGTGCAGGAAGTCAAGGCATGGCTACCGCAGCTGTCCCCCTCCTTCAGCTGATGGATCCACTTCTCATGCCCTGCTTCCAGATCTCCCCTCACGCTGACATGGAGGGAGCCCCAATGAGGCTGCAGACAAGGTCACAGGGGCTTCTGAATACAGTAGGACTCAATGACACCTACTGGGGGGGGGGGAATGGAAAATGCCCCCCCCCGATTTTTGCACTTGATCAAAGCTGCATAGGCAAAGTCTGTGGGGACAGCATTGCTAGACCACTTCAGTGTAGTGGTCCTGTACTAAACCAGTCCAGCTGCTGCCGGAGCACACGGGTCAGACTGTGTCGTCGCTGTGCCCATGGAATTTGACCCTGCTGCCCCACACCGCGACAGATGGGGAGGCGGCCTGGCCAAATGGAGTTGTGACCTAGCACAACGGGGAGTCTGTGCCTGTAGAGCAGAGTGCGGGGGAGCCCACTGAGAACTGAGTCCTGGTTACAGAGGCTCATGGACGGTATGGGTGAGAGAGAGGGGACACTCCCTAGTTGAGAGAGACTCGGGGTCCGTGCTGGGGAGAAGCGGGGAGCAGGCAAAGCGGGGGCCAGAATGGGGTTGTTATGAGGGGCACGGGGGAGGGGAGAGACCTGAATTTGCCACCTCTCGGAAATATCTAAATTGGCACCACTGGTGGGACTCCGTTCTTGGTGCCTTCTGCAGCCACAGGGGCTCTGAGGAGCGAGCAGGAAGGATCGTCCCCTGGAAAAGCAGATAAAGCTGAATGTCATCCATCAGCACCTGTTCAGGTAGTACTAGGCAGCAAGTCCCAGTCACAGGCAGCCCTACAGCCCTGTATCAAGCAGTAGGAAAACTGGAGCAGTCTTTAAAAGACAGTGGTTAGCCCCAACCCCATCCAGCAAATTGCATTATAATTCTCTACCAGGGCTGTTACAGGAAGGCAGGCAGCAGGGGGATGGTCCCAATCAACAGATTCAAGAGCTAACACCGCACCAGTGGGCCAGGCTAGCACCCCCACATACCGCAGCTGGCATCTCCTCCAAATCCAACAGGACACACACAGTGGTACCTTTCTAATCCCTCTGGAATGCACGTGCCTCCGTTGTGACAAGGCTGGGAATCGCAGGGATCTGCAATGGCACCAGACAAGGAGAAGGGTTGGGCCCAGAGGGAAAATACAGTCACGCTACACGGTAGATTAGCTGTAAGTGTTTTGAGCGTAGGCAGAGTCAGATGGGCTGTAGGGCATTTGGAAGGTAATTTTCCCTCACTTTGCAGAAAGGTCTTTCTCTACTCAAGTAAAGCACAATTAAGTAAGGTTTTGCTAGAGTATTAATAATGTACAAAGATAAGCCCCATTAGCAGAACTCAGTAATTTCTTAAATATAACTTATTTACACTTGAATGAATCCATTCTTGACATGGGCAGCTTTTAGTTCACTTTTGTTTTTCTTAGAGTGTAAATGAGATTTTTCAGAAAGATCATATCCTACCTGGGCATGTAGTTCGGTAACATCTGGCCGGGTGTTTTATCAAAACTCTTTTCCAACTAAGGTAGAAAGAAATATGAAATTGGACTGACCAAGTATCTAAAAGATTAACAAGGCATTTGCAAGGCTGACTATTTAGTCAAAGTTCTTGACAAATGAGTTTTCCCCTCAAAAAATGCAGTTTCATCAAAACTGAAACAGTTCATGAGAACTGGTCAATTTGTGACTGAATTAAAATTTGATGTGAAAAAGTTGCAACAAATCATTTTGACTATCAATTTGCTTCACTTTGTTTAGACTATTAACTATTTTACATCCTGAATTAAAATATTTGATGATATAATATTTTTACAATACCAGATATTTCAATAGTTCTGAATGGACCTTTTTTGGACTTTTCATTCTGTGGGAAATATCAACTTTTTGTTCTCAATCCGAATAAAAAACAAATGTTGAAATGTTGCAATTTCCCAGGGAATGGAAACTCTGGTTTCCAACCAGCTCTAACTTGACCAGTTAATATGAGAGGAAAGGCTGTACTAGGAAGCAATTCTTGACCCCTAAGAATCCCCCCACATGAGATCAATGTGTGAATGCTCATTGATCATGTTTTTGTAACCATTTCTCTCATCTTAAAGATGACCTGGAAGGGAAAAATAAACGATGTTTGTGTCCATTTTTTGCTTGTTTATAACTAACGCTGCATGTCTGTCATGGTGGTCACGGATTCTGTGACTTTCTGTAACCTCCGTAACTTTTGCAGGGGCCGGTGTGGCTGGCTCAGGGACTTCCCGAACAGCAGCAGCAGTCTGGGTGTGGGAGGGAGCTCAGGGCTGGGTCAGGGGGTTGGGTTGCGGGGTGGTGCATAACTCAGGGGACGGGGTTGGTGCTCCTCCAGAAGTGGCCAGCATGTCCCTGCAGCTCCTAAGCAGAGGGGCCAGGGGGCTCTGCGCGCTGCCTGTGCTGCAGATACCACCCCTGCAGCTCCCATTGGCTGCGGTTCCCCTCCAGCCTGCCAGCCTCTCCAGCACCAGCAGGGGTCCTGGGACGTTTGCCACTGCCCTCCCACCCCTTCCTCAGCACCTCTGGAGGTCCCGGGCCACCCCCCCCCAGCACCCACGGAGCCCCTGGACCGCCCACCTCCCCTCCAAGTACCCTCAGCCCAAGTTTTAATTAGGGTCATATAGTATTTTTGTTTACTGCCTGTAACCTGTCCATGACTTTTACTAAAAATACCTGTGACTAAAATGTAGCCTTATTTATAACATGCCCAGGGGTAGGAGAGTTTTGTTTTAAAAGGTGGATGGACTCACATTTTTTTTTTTAAACTTTAGAAATATCAGCCTTGTCTAGTCTTCCCTAATTTTGCTGGAGGACTCATTGGAATTTAGAGAAGTGTAGTCTGGCATTTCCCAGCCCTTAACTACAGAGGAAAGGACGCTCAATCTTTAACAGATCTTTCCTTCCAGGGGTTTGTTAGACATTTGGAGTTTAAAAAAAAAAAATCTGAGATTTTGGACAGCCTGAAGAAAAATAGATTCCCAGCTCAATGAGACAAGTTTCACTTCCTTGGTATCTGAAGTCATAATCTTACTTGTTTCCCAATGTTTTCCAGGGGAGACAAGACCTGAATTTCTAGTATAAAAAACAATCAAGGGAAAAAACACTTCCCTTTCTGCCTCCCTCCCCATTCAGGCTCTCTTTAAACATCAGACAAACAAACAAACAAAAAAGCACAAACCTACAGTTTCCTTTGCAGGTCATTTTAAAATTACTTCACTTATTGTACAAACTGCAGTAATGAAGCTTTTAGAAGGCCCTCAATTTCTTTAGGGATCTGATACGTTTCACAGTCTTTCAGATACATCCTCACCTCGGTGCACGAGGAATCTCCTTGTACAACTCACTGCCACGAACCTGATAATATCTCTCTCTCCGTTTGCAACCTATCTGCTTAATGTTTGCTTCAGTATGAGTGGGAGCTATTTTCAGACAGCTATTGAAGCCTCTCCAGAGGCCAGAGTCTCCCAGAACTCTCAGGTCTGCTAAGCACAGATAAAAGGACTTCCCTGAAAATAAAAGCTTGCATGGCTAATATCAGAACTAGCTGGATTCTGTTCAGGGTCAACAAAGTGACTGGGATATATCCACTCTCTTTATTGCATAGAATATGAGCAAGTGTTGCACAAATAAGAAAAACATAAATGAGGCTGTTTACATAACAGACAGGATGGTCCAGTGACAAGGGAACTCGCCTGGGAATCTGGGTTCTATCTCTGGCTCTGCCACTGACCTACTGGGTGATCTTGGGCGAGTCACTTTGCCTCTCCGTGCCTCAGTTTCCCCCCTCACCCTTTGCCAAGACTCCACGTTCTTCAGGGCACAGACTGTCTCTTACTAAGTATATCTACAGAGCCTGTTCCAACCTCAGCTGGGGCCAGTAGGAGGTGATGTAATATAAATAATAATATAAAGTTACAGTAAGTCACAAACCCAAGTTGTCATGCCTAACAATGGATGTGGGTGCGCTCTCTCTCTGTGCATGACTAACTTCAGGAGAGAAGGCTGGCTGACTCACCTGTAAAACGGGCAGAGAGATGTATGCACTGCATTTGGTCTCTTCGACCCTTTCCAACACACATAGTTCCCAGTCAGTTCTTTCACGGTCTCCACTGTCTTGCGTTCGCAAGGGTGAGATTCAATCTTGCAACCTGGCGTGAAGAGCACACACAAAATAGCTGGTGCATTTGTCTGCAAGAAAAGCTGTCTGGGAGCTGACACAGCTGGATATTTCTCAATCGGCAGCAAAGAAAGTTCATTTCAGCTTTTTGACAAGTCCCTCGGTGATGCCCCCAAACAAGTCGACGTGCTGCTGGTGGGCAGGCCAGCCCTTTACTGGATTCCTGGGCACAGCTGCTTTAGTTTGCTTTGTTCTGGCACAATATCTGCAACCATTGAGTCCACCCCTGTTCTATACACCTTCCTATACCACCCTCACTGTACTGTCTAAGCACCTTCCAGCAGTGGATTAAGCAATGTGACTTGCATGATCGCATGTGGTTCTTTGGGGATTTTCACCTACCAGCTCTCTTAGGTATTTACATTACCCCCCACTACTGTATATCTGAGTGCCTTACTGTTTTTAATGCATTTATCTTCAACACCCCTTTGAGGTAGGAATCCTCCCCATTTTAAATGGGGGACTGAGGCACAGAGTCTCTAAGTGACTTGACCAAGATCACACAGTAAGACTGCGGCAGAGAAAGGACTCAAACCCAGGTCTCCAAGACTTAGGAGAGTTCACTGATCACTGGGACCATCCTCTCTCTCACACAGTCCCAGGGGTTTTGGCAGGTCTCAGGCTTTGAACAGCACACACAGGTCTGTTTCTCTGCCTTGAAGCCATCTTTAGATTGATGCTAACCTGTCAACAGCCTCCATTTCTTTCCTCTGGATAGAGGAGAAGACCTCTCACAGAGGGTAGACCATGCCACTCTGTGAGCTGCATTAGAAGGGCCAGCTTAAGAGATCTAGTATCAGAGGGGTAGCCGTGTTAGTCTGGATCTGCAAAAGCGACAAAGAGTCTTGTAGCACCTTATAGACTAACAGATTTTAGGGACCATGAGCTTTCGTGGGCTAAGACCTACTTCATCAGATGAATGTTGTGGAAATCTCCAGAGGCAGATATAAATAGTAAACCTTGCTTTCTTGCCTGCTATTTATACCTGCCTCTGGAGATTTCCACAACATTCATCTGATGAAGTGGGTCTTAGCCCACGAAAGCTCATGGTCCCTAAAATCTGTTAGTCTATAAGGTGCTACAAGACTCTTTGTTGCATTTGCAGCTTAAGGGAGAAGCTCTGGAAGTGAAAGGCCAAGCTGACATTCCCCGTGCAGAAGTGAGAGGCAGGACAGTCATTAGCAAACATGCGCCAAGCTGGCCTAAAGTTACCTGGGGAGACAGCACTGCAGACAGTCGAGCTGGTGAGGGTGCTATACAGGCCATTGGCAGCATCATCCACGTGGTCAGCAAACAGCACATGCTGCTCAGCTGGTTCACTGGCCAGCATGTGCAGCTCCTCCCACCTGCACAGGTAACAGGACATGTTAATGCAAACGCCTGGCATGAAAGAACAGGAACAAGCTCTTTGCAGGCACAGTTACTTTCCTGGATGGGCATTAAACAGAACAAACAGTCAGAACTACTAGTGATGTAGCTTTACGTCCACATAGGACCCCAGGGCATCTTCTCTTAAAATCACTGACGTTTCTAAAGACACACGCTCATAACAGTGCCCTTCTCCAAGCGCCCTTCTTTCTCTCTCACCCCGTTCACAGAACGACTTCCCGCTCGACATTCATATCCCTACAGCGGGGCTGGAATAATTTGTATAGTGGGGGGTGCTGAGAGCCATTGAACCAAACTGTAAACCCCGTATCTGATGGAAACTACTTCAAGTCAGGGGGTGCTGCTGAACTCCCAGCACCCCTATATCCCTCCCCAAATCGCACCTCCAGCTCTCTGATTGCTCCTCGCCCACTTGGCCTTGCTCAGGGGACTTAGATGCTGAAGGCAATGGCTATTCTTTTAGCAGTGCACCACACCCTTCCCCCTCCCCACAAGACAATTTCTTACCTTGGAAACTTGACTCCCACAGCAAATACTGTGGTGCCTCTGTCCTTCAGCTGCTTAGCAGGTATTGCTACATTGCCTTGTGATTTCCCGTCCGAGAGGACGATCAGGATTTCAGGGACAGAGGAATTTCTGCCACCGGGGAAACCTTTCCGGAGAACATATTTCAGCACGAGCCCCGTTTCTGTGCTCCCGCCTCTGAAACAAGCGATAGAAAATTGAAAGAAGAGGTTTGGGGCAAAGTGTCCGACTCCCTTTTGCTTTCTTCCCATTCCCGCTGCCTGCTCCCTAGTAGCACCAAGCACCAGCCTAGGGCACTTCTGCAATTAGACCCATTGCACAACCGTACTGGCGAGTCTAATTCTGTAACTGTCACCACCTTCCTGTTATTGGTTGACAGCTTCCCTACCTTTGACTCCTCCTCCGCCATCCCACAGGTGCAGACATGCCTTGAGGAAAAAAAGCCACAGATGCAATAATGGGATCTTTGCTTTCGACAAAACACTCATGGTAACTCATGCATTAAAGAGAAGATGAGACCATACCAATCAGCATGGCCCAGCAGAAAGAGCACTGGGTTAGGACCCAGGAGGCTGGCATTCAATTCGCCCTTCTGTGACCTCACGCAAGTCACTTCAATGGTGCATGCCTCAGTTTCCCCATTTATATAACGAGGCTGACAAGTGCTTTGAGAGCTACATTGCCCCTGTTGGGAAGAGCTGATTAACAATGAAATCTTCCATTTGCCAGCCCCTCCGTACAATGTTTGTGAAAATATGAACACCTCAAACATCTTGCTTTCCAATGGGTATACATTTTATACTGCAGGTACAAGCCCCTTACAGAGAGAAAAACTGTAGTGAATTTATTTGGAATAGAACTACAGCTAGATGCCTCGGAGCCATGGCTAAAAGAGGGCAGGGAGTCTGTGCGTGGCAACTCACTGTTTTGGAGAATGTTTCTTAATTAAGTGCTGGCAATTCAGCTGTGCCCAGAGGCGCAGTCCCTGCTCTTGCTTGCTGCTCTTTGGTTCATTTGATTTTCCACAGAATGCCATTTGTTCGTCAGTCATAAACCCCCCCAAAAAAGGCAAATCCCAAAGGACTTCTTAGTGTATCCCTGGAAACTGACAAGGGTGGGGGTGGGGGGAATACAAGGCACTCTTTATTCAGCCTTCCTAGAAAACCTTTTCAATTAATGATGAACAAAGAGCGAGGCAGAGAGATCAGTTCACCTGGATTTCACAATAAATTAAACCAGTGAGGTGAGGAAGGTAAAGGTGGGGAAAAGCCATCTGGGAGTCCCGCTAGTAGAGCACAGCTATGTAGATACAGCTCCAAGCTGGAAAAGCATTCTAGGTATTAATATGCAAATAAGCAACCCTAAGTATCCCTGTCTGCTTTAGAATTCAATTATCTGGTCATGGCCACAGGCGCTTTCCTGACTGGAGAAGGGGTCAAGCCTGCAACCATTTTAAATTGGCACAAATGGTCAACTTCACTTCAGTTTTGTATTGACACCAGCATACTCTAATCATGGGACACTGTTTCATCACATTATTATTACTCTGACAGTAGCATCTAGAGGCCATGGCGGAGATGAGGATCCCATTGTGCTAGCTGCTGTACAAGCATATAGTAAGAGAGTCTCTCCCTGAAGAGCTTATAGTCTAAATAGGCAAGGCAAGGAGTGGGAGAAGGGAAGTACTATTATCCCCATTTTACAGACGGGAAATCAAGGCAGAGGGTCAGATTAAAGATCAGATTTTCAAAAGGGCTCCAAGGGATGAAAATCTCAGCTGGGATTTTTTGAAAATCTGTTCATAAGCACTTCTTAGTGCCAGGCTCTTATTTGGTGTCCATAGAAATGATGAATTCTTATGAAAATCTGGCCTTAATTTTGGGTACTGGGCATTTGAAGTCTGGCCCTGAGCTCTCCTGAAAACTGGGCAGGTCATGTGAGGGAACAGGTCACACAGGCGGATCTGGGAACTTAACCCACATTGTGTGACTCCTAGTGAAATGCCTGTAGCACAAAGCCCCGCTCCCTCTGTGTTCTTCTTTCCTCCATGTTTCATTCAGAGAATGACCCATAAATGCAGCTCTTGGAGATGCACTTGCAGCAAAGAGTCAAGTAACTGAATACCTACTGGCCAAGCAAATGTGGGAGAAAGCAATTAATTTAACACTATCATTTCTCCAGTACCCACCTATATCTGTACCCATACAAGTGCCAACGGGTTGTACATTCCACCAGTAATATAAATTACTTTATAAACCTGGACAGTTGTTAAGTATTACAGAATAACAGAGACTGTGAGCCTTGCAGCTGCACTACAACGGCTAGCAATAGAAGTCTACCGTGTCGGTGTTGTAAACCGCTGCCTGCTATTTAAATACAGAATAAGAATCCATATTCTCTGTCTCCTTCCCTAGTGTCTGGTGGCATGCACCGTTATCTATAAGACTGTTAAAATTATACAGTTCTAACTGTAATTATAGGACTTAATTCCTTATTGGGAATTAAACAATGCACTTTTACTGCATAAAATTCACACCACATCATAGGCAGCTTGAGGCACACATAAAATGAATAAAATTCAACGTAAAATTTTAGGAAAAACACAATTTTACAAGGAAGGCCTGGTAGTTGTTTCCTTGGGCTCTCCCACCTCTATCCACATGTTGTTTCTTGTCTTTGTGAGCTTTTTGGGAGCAGAGGGCATTTTTTTGTTCACCAAATTAGCAGACTAGCACAATGTTTAGTCTAGAGAACAGAAAACTGAGAGGAGACATGATAACCATTTTTAAAATACATAAAAGGCTGTTACAAGGGGGAGGGAAGAAAATTGTTCCTGTTAATCTCTGAGGATAGGACAAGAAGCAATAGGCTTAAATTGCAGCAAGGGAAGTTTAGTTTGGACATTAGGAAAAACTTCCTCTCAGGATAGTTAAGCACTGGAATAAATTGCCTAGAGAGGTTGTTGAATCTCTGTTACTGGAGATTTTTTAAGAGCAGATAAGACAAACCTCTGTCAGGGATGGTTTAGATCAGAGGTCAGCAGCCTTTCAGAAGTGGAGTGCAGCTGCCTTTATTCACTCTAATTTAAAGTTTTGCGTCCCAGTAATACATTTTCACATTTTTAGAAGGTCTTTTTCTATAAGTCTATAATATAGAACTAAACTATTGTTGTATATAAAGTAAATAAGGTTTTTAAAATGTTTAAGAAGCTTCATTTCAAATTAAATTAAAATGCAGAGCCCTCCAGTCCGGAGGCCAGGACCCGGGCAGTGTGAGTGCCACTGAAAATCAGCTGGCGTGCCGCCTTTGGCACACATGCCATGGGTTACCTACCCCTGGTTTAGATAACACTTAGTCCTGCCTTGAGTGCAGGGGACTGGACTAGATGACCTCTCAAAGTCCCATCCAGTTCTATACTTTTAGGAGTCTATGAACGGGGTCTGGTCCAGGACTGTGGCTCTGAGACCCTTCCCCAGTACAAAGACATAAATACTAAAAGTTGTTGAGACGCAGTGATGCCAGGCTTCAATTTCTGGCCTGGCCACAGACTTTCTGTGTGAAGAGGACGGTATATTCCAAAGTGATCCATCATTGTGGGTGCCTCCGTGTCAGCTGCCCAGCTTGAGCTAGAGAGCAGCTGTTTAATGTGAAGGGATTTGGACACGTAATTCCCATTAGGTGGTCTTGAAAAATCTCAGCCTTCTACTAGGGAAGCATTGAGAGACCCCCAGTCAGCACTGGGCTCCTTGCGCAGGCACTGACAGGCAGAAAGTAACACAGTCCTTTTCCTGAGGAGTTTACAAGTGAGGGCCTCAGTCCTATATATTACTCTGAATGAGAACTACCCAATTAGTGTAAAAACCAGGGCAGTTGATGTATTGACACCAACCCTTTATTTTAACTCTGCCCCTTTAACATTTACCCTTATTTTTTAGGGTTTAACATTTGTCATGTGTTACTTCCAACAGCTCTACTCAGATAGGCCACAAATTTCCTGCCCTCACCCTCCTGAGGACTATATAAGTCAAGATGTAACCTGTCATCCTTGATTCAACGTTTGGTATCAGAGTAAGCCCAGACCACCATGAGCCCTTTAGCTAATTAAGCCTCTCTAGCTGAAGAGACATTTCCATCTGTTTTCTAATCCAGGCTGATGAGTTTCAACATAAACCATTTCCTGCTGTTGCCTTTTAGTATTGCTTTTACTTCAGTCCAAAGCAATTAAGGACAGCCTGACTACAAATGTCAATTCTTTCTTTGAGGCATGTTGTTCTTCATATATATTGTCACACACATGGTCTCTCTCTCTCACACACACACAATTCTGTGCTTCTAAATCACTTTTAATTTGTTTGCATGATTCTCTGTTTTAATAGCAACTGAACTTCTTGATATCTCAAGTACTTGATCACATGCCTGCTGAGAGCTCCTAAGTTCTCCAAGTCCATTTATTTCTCTGTGTTTCACCATATACCTTTCTGTGTTTTAGATGTAATGTATTCCAGAAGCTTTTCTTTTCTCTTCTCTCTGATGCATAATCTCATCTCTCCCTCAACTTTCCATTATTTTCAACCCAACTTCAAGAACCTATGTTAAGTCTGTCCAGAAGCTTCTCTGGTCAAATGCTACTGGCCATCAGTTTGTTTCATTCCCTAATAAAGCGACAGAGAGACCTGTGGCACCTTATAGACTAACAGGTGTATTGGAGCATAAGCTTTCGTGGGTGAATGCCACTTCGTCAGATGCATGCAGTGGAAATATCCAGAGACAGGTATAAATATGCAGGCAAGAATCAGGCTAGAGATGATGAGGTTAAGTGTCTTGAAGCATCCATAAAACTTAACACATTCTGCAACATGTCCCAAGCGCTGACTCAGCAACAGAGGTAGTTGAGGCGCTTGAACTGACAGTTACTATGGCTGAAAATATTATAATGCTACTTCATAACACCGGGAGAGTCTCAGCTCGTGGTGCTGCTCTGTTCAAGTCTGTGGGTAATCCCAATCTTGGTGTGAGTTTGGGTAACTGGGCAGCCTCTCCTAACTCAGATGTGTTAGCTGAACCACAAAATATAGGCTTGAATAACTATGACATTCAATGGTCTGTGTTATATATGTGGTCTTACTACATGATCATAATGGTCTCTTCTGGCCTTAAACTCTATTAATCAGACTTTCCCATGTATAGAACAGGCATATTATTAGTCACTTGACTCATCGGTTGTTTGAAGCCTTAATTAATTGCTTAACATTAGTAATGTGCTTTGAGATCCACATGAGTGAAAATACACAATATACATTCCGTAGGAGGGCCCCAATTAACTGTATCCATTTCAGCCATGGGGATCGGAAGAGGTTCAAAATCAGAATTTGGGGTTAGAGCCTGTCAAAGAAGAAATTCTGCCATAAGCCCAGAACAGAAAGCAGGTGTTAGTTATATGTGACATCTCCTCAGCAAAAATGAAAAGCATCAAGAAAATACTTTCAGAGCCTCCCAACCAGAAATCTTATTTTTGGCAACCTGGTAGCTGGAATCTATCCATAACTATTTTGTTCATTCCTATATTTCAGCCTTTCATCTAAAACTAAATAAAATGGCCACATCTAGGATCTTTATTTCTGTTAGATCTGTCAACATTCATCTGCCATCATTAAAAGACATTTTCAGTGCCGAGCCAAATTCCAGATATCCAGTGTGGCTTCATTTTCTCTGCTCTCAGTGGCTTTGAAACAATAGCCAAAGAGGAGCTGGTACCCCTCTGCTATCCTTCCCCTGGAACATTACACAAAAGGTTTTCTAGACTGTATAATTAAGTTGTCACTGAAAAAAACTACAGATTTTGCTCGCTTGAAGAAGTTGAAGAGGCTCTTGAGCTTGTCTGCAGACTCTGGGCCATATTCAGAATTCGTTTAGACACTTTGACTATTGAATGAGCTGATCCTCTAACCCTAATGCCTTTTCTGCTGAAATTCTACAGCCTATGGAAGATACTCCTATATTTTGTCCCCACTTACTTTCATAGGCTCAATATGACCTTCCCTACCACACAAACAAAAGAAAGGTGCACTTTTTAAAAAGGAGATGATTTTGGCTCCAATTTCCTTTCTTATAGCTGAAGGCTCATTCTACACTTAAAGGTAATGTCAGCATAATTACGTCAGTCAGGGGTGTGAAAAAAACCCCATATCTCTGACCAATATGTCTATGCTGACAAAACATGTAGTGTAGACACGGCTGTATCAATGTAGCAGGTCTTCTGTTGATGTAACTAATATTCGGGGAGGTGGTTCCTATACAGATAGACTCCTTTTGTTAGTGTACAGTGTGTTTACACTAGGGGGTTACGCCAGGACAGTTACACTGACATAGGTATGATTAGGGTGACCAGACGTCCCGATTTTATAGGGAGAGTCCCGATATTCAGGGCTTTTTCTTATATAGCGCCTATTTCCCCTCATCCCATCCCAATTTTTCACACTTTCGATCTGGTCACCCTTGGTAGGATGGCATAGGCATACCATTAGGCTAGGATTTTCAGAGGCCTGAAGGAGACAGAAGCCCAGATCTTACCTCATAGACTTCTTTGAAACTCCAACTCCAATTTCCTAGAGCTACATGAACACATTGAAATCTCAACTTTCATTAAAAAATAAGTTTCTAGGACAAAATCTTGGCCTATTGAAATCAATAGGAGCTTTGCCTTTGACTTCAACAGGGATAGGGGCTCTCATTATTCCTTGTGACTGGGCTTGAAAATACGAACTCTAAATGCTGAAAGACCAGAAGACAAACAACAAGAACCGGATGTTTATTTTTTTTCCAAAAAAAAAGATAATCATTTTTAAGGTAAACTTATGATTTTGGGGGCCTGCTCATGATTTTTGAACACTTGAGTTGACAAGACTGTGGAAATGGAAACCCAGCTGCAGTGTGTTAAGAAACAAAGACCAGAAACGAAACTGACAACTATAGAAACCAACCAAGTCTAGTTTCAGCAAACAAGCTGCGTGAAGTGCAAGAAGTCACAAAATGGCACGGGAGGTTAAAAGTCTGTGCATGATCTTTATCTCGGTGTCAAATTTATAGTGCTTCCTCATTTCCCTTCAAATTTCATGCGGACCTACAAGAATTCATCATCTGGACTTAGAAATAATCACGGACCCAAAAGGCCATTTTAGTGTTAAACTGCTGCTTTGCCACATGGGAGACCCACAATCATATTTCATTCTAACTGGCCAACCCAGCAGGGACTGAGAGTCTCTCTCCAGTGTAACTCCTACAGTTGATTGACAGTGTAGCCTTTTATTTTATTTAAAGTGAATTTTGTAATATGGTATTACATCACAGTAGGTTCGGCTCTGGCGACTACAGTTTCAAGCTTAAGAAAGTGAAAGTCACTTCTGCTACTTGCTTCAGAGTTCGTCTCTAGGAACACATAAAGACCATGGATAGTGACCACACATATATTTACCAATAGAAAGTCTAGTCTATTTTATAAGTTTTATTTAAGTTACAATTAAAGTTATGATTACCCAAGCATATAGAAATTCTATACTGACCTACGCACAAGTTACAACTATAGTTATACTCACATCCTTAACAACAGTGTTAGGGTCTGATGGGTCTCTCATGGCTTGAGCATCCATAGAGGGATGGTTCCTGCTGGAGTTTCCCAGAGGGAGCTCAGTTTTCCTATTCTGGGCACCCTCTTTTTATACTGTGATTCTGTCTGTACCTACATTCTGCGTGTGTCCATAAAATTTTCCACCCTCTTTTCTCCTATTGGTCTGTGTCCCCTGGAAACTTAAGGGACCCAGATTTACTCTAGGCTGTGTAAATTCCCTTTGTTCTCATTAGCATTCATGCATAACCTGTATCCCACGATTAAGACATATGTCTGAGACAGATATGCCTTTCGTATTTTTATGATCTAATAATTTTCTGAGTCATTTTTTGCAGTATTATCCCTTGTTACCTCTTTTCCCATAATCTTAAGGCATTGGGTTATTTCTCGGTCACTTATGTCAACATTTCTTATCTCCAAGGCCTAAAATAGCTACGCCAAAGCCTTGCAGGCCTCAACCTACAGGTCTTGCATTTCAGATTGTTTTACTCATGTCTAATACTTGGTTCTTCTAAATACTGATCAATCTTATACTTTTATAATCGTACAAATTAACTCTAATTAACATACAGTGAACATATGTAACATAAATTGATTAATTATAACATCACACAATAAATGGATACTAAACTAAAATCACTGGCTACAACAGGCACTGCTGAGGAGCTCTAAAGCTCTTTCCTAGTCAGCGGAGTGAAGGACAGGACACAAGGCCTTGCCAGAAAATGCGCAAACCCTCAGAGAGAACAGGGCTGTCTAACAGAACTTACTTGAACACAATCTTCTTGATTTCCTCCTTTACTTCCTGCTTGGTTAAATACGAATCCAAGGGGAATTCTAGCTGGGGAGTTGAGCTAAACTGTATCACTCCCACTCTGACCTGAAAGAAGAGATGAAATAGCATAAGGAGCAGGTGGCTGGGAGGCTTGTATTTCGATTATGTGACAGATTTAGGAACCTGGAACTGTCGTGAGATAAATCTCACTCTTCTCATTGCCATCTTGGCTAAGCCCCTCCAATAAATACCATTCACTCACATTCCAAAGCTGGGAGGCAGAAGCTCGCTGTGACTGGGCGAGGTGGAGGGATAGGTGTGGGAGGGAGGGGAGCTATTGATCTCAGTGGAGGCAGCTGGCTCCAGGCTCCCTGCAGCTCTTACTGCCGTTCCTATAGCAGCTCCTCGGCGGATGGTGCCCTGTGCCTCCTTCACGCCTCAGCAGCTGTTGCCCTGTGTGCTGACACTCCTTCCCTCTGCCCTGTCCCCCACCTGAGCAGCTGATGCTCCTGCACCTCCCCCAGGCCAGATGTCTCCATTGGGTCCCGCTGTGGCTGGAGAGTCACATGAGCAAACGCCTCTCCCGGCTGGCTGGGGCCACACACTGGCACCCCTGAGCAGTATCTCCATGCCTGCCCCGGCTAGCCAGGCTGCTACGATTGGCCAAGTGACAGCAGATGGGGAAAGGAGAACAGTTCCTACCCGCTCCCCAGCAGCCATCCCATTCCCATGGTCACAGCAGCTACTCCGGCCCCTTCTCTTGCCTCCCCGATATTATTGAAGGTATATTTATAGCATCACTTTTCATCCCAAAGTACCATACTAGTGGTAGATGTAGGGATCACCCCCACCCTGCAACCCCTGAAGGCAGCCACCTTGGGGGCACACAGCCACAGCAGCAAGACAAAACAAAGGGAGTAGAGTAGCCACCTGAACAGATTTCAGGCGCAACTAACATCTTCCCTAGTTATAGACGGGAACAATAGTCAACCTCTTCCCGGCAGTTATGCACATGGGACGATACGCAAGGTAGGACCCGGAGCTGGAGACGGAACGAACCTTCCCTCGAAACACCTTAGGCAAGGCTGATATTGTTCATTCAAGCCTGTAAGGTCTCAGGAGGTTCCAGGTAGGAGGTAAGATCTAGGGATACACATATGCAAGTCCCAAAAGGGGCCTTGGGGTGTTTTAAACAAATCCTAAAAGCTGGAGCTGTAAGATTTTCCATAGGCCCATGGCATTGCAGAATCAAAATTGCTTTATCGCTGTATATTTAGTTTCGGATTTCATGGAAAATCTTCCTAGTTGTCTAACCCCATCATTAGACCTTGATTCAAGCCAACCTCCAAAATAAGAAAGGAAAATAACGAGGAGCTGAGCTGGTTCCTTTCCCTTCCTATTTATTTTAATTCATTTTATACTGGATGAATCCCTCTAAATGCCAGAGACTGGGATGCTGACTTGAGACAAATTCAAGGGGCCCGATTTTCAGAAAGCATTGAGTACCCGCCCTCTGAAAAATCAGATTCTTTTAATTAGTCTCAATGTAGGCATCCAAAAATCACTAATCACTCTTCAAAATTCTGGCTTGTAACCTTTAGTCTGCAAGATCTTGTCCATATTTTTAAATGCCAAATGGAACTTTGAAACATTTACAACATATACATATGATCCAGCATCTGATATTTAGAGAACCTCGCCGTATCCTGTTCTGGGTTACCTTTGGATTCCCCCGCTACCGAACAGCTCCAATGTTTTTCATGTCACTCTACACATGTTGTCTTTGGACGTGCCAGGTAGAACCGTGCTGTTTGTAACTAAAACGAGACATTTGCTGCTGCACTCACCCTATCTGGATTGATGTCCAAGGCATCACAGAGTTTGCCTGCGAAGTGCTTAGATTTCTCAAAGCCTCCTTTGCCAATGCTGTATGACCCATCTAACAGAAGGAGGATATCTACCGAAGCAGAGCACTGCATCACTGGAAGAGAACAAGACCCATGCTGTCAGGATGCACATTTATACTTAGGTCACAGGTGACAACAGAATTCAGTGAGCCAGGTTTACGGGGCCAGAGCGGGGGAGTGGAAGGAAAGGTCAGCTGATTATCAATTTCTCTCATCCAGAGAGAAACAGCAAGAAATCCAGGCATATGGGATTTCCACTGTGTTGTCCTGGGGCCGGTCTTGGAGCTCCCAAAATCCAGTGTAACTTTGCGGTCCTTGCGACTTGGGGTTTCCCATATGCTCACTGTATATTTCAGTAACCTAGAGAGTCTTTACCACTTCGATTAAAGCAAGGGTATAAAAAATCTCTTAATTAAGGTATTCAGTGATTCCGTTCAACACAGAGACTAAGATGATCCACAGAACGATGCAGAAAAGGCTGAGCAGCAAGTGGCTGATTATAATTTATATGTGAATATAGAAGACTTGAGTTGTAGCAGTTGTAGAGAGGAAGGATGGTCTAGTGGTTAGTGTTTGCATAGGATTTAGGACAGAGGTGGGCAAACTACAGCCTGCGGGCCACAACTGTGGACCACATCCGCCCACTGGATTGTGCTGCAGCCCTGGAGTTCGAGGCCACGGACGCTGCCCCCGGCCCCTACCCCGTTGTTCCCCTCTCCTCCGCAGAGCACGAGCAGTGCTCTGGGCAGTGGGGCTGCACTCTCCTGTGGGGCAGCGCGGCAGCATGTCTGGCTCTGGCTGGGCAGCAAAGCTGCCAGACATGCTGCTCTGAGCAGCATGGTAAGAGGTCTGGGACTGGGGGGTTGGATAAGGGGCAGGGGGTCCCGGGAGGCAATTAGGGGACAGGGAGCTGTTGGATGAGGCGGAGGTCCTGGAGGATGTGATCAGAGGATGGGGATCTGTGTGTGTGTGTGTGTTGTGGAATAAGCATGGGAGCTCTGGGGGATCTGTCAGAGGCAGGGGGTGGTGGATAGGGAGTGGGGCACTCAAGGGACAGGGAGCGGGACAGTTGGATAGGAGGTGGGGTCCTGGAGGGGGTGGTTTGGGGAGTGGGGTCCTGGGAGGGGGCAGTCAAGAGACAAGGAGCAGGGTGGGTTGGATGGGTTGGGAGTTCTGAGGGGGCAGTCAGGGGGGTGGCAATGGGTGGCAGTTGGATAGGGAGCGGGGTCAGGCTATTTGGGGAGACACAGCCTTCCCTACCAGGCCCTCCGTACAGTTTTGCAACCCTGATGTGGCCCAAAGGCCGAAACGCTTGCTCACCACCGATTTAGGAGATAAGGATTCAAAGACCTTGTTAAGCAACAGACTTCCTGGGTGAAACTGGGCAGTTGGCAATGGGGGCCATAACACAGAACTGCCAAAGCTGAACATCTAGGATAATGTGTGCAATACACATTTCAATGCAAGTGTTGCAATATATTTAGCAAAAATAAAAAGACATTTCAAGGAAGTCAACAACTTTTCTTGAAAGTTACTTAGTTTTCAACAATGAAAAGAAATGCATTTGATTGAAAACCTTTAATGATCTCTTAAAAAAATTGGGGTGGGGGGTGAAACCCATATCTATGCAGAGAGAAAGTAGGTTTTGGGTAGTGGGAGAATAGGTGGATAAAAAAACATCTTTCCAGCCCCGCAACATATCTTGGAGCAGCCATTAATAAGCATGTGTTCAACTTTAGGTATGTGACCTGGCCCACTGACTTCAGATAGGACTGCCTATGTGCTTAAAATTAAGCACATGCATAAGTGTTTTGCTGGATTAGAGTGTTCAGCATTTTGCAGCGCTACATGAGACATGTCAAACAAAATACAAGTTACAGAATCTCTCACACACATATACACAGTCAGAACTTGCAACATGTCTAGTGACCAGCTGAATCAAACATATTTTGTCCATGGAGAAAGCAGAAAAGCCTTTTTTTCAAATACGCTATTTTAAAAACACAAACTATCTGACCAGCTCTGAGACTATGATTAGATCAGCCTAGCTTCAGGCTGCACTGGGATGATGTCCTGGTGTCACCTCGGCATGTGTGAACATGTTTGCTCAGTATTTACTAGCATCTGTGAGTGTCTGCGCCAAGGTGGAAGCTGATGGTTTTCACTGACAAAGATTAAACCGAGCCTCCTTCTTCAGTCTCTGAAGAGACACTCAAACCAGAACACATCCCTGGAATTTGGGAAAGAGCTGGGTGATAGGAAAGGGAACACTGTCCTTGAAGTTGGCAGAGCAGCCACAAATTCTTACAGTTTTTCGGCAGCTTGTCACAAGCATGACATTCAGCTCAGGAAGCAGTGCACTGCATAGCTGCGTAGGGGACGCTGGTTTGGAAGCAACCTCAGAAGTCTCACCCCACAAAGCAGGGGAGTGGAATTATCCTAAGGAAGCCTGGCTACGTAGTGGCTACAGAGAAATAGATGGAAAACCAAAAGGCATCTCCTACCCCTCAGGCAAACTTTCTCCCAGCCTGTAATTTCCAAGGGATGCAGTGGAATCTTGGTATAAACCCTGGACTCCCACTGAGCTGGAACCGATAAGCAAGTACTAGAACAGCTTACACATACATAACGTCCTTCAGCTGAGGATCTGAAAGTGCTTTACAGTGGTGAATTGGTTAAGCCTAGAGATACGTTAGTATGCCAAAAATCAACCTGTAGTATAATGCCAGATTGCTTTAGATTCTCTGGTCTTCAGTTTATCTGTGATCTTCACAGGCTCCTAACAGGAACCGATTATCTAAATCCCTTAAAATTAGTGTTTTGTGCAAGATCACATAGCAAGTCAGCAGCAGAGCTGAGAACAGAATCCAGAAGTCCTGGCTCCTAGTCTCTAATCTAGCAGTAACTACTAGACAATGCTCCATCCTGAAATACATGTGAACAGCTGCTCCTCTGCCAGTAATTACAGAAGAAGCTGTAAAGGCTGTTCCATCTGTATCAGGAGTTCTTTTTAATGGTCCAGCTATAAAAAAGCATTTGCGGCCAGTGCCCCTCTCCCCTGCACCAGTTACTTTTCCTCCCAGACACATTTTATCATCACAATTGTTTCATTCCTAGTGGTGAGAAAGTGTGTTTATAATTAGGATTTTCTAGTGCCAGATTATAAAGGATTGAAGATTCCATTCTGGGTCACCGAGTTTTATTACATGATGACCTCATTCTCTCAGAAGTCCTGTTCTTTGCAAGTCCGTTCCACTCCTCAATCAAAATTAACACCAAAATTAAGACACCAGTTCCGCAGCACAGACAAGCTATTGCAGGCAAACAGGGGGAGCTGCCGTGGTTGATTCGCCGCCATGAGGATGGCCAGGTAAGTTGAACTAAGATACTTCAACTTCCGCTACGTGAAAAGCTGTTTGGACTTCAGCAGCTCTGCCTCCATGTTTCAAATCAAAGCGCTGAGACCCACCAGAAGGTGAGTAACTATGAGCTTCGTCGGTCATGTCTCTGCATGAGTATTCACACAGCCCAGATTAAACTCCAAAAATCCTGTCCTACCCGTACAGAGGGCAGTGACAAATTCAGTGAGGATTTTCTGGAGACTCTCCTCTCTTACTGGGGAAAGGATCTGGAAGAGACGTCCCCATGACATTACAAAGCCTCCCAGAACACTGCTAGCAACTTCAGTAACCACATTAATATCATTAGCTGCTCCATATCCTAACCAACCAGATACAGATATTAGAGCTTTGAGGTAACATCTTTATGGTTATAACATGGAGGGGCATAATGCTTCATGAGTAGCAAACAGATCAACAGCACCACTGCCCAGTGTATCTGTAGAATAAACCCCATTCATTTTTTCTTTTCCTTGTGCTCATTGCATTTCCTCCACTCACTTTCAGTTGCTGCACTAGCATTGGCTAGGGATACACCCAGGCTGCGGCTGTTACTGCTTGTATGATATAGAGACAGTTCAGTGCAATCTCATCTTATCCGATTGTTTTTCGATTGTTGCATAACTAGGTGACTGCGGTTTCTACAGCTGTTACAGACTTAAAATGAATGTAATTAAGAAATAAACACACAGAAGGAGGAGGAAGTCTCTTTTCTATCATTCTTTAAGTCTATAATATGATAAGGGTGAATTGTCTCTTACAGGCAAGTTCAAAACCAGGCAGGTCCCGGCCAACAGGAGCTTATGCTTTAAGTTGGACAATGGACACTGGAAAATGAAGGTCACAGTAAAAGATCATGCAATATAATTTTGTTACATTCACCTCTGTCTGACTATTGAGGTACTTAATATGATCCCCACCATGGTGGCCACACAAAAACAAATTGATTCTCACACCACCTCTCTGTGGGGAAGCATTATCACCATTTCACACACACGGAACTGAAGGGCAGAGAAACGACGTGATTTACTAAAGATCACCCAGGAAGTCTGTGGCAGAACCTGGAACGGAACTGAGATCTCCTGAGTCACTGTACAATATCTTAGCTACAAGATCATCCTGGCTCAGACTATCCCGTTGGTTCCTCTGTTAAACACATATAACTAACTTGAGTGAGGAACGAGGGGTTAATATGCTGAAATACTACATTTAGGTTCGAGGGAACAAATTTAGGCAAGGCGGCTGAAGTGCTGAAACAGAAGCCAACTGAAATAAACAAGCCTCAAATCTGAAGGAGTAGATTGAGGTTGCATGTGGAACATAGCATCTGGGAGAGTTTTCCAGCATGGGGACACTGATGTACGGATCCATTAGTGGTGGGGAGCGGAGTTAGCAATGTGGAAGGCAAGTGGAAAAGTAGGGGGAGGGTGATGTAGGCAGTAGTAGCACCAGAGCTGGGCAAAGCCTAAGTTAAAAGTGAGGATTAGGAGTTTGAATTTCTAGTTTATAAAAACAAACTTACGTTGGCCAGCAGCAGAAATCTTGACAATTGTCTCCTGGTTGGCATGAAGTTCTTGTAGACCCCATGTGAGCAGCACTGTGGGATCAAATATATATTAACCCATTAATCGGATTATTTCTAAACTATTTAAAAATATTTTGGTGGGGCATTCATTCATGCTAGTGCCACAGACACCAACTAAGATGTAATTAGAGTAGGTGGGTAGGAGCAGTAAAGAATTTGCAAAAACAATATTTCTTGGGGTTCTAATTTACTCTCCGAAACGTGCCAAGTTTACAGCTCAAAATATTTTCTAACTAGGGTTGCCAACTCAGATTGGGATCTGAAAAATCAAATAGTGTTTTGATTCCTTTATCCTCAAGGAACATTCTGAGATCATCAGAACTCTGTTCTGCAGAAAGAGTATAGCGGGATGCAGAGGATGCACTAATCAAATGGTTGGGGTTTTTTTAGTCAGTAGCGCTAGGAGATATGATTGTGAAGTAAAAGACACAGCTGATGTGTTATGTCACTGTGCCAGCTTACGGTGCCACTTTTCTGACTGCTACAAGACACTTTACATTTGGTGAATGTCTAGGCTTTATTTGATTTATAGATTCATATATTCTAAGGCCAGAAGGGACCATTATGATAATCTAGCCTGACCTCTTGTACACCACAGTTCATAGAACTTCCCCAAAATAATTCCTAGAGCAGAGCTTTCAGAAAAACATCCAACCATGATTTAAAAAATGGTTACTGATGGAGAATCCACCACAGCCCTTGGTAAATTGTTGCAAAGGTTAATTGCACTCATCCTTAAAAATGTATGCAATATTTCCAATCTTAATTTGTCTAGCTTCAATTACTAGCCATTGGATCATGCTAAGGCAGGGGTGGGCAAACTACAGCCTGTGGGCCACATCTGGCCCGCGGGACCGTCCTGCCCAGCCCCTGAGCTCCCAGCTGGGGATGCTACCCCTGGCCCCGGCCCCTGCCCCTCCCTGCAGCCTCAGTGTGCTGTGCAGGCAGCACTCTGGGGGGCAGTGCTGCACACTCCTGCGGGGCAGCGTGTCTGGCTGAGCAGCATGGTAAGGGGGCAAGGGGATTAGATAAAGGACAGGGAGTCCCGGGGGGGTAGTCAGGGAGCAGGGGGGATTGGATGGGGCTGAGGTTCTGGGGAGGCAGGTAGGGGATGGGGAACAGGGGGATTGGATAGGACGTGGAGGGGGGACAAAGTTGGATAGGATGATCATGGGACAAGGAGCAGCATGGCTTAGATCGAGAGTGGGGTCCAGGGGAGAGAGGTTAGGGGCAGGTTAGGGTATGGGGGGGTGTAGGGACAAGGAGAAGGGGGTGTTGATGGGTTGGGGATTCTGAGGGGAGCAGTTAGGGGGTGGGAAGTGGGAGGGGGTTGGGTGGGGGTGGGGCCAGGCTATTTGGGGAGGCACAAGCTTCCCTACCTGGCCCTCCATACAATTTTGCAATGCCGATGTGGCCCCTGGGCCAAAAAGTTTGCCAACCCCTGTGCTAAGACCTGTCTCTGCTACATGGAAGACCCCATTATTAAACGTTGTTCCCCATATACGTACTCATAGACTATAATTAAGTCATCCCTTAACCTTCTTTTTGTTAAAATAAATAGATTAAATTCTTTAAGTGCATCACCATAATGCAGGTTTTCTAATCCTTTAATCATTCTCATGGCTCTTCCCTGAACTCTGCAATATACCAACATCCTTCTTGAACTGTAAACACCATAACTGGTAACAGTAGTTCAGCAGTGGTCGCACCAGTGCCAAATACAGAGGTAAAACAACCTCTCTACTCTGATTCGAGATTCCCCTCTTTATGAATTCCAGGATTGCATTAGCTTTTTTGGCCACGCATTATATAAGGAGTTCATGTTCAGCTGATTTTCCACCATGACCTCCAAATCTTTTTTAGAGTCACTACTTCCCAAAACTGAGTCCCCATTCTGTAAGTAGACCTACATATACATGGCCTATATGCCTCTTAAAATGGCATATATTGAGCCATTTTAAAACGCATATTGTTTGCTTAAGCCCAGAGATCCAGATCGCTCTGAATCAGTGACCTGTCCTCTTCATTATTTACTACTCCCCCAGTTTTTGGATCATCCACAAACTTTATCAGTCTTGATTTTATGTTTTTTTTCCAGGTCATTGATAAAAACATTAAATAGAATAGGGCCAAGATCCCTGGAGGACCCCACTGGAAACATACCATCTCACTGACAATTTCCCATTAACAATTACATTGAGACCTCTCAATTAGCCAGTTTTTAATCTACTTAACATGTGCCATGTTAATTTTATTTGTTCTAGTTTTTTTCAATCAAAATGTCATGTGGTACCAAATCAAATGTCTTAAAGAAGTCTACGTATGTTACATCATCACTATTCACAGTTTGGCTGTTTAAAGGTAATCTCATAAAAAAAGATATCAAGTTAGTTTAATAGGATCTTTCCATAAACCTATGCTGATTTGCATTAATTACATATACCCTTCTTTGTTCTTTATAAATCAAGTCCCATATCATCTGCTTTGTTACCTTTGCCGGGATTGATGTCAAGCTGATAGGCCTATAATTACCTGGGCCACCCTTTTTAAAAACTGGCACAATATTAGCTTTCTTCTAGTCTTCCGGAACTTCCCCAGTATTCCAAGAGTGATTGAAAACCAACATTCATGGTCCAGTGAGCTACCTGACCAGCTCTTTTCAAATTCTGGGATGTAACATATCTGGTCTTGCTGATTTTATAATGTCTAACTTCAGTAGTTTCTGTTTAACATCCAACAGAGATACTGGTGGAATGGAAAGTGTTCTCTCATAATCACATGATGAGACTACATAATCTGTGTCTTCCTCAAATACAGAATAGAAATATATTGAACACTTTTCTGACTTATTATTGATAACTCTACCATTTGCATCTAATAATGGACTATTAAGAGAATTCTTTTTGTTCCTAATTTATTTTAAATAACTCCTTATTGTCCTCAGATCTGGAGGTCATAGATTTTTCCTTGTGTCCCTTGACTTTCCTTATCAATTTTCTATAAGTCCTACCTTCTAATTTATATGAATTACTATTAACTTATCCTTTCTTCAATTTGTAATGTATCATTTTTTAAAAATTTTTTTATAGTGGACTTCATTTCCCCTCTAAACCAAGTCTTTTTTTTTTAACAAGCACAGTCTTCTTCCTTGATTGTGGCATTGTGGCTTTTGGGACACAGAGTGAGGTGTTCTGAAATGATTCCCAATTATCATTCATATTTTTCTAGTTCTTCCTCCCAGCTATAGGAAAGAATTGTTTTCAGCTCTGTGAAGTTGGCCCAATTACAGCACCAAGTATACAGATTACTCTTCTGGCCTTCATTCTGCTTGCACATTGCAAGTGTGATCAAGTCACAATTGCTTGTACCTAAGCTATCATACACTTTTAGGTCTGGGATCTGTCCCTCTCTATATGTTAGGACAAGGTCTGAAAGAGAATTCCACCATATGGCAAAGAGACAGAGAATTAAGAGTGGGGTGCTGCTCCATGCAGGACAGGGGCGCTGACCATTGACCCATCTGAGAAGGACTTGCAGGTGGGACTTGGTGCAACCTGAAATGCTGACAAATCTCACAAGAAGGGGTGATATCCAACTGGGTGTGTTTCAGGACCTTTGTTTTGTTTTCAGAAACCTGTAACTCTCGAGTGCTTCCAGAGCAAAGTTTCCAGGGTAAGAAATTCCTTTGCTAAGCCCTGTATTCCCGGCTTTCCTGCCACAATGTCTCCAAAGAGATTAAACTAGAAGTCCAGAGGCCATAGCTTAAGTGGACCTCTAGGGGTGAGTACGTATTAGTAACTGCAGGGGCTCAAGAGGTTTCAGACATGGATTTCAACGTCTAGTATGGCTGGGCAGTAGTGCCTCATGTCCCAAAGAAGGGTGTTAGACAGGATGTCTGAACCTGTCCCAGAGCTAGTAATAGTGATTACACTCTATCCAGAGTCAATGGGCTCAGAAGCATTTGAGACTCCTCGTTTGGGTCCACTCACAACAGCCTGATGACTGTACAGTGCGGGACCGGCCCAGGTTGTAACATATAATATTTGTATGAGCTCTGCAGCCCAGTCATACATTGGACAGTGATTGCCATCTCAATTTTCACTCATTGCTTAACAGAAAACGTTCATCCCTTTTCCACTGTCTCCCTCCTAGCCCCAACTGTGAATATATAAGGACAGTAAAATTCTCCCTTGTGTTGAGAGCCACCACTTAGAGCGAATTTGAGCCTCCCAAATGGGGCTCACACAGTGCAGATAGTCAACCCTCTACAGAAAAGAGGAATGTCACCCTGAGACGGTAAATACCTGGCCACAGTATTATCTGTCTCCACTTTCACTCTGAATAGTGGGCCACATACATTGGTTAAGACAATATACTAAACAGGAATCATCATTTAACTGTAACTACTCTGTTCAGAGAAAAAGCAAAAAGTTTCATCCCTGAGTGGGAACAGAACCCCTGATGAAGTGGGTTTTAGCTTATGCCCAGATAAATTTGTTAGTCTCTAAGGTGCCACAGGTACTCCTTGTTTCTTTTGTTCTGTGGGCCTGATCGGAGTCAATGAAAGGAGCAGTCTCTCTATTCCCTACATGCACAGAGGAAGCTAAAATAATAGCAATACATTTGTTTTATTTTTTTCACAGAGAAAATATGAATACAAATTTCAACCTAAAATCAAAGAGTTTTTTGGCCAAATCATGTTGAATTTGGAGCGTCCATTTTCCCCCCAAGAAAATGCAGAATGTTTTCCGTGGAACAGACACTTTCGTTGTTTGATCAAAAATCCAACTTTCTGCCCAAATACAGTTTGGATGGAAAATTTTCAAGCAGCCCCCTCTGGTGCATAATAGAGTCCAGGAGACAGTAAATCATAGGGGTGGCCACACTACAGCTTTTGAACCACATGCGGCTCTTTTTTCAGTTAAATGCGACTCCTGGAGCACCCCTCCCCCCATTCTCTGCCTACCAGACTTGGGAGCGACGGCCTAGGCATAGAGGAGCTCAGGGCTTCCGCCCTGCAGCAGGATGGTGGGGTTAGGTGCTTCTGCCAGAGACAACTGGGGCCTGCTGAGAGTGGTGGGGCACAATTTAAAGGTTTTGCCCCCCAACAGCTTGAGTCACACACCCCCAAGCGCACACTCCTTCTTTCCCTCAGCAGCTCTTCCCTTCAGCTCCCAGGTATTAGCTCTGCATTGAGAGGCAGTGGCAAACAGCCGGGGGTTTCAGAGAGAGGCCTCTGCTTTTTCTCCTGGGGGAGAGGCAGCAGCAAAAACAGCAGCTCTCCTTGCAGCTCCCAGCAATTTACTGCTACCTCTACCCAAGGCGCAGCTCCCAGCCTGCCGGCTCCAGCATCTGCACCATATGACTGGGCTGGGCCAACAAACCCTGGCAAAAATCTGGGAGAGCACGTGACCCTATGTGTTCCCCTCACACATCACCTCTGGCTTCTGCCCAGTGGGGTGGGGGGATCTCGGGGCTTCCGCCTCACCCGCAATGCAGGGCTGAAGCCCCGAGTCATGGCAGATGCTTTTGAACTTATGGAGATTGTCGTATGTAGCTCTGAGGGTCAGTAAGTTTGGCAACCCCTGGTACATAATGTTACTTGGATCTAGCTCTTACCCCACCTTTAATCCCTGTCTCTGAAAAGCTACAGTAAAGCTTCAATGAAATTTGGCAGTAACCCGAGCACCTAGGTGTAGCTCATAACTAGGACCCTACCAAAATCATGGCCATGAAAAACACATCACAGACTGTGAAATCTGGTCTTTTCTTTGCTTTTACTCCCTGCTATAGATTTCATGGAGAGACCAGCATTTCTCAAACTGGAGGTCTTGACCCAAAAGGGAGTTGTGTGGGGAGGGGCAGAGGGGAGGTCCGCATGATTATTTTAGGAGGGTTGCAGTATACTTACAGTAGGCAGTCCCTTACTGCTGGGCTGCCTTCAGAGGTGGGTAGCTAGAGAGTGGCGGCTGCTGATTGAGGGCCCAGCTCTGCAGGCAGCCGCGCAGAAGTAAGTGTGGCAATGCCATACCAGGCCGTCCTTCCTTCTGTGCTGCTGCTGGCAGCGGCTCTGCCTTCAGAGCTGGGCTCCGGGCCAGCAACCGCCGCTTTCTGGTGGCCCAGCTCTGAAGGCAGCGCCCCACCCGTGGCAGTGTAGAAGTAAGGGTAGCAGTACCACACCCCCGCCTCTACGATAACCTTGTGGAGCCCCCCCCCAACTCCTTTTTGGGTCAGGTCCCTAAAATTACAGTACCGAGACATTTCAGATTTAAATAGCTGAAATCATGAAATTTATTCTTTTTTAAATCCTATGAGCATGAAATTGACCAAAATGGACCGTGAATTTGGTAAGGCCCTACTCAGAACATACAAATGCTGAGGGTATAACTGGTTCCCGCTGACCTGCCTGGTTAGTGCTAGAGGTTGAGTCCAGCCGTAGGAATATTTATCACTGTGCTCATATTCACATCAGGCACGACATGCCATTGTAGGCAAGACCAAGCTGCCTATATCCCTGTGGCTTTCCGGCTAGGGTGAAATCGCTGCTCCTACTCCCTGGAGGTGGGATAGGCTTATCGCAGGCTGGATTCTCATGAACAGGATGGTTAGTTACACAAAGCCCTTTCCCCTTTATGTTTGGAAGATCCTACAGCTGCAAAGTGTTATTTGATAATGTCTGGCTTTATGAGGTGCCCTACTTCAGTGGTTCTCAACCAGGGATCCCTGCGGGGCTGTGAGCAGAGCCGGCAGTAGACTTGCTGGGGCTTAGGGCAGTAAGCCGAGCCACCCAGGGGCTGAGGCAGGGCGGCCAGAAGCAGCAGCAGAGCCACAGAGGGTGGGGTGCTGCCTTGTGGGGCCCGGGCCATGTCCCACTCTCTGGGGCTTCGCTCCCTCTGGGTCTGCCATGCCCTGGCTCCTCAGGATGGTCTCCCCGGCTCAGCTCTCCTGGGTCCTGGCCAGTCCTGAAGGCAGGAGCCCCAGCTGGAGGGACCCTGGGCTGAGGTGTGGCCTGGGAGCCCCGCTGCTTACCCCGACCCTGCCAGCACCGGACCAGCTGGAGGGGGGGGGGAAGCGGGCAGAGTCAGCACTGGTGGAGGGGAGCTCAGAGCTGGGGCAGGTGGGAGAGGGCACTGATTGTGGGGGTGAGAGCCCAGGGCTGGGGTGGGGGGCAGACAAAAATTTTTTTGCTTGGGGCAGCAAAAAGCCTAGAGCCGGCCCTGACAGGAATAAATCCTTCCGGGAAATGTCTACCTTGAGAATGATCTTGCAAACACTTAATACCAGGTGTAGTGCGTAATACCAGCTTTTTGATCTGTGTTTGTACAGCACCCAGCACAATGGGGTCCATGACTAGGATTCCTCAGCGCTAGAGTAACACGAAATAATATTCCTGTGAGTAGTGGTGTTGTAGTCAAGCAAGAGTTCAAATTCCATTGACGCCAATGGCTCCCTCACAATGCACCGCACTCCATCCAGTACTGAGAGTTGTTAGCAGGATTGGATCCCTCGTTTTGTGCCCAATTCATGACTGACAACGCACCTGATGGGGCTCTTTCACAGGCACGGCTCTGCCACCAGAAGTAACAAATGGAGATTTAAAAAAACCCACGCATGGTTTTTATTTTCTACGTGCCGTTAAAAGAGAGCTTGTTTCTTAATGACACTGGACCTGATCTGGTGGCCTTTGAATAAAGGGAAATACTCCCATTGACTTCACTGGGCTTTGGATCTGGATCATTGCACTGTGCTTGCATTTCGATGATATTTGTGCATAAGTCTGACACTTCCGTATGGCTGCGAAGCTGCAGAACATGCTTGGAGAACTGGATTATGGCTGCAGCAAAAGCCTAGAGACACTGAACCTGCAAGAAGGAGATATGTGGGCGGGCACCTCCTCTCAGTCTGCCGCACGTGGTCAATTCCCTCCCCTCAACTTCCCTAAAACCCTTTCCTTCTCACTGTTAAGGAATGTAAAGTACCTCAGACAGAGCTTGGGCGATTTTTCCACTGAAGAGACCCTGTCACAGTGGTCTGAGAGAAGTGCAGCTGAACTTTTACACCCAGAAGATCTGGCAAGAACAGTCATTGCTTATTTGATTAAGGTTGTTTGGATGGGTTTGCAATCTGAGGTTCTGTTTAGACTCTCAGCTGCCACCTGGAGTTCAGAAAACAGCTAGAGCCAGGTGGCTTTTTTTGTGGCAGTGTTGCTTGGACACAAATCTTGTTACCGTCATCCATGCCTTGGTCATGTGATCACAAGACATGTGTGCTTGGTGTTGCCAGCATACTGGGAATAATGCAATTTTGGCCCTTGCTAGAGCTCATCTGAGGGGAGAAATTCCAGCCTTCACAGTTTTTGGATTGCCCAGATTAGGGGTAAGGGGAGAACTGATTGGATGCCTTCCCAGCATCTCCACCTCCTGAGGAATAGCAGCCTATCGGAGCTGCTGCAGGAGGCAGGCAAAAGTTCCATCTCCCACCCCTCAGAAGCTGAGAGAAGTTTTTGGATGAAGAAGGGTGGAGAGGGAGCAGCCAACACCATTTTCACACAAGGGAAGGAGGAAGCAGAAAGAGCCCAGAAGCTCAGGCCAGCTCCTCCCTCCTCCCTTTCTGAAAAATGGGTTTGCTCCTCTCCGCTCCTCTCCTCCGGAAGCTGTTTATTTTTATTTCTACAAATTTGGAAACGCTCAGAGCTAGTGTTTCTATGATGATATCTGGCAATTGCAAAGGAAAGGAAGTGGAGATATTCCAGCCACAGACAAGATGTTCTTCAAAAGGAAAGTTTGGCAAGTCACATTGTTCTTGTATGGCTCTCACAGCAAGACTAGATCAACCAGCTGGTTGGACTACTCATAACAAATATGTTTACACTGAAAATAAAATCTGATCTACGTACTTGTACTTAAATTGTCAGAGAAAAAGCCAGGATATCTGTTGATCTTCTTTATTTGTGATTGCTTTAGATAGTAATTCTTTCAAAACGTCTCAGCTGGATTCTCAACAGAATGATTCAATGTGGTTTTAGTTGCTGTTGATATGTTCATTACATGTTTACTCACAAAGAAAAAGCAGTGCCCTTGGGAGTGAGACATGGCCAGGGATTAATTTCTGGGCTAAACTTCAGACTGGGGAGTGACATGCCCTTATCTCTTCATAACACACGCAGGGACATATGGACGGGTTATTCTGAAAGGTATTTTGCCATCTTCATACATTGAAACCCCAGGTAGTTAATTAAGGGCCATTTGCAAAAGGGAAAAGGCAGCAGGGGTGTAATATGATGGAGTGTTTTGCACAGCAGTGAAACTTCAGAGTGAGGAGTAGCATGTACCAGTCTCTTCATAACAGTTTAATGGGGATGAGTACATGTCTCTCGTGGTGACCCGGGAGGTAATTGGGGTGAAACATGTGCCAGGAGCAAAAATAAAGTTTCAGGTCAGCAGGTGGCATCTCACAGTTGCAAGGTGGGGTCAACTGGGACACTTGTCATTCACAGTCAGTCAAACCCTGCTCCTTATTCAAGGAAGGTGCATGTTTGTGGGGGGTGTAACGTGGCAGCATTGTGTGCAGGGGAAAAAAAATGGGTCATGGTGTGGTATTTCCCAGCTACCTCCAAAAGGCTCAATACTCACAGGACACAGCACTTGGGGGAGCTTGTGGAGTATCTTTTACACATCCTCTAATCCCAATTACTTATTTTAATTATGAGGAAATTGCACTCACTACAGGGGATGCTTGCAGCTCAGAAATGTGTATTCTTACAACATTATTCTGTTATAAAAGTCAAAATCAACCTCCTGTATTGCTCTGAAACTCTTCAAAGTTTAAATGTACATGGATGATGAATTTATTCTTTTAAAAAATCAGCCTTTCAACACTGGAATAAGGTCCCAACTCCAACCTCATTGCCATGGCTGAAGTAAATAGGGGCATCTGACCCTGAGCCCCTTGGGTATGAAAAGACAAATGTCAAAATAAAATGTACCTTGGGCACAGAGGAAAATGCAGATGGAGTCAAATGGCAGTAAGAGGTTCATGGTGACAAACTGAAATTTAAAAAGAAAGGAACAAACGTTAATTTTCACAAACTCCCTAAAATACAATCCTCAAATTAGAACGTTCACTGGGGAGATGTATTCCATTCCTTTACAGCGGTCTAGCATGGTCATTTGAGAAGGTTTGTTTGCCCTAACTATTCTCTAGCACAGTGTGAGAGAAGGTCTCTTAGCCAAAGCAGATCTTCTGCGGGGAGCTTACAGGAGGGGAGCACCGAGGAGAACAGCAAAAGGATTCAGACGTAAGGGTAAACTAGTCAGAAATGTCAAGATACAGGGAAGGAAATGAGATCCTAGGGCCTGAAGACACTTCTCTCACTGCATAGAGGATGCTCTTTGGTTTGAATTGCAAGTGTCAGTCACGTGAAAGACAAATGGCATGGAACATGGAGACTAGTTAATCTTATGTATAACATGGAGGGCTGGGAGACAAGATACCGAAGTTCTTTCCTAGCTATGACACCCATATATGTCTACACTGCAAAGGAAAACCCATGGCACTGAGTCTGAGCCTGGATCAATTGACTCGGGCTTCCAGGGCCCAAACTACGAAGCACAGAAAAACAGAGTTGATGTTCCTGCTCAGGATGGAGCCTGGGCTCTGAAATCCAGGGAGAGTCTCAGAGCCCAGGCGGGAACATCTACACACTAGTTTTAGCACCACCACACAAGCCTGAGTCAATTGACCCAGACTCAGACTCGGCGCCACAGATTTTTCTTTGCAGTGTAGATGTACCTTTAGTGCCAAGGTACCTGAGTCCCATTGAAACCAGATTGAAGCACCAAATCTGCTTTGGTGCTTTTGAAAATTCCACTAGGTGTCTAAGCTGCATCCTTAAGCATCTAAATCCATTTGGAAATCTGGCCTTAAAATCCTATGTGGCCTTGGGTAAGTCCCTGCCTCAGTCTCCCCATATATAGAGTAGAATACTGCAGTTAGACTCCTCATTCACTGATGTCGAGGTCCTTGGTAGTGGTATTCCAGCAGTGCTAAGCGTTATCATTATCCAGCCTACAGGTGTAATGAAAAGAGATTCTCTTATCAAGTGAGGTATGCAAGAACCATCTATCACTTCAGTGACAGACTCTGTGTTCTCCCACGTAACCTCAGTTTGAGTTACATTTGTAAGTGGGAGCACATCCAGTTGACAGCTGGGAGAATAAAAGGGGTTTGATTATTATCTTCATTGCCAGGAGGTGCAAATACAAAAACAAAACCCACCCTTTACATCCACTGTTTAGAGGCTCCAGAAACACTAACCTCATTACAAAGGCAAACACTGACCCTAACTTCTCGCATCCCACAAGGTCATAACTGGACCATAGCTTCATTACGTAGCATTTCTAAACAGACCTGTCAACTAAAAAAGTCCCAGAAAGCACGATGCAGTTAATTAGATCTGTCCTGGTTAACTATACCTCATAGTAAACAGAGAGGCCTGTGTTTATACAATGGGTGATGAGAAAAGGACACAAATTTTATTGAGGGGTTACTCAACAGCAACATACCATGATGTTTACAAAACGGCTCAGTTAGGATGACACCAGAAGAAAAACAGGAGACACACAGCAGAAAGCTCACACCTTTGCAACTGATGAATGTTGCTTTTTCTCTCTTTAGAATTGATTGTCATGGGGATAGCAAGGGCCAGGAGAGGCCAGGTGGAGATGAAGGGCATCACTTGCTGCATTGGAGGGCAAAGGATTTTCTGGGGGTTGGATGTTCTGCCCCCTACTTAGTCAAACTCATAATACTCAACCTTTCACCCAAGATCGCAAAACGTTGATACATTTTACAAACCAGTGACAAGCTGGGTCTACTTTAACAATGAAAACTCAAGAGTTTTGACTGTACTGCTGCTCACTAACCATCTCTAGCCAGTAAAGATGTGTATTCAAATTCAAGGCTGCCCACAGTATGTGGAGGATCCTAAGCAAAGCAAGACAAGCTGGGCTCCTTGCAGCTCTCTTTGGCGCTTGGTAGGGACACCCAGCTTCTGCATACCCAATGCTGGCCACTGCAAAACAGGGAGGGAGGAGATTGTAGGAAAAGATCCCTACTGTGGTGCCTTGCTACCTTGCTACCTTGTATGACAAAGGGACAAGGAGGGTTATGGTCTTGGCGGCGCTAGAATTGGAATGATCTATTACTGTCAGCTCCTGGACAGGTGGCAAGTCTCTTGCATGCAGGGGTAAAAATGCATCTAGCCAGGCAGCACAGGTCTGAGACTGCCACTGTTCTTTACGTAGTTTTCTAGTTAACCACATTTAGTGTTGCGGGAATATACATCTCAGATCCAAACGCAACAGCTCAATCACAGAGACTGAGCAGATGGCAAAGCCTTTACTTATTTTAGCCTGGACACTTGCTTTCGCTCAAGTAAACAAACTAACATCAACCTTTTGTAAACACTGTCCTTTCTGTGGCAGAACTTACCTTCCTAGCAGCTGGGAGGGAGGGGGTACAGTATTATACACCCTACTGGGGTCACATGCAGGTTGTAATGGTTAAGATTCCAAACTGATATACAACCCATGAAGACAAAGATATAAATAGAGGGCATGTCAAATGTCAGCTGGTTTTACCATTCATCAGCTTTCAGCCCATTACTTATCAGAGCCAGAGGGAATACAGGGTTTGACCTTATGTGATAGATGACTGCAAATTGGCTTTGGATGCCACCATCACTATTGCAACAAAGCTTTGGCTGAGCCAGTCAATGAACCCAGATCTCCTTCCACCCCGGTCCACAAAACCATCCTTTGTCCTCTATCACTTATTTGGTTCATCTTATTGAAACTAAATGGGGTGGGGACGGTGTCTTCCTACAACAACGAGCTCAATGAGGTTCTTGTCTCAACTGAGGGCCCGGGGTGCTACTGCAATACAACTAGTAGCTGTCGTGTCTTATCTGAAGGATCTTACTAATGGAGGACTAGGTAGCGAAGATCTGCCATTACTGTAGGCTTCTTCCATTAGGCAGTGACAGCCACATCCTGAATCTGCCCCATCTATCACCATCTCCATAGCAGTCTGGGTACTGTCAAATACATCAGTCATCAGTGAGTAGAGAAAGAAAATAGCTACCTGGGCAGGGATTGACTTATGAAGCAAAATCACGTTCTTGGAATTAGCGTCAAGATCAGCAGTTCTGGTCAGTGATAGGGTGGGGCTTGTTTTTGTGATTGGAACACCTGGTTTTTTGGAGCTGGACTGAGGGGAACTTTTTTTTCTTTTTGTAAAGAAACTTTTTGTTGTTTAAATGCAAACACATCATTACAGGAACTCCTCGCTTAAAGTTGTCCCGGTTAATGTTGTTACGTTGCTAAGCAATTAGGGAACATGCCCGTTTAAAGTTGAGCAATGCTCCACTCTTAGGTTGTTTGGCTGCCTGCTCTGTCTGCAGCAGTCAGCATCCCTGTGCTCCTCCCCTCCCCCGCAGTGTCTCCCCCACCCCCCCCACAGACGCTGATCAGTGCCTTTCCCCTCCTCCCCCTGCTTCCTTCCAGGGTTTAGAAGGCAGGAGGGAGGGAGAGCCTGCTAGGGAGCACTCACTCCTACCCCCTCCCTCCTGCCAGGAGGAAGGGGGGTAGGAGCAAGTCTTCATCAGCAGGGTCCCCCTCCCTCCCCTGCCTCCTATATATATATAATGCCTTTTGTCTGACAAAAAAAAAAAAATTCCCTGGAACCTACCCCCCCATTTACATTAATTCTTATGGGGAATTTGGATTCGTTTAACATCATTTCACTTATGTGCCTGCAAAATACAACTTTAACTACAACTTTAAGTGAGGATTTCCTGTACTTTGTCGAATGACTGCTGCAAAAGAGAACTAGCCAAGGGCTTAGCAGGAGTAAAAACCAAAAACCAGGACTTGACATTTAAATGGATAATGAGAATATCCACAGTAGGATAGGAACATTATGTGCACACATACACATGAAGGGATATAAACCTTCATGCCTCAGGGCATAAGGCACCCTCTGATTGACAAGGAGGATTAGGAAAGGAACCTCTCCTCTGGGCAGGTTATTCCATAATTGCTCACTTCAGGATTCTTGCACCTTCCCCCAGAATGTCTCATAACAGCCATGGTCAGAGGAAGGATCAGAGAGTAGATGGTCTGTTGTAGAATATGTGGGCTAAAGGTATGAACATAACCCAGTCACTGTCCGAAATTAAACAGTGGTAAACAAAGTTCGGGGTTTGGTGTACAGAGACCTCAGCCTGCTTAGAACCCTGGCAAACAAACCATTCAACATCCTTGGAACCTTTTATTAAAGATGAACAAAAAAAGGAAAAACATTTTAAGCATTTGAAATAAGGCTTCCATATTAACATCATGCCTTGTTCCCTTTCCCTTTGGCTGAGGGGCGTTTTGGCTGAAAATTCTCCCATGGTTGTCCGTTTCTTATGTAGCATCAGAGGTGCTACCACCTGTCCTTTTGCAGAAAAGAGACGTTAACTGAGATGGGTTGGGGCTGTTGTTTAAGTCTGATCCCGTTTCATCCCAGGTAGTGTTTGGGATTCAGCTGGAGCGAGCAGAGGTGGCAATGTCGTACGGGTCCCTTTCTGGTCAGGACAACTCTCAGGATCAGCATGTCGAAGGCCTGGGGTCCCAGGAAACGGTAGAGGTGGCTACTGAGCAACATAGTTATACCAACATAAATTTGTAGTGTCGACCAGGACTCAAACTCACACGGTTACATTCTATCAAATACAACCGGGGGCAAGCTCAGTGACCCCAGATTCTCATGCAGAATCATAGAATATCAGGGTTGGAAAGGACCTCAGGAGGTCATCTAGTCCAACCCCCTGCTCAAAGCAGGGCCAATCCCCAACTAAATCATCCCAGCTTTGCATGTACTTTGAACATTGGCTGGTTTCCACCCAGAAGTGTCTGCATTGCAGTGATTGATAATTAATCTGTACTCTGCACTTCCTTCCCAGGCATGGTGGGAGTACTGCTGGTTGGAAAAGGGGTTAGTTTCTGCTGCAGAAAAAAAAAATTGGAGAAAAAAAATCAAAATATGGAAAAAAATGAAAATTTTTCATTATCTATGACAGGAAAAAAAAATCAAGATCTTCTGAAGATCAGATACTTGCCACCAAAATTTTCATTTTGCCAAAAACCCTATTTTCCCAAAAACCCAATTTTTCATCAAAAAAAGTTCTGACGGCAATTTTTTGGCCAGCCCCAGCAGTGAGCCTAGTTAATGTTTGCAAAAGTGCTTTTGAGTCCTTGGAGAGAGAGAGAGAGACTCTAGAGTGACAAGTGGAATTGCAGAATTAAAGTTAATACTAGCCTACTGCTAATCATACCCAACCCGTTTCTCTAGTGCTGCCCATGCTGTTCAGTGCTTTACAAACTTGGCCGAATGCCATGTTTCTCAACCCAGGGTACGGAGAGGTCTTCCAGGGGGTATAACAATGTATCTAGACATTTGCCTAGTTTTACAACGGGCTACATAAAAAGCACTAGCGAAGTCAGTACAAACTAACGTTTCATTACAGACAACGACTTGTTTCTACTGCTCTACATACTATACACTGAAAGTTAAGTACAATATTTACATTCCAATTGATTTGTTTTAGAATTCTATGGCAAAAGGGGGAACGTTAGCAATTTTTCAGGAATAGTGTGCTGGGACACTTTTGTATTTCTAGGTCTGATCTGTTAACAAGTACTTTAAGTGGGGTGGTACTTGCGGTACGCAAGACAAATCAGACTCCTGAAAGGGGTACAGTCGTCTGGAAAGGTTGAGAGCCACTGGTGTAATGAATCCTCCCTGCCACATGTGATGTTGCCACATTAGCAAGTCCAAAGTATATTTAAATAAAAGAAAACAAACACAAACCATTACTTGACGAAGGAAGTACTGTGTCCCTCCACAGCTTCCAGCCCCAGTACACGCCAGGAAGGTAAGATTATGTTTTTGCTCTTCCCCTAGGGCATGATTACTTCAAGTTAATTCCAAAGCGTACGTGACTTAACAACTGAAAACTAGGACAAGACTCTACTTGCTACCAGATGTGACAGGTGTGTGGGGGAGGGAGAGAGGATATTCCAGATTGCTTCAGTACAGACTACAGACAAAGATGTTTCAATGACACTGCCTTACCTCAGGTTTCAATGAATTAATTCTCCAGTGCCCAGCCTGATTCTTGCTGGGAGAAAATGAACTTGAAAAACAACTGATGGGCTCAGCAGCAGTTTGTCAGCAAATGCTTGTCAGTGTCAATGAACGTCCAGATTGGCATCAGTCAAACCACTGCAGAAGGTGTGTTGGCTTGGGAAGTGGGCGGGAGCAAAAGGCCTTTAATTTTTCTTCCCTGGTGTAAAAGCACTGTAAAGTCAGGTTTTCAAAACTGTATGTGTGCAATCCTATGTATGCATGCTGTAGGATTAAGTAAAAGCTGGTCATTTGCACACAGATCCCAAAGTGGATCTTACAGTTATGGTAATCAGGTATACAAATTACGCATACAATGTTTTGGAAAACCCAACCTGTTGAACTTGTAATGGATTTTTTCCAGGTGTCTTCTGTCACATGTAAAATAATCTAAATGTGCTTGTCATAACAAGTGAACCAGAACCAAACCCCGGATCCAAAATCATCAGCACTGTGGGTAAGTGGATCTAGAACCAGATCCAAACTTCAGACCTGAACTTAGTCTATAATAGGCTGAACCAAACGAATCCAAGACCCAGGGAAAAAGCAGACCTAGAATGCAGAGCTTGAGCAGGTGTTTCTGTGAGATGGGGAAAAATGTAGCTTCCAGTGAATGTAACATACTGCTGATGTTTTGTTGAAACAATAAAATACCCAGTAAAATTCACCATTACTACAATGGCAGCAAAAGGGTTAATACTGTGCACTGCTTTATTGCAAACCCAACGTCTGAGTCTGGGCCTCTTGAATCAGTGCTGAGGCATGAAGGGGCTTATTTGAAAGTGCCAGGCAGTAGCTTTAATTAATTACCATCTACTCTTAGCTTGGCTCACAATAAAAAGAGCTGGCTTACCAGGCTGGTTTCTCAAACCCCCCCGGGTCTATTTATAGAACGAGAGAAAAAAGATTATGTTGTGTTTTTATTCAAACAATTTTATGAACAAACCCAACTAGTCTTCTGTGGATGGGATATAATATTGCTGGTTCACTCCAAGTATTGTTTTTTTAAAGGAATGCAATATATTTGGCCTGTATAAGAAGTAACCCAATAGCCCAGTGCAGCCAAAAGCGCAGATTTTTTGTAGACTAAAGTTTTATTTCAAATGCAGATTTGACTTCCAAGATCAAACCAAACAGTCGATCTCTATTTCACTAGTTTTTTGGCTGACACAAAACAGCTGCTTATTTTGATCCTTTCAGTTCCTCTGGATTCACCTCCCCACCACCCATGTTCCCTGCTGAAATTTTAAGATCCGATTTTCCTGGGGGGGGGCGTGTGAGAGTGGGATGAATACCACATTACCCTTAGAAACAAAAGCACTCAGACATAAGATACAAATGCATGCGTTTGCTTTTGCTGGCATCTTCCAACCCCAGATTTAGCTTGCTCAAGACAGGCAATAACAGAAGAACAGAAATCCAGTTCAAAAAGACAGCCACGCAACTGGCACTCCCTCATGGCAGCTATCCACAATGCCAAAGGCCTGCCAGCAGCTCCACAACCTTTCCTCTGCATGCTTCTCCTCCCAGGGTGACAGTAACACTTCTGTGAAAGGAAAGAACTTCAAGATCGCCAGGAGTCACTTTGACATTTCAGAATTGTTAAAAATATATATATATCTATTTTGTAGATCCATCTATCTAGCTTCTCTGATCCCGTTTCAATGCTTACTCTTCACATCCTGTCCGCAATGGCTATATAGCACAGTTGCAAAATGTCAAGGAACTACCATGGCTCTGCCCCAGATATGCCCGCACTAAGTGGCTGGCAAATTGAGTTGGGTGAAAAATGAGGAGGGGGGACCTGGAAATTTTCAACTTTTTGGTTTTAAAAAAAAGGTTTTGAGTCTTCAGTATTTTGTTGAAAAAATTACAACGACTGTGCATAAAACAGGTCTATACTTACACCCCACTGGGCCCTGTTTGGGCTTTGGATCAGATCTTATATTAACAATATCTGAATTTAGGACCTTTTTTGACTCCAAAAGCTTGTGCTAGATCATCCTGCATAGTTTGCTCCAGTGGACATCATCATGCTACTGATTTTGCCCACCATTCGAGCAGCAGGCGGGTTCCCACAAACATCGGAACTTTGTGTTGCATCAGATATATGCAAGGCCTCTCTGGGCACATATTAGTGGTGTAATTAAACTTATGATCAGGTCTAATTGTCAGGGGCTTTCCTGGTCCTGCTTGCAAGCAGAGGGGCTCTGTAGGGAAGTGTGCAGTGTGATCGGGGCCTAGCAGCAATCAGCTCTGCAGCCAGCCAACCTACAGGAAGGTGAGGTAAGCAGTGCCTCTGTTTCAGGGAGCAGTTTCAGGCTTTGTTTCTCTCTGGGTTTTGGGTTCGTGTGTTATTCTGAGAATAAAAGAAGTGCTACCTTCCAGCCAGAGTATTTGATATTTTCAGTCTAACTTCTCTGTGAAAATAACACTTTGCCCTTCTTTAGAGTTTCAGGATCTCTCTGAAGCAATCTGTAGCTAAATACAGGACACTAGGAATAAACGTTTTGTTGAAGTGCCCGAACCAGAGGGATGTAGCAATTTATGTGAACTCCATCTCTTAGGTTAAACCAGCTACAGCTGGAAAGAAATAAACTAGGCAAACAATATAATTACTCCAAGGCTGTGAGAAAACATCTACGTGACTGATTCATGTACCTTGCTAGCAGCTATTAATCCCAGGCTAGAATATACTTCTAGAGATTCCAGGGCAATGACAGTACTCTGCACGGCGCCCAATCCTTCAGCTTTTTGCAAAGGATCGTTCAAGACTATTTCAGACATTCCCATCTCAGGGGCCGTCTATGGCAGCGGGAGTTGTGATTCCCAGGGCAGGCTGACAGACTCCTGCTAGCGCCGCTCAAGCTATCATGCTAAAAATATCAGTATAGATGTTGCGGCATTGGTCACCAATCAGACTAGCCATTCAAACTCAGACCCGGGGGCTGGGTGGGCCACCCAAACTTGGACCCGGGAGATTGGGCAGGCTAGCCCAAGCTGCTGCCAGTGCTGCAACATCCACACTATTAATTTTAGCCAGCTAGCACAAGTCTGTCTACCCACACTGGGTATTAAGCCTCCCAGCTGCAGTGTAGACATACCCTCAATTCCTCAGCACAGAAGTTATTCACATGCAATGTATTCCTGCAGGAGCAAGCAGGCAAGATCTGGGCCAACATGCTAGCAGCATATCGAAGACATGAGCATATGGAGACACCTTGGCCTGATTCTCTGCTTCCCTACGCCTTCTTAATCATCTACACCTGTGCAAGGTGAGTGTGGAAAGTCAGTGATATACACTCACTTTGCAGAGGTGTTAGGGACTATCCCCAGTCAAAGGTTGTTGAGCATCAGGTCTCCTGTATCTTTGAAGCACACTGCAGCATTGTGTGTCAACAAGGAGACGGGACGCTGCCTTACTTCTTAAAAATGCATCCATCACTCTCTTTTTAAATATGACAGAGGTATACAAGTACGTCCACCAAACAATGATCACTAATGGGTCAGAAGGACCCTTGATTGACCACCTGGTCCCATGAGGATGCTGATTTAGGTCAAAGGCCAATGAGCAACAGTTACAGTACAGAAAACCATGAAGCCATCTGAGAGGCGACAAAAACGGCACAACTGGAAAGTCTGCATTGGGAGCAACAGTCAGTCAACTAGTCATTTCTGAGCAACGCAAAGCCTTTGTCATTGATTAGAATGCTGCTCCTGACAAGAGCAATCATGACTTAAAATGCAAACCCGTCACTGATCAGTAGAGCAGAACAAGGCTCACGGGATCATGAATGGCAACGTAAAGCCTGGCAATTGCAACGGCAGGTCAGTCCAGTGGGTTCATCTAGATTGGTATCTGCCCTAAGCCAGAGGCCAATCTTTGATATTGCAGAGAAAGATAGAAAAATCCCCATAAATCAACCATGTATGTAGGGTGCAGAGAGAGAAGTCCACTTTCGCCCCCTTTAACAACCAGCTTAGATCCTCCTGCCTGCTACTGATGATCTGAATCTTGGCATACACGATCAAACGTAGTGAGTGATCGTAAGATGCTCTGTTCAGTTATCCAACAACTAAGTGTCCCAGACACAAAAAAGGACCATGGAGGATTTGCTCAGGATTTCCACGTCTACTTGAACAAGTTCTAGGATTTTACAACCTAAACGGGCGCACAATACTATTCACATGTAGTATGCTGCCGACCGTTTAGCCTTGCAAAACTCTGCCACGGTACACTTGGACCGACACCTTTTGCCAAAATAATGCAGCATACAGGGTGCTGTTCTAGCCTGAGAGCAGGAAGGAAAACGGAGCTAGCCAGGGACAGAAGAGTCCGGCTGCAAATTTGGATGTCCCAGGTGCGTTCGACTTCCCAGAAACCAAAGTGGGGAGAAAATCCACGAAGGAGGGGGGAGAAATCTCCCTTTCATGTGCACGTTCTCCAGCTATGCAACACGCCCAGCATCCAGGGCAAGGAGCAGCTAGAGAGACGCTGATCTTCGCCCTCCAGTCTTGCCGCGGGAGGACACAAAGCCCGCGTGGGGGTCTCTGTAGGCGGCGGTGACATTTCTGCCCGCGCCCGGCCGCACAGACCCTCCCTCGCGTGGGAAATGCGCCAAACGCCCTGCAGGTGCGCGGGGGAGCCCAGCAGGTGCCCCGGCAAAGCGGCAGAGCTGCGCGAAGCTCCGGCCAACCTTCCCGAGAGGGGATCCATGTTCTGCACCGCCTGCCCCTCCAACCAGGAAAAGCCGGTTCGTCTCCCCCCAGGCAGGTCCCGAGCCAGACAATGGGGCCAGGGATTCGCACGGGTCACGCCGCGCGGGGTGGGGAGAGGAGCCTTCGTGCTAGACAAAGTGACCCCCCCCCAGGGCTTGCGGGTCCCCCCGCGCCCCAGTCCTGGGTCTTTGCCTGCTCAGCCCCCGCAGCTGCACCCAGCTGTTTGCCGGTGGGGTGGGAGGTGGGATGCAGCGCGACACCGGTTCTGTTGCAGATGGGGGGCGTGGGGGGTTATCGCCAGACGCTTGTCATTTACCCGGTCCGCCGCGGTGTCCCCGATCGCCCCGGGGAAGCGGGTGGGCAGCGATCCGGCCGCGGGGGGCAGAGCGGGAGATGCACGCCGCCGCTCGCGCCGCTCTCCGGGTTTGGAGGCGCGGCGCTGCCTTGCCCGCGGTCCTCTCTCTTCTCGGCTGCAGGGGGCGCTGCGGCGCAGGTGCTGCGCGGAGCGAAGTCCAGCCAGAGGGTCCCGGGAGGCGGGTGTGTGTGTGTCTGTGTCTGTCTTTCTCTCCTCCTCTCCCCAGACTTTTCCACCTCCAGGCTGGGACCTGTGTCACAGCAGCAAAGCCAGGCCCTGGGCCGAGCAGGGAACAAATCGCGCCCAGCCTGCCTGGTGCCTCCGGCCGGTCGTGTGAAATGCAGGTGTCTGTGAACACGCAGAGGATGCCCTCCAGGGCACGGTTCGTGATCCAGAGGCACAGGGGCCTTTCACCTATGAAACGCAGGGCAGGCCTGTTAACTCCAAGCGGCACCCCAGGCCCAGGGGAATGGGGCAGCCAGGGCGGGCTGCGTCCACATTCAAAACGTGAAGAGCAGTCGATGGTACGGACTATCAGTCAAGATTGGGATTTTCCAGCCCCACTGGCACAGGGATCAGAACCACAGCGGCCAGCTTTCATGCGGTAAAGCAGCAGCCGGACTTTCACCATAAGCCAAAAATCAAGCAAATCTCGTTTCAAAACAAGCCAATCCCTAAGACCCCCAACACTCTGGGACTAGAGTCCCCCCGCCCCGCACAGGCCGGGACTGGTGGGGGGCCCCCGGGGCCCCCCCCTGCTCGCCCCCCCACCCTTGCTAGGTGCCAAACAAGCAACAAGCAAAAAAACTAGCCACCAAGCAACTTACCAGCCATTTAAGCCAAAACTAAGCCCAATTTCTGCGCTCTTTCCCGCAGGTTTGGCATGTCTGATCAGAATTAGGATGTCACGCTTATTTCTCTGGGTTCTGTAGAATCAGGACCATAATGGTTAAATCCAGAACCCTTCTTTTGTGCTCTCTCCCTGCGTGCCACCCTGGCTTACTTATTCAGTCACATGCACCCTAATCCACACCTTCATCAGTAAGCCGTAACATAAAGGAAGAAGTTACTGGCTGCATATGGGACATCATCAAGTCACTGGCTAGCAGAGCCAAGGTGGTAGGCTGATAAACTGACAGAGCTGTGGAGAAATCACAGCCTCCCTCTCCCTGTGCAACAAAGCAGTGCAGTGCTCACTCCACTGTGCTTAGTGGCCCTAACGCATTGGGAGATTTGTCCCTAACTCTTTCTCCTACTCTTCAGGTTATAACAACTTGGCGGATACACCCAACAAACAGACCTCCCCGTTTCCTGTACATTAAAGCTCTCCCTCTGTCCCTTCCATCTTCCCTTAAACCCCACTCCTTTTCAGAAATGCTCTCAAAGCAATTTACTCCCATTTTTGTATCTCACTATTATACTTTAGGTTACATTCCTCTAAATTACATGATTCTGAATTAAGTGCAAGTCTGTCTCACCCTCACTCCAACGTGTGTGTGTGTGTCCTGATACCTTTACCATCGCAGTTTATGTCAGCAAGTGACTGAGGTCAATGAAATGAGGCATTGGCTTCTCTAATTCACCATTCCTATGCTAAGATTAATATATTTTCAATATATTGTATTAAAAGTGGAAACTTTTAAAAATCAGTTTTATATTTCAGTGTTTTTACATTTCTCTCAGTGTAGCCATTAAAAACCAGAGTGGACAGTTTATTTATAGTCCATTTCATTATCTTCCCATGCCTAGCACACTGCAGCAATATCAGGGTATGAACACTACAAAACATCTGGTTTAATTTTCCCCAGAGAGTTTCAACATTCAAAAGTTTAGGAAACACTGCCTTCAGCCATGTTCAAAGATGACTCACGTTTTTGTACTAAGCTAGCAACTGATCTAGGTGATAATTTTCAATACTCTTCAGTTAGCTTGGCTTTACATTTAGAGAACAGAATTAGCCCTAAGGTTAAAACAAATAAAACAAACCCCTACATAGTAGAATATATTTAAAGCTAAAGCAACCTTGGTCTTCATGTACCAGTACAGCTTACAAAATCCTCTATCAGAATGTCCTGCACTATTGTCTAAAACGTGTATGCTAACAGTGGCAGAGAAAATGTTGTGCATACAGCTTATCTGTGAAATGGTTCACAATGGGCTCTGGAATCAGACTGTTTCTTCAGCCTGTTGTATGGCAAACAGCAGGCAAAGCAGCAGCAGTCAGCTGTCTTCAAAGCAGACAGAATACAGCATTGATCTGATGAGCAGCAATTCCCCCATTGGTATTAAGCTGCCCCATTTACCAGTTGAACCTGCAACCTCTGCAGCTCAGGGACACTATGGGTATGTCTGCCGGATCAGCAGGTAGCGATCCCTCCTAGACGGGATAAATTGACCCCCAAAGACTAGTGTCTCTCCTTTCTCGATTCCACTTGAGAATCTTTTATGGATAAGGGGTATCAGCTTACATTAACCTAATTATGTCAGTGTACACACTACAGCCTTGTCCCACCGATTTAAGTGCCCTGCTACACCAACATCTTAACTCCACCTCCACAAGAGGCATGGGGCTTATGTTGGTGTAGTTAGGATGATACACTGTCTATGTAGACGCTGCCTTACTTACATCTGTTGGCTGTCTTGTCAGTTTCAGGGCTCCTTGCTGGAGCCGTGAAACTGACAAGAAAGCTGGGCAGCTAAAACCAGGCTGCAGCCACCCTGCTTCCCACTCCTTGCAGGGAAGTGAGGTGGCCAAATGGCTGGCCCCGCCCCCTGCAAGTTGGTAAGAAGCCTGAATGGCTGCCAAGAGGCTGGGGCTGCTTGCTCCTGGCAGAGAGCTGCACAGAGCTGAGTGCTCTCAGTCTCCACACTGCCTCTCTTCGATCATAGTACATTCAATTAAACAGAAGTTCTGTATAGAAAAACTCATCTCACAGTGGAGGGGAAACTGATTTTGGTTTTAGTGCTCCCTGAATTCTACAAATGAACAATACGTAAAATGGTAAAGCCCATAAGAAACTCTACCCCTCACACCTACAACAGGGAAAAGAATTTGATCCATAAGTATACAAAATTAGGGACATCTCATTTTTCTCACCTTTTAAAAAATTAATACAAATACTAAACTAATACTTGGCATTCAACTAACTTTTCAAAAGTGCTGTTTTACAGATTAGTCACTGCTATGTACAGAGGTGAGTCTCAACCTTTTACAAATGGGGAAACTGAGGCAGATGGGTAGAGCAACTTGCCCAAGGATAGAAGGTGTGTCAGGAGTTGGAACCAAAAACTGGGAATTCCTGGCATCCATCTCCCTTATATGATACAGTTTAAATGCTGCCAGGGAGAAGTCAATTGGCAGGCAAGCTCCATTTACTAGAAGAAATCAATTTGGGATCACTTTTTTAAAAAAGTGGTTTCAAACGCAGAGTTCCCATCTGTAAAATAGTGACGATATCTACTGGCACTCATGGGCCTTAATGAATAATATGCTCCCATTATAACACAAGACAATTCATGACTGAAGATTTCACAGTTTAAATCACTGTCCATAACTAGTTTGTCTGAATTTAAATAATGAATGGAGTATTTGAATTATCACCATCACTTTAAAATGCTTCTCTTCTTCCCCCTCTCTTCCCAGCAGCTGGACTGCTTCCAGATTTTTCAGCACATCACACATGTACCATTTTCTTTTAAGTGGGAGATTAACAAACTCCTTGTGCCCTCTTTGGTTCCCACTCAGGACAAACAAGAATTCCCTAATCAAGGTTTTCTTTTCAGCTGCAGCCAAAATGTCTTTTGGGTATTGGTTGGATTATATTTACATACAGTGGAATACAATTTATGAGGCCACTTACAGGACCAGCAAAAATTGGCTGCTGGGAGGAACAGAAATTGGCTGAAAGAGGAACAAAAGCTGAAGGATTATGGCAGCAGTGCTGTTTCTATCCTGTATACAGCCACACCCTGGAGCTGATAATACTCCTTACAGAAAGACATACTCAAGACAGTCACAATCCTTTGTTTAGGAGAAAGAAAAAAAGGGGACAAGAGGAGGAGTTTAAGAATTAAGTTTATTGCAAGAGGAAAAAACCCCTTAGCGAACTAGGCACCACAAAAATGTACAAGAAAATAATGAAAGGAAAATGTTGTATAGAGGCAGAAGAAACTATGGAGGCAAGATAAAAAGATTTAAGAAAAAATGTGACATTTAAACAAAAATTGTGAAGCAAATTACACTCAAAGGCCACTCCATTCACCACTGAAATGCAATTACCTCAATTGCAACTGTTTGACAGTACACAATTCTGCGCAGTTTAGAATTGAAGCAGTGACTGTCTTCCTCCATTTGAATTAGGAGGGGAAAATACATTTAAGCGGAAAGCAATTACCTGAGTTATTTTCCCAAAACACTAGAGTTACCATCTCTGCTTTTCAAAAGAAGATATTGCTATGGAAACTCTAGTAAGCACAAGTGTCCAGAACCAGGGTTTTGTGTCTAGTAGGACATAACTCCATGGTGCCCCAGCAGTAAGTACATAGATGGCACCTTTCCTTAAGTCACCAGAGAAGTAACACCCCTTGTTGGTGACAGGTTTGAGTGGTAACTGTGTAGTGTGTATCCGCAAAAACAATGAGGAGTCCTTGTGGCACCTTAGAGGCTAACAAGTTTTATTTGGAAATAAGCTTTCATGGGCTAGTATTTTCCACTCCATGCATCTAATGAAGTGAGTTATAGCCCACGAAAGCTTATGCTCAAATAAATGTTAGTCTCTAAGGTGCCACAAGGACTCCTCGTTTTTACCATTTATTGGAAAGTTCCTATTCAGATGTTGACATGACAGGACACTGGTCTGATTGCAAGATCCAATGAAAAACAGCACAAAATGTTATAGCACAGACAATGTTTAAGACTAGAAAAGTGAGACCTGCTGAAAGAAAATATAGTCTCGTGACTTGTGTTTAAGACACTTGACTGGGACTCGGGTGCCCACGACTGTTACTTAAAATGTTGGCATCTTCTCAGATATTTTAGATGGAAAACCTGCTAGATAGCTTCATATACATTTTAAGACCGCAAAGCTCAGATAGATTGCAAGCTCAAATCATTTTGGGGATTCTATTAGAAACACTGCCAGGGGATTCTATAAAAACCTGACATCAATGACATTGCAACAGAAACCTATTATTTCTTTTCTACATTAATAGTCTCAGCAATCACAAATGGGGTTCTCTTTTCCCAGGAGAGGGAAAATAGAGGCATCTCAGCATTTCAACATGGAACTCAGAATATAAAAGATACAGCCTCTTCATTTTGCTTCAAAACGATGTGGTAAAATTCCGATGATACAAATTTGAGAGATTGAAAATGGACAGTTTCATTTTGAAGTGATATAAGCTGCACTTAAAAGACAAAATGATATAATATAGTTTTAATATACTCAACAATGGCATTCAGGTTAACTCCATTCTGTCTCAATTTCCAAACAACCTATTTGTGATATACAAATTTGATGGCAAAAATATAAATAAAAATAAAGAATTCAGATACACTTAGAGACACATTCTGCATTTGGATGTGTGCATATAAATTCCTATTGACTTCAAAGAGATGGTATGTATGCATTCAATGTCAACATTTAGCCCTTTAATGATGTAAACACCAATTTTGGAGAGAAAAAGGAAGGGGCTTAATTTTCAACGGATTAACTCCATACAAATGGAAAGAAATCTAGACCATGAAATAGCTTTATTACTCCTGGTAACTTACAGAGTATGCGTTTCAAGATTGGTCTTTGAAATACAACAAAAAGTAGATCTTCAAATTTAAAGCTAAGTAAAGTTTAAATAAGGTTACAACTGTTTGAAATGTACAATTTTTTCACACTATGCTTACAGACTATCTGCATCCAGCAGCTCAATAAATGAAAATCATGTGAGGAACAAGCTTAAATTTGCAATGGTGCCACACAATCGTGAAAGGGGCGAACAGACTGTTTCTAACCTTTGAAAAGCCTTCATAGATAAAACAATGATGCTTCAGCAAGTGAAATTTTACATAAAAAAAGCACTGGAACAGAACCATTTACAAGGAAAGACTAATTCAAAACTCATACATTCAGTATTAATTGTATAATCTCTCTGCATACAGCCGCATACTTTTCAAAATTAACTTGCAGTTATCCTTGTACTATACAAAAGAGAAATAGGAAAAACTACAATGATAGAGGGACCTTGCAGTTCTGGAGAACCTGTAACATGCGTGAGCATGTGTGAACCAACACATGTTCAGATTGTTAAATGAACAAAAAAGTTGGAGAAAGTGGGCATTGTAAATCTGAACAAAATGGTCTAGCCTGTCTTATCAGTAGTAGGAGGGAAATAGTGGTTAGAACACAACCGTGAGTCAGGAGACCTGGGTTCTAGCCTGGATTTTGCCACAGACTGCTGTGTGATCTTGGGCAAGTTACAACCTCTCTGTGCATCAGTTTCTCATCTACAAAATGAAAATAACGCTTATCCATCACCTTTGTAAAGTCATTTAATATCATGGGATGAAAAGTGCTATGTAAGTGCAAAGTATTTTCTGAAGTTAGCTGAAGTTTCATTCACTTCTCAGAAGATGTTAGAACTCATGTGCCCACTGCAATCTTTCAGCTACTTGGTGAAAAGGGGCATTGCCCATTTAAGGGCTCCATTGCAGCAGACGGGGAGAAGGGGAACACTGCTGGTGCAGGGCAACAAGCATTGAAGAGTGGGGAAGCAGGCCAAGAATTAACTGAAGCTACGCATACTGTTGCGGCAGAAGCTCTTCCTGTAGTAATTCTAAGGTTATAGGTATTTACAGGACAGGTAGAACCACACCGGGGGGGGATGAACAATCTCTAAGACTCAAGAAGCAGAGCATTACAATGGCAAGAGACAGAGTCACTGTTGGTGAGCTGGACTGACACCAAGGGGTGGTTGAAGGGTAGAAGAATTCAAGGAGATAAGCTTAATGGGCTTGGCTGGGGGCAGCAGGGTGCTGCACTCAGGGATTTGGCCTTCCCAGGGTTTTAGCTACTAAAACTTGTGGAGCAACAGATTTAGCCACAGACCTTGGAAGGGCGGCAGGGGGACACATAGTATTGGGGCAGGGTCTGGAGTTGCTGGATTGCCTCAGAGATCAACAGCTTTTCACATCTGTTACAAGCTAACTTATAACCGTGTAACAGGTTGGGAGCTTACCTCAGGGGGAAGTCTAGCAAAAGTGATCCCGGTAACCCCACAGAGGCACAGGTTGGGATAGGAGAGAGAACCAGATGGTACAGATGCCACTCACTGAAGTGGGAGTCATTAACAGAGGGGAATGGGGGAGACAGGGTCCCCATCTATGGGCGCTCTCAGGACATTGAGGTTAGTTAGGAATATGGTCATGCTTCTGAGATGTTAAAACTAAAGATCTTAACACATTACAGAAATAGTTTTCTTCTTTACTTATCCACCAAAATCTAAAAATAACAACTTCAGCTCACGCATGCGTACACCACTTCCTATTGACATAAATGGGAACTACATAGAGACAAAATTTGTCATTAATGCCATATAGAAACTGTTGTGCCCTTCTGTTTTATTATTGGGGAGGTCAGTAATTGTTGCAGCAAAACGTGGAACGCTAACTTGCATCTTGGCAATGAAAAAGCCTTTTAATCAATCTCCAAACACTTATGTTGAACTTCTCCAAAGCTGAACTTTTCATTGACAATTAATAATTCAGCAGCAACACGTTTGGTTCTGAATGTTTGTAAAGTGCTTTGAAAACACAAGAAAGCTATACAACTACTACATACTAATCTTGGCTTCTAAAGGTAATTTTTGGGAAGCTATATTGTACTTTCTTATTCAACTGATCAATAGCATGTTATTTTCTTGACCATATCTCAGATTTTGCAAGTCATATCATACTCAGAGTCTCAAAATCAGAAGCCAAATGTTTTTAGAGGAAGAAAGGGCAGCTGTAAGTGATAATAGTAACATGCAAAAATGCACTTATTCCTTGATAATGCATAAGTTAATGTCATTAAAATAGGGTCCAGTTCTATTGGCTGGTCCATATAAGTATGCCACACACACACACACACACACAAAACACCCCGCCAAAAAAACCACCCCAGCACACTACAAGAGGAGGATAACCTAGGGTATGTGTTCTTTCTCTCAAACCCAGCAAAGGAGAATGCTATAAAGGAGTTTCAAATAAGGGCCAATTGTCTGACTGGATATGATAAGTGTTCAAATGGAATTTATTTCTGAGCGAAAAATTCACCCTATGCTTAGGAAAAACACAAACTCATGAACATTGCTGATTCGTCATTTAGTGAGACACTGGAAGTTCCCAACCTTCTATGTAACTACTTAAAACACACCTAGAGTTTTTACATCATTGAGGTGTGTTAAAGGAACAGGTTTCAAATGAACTTGGTGGACTTAAACTACATTGACTCTTTTCATAGAAACCCTGAATTTACATAGGTAAGGAATAGGTTACTGCCACACACGAAGTGATACAAAAATCCCCTATTTTAAGGCAATCAAAACTTTTCTCAAAGTTTATTAAAAGGAATGAAAACTAAGTCTGGTAGCACAAGCAAAATAACATTTTAAAAATTCCAACTCCTTCCAATTAATTGAAATGTTCCTGAAAAGTATAGATTGGCAACATTGTAAATGGAAGTCCTTACATCTCTACAAAACAGATGCACGTGACAATGGAAATACACATTTCCATGTTTCTATCCAAATATGGAAACTAGCTCTAAAGTTGAGCAATTCAATCTCCATGCGTACGGACCCCATGGTTTATCTGCTGAAACTGTCAATTAAGATGCCAAATTGTGAATGTGATATATGCTTTCAAAAGAAGGGGTAAATACTATGCCCTGATACAGCATCTGAACATATACAGGAACTCTATCCATTAATAAAATGAAGATGCATAAACAGATGGAGAGCTTAAGTGACTTGTCTAAATTTAGTGGCAAAGTCTGATGGGGAACCCAAGAGTTCTGAGAGCCCGGTCCTTGCTCTAACCACTAAACAATGCCTAACAGAACTGCTGAATAATAATCTGAAAAAGAGGGATGATTTTGCAGGTAAAAGCAATACCTTACATGCCAATTAAAAATCAAGTTTGGTTGTTCATATTACCTCACATGACTGGAGGAAAGAGTAAGGAAAAACAAAAGGTGGAAAACATGGTTTTAAACAAATCTAACTGTAAGTTAGATATAGAACATTTTGCACACCGGATGAAAAAAGTAGTATCTGTACTATTATTCTCCATGGCAGATCATTTAAGTAAAATTTCACATGAATTTTTATTTCAAACTTAAATTTTTATGTTTGCTCTACATTAAATGTAAAAATTAAGTTGAGTTTCCTAAGACAAAAATCCAATTTTTTCCTCTTGCAAATGAAAACTGACTCGTTTTCACTAAGTTCTCTTACAATACTTCTGGTTTGCAAGCGGAGAGTTCTCACAAAGACAGTTGCTTAAGAAAAAGCATTGCCTTCATTCAAAAGAACTGCACTAACAGCCAGAGGCTTCATGTCTTAACTTGGCGCCATCTAACTTTGCTCTGATACAGATAGTGTAAATGTATAATTTCTGATTTCACATATGTACAGATACATTCAGACAGCATTTAACAGCAAAACAATTTCTACAAAAGAAATCCAGCTTCTTTTGCTCCTGAACACAGCCCTATTCTAGGAATAAGAGCCGTGAGCAGCAGCAATTGCATTAACATTGGCAACACAGTGTTACAGGTATAAGCATATAACACACACATTATGCCTAAAAGATTTAGTGTTGTAATAATTTTTTCATTTCACTACACTTATCTTGAGCCACATGTTTATTTAAAAGAAAGAGGAGGATCTGTTCATGTTTTTCAATCTATGGGGAAAGGACAGAGAATATTAATAAGCATGTTGCCATATAAAGTAGTATGTAAATGTTCATTTTTAAAATTAAACAAATCAACTATTTTTAAAAATAGTTTTAGATACTACAAATAGACCTGTTTATTCTAGTTTAGTGAATGTACAATTACCTTTCCCTATTTTGTGAACACACACAGAATGGTGCATTAAAAGATTTTGGCTGATGCTCAATATTTTTTTTTTTTTTAAAAGACCCCCCCAAGGAGAGCTCTGATGAGGTGCTAGAGATGATGATGTCAGCAAGCCAAGAGTAAGTGAACCTAGCCCTGTCACCAAGTTCTCGCCTTGCTCCCATTCAGTGGTGTACTACCTACCTCTAGAGTTACTTCCTAGGAGCCCTCTGAAGTGTATTAATGTTTTTCCTCCATCTGGCTCGGGATTCAAAGCCAGCTCCTCTCCATGTCTTGTACCCCACTCTCTCCCTCTCCTCCCCCTTCCCCAACAAAACAAGCAGAGGAGTCATTCATAGGGCTGGATGCAGAATTTGGCTGGATTCTTCATGACTAACGTTCAAAGAGCTACCTGCGAGACAGGCTCTGCTCTGTCATGGGACAGGGAAGGAGCAAGAGTAAGCTCAGTAACAAGATGGTTTTACTCTCTACCAGCCTCTAAATGTCTGGCATCAGCATTCCTTCTCTGAACTTCCCTGGCTTCCATGACAGCCCCTCTTCAGTAGAAACATTCTCTTTTCCCTCAGTCATCAGAGCAGGCAGAACCCACAAATGCTTCTGGTCATACCTCCCACTCAAAGATAGCAAGTCTCACTAAATGTTGCACCCACAGTTAGATTTTAATAGGCACATAACCCTTGATTATATGAAAAGGCTGGTAACCCCTTGACCCTATAATGGTGCTGTTATTATATTCTAATAAATTATCTTTTCTTTAAAGGTTGAAGATTCTGCCAGCTTTACATAGCCTTAATTCCCATGCAGCAGTCCCTATAATTTTAATTAAATAGGGAGGATAGCTCAGTGGTTTGAGAACTGGCCTGCTAAACCCAGGATTATGAGTTTAATCCTTGAGGGGGCCATTTAGGGTTCTGGGGGGGGAAAAAAAAAATCTGTCAGGGGACAGTACTTGGTCCTGCTTGTGTAGGCAGGGGGTTGGACTCTATGACCTTTCAAGGTCCTTCCAGTTCTATGAGATAGATTTTAATAATCCTATAAACAGACATAATTGAATATTGTTTTCATGTCAGCAAGTCAGTTTATAAAACTATTTTTTCTTACAGATACATAGTAAGCAGTTTCAGTGCTGAGGATATATATAATATTTTGTGGTTGTCTTTAAAAAAAATAAAAATAAGTCCAACTCCAATGTCTTAATATCAGCAGCAAATTCTGGCTAGTACTTCAAGTACTTCTGATGTATAACACATTGACGAATATTCACAGTAACTTCTTATAGCATTCATATATACCCTGAACATTCATTTTTTACATGTATCTATGATAAACTAGGAACTGACCAGGACTAAACAGCTAACCTATATTTTCCATGTTGCATGACATTCTGAATTCTTTGACCATGTAAAACATAAAATAGGAATATTCACATTTTTTAGAACATTTCTTTTTTCAATTTTATAGCTGGCCACAAATTAAAACATAAAACACTTTTCCATGCTTTTTTTTAAAAATCAGTATTTGAAAAGAAAATGTAAGTTTAGGCTGAATCTTACTTACCTGCTTTTTTAATTCTGTGCAACAGCAACTAGCCTCATTTGCATGGGCTACAAGAAAAAAATGAACATTATTATTGCCTCATTAATTGGGTGAATACAATGAAATTTTAGAAGGACAAAGGAAATTAGTTATGGATGCAATAGATTCTTTAGTCATATTTCAAGTTTGCTACAATTTGTTACAGTATATTTTAATAATAGTTGTTTAAAACATAACCTCAATGCCTTGCACATTTACCTATCTTTTGCCTATTATGCCACCTGCAGGACAACTTGCACCCAATCACAAACTTCATGATGTATTTAAAACTAGATACACATTACATTTTAGACATGGTCAAAAGGAGAGTCAGATTGAGGGATACCCAATTTTCTTACCATTCAAATAAAAAGAAAAGTTAACAACAATGCTTTAGTCACCTTGAGGCTCTATTTTCTCAGCAGACGTATTTAGTAGCCCATCTTTATTTGGCAGACCTTCCTTTAAAGCCAATTTTTCATTAATTAAAATTTCACTGATTATTCTTGGACAACCTGTGGAATTATCAACGAGCTCTATTCCAGCTCCATTTTTGTTTAAAGAAACTACTCTGGCTTGAAGTTTAATTCCCGCAGTGCACATCTGAAATCTTGCTGTTGCTTTTGGGAGCCATTCCTCGTTAACAGGCTTTACACCTAAGGAAACAAGACAAGATTTAAAAATGTCTTCTCTCATTCAAAATTAAAAAAAAAAAATCTATTAGTTTTATCCAAATGTTTTTAAATGTCCTGTTAGCTAGACAGACCACTTTCGCTGCCATAAGGAATGTGTAATTTAAGTATATCTAGTGCAAAATGAGTCAGAGGCCCCCACATGTATATCAAATTCCTCTTAAAAATCATCCTGAGTTTATTTCTAAGTCTGTAATAGATTCTGCATGACTGTCAATGAGTCAATCTCCTCTGTTTCCATCGCTATCTGTAAATGATATTACATGGCAATACGAGGTTTGTAAAGCAGTTTAATATCCTCATTTGCAAAATACTAAAAAGACAGAATATTAATTGATAGAAGGGAGCAGTTTTTGAGTTCCAGTGCTCTTCCTCATCTAATATATATAATTGTAGTGGTAGTTTAGGAATGTAACCCTGAAAGCTCAGATCCTCCTTTTGGGAAAAAAGGTGGGTCAGGGAAAATGTCAGATTCCTTGCCAAATAATTATTTATTAAACTAAGATGGGATCCTGAAACTTTCACTTTGAGCGTGTTAGGGGGACTTATGCCAATTCAAGGCAGGGCAAGCAGAACTGTAGCTCCACATCCATTCTGTACAGGCCTGTATCCAGGAGTGGCTTGGCTCTGCATTGTCCTTAAGTAACAATAAGAAAATAATCTTGGTTGGAGCTTAGAATGTGGCAAACTGCAGGAGATGAGAGCAGAGATATAAATGGAGGTGTAATTGTGAAAAGTTTACAGGTGTTGAGAAACTTTGCCATTCAGTTCACAAAGAGAAATCACTTCTATTTAACATAGAAGGAGAAAATATGGTTAAAACATTTCTTTTTTACATTTAGCTAAAAACATGCTACATTAGAAGGTCTACCAGGCCTGAAACGCCATACGATTTCTAAATATAAGAGAGTAGTTTGACACAGGGGTGGGCAAACTTTTTGGGACTACGAAATTGTATGGTGGACCAGGTAGGGAAGGCTGTGCCTCCCCAAACAGCCTGGACCCCGCCCCTATCCGTCCCTCCCACTTCCCGCCCCCTGATCACCTCCCCCCTCCCAGGACCCCTACCTCTACCTCCCCTCTGGGACCCCAGTCCCATCCAACCTCCTCTCTCCCTCCCCACTCCCTGTCCCCTGACCACTCCGACCCCTATTCACACATCCATCCCAACAGGCCCCCTGGGACTCCCACGCTTATCCAACCCCCGGTTCCCTGACTGCCCCCTGGGAGTCTCTGCTTCTTATCTAAACACCCTCCCACACAAAGTTTTATCATGCCGCTCAGAGCAGCAGGACTGGCAACTATGCCACTCGGCCGCAGACAGCCAGCCACACTGCTATGTTGCCCAGATCGCTGGTGGCACACGAGCTGAGGCTATGGGGCAGGGGGAACAGCAGGGGAGGAGCCGGGGGCTAGCCTCCCTGGCCAGGAGCTCAGGGGCTGGGGAGGATGGTCCCATGGACCATAGTTTGCCCACCTCTCTTATGACAGAATGCTTAGCGAGTGCAGAAATTATTTCCAAAACATCTTTAAACGAAGATTTACCTGATAACCAACACTTAATTCCTTGAAATGGAAGTTTTAGCAACGTTGATGAGATCCGTCGAAGTTTATCTGGAGTTACTGTCTCAACATTTCCATAATCCACAAATTGCACCGTAATAGCTCCATCTGAAGAGACTTCTTTTACCAAAGCACGGTACCAGTTACCATCCCCTAGGATTTAAAAGAATTGTGATTTCCCACATTTACCTAAATCATAAGCAGAGCTAATTTACTTTCCTTGGCAGAGAAAATGGGCCTTAATGTCTGTTGCTTTGTACAGTACGTAATCGGTCACATGAATTCAAAGTAGGTGTAAAACACTGCCATTCTGATTTGATAGCATTTTATTCATTCTGCACTGCGTTGAGTGACTACACAAGGTGCAGGGCAATGAGCAAATCAAGCCCTTTCCACAATATCAACACAGTTTTCATCCAGAAACTAAAGTACATAAAAAAAAAGTTATGGAAAACCTATTAACATCCCATACAAACTAGTGGAAAATCCAATAGTTACTTCCTGGAAAAGCAGTAACTTTTTCTAAGGTAATAATTAAACCTCTCTCCCTCTCTATACTGTTCACTTCTGTTCAGACTATATAAACAGTATTATGATGTATTTAAGTGTATATCGGATCTGAGAGGTTCCTAACTGTTCACTCACTGGAATCGCTATTCACACACACTTGGTTTACCATTGTAAACTACAGATCTATTTTCCTTCCTTGTTCAACTTCGCAACACACCAAACACATCAAGACCATGCCCAAAATATCTGACGAGGTTTAGAAAGCCATATATTAAACAGAACATTCACTGAGTCAAAGATAAAGATGCATTTTCCATTTAAGGACATTTTTGTAGATGAAAAAATTAAGAGTAGGAGGCAATATTACTTACCAGAGAAAAAAGCACAGCAAGGCTCTCCCTTTGAAGGCTGGAAAACACTAGTGGAAGTCTGCTGGCAGTATTCTGCCAATGACTTGTTGAGTACATTTAGAGCAAGTAAGTCTAAGCAGAATGTAAAAAACAAACAACCACCAAACTTAATACATCTTTAGAAGCAGCAGGTCAATGGTTTGGGGTTACCAGGTACAAATAAGACTGTCATGCAGAATGTTAATCTTATTTATTCGGTCCTATTAACAGCATATTTAGAAAGATATTTTAAATTTCAAGGTATAACACAATACATTTAAGTAAAACAATATTAATAAATTAACGTATAAAAATCTAGTATGGTTATATTTTACTGTTCAGCTACAAAACTCATCAGAAATCTCTTCCCCATGCCGATATTTGCACGCCATGTCACCTCTTAACTTTCTCTTGGATAAACAAAATAGACAGCCCAACCTAAGCTCAATAAGACTTTTTTCAGCACTTGAAATAATCTTGTGCCTCTTTCTGAATCCTTTCCAATTTTTGAAGATGTTTTTAGAGTCCTGACACCAGAATTGGACAAAGTATTCCAGTAATGGTTTTAATAATGCTGTATACATCCCTACTCCTACTTGATATTCCCCTGCTTGGGGCTCTCTAGGTTGTTAGTCCTCCTAGCCACAGCATTGCACTGGAAACTCATGTTCAATTGTTCACCTACAATTACCCTTAATTCCTTTCACTGCATCCAGGATACTATCTCCCATTTTGTAAATGGGACCAGCATTTTTGTCCCTAGATAACTGATCTTTGTCCTTATTAAAATGCATGTTCAAATTTAGACCCACAGGACCAGTATGAACTAATTAAGAAGCTCAGACATAAGCTCTAAGTATGGAAAGTCCACTAGGAGCATCAGTGCATGAAAACAACATTGATCCTATTCCAAAATATTTTACAAGTTAATATTCAACAAGATTAAGGGCAAGAAGACAGAGATCTCACAAATATGAAGATTAAGACAACGTACCATCATCTTTGAAGATCTGACAGAAGAACTCTCCAGGACTGTTCACTGTACACAGCATGACATTTAACGTCTGTTTAAGAGTCAGCCTAACCCATGTCCAATCTCTTTTATTTATTGTTCCTCCTATAGCTAAAAGGTAAAGGAGAAAAACAAGAAAACAGGGTGAGAGAGACATAAGACAGCATTATAGGGAAAGAAAATGTATATTCTAAATGCCCATTTTTGGCCACATAACTGACCATACTCATTTCAAGTTAGCCAATAGATCACTTTACATCTATTGTACTACAGTATAGATGAAACCAGCTTCTTTAGCAACTTTTCATATACTTACCATTTACTTCCTTCACAATGTTAATAGTTTCATTTATTGTCAAGACATCCTTGGAATCTTTCACTGCATGGCCTGATTCTAAAAGATGTTTAGATACATTTATTATTGGAGAAACAGATTCATCTGCAATCTCTACCACAGAGCTGTTCTCCTTTTTGTCCACCACTCTTATAGTGACCATTTTATTTTGCACTAATTGTTTCATTAGAGAAATAGCTTCTGAGGACCAGGTTCCTGAAAGGGGCTTCACACCTGAAAGTGAAATGTAAAGGAAAGAATCTTATTTCAAGCCAGATTGTAGATATTGGGGGGTGTTCTCCCCTCATTCTTGAACTAGTTCATTCTTCATTTTGTGAAGCTGTTTTAGGAATAACACTGTCAATGGTTGAAATTACCTGCCATTTAGATATGCATCAAATCAATAACAGCACATACCAGTGATTTAATGTCAGGGTTACAAAATGGTGAAGGAAACTATTAAGGTAGTGTCTAGAGAACCTAGAGATTAGAATCAGAGGGGTAGCCGTGTTAGTCTGGAATTGCAGAAGTGACAAAGAGTCCTGTGGCACCTTAAAGACTAACTAAAGTTTTAAAGCATAAGCTTTTGTGGGCTAGTACCCACTTCGTCGGATGCATGCACTGGAAGTATCCAGGGGCAGGTATAAATAGGTAGGCAAGAACCAGGTGGGAGATAACAGGGTTAGTCCAATGAGGCTGAACCAGCTTGTTATCTCTAAACAGGGAGGGTGAGATGTTCCTCTAGCAGCTGAATTGGAGATGTGAATAGCGAGAGAAGAGAAGCTGCTTTTGTAGTTAGCTAGCCACTCGTAATCTTTGTTCAATCCTTGATTGATAGCATCAAATTTGCAAATGAATTGCAGCTCTGCAGTCTCTCTTTGTAGTCTGGACTTGAAGTTTTTTTGCTGTAAAATGCTGACCTTTAAATCTTCTATAGTGTGTCCAGCGAGGTTGAAGTGTTCTCCTACAGGTTTTTGTATATTGCCATTCCTGATATCCGATTTGTGTCCATTTATCCTTTTTCGTAGAGACTGTCCAGTTTGGCCGATGTACATAGCAGAGGGACATTGCTGGCACATGATGGCATATATTACATTGGTAGATGTGCAGGTGAATGAACCAGTAATGGTGCGGCACTAGAGATTAGAGCTCTATTGTTAGATATGGTAAGTGCTCCCCCAACACATCTCCATACTGGAAAGAGAGACTCAATTTTTGTATTGCTTGACACAGTTTTAATGATAGAAACCCTTAAAAGAAAGGTTACTTAGTAATTGTAGCTGTAGATGATTGCCAGTATAGACATAGCTGTGTTTTGCAGACCCAAGTAAGAACGCCCTAGAAAAGCAGTGGTCATTGGGCTTTAGGCTGCAATGGCTGGACTCAGGCATATATGGAATCCCCAGCACTCTATGTGATATCAGAATTTCCAGCACCTCTTTCTACTTTGCTATTTCCCTGTGTTTTGTTTTAGATTTTTGGTGGTAGTTCTAAAAAGTTAACAGACTTCCCCACTGTATGGTGTCAGATAGATCAGTGCCTACTGTGGGTTCAATTCAAGGCAAACATCTCCACATTTCATGTGGTATTAGTCTACTCTATTCTTCATTCTCATCAATCAACTGCTCCATTTACAGGAGCTGCACTGCAAGACTGGCACAGTCAGATTCCAAAACACCTCCTGCAACACCAAGATATCTATTGCTGATTCCATCCAGTGTGATTTGCACAGCATGCCCCATGTGCCTGGGTTCCATCTCTAAAGGAACAAACCATTGTTTAAGGTTTTCCTCTTTTACAAAGCTTTAGAATCTGAACAGCATCTCAGCCTTATCCTTTTGACAGGATTAAATTGAATATTCCTTACTGGCAATGTTAAGAAAATGCTCAAAGGCTTCAAAAAAGCCACTATGATCCAAGGGAGCATCTGATCCATAGTTTGCCAGAAAGTACCATTCAAGTGTTCTGTGCTGTCAAATTTAACAAAAAGTGGTTTCATTCGAATTGGCCAAGAAAGAAGAGGAGGTTTTGCAGATGACACTCTATTAGAAAATTGCACTTTGAACAGCTGTGGCTCTGCCTCTTCAGTTCAAAGGAAGCACTGGCTCCAAGAAAGAACTGGTGCCTATAAAAGTCATTGCAGCTAGTGCCTCAACACATTAGAGCCAAGAACATATGCCCAATGCACAAGTGCATATCTGAAGACAGTACAGTTCTTACAGTAGATTTTATTCCTTTTTACTAGATATCTCTATTATGCACATTTGAAAGAACTTTAGCTTTATTAATTTTAATGTTCCTATTAGAGCATGAGCTTTCGTGGGTGAAGACCCACTTTGTCAGATGTAACAGAATTTGCCTAATTCGTATTCACCCACGAAAGCTTATGCTCTAATACATCTGTTAGCCGATAAGGTGCCACAGGACTCTGTCACTTTTGCAGATCCAGACTAACATGGCTACCCCTCTGATAATGTTCCTATCATCACTATGAAGTCCTAGTTTGATTTTCTACAGGTAGCTTTCAACCATTAACCTCATCCTCCCTCCCTCCCCTCTGTCACACAGTAGTTGAATTTGGTCTTAAATTAGGCAAATTCTGAAAAATTCCCCTCACATCTGTTTTGAACTTTGTTTTTCATCCCACCTGCAACAGCTTGCAGTTAATTTCATACCTGCTAGCGTACACTTTATAGCTTGCACTGGCAACTCCAATAATTTTGGGATCATAGGGCGAAGTCTAGCCACTTGGAGAACTTCAAAGTTACCATAATCTATATAGCCCACTAAAGCAGTATCTTCAGAAGTATATGCTAGAACAGAGGCACGATACCACTGATTGTCTTCTGGAAGGAAAGATACAGATACAAACATTCTGTGAATGATTAATTCCTAAGCACCAAAAGGATTTCTTGGCAACACATTAATACAAAATGTAATGGCTCTGAACTATAAAACTATCATGGGTCAAGTTAAACCTTGTTGGAGCTCTTAAGTATAACCGCCAACCTTCATTCAAAGTAAATATAATAAAAAACATAGGCTCCTTAAAGGAACCGGAGCTGAAACAGGAGATTCCACCCAAAACATGGACACATCACTGCCCAAAACAAAGTCCCATGCAAGTCCCACCAGAAACAGCTATGTGACCAGAGGGATTTCACTGGGTACTGCTTGATGGAGAGGCATCTGCCAGAAACAGCAGAAAGACTACAGAAGCAGAAGAAAAGGGAACAAGAAAGCAAAGGAGAGAGCCAGAAAAAGCCCTAGGAGCATGGCCCTGAGAAGAAGCTAAGGTAGAACATTTTATGGCTGGGTGCTAGCTGGAAAATAACTGTCTCCTGTTTAATTCCTACTGCATTCAGGGAAATAGAACTTCGATGCAATCCTGTTTATTGATAAAGAAATACCTGATGATTAATTTTATCTCCTCCTGGAAACAATCTGCAGGGCTAATCATTCAGGTCCAAAAAGGGATAGCAATAGGTTTAGATTGTGTTAAGGCACTTGGAAACTTAGAGTGAGATATTACCTAACTTTACTGCACTACCACAACTATGTTCACCGAAACAGATGAGCGAAGACCAAATCCCCCAGCCAATGTCAAAGTAAACAGTGCTGGATGTTGCACTGCTTCTCTGTTCCCTTTTCTTGTGTCCAGAAACAGTATGAGATACATAATAAAAAGAGACAAGAAAAATGTTTATTTAGCACATCGGTAGTACTCTCTTCCTCCAGCCTAAGGGCTTTTCCTTCAAGGTCAGCTAGCAATTTCTTCAGAGTTTCCCTAAAAGCATTTCTACCCAAGAACTTATCTAATGTTATGGTTTCCTTGATGTAAGTACCCTTTCCAGGCTCTTAATCACAGCTGGAGTCTGGTCACAACATTGGTTACCATAGGTGTGGCTGAAAATTCTGTGTCCAAGTAAAATGATAAAAGCGCTATCTACAGACAGAAATATCTTTGAATTAAATGTATTTCTAAAAAAAGTTAAACTAAGTGGTGCAACTCTCTAATGTAGACTCTCAAATCTATTTAAGAGTGCTTTATAGAGATTTAGTTTAATTTGGTAAGAAATTGAACATAACAGCGATAAGTCATTTAGAGTAATCGTTTCTTTCTCCTTTACCTGTAAACTGGGCACAACAGACATCTCCAGCAGCTGGACAGAAATTTGGGATAGTAGGGATTTTGTTACAGTACTCGCCCAAGGATACTTGAAGCTCAGCAAGCTGGCCTGTTGACAAATGTTTTTGGAAAATACTCATTAACAAGACTTCTTTAAGCAAGCATTACAAGACAACTCCTTTTAATTCAATGCACAAAATTAGGATTAATCTATTATATAAAAATCACAGTGTTAGACTCCTCCTTTGGTCATGAGAAGGATTTTCCAAAAGCCCAAAAGAACAGAGGCTAAAGAAAAAAAAAAAAGAGATAAAGAAAAAAAAACAGACACACACAATTCTATTCCTTTTTATTATTATTTTCTTTCCATGGCTCAGAACCTTGTGGGCAGAATGGCTCATCACCAGAGCAAAAACAAAGAAACTACTACTCTCAGAAGAATGGGCAAAGTTTTTTTTCCTATATTTCTGTGGTAATTTCTTGAACCCTTTCCCTCCTGCCTTTTTTTAATTCTGAGTCAGTTGAGGAGTCCCATGAACCTCCTCTGCTACATGCATCTCTCTATCATTGCCCTTTTGAGAGCAGACCAAATGCTAGTAAGGGGACACTAAGCTGCTTCCCAGGGCTCCAAGATGGCAGACTTTGAGGTAAAGATGCTTTTCATACCAAACCTAAGAGCTGCTTTCTTCCTGACGAGATTCCCTTCTTCTTTCCTATTGATGCAGAATTCCTGAATTTCACAGAGACTAATGGAAGAGACAGTTTCCTAACACGGATGGGGGCGGGGGCAGGGCAGGATGAGGTGGTAATGATGTGACCTGCACTGCAGGAGAGCACATCCCTGAAACGGTCTTACTAGCCACTTCTTGCTCTGTGTCTGGCAGATTCAGCAGGGCCCACCTATGGTTTCCCTGTGACAGGATACTGTCCTTTAATGTATCTGCCTCTGGTGGTGGAAGGGCTCTCCCTTTTTCCGCCATCCTTCAAGACATTCGCAGTCTGGCTGTCAAACTCCCCGCTAGTGGGGAACTAGCTCCTCGGTCAGAATAAGACCACCAGAGCAATATCTTCCAACCCAGTGGATGAGGCAGCTGGGAGAACAAGGCACAAACTTATTGCAGGGATGCAGAGCAGAAGGTACATAGGCTTGGTCTCCTGTGTAGGCCTTTCTCCATCATCCTCATAGCCCGTTACTTGAGCAGTTGGGAATGGTGCTGTAGGAGACAAACTGCATCTTCATATTTTAGGTTTTGTTTTCCCATTTTCTCTTACAGCAGGTGCTAGAGTCCACTTTCCTGCCAGTTGCTACTGGAGACAGAACAAACCTGAAACTGAGGAGAGGGGTCTCTGGAAGGTCAGGGCTAGTCCCTCCTCTGCAATGCAATCAGCTGTGATTCTGTAGCAGTAGAGGGCAGACAGACAGTGACCCATACTGACAATCTGTGGTCTTAGCCATGAGAGAGAATAGGGGTATCAAGCACTCAAACTGCAACTGCTGTAAGGAAATATTGCACTATAAGTAGTAGTTTAGAATCAGTTCAGCATTAAACAATATATTTTGGGTCAGTTCAGCAAGGCAGACATTTTTTCATACAAGCGAGGCAGAAAAAAAAAATTCTGTCAAGTGGCCACACAAGAAAGCTAAATTCTGTTCCATAAGATCCTGCTGTTTTCAGCTTCTTCTAGACCCATAGCTCCACCGAGTCCGCACCAGATAGTCAAGGCTTTTTTAAGTTGCATGCAGCTCTTATTCTAAGGCTCCTAGTTTATTCCCCCAACTCAATTTCCCCTCCTTCTTCCTCTGGAACCTTCAGGTGCTTTTTGTTAAAAAGAAAATAGTATATATAAATTGTAATTTACCATTTTTGCAGAAATGATTATGTTAACACTTTTATTTTAGAATGACCTGTATGAATATATTCACTTACGGCTATTATGCATCTGCTGACAGAAAAAGTCTTCTGGAGTTTGAATATGTGCAACTACACCAGAAAATGCATCTCCCACAGATACGGAAACAACCTCTATGGCTATATCACTATTGCAAACCAGTTCTTTATCTTCAGCTGTTTTTTCTCTCTCTCCTTCAGAATCCTTTTGTAACACAGTACCTGAGGAAATACAAACATGATAAGAGAAGCTATTTTACTGAGTGAATATTCTAATAAGAACACACACCAACCACACCACAGCCAACGGGGAATTGAAGCTAGTTCCACTGTCCAGCATCTTAAGAAACAGTTTGAAACAGAGGACAACCTAACTTCACCATTATCTCCACACCACCCGAAGTAGGAGACGATACCATTCTGAAATTTCAGAACAATCTGTTAAAAGCCTGACTGGTTTACTCACCTGTATCTGGGTTCGCTGTATTAGTTTCTTTCCTCTTTGGACTCAATTCATGCCACATTTCGAGAAGTATTTTATCTAGGTATTTCCCTAAAATACATATTTATGTAAATTAAACTAATTTACCATACAAAGACAATTTAAAAAACTAGTCTGAGACTATGTTTTCTGAAAGCACTCTCTAAACTACTAACCCTGGAAAAGCTGACCTAGACACGGTCTATTTTACTTGCTGGTCAAGCATCTAGTATGATGCGAGTGACAAATAACATTTTTATATAGATATACACACAGGTCTCAGAGCAGTTTGACTACTCAGAAGCTTCCTAAAAACACTTATTTCTCAAATATTATTGCCTTGTTAATTTCACTTCACCAAAATATCTATAACAATTGCAACTGAATTTGTTATCATGCCACGACTCTATAGTTAAGGCTGAGCAATATGTGTCACACCAAGCAGGACTCAACCTTTCCAGATCTTCCCCCAATTTACAGCACTTTGAGTACAGAACAAGGTCTGAGAATTTATAAGTAAATCTGTTAGCTTAAGAGTTAGTTAATTAAAAACTGGGTCCTTTAAGATCTTCAGTGAATGTGACCATCTCTTCTCTTTGTCCCAAATAAGCAGAACAATATAAGTATTTCAAACTTTCAATATAGACAAAAAATAATTGTCTCATGCACAAACTGTATTTGAAGAAGTTGGGTTATAATTAAGCTAAGTTATTAATGATCATCTCTCTTACGATTATACAGCGACTGCCAGGCTCGGATTACTTAAGTGGGACCACTGTCAATCAGCATTCTTCCTTTATAGATAACAATTCTATTTGGTATCATTACTCAATAGTATGAAGGAAACTAGTTGTGTGTCAAGAGTTCTCATTGCTAAATTGGCTGGCTCAAATATCACTGCTCTTTAAAGATTCTGTGGCTGCAGGCACACTATGGACATCAGTGACTGAAAGACTAGATGGTACCACTGCCTTAACTTCATGGCATACCAGTGCTGAGATAAAGTTTCTGACACCTTAAATGACTGCTTCTTGGAGCAGCTAGTCCTGGAACCCACAGAGGAGAGGCGATTCTTGATTTAGTCCTAAGTGGAGCATAGGATCAGATCCAAGAGATGACTATAGCTGGACAGTTTGGTAACAGTGACCATAATATAACTACACAAAAATGAGGTGGTTAGTGAAACAGAAATTAAAAGGTACAGTACCACAAGTAAAATCCCTGCAAGCTGCGTGGAAACTTTTTAAAGACACCATAAATAGAGGCTCAACTTAAATGCATACCCCAATTTTAAAAACATAGTAAGAGAACCAAAAAAGAGCGACCATGGCTAAACAAAATAAAAGAAACAGTGAGAGGTAAAAAGGCATCCTTTAAAAAGTGGAAGATGAATCCTAATGAGGAAAATAGAAAAGAGCATAAACTCTGGCAAATGAAGTGAAAAATATAATTAGAAAGACCAACAAAGAATGTGAAGAACAGCTAGCCAAAGACTCCAAAAGTAATAGCAAATGCTTTTTTAAATACATCAGAAGCAGAAAGCCTGCTAAACAGCAGGGCCACTGGACTATCAAGATGCTAAAAGAGCACTCAGAGGATAAAGCCATTGCAGAGAAACTAAATTTATTCTTTGCATTGGTCTTCACTGTTGAGGAAGCGAGGGAGATTCCCAAACCTGAGCCATTCCTTTTGGGTGACAGATCTGAGGAACTGTCCTAAATTGAGGTGTCATTAGAGGAGGTTTTGGAATCTGAAATTGCAAGACTACTAACTGTCATCTGTAACCTATCCTTTAAATGACTGGAGGATAGCTAGTGTGATTCCAATTTTTAAAAAGGCTCCAGAGGTGACCCTGGCAACTACAGGCCAGTAAGCCTCACTTCAGTACCAGGCAAATTGGTTGAAACTACAGGAAAGAACAAAATTGTCAGACACATAGATGAACATAATTTGCTGGGAAATAGTCAACATGGTTTTTGTAAAAGGAAATCATGCCTCACCAATCTACTAGAATTCTTTATGGAGGTCAACAAGCATGCAGACAAAGGAGATCCAGTGGATAGAGCCTTTGACAAGGTCCCTCACCAAAGGTTCTTAAGCAAAATAAGGTGTCATGCGATGAGAGAAGGTTCTCTCATGGATTGGTAACTGGTTAAAAGATAGGAAACAAAGGGTAGCAACAAGTGATTAGTTTTCAGCATGGAGACAGGTAAATACTGGTGTCCCTCAGAGATCTGTACTGGGCCCGGTCCTATTTAATATATTCATAAATGCTCTGGAAAAAGGGGCAAATAGTGAAGTAGCAAAATTTGCAGACGACACACAACTACTTAACTATCTTAAGTCCCAGGCAGATTGTGAACAGCTACAAAATGATCTCACAAAACTGTGTGACAGGGCAACAAAATGGCAGATGAAATTTAATGTTGATAAATGCAAAGTAATGCACATTGGAAAACATAATCCTAATTATACATATACAATGATGGGGTCTAAATTAGCTGTTACCACTCAAGAAAGAGATCTTGGAGTCATTGTGGATAGTTCCCTGAAACCATCCACTCAATATGCATCAGCAGTCAAAAAAGCAAACAGAATGTTGGGAATCATCAAGAAAGGGATAGATAAGACAACAGAAAATATCGCATTGCCTCTATATAAATCCATGGTACAGCCACACCTTGAATATTGCGTGCAGATGTGGTCACCCCATCTCAAAAAAGATAAATCAGAATTGCAAAAAGGCAACAAAAAAGATTAAGGGTATAGAATGGCTTCTGTAGAAGGAGAGATTAAAAAGACTGGGACTTTTCAGCTTGGAAAAGAGGGAACTAAGGGAAGATATGATAGAGATCTATAAAATCCTGAGTGGCACAGAGAAAGTAAATAAGCAAGTGTTATTTATTCCTTCTCATAATACAACAACAAGGGGCAATCAAATGAAATTAATAGGTAGCAGGTTTAAAACAAACAAGTATTTTTTCACACACACCACACTGTCAACCTCTGGAACTCCTTGTCAGAGTGGGGTGTGAAGGCCAATACTATAACGGGGTTTAAAAGGGAGCAAGATTGATTCATGGAAGATAGCCATTGATAGACTTATATGCCAGGATGGGCAGGAATGGTGTCCCTAGCCTCTGTTTGCCCAAAGCTGGGATTGGATGACAGGGCATGGATCACTTTATGATAACCTGTTCTGTTCATTCCTTTTGGGGCACCTGCCATTGGCCATTGTCAGAGGACAGGATACTATGCTTGATGGACCTTTGGTCTGACCCAGTATGATCATTCTTACATTCTAATGCAGCACTACACACCAAAGCAGCTGCACAATGGGAACCCTAAAAGAGCACTTAAAGTAGAATTGAGCTCTCCCTGCCTCCCCTCTTCACATAGCACTGGTTTCACAAAGTGCCCTCAAAACCAATAGAATAATCGCAAACTTAGGTCCAGATCCTCTAGTATATCTCAGCTGTTATAGCAATGCAAGGCTGGGTTTACAGCTGCTTAACTGGCCAATGCACTCCGGCTGCTGCTTGCTACTCTTCTCTACTGAGGACTCTGTCCTCAACATGTAAAGATTTAGGATTGGTATTATGTCTTCAAATAATTAGAAATATCACATAGTAGCATTCTGGGGGGAATTCTTGTTTAGTTTTTATGTTAGTTAGTTTCAAACATTTTTTTAAAAAATAAAGTCAAGTCCCAGAAGTAAAAGGAACCCTCTTAGAAGCTGGGTTCAAGGTTGAGAGTATGTATCAGTAATTTAAGGATAAAAAAAGTTTTCAAAATCATGCATTACAAACTCAGGAAATTCAAAGTTAAGGTAATAATTAAAAGAAATCCAGACATGTTAAGGTAAAAAATTCACAGCTTAGGGACTCAAACAACCTTACATCGGCCTTTAGCAATGACTTAAGGGGAAAAATAGAATCTGATAGGTCTTTGAGAATCCATTTAATGTACACTAGGACCATAAAAACTAAGACACATTAGTCACAGCCATATTATTACTGTACATCATCACTACACGGCAGAGTTACAATTGTGCCTGAAAAAGGCAACTACTTCCAAGTAAACAGCGTGGAAAAAAAATTCCTATTATGGTAAGAAATAATGTAAGGAAATAATCAAATCACTACATGTCAGTATATAAGAACTCTATAAAGACTAGCACCACATGGGAAGAAAATTAACAAGGTCATTTAGAAAGTCTGGATAATAAAACAGATTCACTACTGAAGAAATTAAGTCTATAAAGGTAGTCAAAGTATGAGACTAAGTCAATTGAGACACACAACTTTTGAAAACAAGATCTCTATTGCAGCAATTCAAATGTCTAAGACTAGAAGACTAAACATTTTAGGTAAAAAGTGAGAGAGATCTCATTTCTGTAAAATGCTTTAAGAGGGAACAGAAATGAGAATCACAACTGACAATTTTGAACATATGTCCCTGAACAATCAAACCTGTCTTACCAGAACGTGGCAGGACAACATCTGCAATGAAACAAGTCATTAGCTCCTCCTGTAATAAGTCAACAACAGTCACCGAACAGTACTGTCCCACGAGCAGAGGGGTAATAATGCTAGCACAGTCTTTGCTCCATCCGCCTTGTTTTGGAACATTAGCAACACAACACTTAATGGCCTGAAAGAGAGGACCAAAAAGAATACATTTTTTTAAGAAAATAAAATTAGGGCCTGCAAAATCTTTGGTTTGCAAGAAATACAGTCACTGGTTCTTATTTTTGCACTCAAGTAATAAAGTCCATATTGAAAGTTCAAGCTGTCTCCATAAGGTACGGTTACAGGGGAACTAAGTGACAATATATTGTAATTCTTGTTCCTGTTCTTCCCCTGTCTCCACTGTTATCCTCATTCTTTGTGCCATACAGAATGGTTACATACCCTACAATAAGTGCAGATGTGTCTACTGTTCATATATACTCCACTTCTGGTGTGCACATGTACCCCATGTGCAAGACTGCCTTCCCATCCTGCCCCACTGAAACAGAAGCCAGGTGTTATAGATTATAGAACTCCACAGGAGAAGGAGGGAGGGCAGTGGAATATATACACAGTATATACGGACATCATCTCAGAGAGCCAGTTACTGTAAATCATGTAACTGTTCTCTCTAAATGACTGTCAATATGTACTCCACTTTTGGCGACCAACAAGCAGTGACCTAGTATAAAGGAGGTCGGTGCTCAGAAAATCTATTTAAATAAAGGCTGCAGGACAGCTCTGCTAAAGTGGGTTTCAGATCTTGATACCATAACTAGGCTGCATAACGTGATAATGTGTAAGTGTGTGGGCTGATCCCAGAGTAGCCACTCTGAGGATTTCAGATAGGTATGCATCTCAGGGAAGTCACAGTAGCTGCCTGAGTTCCAATGGAGTGGGCTCTTACCTGCATGGGTAGATTTGATCTTGTTAGCTCATAGCTTGCCCTAATACAATTGATACCTTCCCACTTAGCTTTTGGGTAGATCTTGCCTGAACTTTCATCCTATCTGCAAATGCTACAAATAATCTCAAGGAGTCTGAAAGGTTTGATCCTGTCAAGGTAAAATGAAAGAGCCCTACAAACACCAAATGTGTGCTTTCTAGCTTCTCTTTGTAGTGGGACTTAAGAAAACAAGCAGATAAATCTGATCTAAATGGAAGGTTACTACTCAGGGAAAAATAATTAGCATGAGGCCTTCAGGTACATTGTCCCAACAGAACACACAAAGACATAAAAGAGCCTGAATTTCAAACTTTTCAGTTGATGTTATAGCCACTTCAGTTATGTCTGCACAGCAGCTAGGAGGTGCATGTCCTAGTGCAGGTAAACAATGACATACAAGCTCTGCTCAAGTTAGCATGCTAAAAATAGCATGGCTGTGTTGGCACAGGTGTTGGCTTGGGCTTGCTGCCAGAGCACATTCTCGCCTGACCCTGTGAGTTTGTATGCAGGCAGCTAACCTAAGTCACCATACAGGTTACCACAGTCACACTGGGTTTTTACACTTTCTAGCTGCTATGTAGACATTCATCCATCTCTGAGGAGGGACATGTTAGAATGAGCATGATGAGAGTGACTCAAAAGGGAAAACCCATTAACCCAGCTAAGACTACACTGGGATCCGAGGAAGGAGAGGGCTTTGGGACTGGGGGTGGGAGGGGGGAAAACAAGAGCCTTAAAGAACCTGGCTACTGTGAGGAAGGAGAATATGGTGTAACCCCAAGGGAAGGAGATGGTGAGCTGATATTGCTCAGTGCACTGCTGTGGAGCTGACTGATAGTCCAGAGATAGTGAGAGTGCATCATTCACAATGGCAAAATTAGGGAGCTTGAGAGGACATAGATGGCATTGTCCTGACCAAACAAGGCACCTTTTCCACTCGGCTGCTTATATTAGTCTAGAGTCTTTTCTGAGCTAGTATGCTCTGACCTCCATAGAGCAGCTTCTCTCCATGATGATTAGCAAGCCAGCATCTGCCCTGTCAAGTGCAACAAAGCTGGGTCCAGATGTAGAAAGCATTCTTCATTCTGGGACATTACGATAGTTAAAAGAGATGAGGATATCTGTGGCTAAATGGACACCGTCATGAGGTCCTAGTACCAGAACTGTCTGTGCTGGTTTTAATAGGCTCATCACCACCGAATCCTACAATGTGATTTCTGAAAACCTTCGGTATTAAGGGTATCAGTGCATAAGCCTAGATTATTCCTGGAGTCCACAAGTTGAGGAAAGCATTTGTCAGAGGACCTGGCTCAGACCCTCCCTTTTGAGCAAAACAGCTGACATTAACCGTTGAGGCAAACGGATCACAGTCAGGTGACCACACTTACAGAAAGATGTTCTGAATGATGGAGTCCATGACAGTCCATTTGTGGTTTGCTTGTGAACTGTCCGTGGAGATAGTCCTAGGACATTTTATAAATCTGGAAGAAGCAGAGCTACTGGAATGATTTGGTGGCAAATGTACCAGTTCCAAAACACAGTTTCCTGGCAAAGAGGGAATGATCCTTCCTGTCTTACAAAACATTACTGCATTGCTGTTGTATTAAGTGCTGTGATGTGGACTGTCAAGTCTCACAGAGCGGGAAGGGATAGCTGTGAATGCTAGACCCGTAGCTCTGATCTCTGATCTATATAATAAGATTCCACTGTTAAAACTCTAAAGCCTGGAATGTCTTGAGTCAGCATGAACAGCTACAGCACAGTTGAGAGCTTTCTGTTTAGAATATCATAAGGTGGGATTCACCAGTATTCATAATACTGGGATTCACTGTCTGTTACAATCTACTTTAAGTTCTCAGTCATTTTTGGTCTTTTTTAAAAACAACACAGCTTTATGAATGACAATTGTATGACTGCATAGGTTATCAGCAAGTATATTTATATGACGGTGAGTCTTACTAGAAATCCAGAAGCCTTGGGTCTCAAGATGTCCCAGGTGAGTTCCCCACCCGAACAAGGAAAAACAAATCATGAGAATCTTGGAAAGAAGCTATGGGCAAAACAGTACTCCCCCTGCAAATCTGGAAAGGGTGCTTCCCGCAATTTAAATAAAAGAGGTTCTCAAGGAACCTATACTCAAAGTTTTGAGGGGAAAGAAAGGAACGAGTGGCATTTGTATTTAGGGGTGTGTATTTTGCCATCCCTGTGAAAAACTGGTCAAATGTGGCCAGGTTTTAAGTCTCTGGGGGAAAAAGTCACAGCTCTTTATACATGTCCAGAGGAAACTTCATATTTTTTCCAGCTAAAATCTCCATGATTTCATCCACATTGGGTATGCTCAACAGTGCTGATGAATCACATGGGTATCAATATGATGCCAAGAGAATGGAAAACACCAAATTCTGTTTGCTTGTTAAAAATCTAGGAAATTACACACACAAAGCCATTTAAAAAAACATTAAGATTGCTATGTCAAGCGCCCAAAAGAAAGGAAACACCAGAATTAAGATGGCTTTTGCAATTTTAATTTAGTCTTATTGTATATATGTATTATAACAATCCTTATTTATCATCACAGACTATTTTGCCCCACAGGATTCCTACTTCACTCAATGCATAGTGTGGACCTGCTCTAAGGATACAAAGCTGCATAGTAAAGGAGACTGTCTTGCCCATGAAACAATCTCTGTGCAGAAGACCCAGGAGCTTTGGGCAAAGACTGACTGATGTCTCCTGGTTCCATGACACTGTGGAGATCAGTCTCCGAGTCTCGTCACAACTTTCCTTAAATTAGCTCCAAAAGCTGGGATGCTAGCAGCAAACACTACACAGAAAAAACATGGCACAAGGGTAGAAGAGGCATAGCTAAAGCCCAGAGCTTCATGGGCAAGTCAGAACTGCCTCAATTTTCAGGAAGAGAACCAGCCCAAATGTCATGGATATGGAGAGGACAAGGTCCAAAATACAGCTTAAATTACCACCTATTTCTCATGGTGTATGTGTTAGATGTATGAGGATAGAATACCAGTTTGCGATCTCAATATAAATTCTCAAGCAAAAATGAATTTGGTGATTTCATTCCAGGCAGGGAATTAACATTTGTCCAAATACTACAGCTACCACACAGTCTAAAATGATTCGCAATCTATAAAGGTTCAAAGAAAAAATATTTCACGACTGCTTCAGCATTCAGTGAGATGTGTGGGTGACAGTATGTTAGATGATGGGCAAATTAGCTGGTGTTATCTGAGCTTCAACAAGCACTGCTTGGAAAAGGTTCTACTGTCTAGCCTGCACTGAATGGCACATCTTCCATGAGTGGAAATATGCAGAGGGCAAAATTCTCTAATAACAACTTTTGACAAATTTTCAATTACTGCTCTTTCAACACTTTAATATTTTTCCAATCACAAACTTCATAAAACCATAACTTTGAATTATTAATAACTTTGAATTCTGTCATGGTGGTCGCCACTGTCATGGAACTTAGAAATTCTGATATTTACTTCTACTCCACCATTAAAGCTGACCACTGTCACAGAACACTGACTTATGCCATTTATCCTGCTGCCATGCATTAACACCTCATTAATTCACTTTGATCTAGTCTTCTTTGAATGCCACCTCTCCCAGATCACTCAATCCCAACACACACACTCCAGTCTCCTCCATCCCTGAGTCCCCCTTCCCCACTTCGGCTTTTCACTGGAGGAAGAGTGATCAAGATGAGATGCAGCAGGCTTGAGTTGATCTCTGCAGAGGTACTGTACAGCACCGCTCTCTTCCTGCTAGGACAAAGGGGCTTCTCCAGACTAGGGCCTTGGGGCCTGAGACCTGCCGAGTGAAGCACCACATCGGGCAGCAGGTCCCAGCAACCAGCTAGGGAGGGAGATGAGGGGAAGGGGGGAGAAATTGAGGTCCAGGAGGACTAGAAGAAGAAAAGAAGGTAGAAAATAGGAGCTGCGGCTACTGGGAACCCAGTCCTGCCCTTCTAGGAACTCTAAACTGAGCAGAAGAGAGGACAGGGCAGACATCCTGCCATCATAATTCAAGCACCGATTAACAGTTAGTTGGTTCAATTTGATCTAGTCCTGTTTCAGAAAGAATTATATCAAAACAAGCTACCTGCTAATGCATGGCAGTTGGGTGCACTAGGTTGCCATGACCATACGGTGAAATAATCTATTTTTTACTGTGACTATGCCATGACTTATGTGTAATTCTACCATGACAGCAACATATCCCTAATCATTATAAAACGAATGATACCAAACTACCCTTGCAATATGATCTTTTTACAAAAGGTTGTGGTAACTGCAATGATAGCATGCCACTAGAAACATTGATTTAATTGACAGCTGTTCATTTCAAAATACAACTTTTGCTTACCCAACTAGCTGTTGGGAGTTAAAATGAAATACTCACACAGGGAGGAAACAGTTCAATGTCTTTGTGGAGTGATTTAATATGATCTAGTGGAACATTTTCTCCATTGCCATAATCGATATATAACACTTGTGCTTTCTTCTGCAAGATATCCACCTTTTCTACCAGTACTCTGTTCCAGGTCTACACGTGAACAAATGATATTCTAAATGTAAACACACAACTAAACAATTATATTCTCTACAAAAGGAATAATTTCAGGAATTACTTTTACTCCATCAAGTTGGCAACCAAGTAAAAAATATTGATCAGTTCTGAAGCAACTCAACTGAACTTGTACAACAATAGTTTTGGGCAAAAGTCATCTGAAAAAGAATTAGTACCGTCACTAAGACAAGGTTCATTCCAAAGCACAATACACTCAGGATTCACAGCAAATATGCCCCAAAGAAATTTCCATCTCCTGCCTCCTCCCCCGAAGACAGACATCACATATCATTACAATGCTTTTAACAGCTTAAGAGTCTGGTAGCACTTACGGAAAGGTGGAGGAAAAAATGAAATGTAGAAGACGATGAAGGGGGGAAATAAGTTGTTTTACTTATTTACAACAAAACTGCTGTCAGAAAAGACAGGCCATGCACCAGGTAAGACTCAGAAGTAAATGGGGGAGGGCCAAATGACCTGCATTAAGGTTAAAAAAGTTGAGGTATCACTCTTATTTGCAGGTTGACCTGTTGTACCAATAGCAAGACAGCAAGTCAAAATATTTACCAGAATGGACTTAGGGCCTGTTTAAAATAAAATTAACTTAATAAAGAACTTAAAGAAAATATTACATGAAAATTATCTGCTCTTGGACAACAAACTATCTCACAAGACAAAAATTTCTACGAAGTTGGATTTCAGAATGCGCAAGAGTATAAGCTAAACCCACTTTCCAAATACTACAACAGATTCATCACTCAGTGCAAATGCTGATAACAATGGGAGTTACAAGCAACACAGAATACATAAAACTTTGAGTAAGCACACAATTTAAAAGGTATTTAGAACAAATATTTACAGTTCAACATTCTTTTAAAAATGTTTACCAGGCCCCAAATAAAAGTTACCTGATCCAGAGAATATTTTGCAACACAAACTTCCCCTTTGACAGGAATATATTCCTCTTGGTTAACAGTATTTGCATAACACTCTCTTAGTTTTACGGTAAGTTTGCTGATATGTTCTAAAACTTCTGGAGAATAGACCTGTATATAAAATTCACCTGGGTTCCTGAATTCGGTGACTGTGCCCTAAAAAGAAAAGCCATACTATTGAAGTATCTAACATTAATACTGGCCATCAATAACTTACTGTGTTTACTATTTAATGGACACATGAAGAGCGTCTATATACTATAAATATTCTGTATCAGTTAGAACTGAAAGATGTACACTACTGATGCTAAGAATGCCAAATTCTGTTTTACCACCCCCATCCCTTTTACAGTACTTCCATCTGTAGACGGAAACACTCTTAAAAAGATGGGCCAGGATTGCTATCCACATTTTACACATGAGGAAATGGGCACACACAGATGAAGTGACCTGTCCAAGAGATAGATATGAACACAGAAGATGCTGACAGTGAAATGTATTAATATTTTCCAAAAATAAATGTAATCATGAAATGGGTGACAAGGAGAAAGTACCTGTATTTCCATAGCTTTTTTGAGCCCCAGGTTTTGAAGGTCAGAAAGCATTATTTTTTTGGTGTCATCTTCTATCTTGTGTGCTTCAAGAGGAGATAAACTGCCCTATTTAGAAACAAATATAGGTGACTTCTAAATTTGAAGTGTCTACATATTACCTGCTTGAGGGTAGCCCTTTAAAGCATTTATGTATAATTAATTTTCAAAACTACCCAAATCCAACTTTCAAAAGTGACTTTGGTACTGAAGAATTTAAGTCTCAGAGAAAATCAAGTTGGGTGCTTTTGAAAATTTCATGCCTAAACCCTATATAGAATTCAAAGACACTACCTTCCTTCAACTCTTCACCGCTCGCTCAGAGTAGTAATTTCTGACAAACTTGACAGAAGTGAGCACTGTTCTATACAGAGGTGTTTCAACGCACCAGGTACAGGCATAAAGTTTTGAAGTCTAAAAGAGCATCAATTGCCTTTGGTACCGGATAACTTACCAACTTAAAAAAAAAAAAAAAAAAAAAGTAGGACTGTTTTGCTAAGGAGTTTAACATGACCTGCAAATCTAAATGAAATTAAACATGACTTGGTCTTCCTGCAGCATTAGAAACACCACAAAAATAGGACTCAGGAGGTGCTAACGCTCCAGTAAAGCATGAGCACATGTCTTCTTTCCAAGTAGTTTCAAAAGCCCAGGTCCTCAAAGGTATTTAGGCACTTAACTGCCACTGATTTCAATATATGCCTAATTTGCTCATCAGACCATAACAAAATGGCACCATATTTAATTTGTATCTTACCATTATATCATAAAATTCTCTCTCTCTCTCTCCTGTACACAAGCAAAGGGATCCCAACAATGGCTTATCTTATAGACTACCTGTATACTGGGATCCATATCTACTAAAGCTTTTCTGTGACATCCTATATTGTAAAATGCATTTTTCAAGCATGCATTAAATTTCCTTCACTGTATTAATTGACAGTGCATGTAGTCTTGCACAACCTAAGATTTAAAGCTGAGCTGAAGTTAAACACAAATGGAACTCTGTTCTTTAAACATTTATTAACAACCAAGAAATAAGGATGTATTCATTAATTATCAATATATGCTTTTTTGCAAGGCACCTTTATTGTCAATTAGCATTTGCTGTTTTGAATCAGCTAAATAGACTAATGCATGCTGGAGTGTTATGCTGCAATATAAGCATTGGAGGTCTGGACTATTTTATATGGCTATATATAAACTAGTATCAAAGCAAAGAAAAATCAGACCGACTACCCTGATTAAGGATTTAAAGTAGAAAAAGTAACAGAAAGCTAATCTTACTGGGAAGCTCAAGTACATTTATACTCAATAGTTTGGGTAGACAAGTTTCCCTCTATTTACCTTTCCAAAAAGGAAAAAGGTTATGATGGAAGCTGGGTGAAACCTTGTTGAGGCAGAGGACCATGATAGTGCCCTTCATTAAGGATAAACACTACTTTTTTGGCGTAAGATAGCTGAAATAATAGGAGCAACTGCCCAAAACAAAGACAATATGCAAGGCCAGTTGAAATCTGAAATATGTAGGTGGAAAAGTTTCAGTGGAGATGGAATACAAACACAAAGGGCTGGGTATTGTCTGCTAGAGTAACATGGGTCTGTGGGCAGAAGCTAAGAGAGGACTTTTTGAACAGAGTGCTAGCTGGAAAGAATTCTGAAATTGCAAGCAAAGAAAATGCCTCCTATTTTTTTATTCTGTGAAACTTGACTATGTGTGCATACTAAATCAATAGTATTGCATCAAAGAAATACCTGACATCAATTTACCTTCCTACCAGAAACCACCCACAAGTTCTCGAATAATGGCTAACCGTGTGGGCTAAAAAGGGTAACAATATACAATGTGTTAGAAAATACAAGCATGTAAACAATGTTTCTGATGTACACATTTTATATTTATGTGTCCCCTCCAAAATCAGAACCTCCACTACCGATGCCATCTACCATTGTCTTACCTGTGTCAGGAGAGACTAATTCAACAATAATTGAACTCAACTTTTGTCAAAAACTTCAGTTTTAACAAACATTTTGGAATGTTGCTTAGACTAGCTCGTTTGATTTGAAGCAACAGTGTATTATGAAGCAAATGAAAACTTCCTATTCTCTTCACTATAGTGAGTTGAGTATTGCAATGTTTAAAACATGTTACGGTAACACAAACTTAAATTCCTCTTTATTATATCCAACCTGGAGTGAGCATCTCCAAAAACCAGAGCCAGTTAAAATAAAAGTTAACATTCTGTACCTTAAAATCAGTTTTATTCTTAATTTCACCAGGCAACTTGGCATTATCTTCAATTTTCTTTAAACTAAAATAAAACAGTTGATTAAACTATTAAAGAACGTCACAACAGTATTCAAGAACCAGCAAATAAAGAATCAAGCCATTTTAGTAACAGTTATGTATAGACCCAAAGCAAAGTGACGCAAGTGTTGTAAACATACGAGTGTCAACCTGCATCCTAGATCCACAATGAAACCTGCCTAATAAAGTACGGTAAAGGCCAGTTTATTTTATTTCTTTAAAACCACACTGCACAGCTGGTAACTAGCAGTAACAGTTCTTGCATCTAACGACAAATGGGGGAGATTTTTAATTGTGCATTTAATATACACACATGCTGAGGTGTGACTCATTTTTGTAGTGAATTTTTTTAAAAAAATTCTGATCATTAAGATTTGGTTTTATTTTCTTGACATGAAAATTAATGCAACTTCACTCCTAATTATTACAGAAAGGGTATAAACTTAAAAACAATCTGGGCCAAGAAGTTCTCAGACTACAGTGAAAAAGCAGTAGTATGGTGTATTAGCTCCTCTATGAAACTTTTCTTCTCCCAAATCTCATCTCTCTTCTTTATGCTTCTAGTTATGGTTATGACAAAAACCTCAAACAGTAAACGAGAGTTTAGACGTGACTTCAAGTTAATTGGCAATTAACATGTTTGTAAAGCTTAGAGTGGACGCTCCCCAAAGATCTGTTCCAGGGTACAAATATTTGTTCTTTACCTTGTCTGAATTCCAAGGTAAAGGACAAATGTTTGTATCCATGGACCACCTTCTCTCCCACTGACTTCAACAGGGCAGGATTTCATTCCAGGTAACCACAGTTATTGTATACATGAAAGAGTAACAAAGTAATCATGTAATGGTTTTAAACTGCTTTTTAACACTAGGTAGCAGCTTCAAATAGAAGTAGCATCACAGTGACATGTAGGCTCTGGCTTCAAAAATCTCTATTACTAGTCATGTAACAAGAGGCAGAAAAAAGAGATCACCTTGACTTTTCCCACCCTAAATTCATTTGCAGTGCTGTAACTTACAAGAAAGATGTTTTCACTTGCAAACTCAGTACATTTCATATTTAGCCATTCAGACACAGTATAAAGCTCTAAGAGGTCATTTTTAGCCACCTTTCTGAGCCTTTTATTTTTTTTAAAAAAATTACGGCCCTCTCCTCCCTTATTTTCTTATGATGGTCAAATTTACAATGATTTGGAAGATCTCTCAGTGTAAGACCAAGCAGGATAGATCATTTAAAGCAGGGGTCCAAACTCAAATGACCATGAGGGCCGCATGAGGACTAGCACATTAGCCTGAGGGCCGCATCATGGACACCCTGCCCCCGCCTCCCCACTCCCTTTCCATGAGGCCGGGCCCTGCCTTTTCCCATGCCTTCCCTGTCCCCATTCCAACCCCTTCCCCAAAACACCCACCTCAACTCCAGCCCCTCCCTACCCCCAGGGGGTGCAGGAGGGGTGTGGCAAGGGTTCAGGGCAGGGAGTTGATGTGCAGGATGCAGCAGGGAGCTGGGCTGCAGGAGGGTGTGGGGTGTGGCAGGGGACTCAGGGCAGGGGATCAGGGTGCAGCATGGGGCTCAGGGCAGGGGGCTGAGCTGCAGGATGGGTGGAGGGTGAGGCAGAAAAGGATCCCTACTTGCCTGCCTGCCTTGTTCCATTCTCTCCCCACAACCCACCTACTGCTGCAAGAAGCGGCTGGAACCTGGAAGGGGGAGGGAGGAGGGACTCTATGTTGCCATGGCCGCACCTCCAGATACCTCCCCAAAGCTCCCATTGGCCACGATTCCCAGTTCCTGGCCAATGGGAGCGGAGAGGGGTAGTGCCTGGAAGCGAGCTCCGTACCTCTCTTCCTCCCCCAGGGACTGCATCCACATGCTTTCGGCTGCTTCCTGGAGCTGTTTCCTGCCCACGGTGCGGTGCGTGCGGGGCTGGAGTTGCTCTAGGCAAGTCAGAGGAGGAGAGTGAGGGGGGGAAGGTGGAGTGTCGCGGGCTGCAGAAAAGAGCCAGCTGGGCCGCATGCGGCCCGCGGGCCATGTGTTTGAGACCCCTGATTTAAAGGTATTTGATTTATAGTTGTTAAAAAAAATTTAAAATTAAAACAAGACTAATTCTCATTTGCCTATTTTTAAGATTTTCTGTGTTACAAGATATTGCTTTAACATCCTAAACTTACTTTTGTTTAATTGGCTTGCATACAATACCATGTGTGGACCAATCTTTCTTCTGGCAGTCTGTAGAACAATAATATGTCTGTTTACATTGAGAACATCTCAGGTCTCCTAAAATTTCCACACACAAAAAAATGAGTCAGTACTGTGCCTAACCTAAAGAAGGGAAGAGGCACAATCACGACTAAACAAAAAGAGTTGTTTGCAGTGCTGTGTATCTATTTTGGACCCAGGATATGAGAGGGACAAGGTACGTGAAGTAGTATCTTTTATTGGACCAACTTGTGTTGGTGAAAGGGACAAACTTTCAAGGCTTGAAAGCTTGTCCCTTCTCATCCACATTCTCTTCACAAAAATAGTTGTCAAGTTATAGAATACATATTTATTATTAATTATCTTTTTGTTTTAGAAGGCCAGTCTGTATTTCATTAATTTTTCCACTTACGTATTTGCTTTTTCATCTGCGTGGTGTCACCGTGGATTTTTCAAAGCATGGACTGATTGACTTGATTGATTAATAGTTTTGTCTTATGCTTTTGTAATCCTTGCTATTTATGTTTTACAGGATTACTATGTCAATTTAAAATATTAATTTCTTTCAGTGTGAAAGTCTGGGGGAGACGGCTTAATATCTACATTTTTATAAGAGACTTTTGCACATATTTACTTGAAAGCCTAGTCCAACTTGAGTACTGTGTGTGCACGCCTAAGGGATAGTAATAAAGGCTTACCATACAGACCACAATGATGGCAAGTAGTCATCCGAGGGGACTGCATTAACGAACTAAATAGTTTTGAATCATAGTTTATAGAGAAAATATTCTCAGGTGAATTCTGTATCTTTTTCTGCTTTGTGTGAAGCAAGTCAGAATTGGAGCTCTGTAAGAGAACACAAATCTCAAATAATATTTTGTAACAGAGATTCAAAGCTCTAAAGCAGTAATATCCCCATACAGAATACCTACAATTCCGGAACTGCTTACCCTAGTATAGATAAGCTACAAGTTCTCAAAATCCCAAAGCCCATGCTACTTTCTTTACAAATAACTGCAGATAAAGCTACCAAATTAAGTTCTCAGTATTGAGCAAGTTTTATTCAATTAAGGTTCTGATCACACTTAAATATAGCAATGAAAATTGAGACATTTAAAGCATTTTTAATTTTTTAAAAGCTAACAGAGCTGTTTCACTTAACTATCAAACTGTGAATCACACTCATTTAGGGATAACTTTTGATTAGCAAGAGAAGAATGCCAGGATCAACAGAGAGACTGGAGTAATTCTTTTCATAGTACAAAATTGTATAACTTCTAAATGCTTTAATCCAGTAAGAAATCACTACCCTTAATATGTAAACAGTTTTATTCTTTCAGTGAAACAATTTATCTATTTAAACTTAAATAATTATGCCAACACATCTCTTATGCTGTAACCCAATTGCAGCAATATTTTGGATTACCTCTATATAATAAGATTCAGCCATTTTGACTCCATGAGATATATACTTACGTATCTATGCCATTCCAAGAGTCCTACATTGTTATAATATCAGAGATAACTCATCACCATCCTTACTCTATAGCTAATTTTCATGCTGCATGAGAGAGACTATACAGATGGCATATTACTTGCCTAAATGCCACTTGCACAAAACACAGATCTACACAAACACCCCCCCACCCCCCGACACAGGCCCTGGCCCTCACTGCAGCAAACATTCTTCACTTTCCATGCACATAAAATACAACTCCTACCACAACCCCACCCCAGATACAAAACAACTCCAAATATCACTCTGAAGCCAAGAATTTCTGTTGAGTCAGTTTGCAGTAATAAAAACAGTTACAAGTATGTTTGAAAGCTCTTTTTATTTAGAATATAACTGGGATTCAGTCTGTTACTGTCCAATTTTACTCAACAATTTTTGGCTCCCCCCGCCCAAAACCAAAAATTATGCCTATGCAACAGCATGGCTATTAGCTACAAGTTTTATTTACGATTTTGTAATTAGACCATTTAATGAACAATGCATCAGCAAATTATTTTACATTCGATTCTTACACCTAATTAGATAACAATTCAAACAGAAACAACAAGAAGTCGGGGTGGCACCTAAAAGACTAACAAATTTAATTGGGCATAAGCTTCTGTGGCTAAAAGTGGGATTTTTACCCATGAAAGTTTATGCCCAAATAAATGTGTTAGTCTTTAAGGTGCTACTGGATTCCTTGTTGTTTTTGTGGATACAGACTAACATGGTTACCACTCTGATAATTCAAACAAAATATAATTAAAGTAACAATAAGGGTCAAGCAAAAGCAAAGAAGTTCTGAAACTCCACCTTTGCCAGCTACTATCAGTATTGCAACAGAGTAAAGAGTAGGTGATTTTGGCTATGTCTACACTACAGACCTTACAGCGGCACAGCTTTAATGCTGCAGCTGCACCACTATAAGTTCTCCCCTGCAACCGCTCTATGCTGACGGGAGAGCTCTCTCCCATGGACATAATTAAACCATTCCCAATGAGTGGCGGTAGCTATGTTGGCAGGAGAGTGTCTCCTGCCAACACAGTACTGTCCACACTGGTACTTCTGTTGGTGAAACTTATGTCGGTCAGGGATGTGTTTTTTTCACACCCTTCATATGCTATTAAGCGTCTCTTTGACAAAAAGATACACAGCATTAGTTATGAAAAAATGTCAGTTTCAGGTCTCACATGTAGGGGTCTCAAACAAATTTCAGACATTTCAAATTGAAGACCTTACCTCACTGTAGCATGAAGGCTGGCCTACAGTTTTTTCACCACTGTAACTAAATCAGGTCAGTGGCAATTTAACTTAAATCAGTACAAACCCTAGCGTGAACACAACTCAGTAAAGAACCAAATTAAGCTAAGTCGAATAAAGACATTTCAAAAATCTTATTGAGAAAATGCTATTAGCAAACTGGTATTTGTCAGTAAGTTAGGGAATGCTGTTTGTTCAGTGTGCCAGTAACTATGATGAGAAAAACAATATACAAGGAAAAGAAGAGCAAGACAATAGCCGAAGAAAAGAAGTATGAAACCTACAAAGAATGATTTTGAAAAATTGCTGAACAGAAGTGAGAAACATAACTAGCCCAGAAAGAAGGAATTTACAACAGACAGGTACATTTAAAAAGTAGTTATATCACAAATGTCTCTAACATATGTCAGGGTTTTTTTCCCCCCCCTTCAAAATCTGTATATTTTATTTCATGTGAATATGATTTATTCAGCGGACAATGGCCAAGTGTTAATTTTTGCTCACCTGGATTAAGTTTAGAGTGGTAAAGCAGGATAGAGGACCTGGGACATGCAGTTTCCCTACATTTCATGCACCTCAGAAATTAACATTTATGACCTCTGAGAGTATGAACATCATTTTAGGACTCACATAAGTCTTACATTCTTACAAACTCAAGGATTATATCTGATCCAGGATCTTTCTAGACCACTAGACCAGTGAAGAAGTCAATTTATTAGCCTAGTGGAGACGAGATGGCCTAACAAAATAAGGGTCTTAAATTTTCATCTTTGTCAAGTCAGTGATTTTCAGAGGACTATTGGAGAAGCTACATTACAAGATAAATATGGATGGGAAGGGAGATTAAGTGCATCTCTCAAATTATGGCTTTAGTTTTGACCAGCACACTCTCTCTGATACTGTTAGCAAATCACTGTTCCAATGCCATTTCTAAATTTGAGCCATAGGTAACTTCTCATTAAATATCAGAAAAAATATTAAGTGTTTTACCTGGCAGCTTATAGACCAGCGGTTCTCAAACTTGTGAGAGCCGCGACCCTTTTTTCAAAAAGCAGCTTCTCAGTGCGACCCTTGTGTGTCCGCTGAAAAGCTGTAGAATTGATTACTTCCGCATTCCGCGACTTTTCGGCAGACATGCCGAGCACTCCCGGCTGTCAGCCGAATTGATTACTTCCGCTTTCGGCAGGACTTCGGCGGACAGTCGGGAGAATGGGTATGTCTGCCAAAAAGCCGCTGAATTCGGAAGTAATCAACTTGGCGGCTTCACGGCAGCCACAGGGGCTCGCAACCCCTCGGGAGGCGCTCGGTGACCCCCCCGAGGGGTCGCGACCCCCACTTTGAGAACCGCTGTTATAGACTACCTATAAATAACTGAAAATTTTGCAAAACTACTAGGCATTCATGTTTAAAAAGTAAGTTAAATGTGTAGTCTACATTTATATTTTAAAAAGTACACAAATAGGGTCACTTGTAAGCAAGAATACTGTATCTACAAACAACAACAAATGGTTAATTGTAAACTGAAATGTGATGTCAACAGGAAAAAAGAGAACAAAAATAAACACAAATGCAAATATTCTAGCAAGGCACAAAATATATGTTGATCATTTGTTAGCATTATACAAGCTAACAATTTGGCACAAACCCCCAACTTACAGCATTTTCCTCTTTAGTTGAAGGTGTTAACGGCAAACTATTTCTACCACTTACGCTTTCCACTGAGTTTCCTAAAAACAAACAAATGTTTATTAAATGGTCTGATTTCATAAAACTAAGACACAAGTAGTATTAACAGATTTTTTACAAACAGCATGAGACAGACAAAATATTATCTGACGTTAAGAAAGCTGAAGATCTTTCATTTCTACAAATTAAGAGCAAGGAAAACGAAAACAAAAATGCCACAGTTTGTTTTACAATTGACTAACATTAATTTTTGACATAAATCATTCTTACCAAAGACATCATTGAAACTACAGTGTCTCACATAATAAAAACGTGATCAGTCTATCACTTGACCCAAGACGTTGGATGAGTAATTAAAATCATACACCCTTATCAATACAAAATGCACCACTGAAGTCCATGGGTGTGACTTTAAAAAAGTATGACCCCAAACAAGATTTAAAGAGAGACCAACTAAATATTCTGAATTGCCTATCATAACACCACCCAGTATTACTGGAATGGAAATATTAGCTAGTTTCTAGTTTTCTCGAATGCACAAGGTGCTCAATAATTCAAGGATATGTCTTTACTGCACAGTTAACCTAACTGACTGGCCCCCAGGTCTGAACATTCAGGTTAGTCTCACTTAGATGTGAGTGTCCCCACAGCAAAACTATACCCACATTACTGTTTCACACTACTTCTGCAGTCACCCATGTGCCTACAAGGGGCATATCCCATAGTTCTTTGTGTTGAGACACTCAAGGGGGGTGAGGAACAGGAAGGAGACTGAAGGAAGAGCACTGGAAGACTATCAGCACTCATATGATTTTGCTTGCATCCTCACTGCTCTGCCAGGTCCAGAATCCCCCAGCAGCTTTGCAGCGCCAATTTTGCTGGGGAAAATAAAATTCTGCACAGAACATTTTGTGCAAATTCTGAATTGTGCAGTGCTCCAGATTCTCCCATTGTATGCTTGTTGCTGGGTGAAAGACTTACACAAGAAGGGGAAACTCTGGGTATCAAGACATTAAAAAAGTTGTTAATTTCAGTGACTGCATAAGTGACTGGATTACAATTTGATAGTCTCCCTTTAATGCGTTTTATTTCTTAGCTACATTTACAATTGTTGTGCAGAATTAAACCTATACACTTATGTATGGCAAATGAATGTTATCCCATCACCAGGTACTCAAACTGTATTCAGATTGATGACCTTTAATAAACTGGAATTTCAGATTAGTGAGGAAGTTGATTAAATTAGCCTTTCCCCTCCCTCCTGAAAACTACATGTATGGGCATGTAGTATAGTTGTACAAAAAGGGAATTCTTCGCATAGCTACAGAAACTTACCCTATTTAAAAGGTGTTTTCTCTCACCTGTCAGTGTTCCGTCGCTCATTTTTGATCCAAATTCTTCCTTGTTAAAGTTATTCGCCACTCCACTCTTGCAATGAGAGCTAGCATCTCCTAAACCATTCTCATGACTATTAAAGAACTGTTTAGTTTGCTCACAAAACAAGAAGTTTTTGTTGGATAATCCAGGAGTTCTACCTCCAAACTCAGGACTTTTCACTCGGAAATTAGGATAGGTGCGAGGACTTCTTAAGGATTCATTTGGGGCTCTGGTCTCCTTGCTCTTTATATGAAATCGTCGGTTCATCTTGTAAACATCCACACCCAAATCATTCCCTGACATTTTCCAAAGTTATTATTTTATAATTACAAAAACCTAGTCGGAAAAAAAAAGAGTTAAAACGTGTTAAAGTCAGAGCTGAATGCTATCTCCAGTTTTCAAATACTTAAATTTAGCTTAGTTTTAAGGAAAGTTTTAGCAATGCTTATTAAACTAATGAAGAAAATAAAGTATAAATGATTAGCCTAAAAGAAAAGTATTAAGCTTCTTCCTTAAAATTTCAACCATTTTTGTCATTCCAGACTGAGAATTCATTCGTTAGTAAAGAACTCTCAAAGGAGTAGTGATAGTGGACGGAAATAAATCTCTCATTGAGCTGTCCAGATTTTTAGTAAACCCGTGTCTATGTTAAGCCAATATTAATACCATAATTCTGAGAAAAACTGGAGACTTAACACTTGCTATACTCCCCTGTTCTTAAAGGACTAGAGATAATCAACCGATGGCAAGGGTTCTGAAATATTACAAGTTGAAATATGAGGACGAAAATCCAATTTCAATTTGTTAAGGATTATCTTGGGAGTATACTGTACCAGGCTCTGCTTTTCAAATATTTTTTGGTCTCCACTAGAAAGCTAGGCTGACATAAGTCATCTTATATGACTCTAACTATACGCATGTCTGTGCTCAAATTTATCTCTAGCCAACAGAAGCACTGTAACAGTGACGCAGTAACACCACCTCCCCGAATGGCACTGAGTCATGGCCAATGTACTGAGATTGACACAGAACAAGTGTAGACACTGCATGACCTATGTTGACCCTTACAGGCCTCCAGCAGCTGTCCCACAATCCCTGAGAGCGACTGCTCTGGTCACAACTGTGAACTCCACTGCCCAGGGGTTATGGAGACCAGACCTCGCCCCCTTAAATGTTCATTTTTGAAATGCCTTTTTCCAACTGCACAGCTAGCAGCTCTCCCTTGCTGTGTACAACTGCCCAACCGGTCATGCCACTTGCACGTTCTAATCTAGACACTCCTGTCTGGAGGTACTATGGCCTGTGAGGAAAAGAGTCCATGTAGGCATAGCTACAGAACAGTTGTAGAAATGTGGTCACCTATGAAAAACTGGATAGGGAAGGCAGGCAAAGGGAAACAGGAATCAGCAGCAGTACCACATGAAAATGAAGAAACTATGGCAGGCATCCCACAAGGCCAGGAAGGTCAGTCAGTCTGGTGCCTCACTGCAAACCTGCTTTTACGACTAGCTGCTTGACATACTTGGTGGAGACCCCACCAGCACCTTGAACAGCACTGCTAATACCTCTGAGGAGCCCCATAGAGACACCTGCCGTTAACAGAAAGCAGGAGACAGTAGAGGATGGGGGATCTGCAATGTGGCATTGGAGGCATCATCGAGCTATGACCCAAGCCAGGATGTGTTGGAGACTACACTATAGTTTAGCCCAGAGGTCTCAAACACATGGCTCTTTTCTGCAGCCTGCCACGCTTTCCGGGTCCCCCCGCTGCACTCCCTCTTCTGACTTAGAGAAACTTCAGCCCAGTGAGCAGCAAACTGAGATCAATGGAATCCTAATAAACCAATACAATTTTATTTCTCAAGTACACAGTGTAATGAAGGGAAGAGACCTTGTCAAAAGCCTCAACGGAAGCTCCACAACAGGGGTCTCAAACTCAAATGACCACGAGGTCCGCATGAGGACTAGTGAATTGGCGAAGAGCTGCATCACTGACATGCCTCCTCACTGCCCCGCCCCCACTCCACCCCTTCTGTGACATCCCACCCCTGCCCCGCCTCCTCCTCCTCTGAGCATACAGCTCCTCGCTCCTCCTCCCTCCCTCCTAGAAAGCAGTAAGCACCGCCAACAGCTGTTTGGCAGTGGGAAATGCCTGGAGGTAGGCAGGAAGGGGACGGGGGAGGGCGCGGGGAGCTTGGCAGCTGCAGGAAGTAAAGTAGAGGGAGAGAAAGGACATGGGGAGTTTGGCAAGCCGCAGAAAATAACCCTATGGGTCGTGTGTTTGAGACCCCTGCCTTAGGTGAACTATTCCACTGCCTAACAACTCTGAGCCTCATATTCAGCCTCAGTGTTACACATACAATGATAAAAAGTATATTCAAAAGTGAAAAAAATTAAGACTAATATAGTATGCTATTAAATGTATTAATTTTATTAAATTCTTTAACTGTAATGTGAAAAGTCAGTGCTAATTTTGATAGTCATTTCATTTTTGGCCACTTCGCTGGCAGCGTTTTGCATTAATCAGAGCATCAATATTAGGTTTGATATCCTGAGACGAAACCAATCTCAGTGTTCTTTTAAATCTTCATCAGTGAGCCTTGACCTTAACACAGATTTATTAATCTTCACGGAAGAGAAAGACTGTTCACATATACATGTACTTTCAAACATTGCCTTTTTCCTTGCGAAAGCAGAGAATAACATGGAAAAATCTCTCTTTTGAAAGAAACCTGTAGAACACTGGAATTCCAACATCTGTAAACTTCTGCTTCAAAACGGTATCACGCTGAAACTCCACTAACTCCATTTGCATTTCCTCTACAACATTGTCAATTTCAACAGCAAATGGTGTGAAAAATGTTGAAAATGTGGTTCAAGTGCCTTTAAATCGCACATCAAACTGCTTGTGTAAGTTAGAAATATCTGCAAAGTCTTTCAAGCACTCAGGTTCAACTCTAGTTGTGCTTTTAATCACAGTTAATGTCAAACTTTTATGTGGGGGGCAGGGCTGATTCAGATTTATCTGTTTAGCAAACTGAACTACCAATCTGGTCCAAAAGGAAATGTTGTTTCCCAAGGTCACAGAGGTCTCCTCAGTCACTGTCCTGTTTAAACTGCCCTGAGGCAATCTTCAATCTGGTAGGGAATGTGTTTAATGATTCATTTTGGCATCCAAGAGATTAAGAAGGTGCCTTTCCTTATAAACAGTTGCTTATAAACAGTTTTGCCACTGTGAGAAAGGTACTAAGTGGAAAAGAACTGTTCTGAGGTTGTTTGAGCTTTGTACATTTTTGGCTCAGAGGGCCATATATTTTCAGTAAAGCACAAAATAGAGAAGTACCAATCCCCCTCACCTTTGTCTGAATTATAGGCAAACAAAGCAAGAGCAATATAGGATGCCCAGAGCTGGAAACACAAGCAAACAAATCTAATTTAACAAGAAGTTACCAGCCTCAGAGGATTCAAGTTTTTTCAAATGCAGTATGTTGATAAATCTGACAAATTTCAGCCCAAGTCTCCCTCTCCCAAACTGATCCTCATAACCCTGTTTCCCCATCCCCACTTACCCTCATAACCCAGCTCCCTGTGCCCCATCCCCAAATCTCCATCTACTCACCTCTATTACCCAGCTCCCTGTTCCCCAAATCTCCCAACTCATGCTTGTAGCCAGCTCCGTGTGCCATCCCCAAACCCCCCCAACTCACTCACATAACGCTGCTCCGTCCCCCAAATCTCCCCCCACTTACTCCTGTAACCCAGCTCCCTGTTCCCCATCCCCAAATCTCCCCCCACTCACCTAGTAACACAACTCCCTGTCCCCAAATCCCTCTCCCATAATGCTGCTCCGTGTTCCCCAAATCTCCCCCTCCCCGCCAGCTTTGATACCCCCCCATCCCTAAGCTGCTTCTCCCTGTCCCCATGTCTCCTCTCAGCCTTCCCAGACTCTCCTCCCCATCACCCCTTGCCCGAGTCCGGCACTCTCCGCAGGGTATACTGGTAGCAGGGCACAGCATGCAGGAGGCAGCGCAGTGAGCCCAAGCAGCTGCAGCCAGCCCGAGAGCCGTGGCTCAGCTCTCACCTCTGGTGCTCGCAGCACAGCGGCACCCACCAAGAGGTGGGAAGTGCTGCCCCAGCTCATTCACTGAAGCCCGCAGCAGTGCCTGGAAGCCAGGGCTCAGCAGCCACCTGGCCAGGCAGCACAGAAGCCTCTGCTCCTGGCCCCTCCCTCCCAGAAACTGCTATGCCACCAGAGAATAACGGGGGGAGGGAAGTGGGGAGGGGAGCTTGGCGGACCGCCAGGAAGGGCTCCGCGGGCCGCATGTTTGAGACCCCTGCTCCAGAATATTGATAAATACATGCAAAATTATTAATTCTTGTCCCTCTTAATACAGCCTCCAACTTTAGCTTCAAAAAGTGCTGCGATTACGCAAAGCTGAGTTGAAGTAGTCTGAGAAACAGCCAATTAACTCCTGATGAAGTGTCAGAATAAAAATTCTCTCCTTACCACATCACAAACCCAGCTCCTTCGTGTGGCAGTTGAAATTTATTATCAAAAAGGATCACAGCCAGTGACAATGTTTCCAGAGATGCAGAAAAATCTACAAATTTCAAGGATCTTATTGGTATTGTGTTATAGCAAAGAAGTTATAGCTACTGCTAGAGTTAGCACTTTGTTACAGTACCTGATAGTTTTCCATATTTTGACTCAGATCAAAAGTGAACTGTTCTGGAAAGTTCTGAAGAGCAATAAAGGGCCATTGTTATTGTTAGTGTGTTTTTTACTTTGAAAGTTACTCAGACACTTGTTTCATATAAAATCAAACGTATTTTTAAGACTTCTGCCTTGCCAGGGATTTAATGAGGATTCAGTACTGAGGCTTAGATTAAGAAAACTGGCACATAAGTAGGAGAGATGGGGTGATCAACCGGAGCCCAAGGAGGAGCCAGAATTGTACATTGCCAAAGAGCCACAGTAATAAATCAGCAGCTTCCTCTGCACCCCATTAGCTCCCCATCCCACACACTGGCAGCTAATCAGCACCTCTCGATCAGTTGTTTCATGATGTGCAGAAGGCTGGGGGAGGAGTGAGGGCCCTGCAGGCTCAGGGGAGGGAGGCAGGAAGGAGTGGAGTGGGGGTAGGGCCTGTGGCAGAGCCAGGGGTTGAGCAGTGAGAACCTCCTGGCACATTGGAAAGTTGCTGCCTGTAGCTCCAGCCCCGGAGTTGGTGCCCATACAATGAGTCACTGCCTATACAAGGAGCCACATATTAACTTCTGAAGAACCAAATCTAGCTTTGGAGCCACGAGTTGGCCAACTGTGTAATAGATAATTACATACACTACATAGTGTATAGCAGCAAGGGTATCACTAAATTAACATATCAGGGTGAGATGTTATAAACAACAAATAAAGTAGCACTGAAGTTGTTTGGTTCAGTGAAGCAAACACACTATACACAATTCAAATATTTAATCTAGTTACAGAAGTAAAATGAACACCAAATTTCATATTACTAACAATTCCTGAAATGCTGTTTCGCCTACTTAGCCCAATGGTTTCTACAGCTTCATGAATCTTCAAAAAGAATGATATAAGCAAAGTATTCACATCCAGCACTCAAAATAAAACTGACTGGCTTAACCTGCATTAAATAGATTACACATTAACTTACTCCCTTTATAAATCAAAGCAATAGCAAATATAATTCATTAATACTACAAACTCAGTTGTGCAAAACAAGCTATTTCTTTTTCATTACAATGCCTCAATTTAACCTAAATAAGGGACACCCAAGGAAATCATTCAGTTGACTTTAACCATAAAACTTATTACTTCTAGAGCAGGGATAGTCAATAGGTGGGCTGTAGGGCAAATCCAGACCACCAGATGCTTTTGGATGGACCGCAAAGTGTTATTTTATCTAGAGTCTAAACCTTGACCAAGAAATTTAGACCTTGACAGAAAGATAATTGATTATCACTGTTCTAGAGCACCTTTCATCAGAAGCCCAAGGAGCCCTGAAATGCTAAAGAATGAAGTCTCACACCACCAAGTGATAAAAGTAAATCCTTCCCATTCTATAGATGGGAAAGAATAACAGGAAAACTAATTTGATCAAGGTTACACAGGAAGTCAGTGGCAAAGCCAGAAACAACATGTCCATCAGTAGGAAATAGACACAATGCTAGTCTAAAAGCTAAACAGTGTTCCTGATATTTGGCAACAGCACTGAGGGGAAGAGGATGGTTTCTGGGGTAATACATACAAATGGGGGACAGCTCCATGTACTGTTGTCACCTTTGCAATTAGCTCACTGTAACTCTTCAGGCAAATCACTTAAACTGGGATTTTTAGAAGGGCCTAAGAGTTTATCTCTGGGGAAAACTGACTAAAACAGCAATCACAGAATAAAGCACTCTGCCACAGTGCCCCATACAGAGACTCTTATTCTGGAATAAGAGAGCCTTTCACCATTTATCTTAATCCACTTCTGGATCAAGGTAACTGACAAGAGGCCCTTTTATTCTGGAATCCACAATGGTTATTGCCAATGTGCCACCGCCTAATAGCTTTAACAGGCCACCCTTCCTTTCGCCAGAATAACTCCCAAGGAAGCCCTAAGAGAAGTACATGCCTCCTAATGATTTTCAACGGGAGAAGCACCCCTAACTCCTTCAGATGCCCCTGCCAAACCCCAGCCTCGCCCACGGGCCTCAGTTTCCCGACTGTACAATGGGGCTAACCATGTCCCTGATCCACAGGGTGCTGCAGCTCCGAGTCTCGGTGCCGCTCACGAGCGCTGGGTTTTTAATCCTTCCGCCTCCAGAGCCCCACTTCCCAGGAGCCCGAAGGGAAACTGAGTCATGGAGCACCGAGCCAAGGGCTCCCCACACCCCCTCCCAGCCCTCCAGCGCGCCCCGCGCTGCGGAGACCGCCCAGAGCGAAGGGACTCCCCCCGGCCCCAGTGCTGCCCCCAACGGGACCACGAGCCCGGCCCTCTGCTCACAGCGTCTCTCCTCGCAGGGCCCAACAGCGCCGCGACCGTTAGCCAGGCCGCGGAGAGGGTCCCTGTCTTCGCGCGTGCGCCCAGCCCACCACGTGCCGCTCCCCTCCCGGGCCCCGCCCAGGCGCCAGCCAGGCCCCGCCCCGCCCCGCCCCTGCAGGGGGCCTCCGACGGCGGCCGCGGAGCTTCGGGATCCGTTCCCGGGACCCAGGCTCAGGCCCGCGGCGCCGGGCTCAGCGCCATCACCCCTGGTCCCCGCTTCCTTCTCCCGGGCTGCTCCCGGCCCACGGGCTTCGGGGTCCAGCCCCCAGCCTAGCCCCGCTGCTAGACCAGGGAGTTACCCGGGTATAAAAGTGGTGTAAGGGGCGAAGGCAACAGGAGACGCCCTTTGGGGGAGAGATCAGATCACCATAAGCAACAGACTCTGGAAGAACCTCTGGTCTCCCTTAGTCTAGACCCTGGTTCTCTGACCATTTGTCTCACCATCATCCTTGGCCTCACAGTAGCCCTAATTTAGGGTAACCAGATGTCCCAATTTTATAGGGACTGTCCCGATTTTGGGATCTTTTTCTTATATGGGCTCCTATTACCCCTCGCATCCCAATTTTTTGCACTTGCTGTCTGGTCATCCTACCCTAACTCTGCATGTGTTGCCTTGTCGATAAATTGCTGTTCTTTGATGGCATCAGGCATAGGGCAGTATAATACTCATGGGGGCTGCCCGCGTGTAAAAGTTGCCCAGGTTTAACTCAAGGGGTGAATTTAAATTGATTTAGTTAAACCAGTGCAAACCCCACCGTGGCTACTCTGATTTCAGTTAAAGGCGATGTGTTCACTGCAAAAATGGTGTGTATTGGTATCAGGATCACTGCTGCAATATAAAACTGAGTGGCGGGAAGGCACAGGTAGTTGTGACTTTAATGTAACTAGTGGGGCTAAACTAAGGTTACCATATGTGAACATTTAAAAAAGAGGACACTCCCCGGGGTCGGGGGGAGGCAGTATTTGTATGGAGCGCAGGGTAGGCAAGGCTGTGCCTCCCCTAACAGCCTGGCCCCACCCACTTCCTGCCCCCTGACTGCCCCCCTCAGAACCCCCGACCCATCTAACCCCCCTGCTCCTTGTCCCCTGACTGCCCCCCTGCTGAGACCCCCCTCACCCTAACTGCACCTAGCATCCTACCCCCTACCCAACTCCCCCTGCTCCCTGTCCCCAGACTGCCCTGACCACTCACCACAACCCCGGCCTCTGACAAACCCCCCAAACCTCTGCTTCCCACAGTGGCCTGGGTCACTGGGTGGCTCTTAGTATTGCCCAGATCTGGCTTCTGGTGTGGCCAGAGCCTCGGGGGAGAGGAGCAGCAGGGGGGCAGGGTCCCACAGCAAGCAGGGGGTCTAAATGTTCTTTGTGCCCAGGGTCCCAATAAATCTTAATTCACCTCTAGGCATTCACAGACTGAGTCGAGTGGCATGGTGCAGTGCCTTCGGTGACTGGGTTCATACAAGACCTGGTTCTGTTATCAGAGCTAACTGACTACAGCTGACTCTAGACTTGATTTATAATGGGTTCAGATGCAGTTAATAACACTGCAGATGGCACCCTCCAAGCATTGTTCATGCTGCAGTGCAAACGTACTGGCTTTTGCACTTTTGCTGCCCTTTGTAATGCAACCATTTCTGCACTTTGCACCATGAACGATACCTGAGACTGCACTTGCATATTTAGTCTGCATCCGATCCTCTGCTGAATACTGCACACTACACTAGACTGTGCTATATAAACTCACTGCATTTTGCTGAATCAGTCTTTCTCTCACACTACCACATGCACTTTGCAATCATAATAACTGTCTATCTAGGTCCTTACAACAGCACCCATCAACACAACATCTCAGTGCCTTGCAAGAGTCAGACAAAATCTCAATAGGCCATTGGACCAATTTACCTGCTTACTTGACCCATGATAATCAGTTTGCAATTTGCACTTTGCATCTTCAAAGTCCTCTTTGCACATTAATTAATTGCACCTTCTGAGCAGTGCTGATCCCACCAGTCAGTGCTTGGTTCTCGGTCCCAAAGCTAGCACTCCACCGTCTGTAGCTGCTACGTGAATCATAACAACCACCATGAATTGTTTCTTTCCATGCCACACATCAAGGTAGCTTCGAAAGAATCGCCATGTTCCCTGCGGCCCATCTGGTAGCTCTGCAGATACTGGAGGATTAGGCACCCATGCTCACAGTGCTCATCACAATAATGCAGAGGTGTGCAGGATCCAAGCTTCTCACACAGATGGTGGACATGTGGGTTTGCAGGGCTTTTGAAAAGAGGCGTGAAACGTCATAGCAGGGGTCAGCAACCTTTCAGAAGTGGTGTGCCGAGTCTTCATTTATTCACTCTCATTTAAGGTTTCACGTGCCAGTAATACTTTTTAATATTTTTAGAATTTCTCTCTCTATAAGTCTTTACATACAATAATAATTTAGTTATATATTAAATAAGATTTTTAAAATGTTTAAGAAGCTTAATTTAAAATTAAATTAAAATGCAGAGCCCCCCGGACATATGGCCAGGACCTGGGCAGTGTGAGTGCCAGTGAAAATCAGCTCGCGTGCCGCCTTCAGCACGCATGCCATAGGTTGTCTACCCCTGCGTTATAGGATGCAGATAAAATTATGCGATGGAGAAAACTGGTTCATGAGACATTGAAACCAGTGATCCCCGTGCAACTCATTTTCCCCCATGAGGCATTGCAAATCCTTCCCAAAACACCCTGTGCCATGGGCGACGGAGTCACCGGCTGCCCAGGGAGGCTAACCCCAGGTCCCTCCCCTTGTTCCCAAGGCGCCACCCCTTCTTTTCTGCCCCCCCTTCTACCTCCCCTTCCTCCTCAGGAGCTCAAAGCACCCCCACTGCAGCCCCCCAGCCCTGTGAAAGAGGGACAAGCAGAACAATCAGATAATTTAATGTCACCTTCTAATTTTCAGCACTCTGGTTATGTCACTTTAGAAGCTGAAGCTGAATTGTCTTTGTTTTCAATGAGAGTCTGGTTGTCAGGGCACCAATTGACCAACACATTAACCATGCTCCATATGACCTCACCCATTTGTTCAGCAAAATTATTACAGTTGTTTTCACTCTGTCCCTCCAAAACATTAACTGAGTTCTATGAAGGTTAAGAACACTCACTATAAAACTCTTAAGTGTCACATAATGTGCCATGGGTATCACACAGGTGCTCTTAACTCTGTTGCCAGTGGCAGATCAAAGTGATTACTTTTTCTCAGTTGTTGGCTACGGAGAACTTTTGTACCCATTTACCTTTCGGCATTAGATTTCAGCTGAATCTACAAAAGTGCTCAGAACATGTTAGGGCAACTTTGGGTTTCTCTTAAATTGGATTTAATTGGCTACGCTCCACAGCTGGCAACCCTGTCAGCTGCAGGTGCTAAATGTTACATTTCAGTAGCAGACTGCAAGCAAGGATGGTCCAATAACTTTGTGTTTTGTTGATAGAACCAATAAAATTAAGTGTCTGTCAGCATTTCAGTTGCCAACCTCATTTTATATGAATTCAGAACTTTGCTGTAAAAAATATGTTTGCAACATGAAACTTAGGACATAGCCTCTTGACCTGGGAGCGCATTTTGTTCTGAAACATTTTACATGGGTTTTGCACTGTGCCATAGAAAATTTGCTGTTTTGTCTTCTATTTTCAGTTCATTTCCTCTCTTTCCTCCTTTCCTTTGTTCTTTTCCCCTTTCTTTTATCATGCAGTATTTTTTTTTCAGCTCAGTTTTTGTTTCCCATCCTCTAGGCTGTGTCTACACAAGATGTCTTACCCATTTTCCAGTCCCATTGCAGCTTTGCAACAAAAGTGGCATTAATGAAGAAAGGTGGTGGGTGTTTTCACCACTGTGTCCTGAAATCCAGGTCTACACACAGTGCTAAGAATGCTTCAGCCTGGTCTATTTTAGTAAGAACAACGAGGAGTCCTTGTGACAACTTAGAAAAGTGGGTTCTAGCCCATGAAAGCTTATGCCCAAATAAATTTGTTAGTCTCTAAAGTGCCACAAGGACTCGTTATTTCTCCTTATCTGACACTCTTCACCATAGTATCTGAGCACCTCACAGTCATTAACAGATTGTATCCTCACACTATCCCTGTGAGATAGGAAGGTATAATCCCCCTTTTACAGATAAGGGATTGAGGCACAGGTTGAATTAAGTGATTTGCCTAAAGTCACAGGCATACTGTGACTGAGTCAGAAATCGAACTCAGGTCTTCTAAGTCCTAGTGCAGGGATAGGCACGCTATGGATATGTGCCAAAGGCAGCACGTGAGCTGATTTTCAGTGGCACTCACACTGTCCAGGTCCTGGCCACTAGTCTGGGGGGCTCTCCATTTTAATTTAATTTTAAATTAATTTTCTTAAATATTTTTAAAACCTTATTTACTTTATATATAACAGTAGTTTAGTTATATATTATAGCCTTATACAAAGAGACCATCTAAAAACGTTAACATGCATTACTGACACGCAAAACCTTAAATTAGAGTGAATAAATGAAAACTTGGCACACCACTTCTGAAAGATTGCCAACCCCTGATATAAACTAATAATGCAGTAAAGGAGTGCTAAGAAGATACCATGGCTTGATCTACAACTTATGTCAGTGTAACTGCATCACTCAGGGGTGTAGATTTTCCACTTCCCTGCACAACATAGTTACACTGACCTAACCCCCAGTGCAGTCAGCACTGTGTTGACAGGAGAGCTCCTCCCATACCTACTGCCTCTCAGGGAGGTGGCTAAGCTACACTGACAGGAGAAGCAATCCTGTAGCCTCTAAGCCAGAGGTGGGCAAACTGTGGCCCGCGGGCCACATCTGGCCCATTGGACCATCCTGCCTGGCCCTTGAGCTCCCAGCTGGGGAGGCTGCCCTTGGCCCCTCCCCTGCTGTCCCCACTCTCCCACAGCCTCACCTTGCTGTGCTGCCAGCACTCCTGCCAGGTGTGGCTGGCTCTGACCGGGCAGGGGGCTCTGAATTCCTGCTGCTCTGAGCAACATGGCAGGGGCGAGGGAGTTGGATAAGGGACAGGAGGTCCCAGGGGCAGTCAGGGGACAGGGAGTAGGGGGCACTTGGATGGCATGGAGATTCTGGGGGGTGGGGCAGTCAGGAGATAGGGAAAGGGGGGTGGGGGGTTGGATAGCCATGGGCATCTTGTCAGGGGGCAAGGGTATGGATGGGGTCTCAGGAGGGGGCAGTCAGGGGACAGGGAGCAAGGGCAGGGTTGGATAGGGAGTGAGGGTCCCAGGAGGGGGCAGTCAGGGGACAAGAAACAGAGGTGTTGGATGTCTTGCGGGTTTTGAGGGGGGGCACTCAGGGAGCAGGGGCCAGATGGGGGTGGGGGCCAGGCTGTTTGGGGAGGCAAAGCCTTCCCTACCCGACCCTCCATACAGTTTTACAACCCCCAGGTGGCCCTGGGGCCCAAAAGTTCACCCACCCTTGCTCTAAGCGCGGTAAGTGTAGACAAGCCCTGAGTGGGAGTGATGGTTCCTTCCCATAAGGTACTGGAGCCCGAAACAGGTGCCAGGCCAGTGGGACGCATCCCGCCCCTGAGTCGGATTCCTGCTGCGGTTCCTCCTCCTCCCAGGCCTGTGCTAGTTTCAGGGCGTGTGACTGGGCGAGGGGGAAGCGCCAGGCGAACAGCTGGGGCAGGGAACCAGGAGAAACCTTTCCACACAGTCAACAACCTCCTCCCCGCCCCGCCTGCCAGCGACATTCCGGGCCGGCCCGCTGCGGGCAGCGCGCCAGCACGAGCCCCGCCCCCTCCCCTCCGAGGCGGGTCGGCGCTCCGCGGCGGCCATCTTTGTTGATGTGTCAGTGCTTAGCTGCGCCCGGGAGCTGCGGCGGGAGGAGGAACAAGGCGGGGGGGACCCCGCCGCGGTCATGGAGTCGCCGCCGCCGCTGCCGCCGCCCTGGCTCCCACCGTCCTCACAAGCTGGTAAGAGGCCGCTGGCTGGGGAGGGGGCGGCTTTCAAGTGAAACCCGGGAGGCTGTGGTGGTCGTCAATGGGATCGCGGCAGGGAGGGTTGCTGGGCGCATTTCAGCCCCTGTCTCCCTGCAGGGTGCCAGCCCTGGCTGATCGCTACCCCCACGTTATACCTGCTTCCCTAGTTCACCTCCCTAGTTGACTGCTGAAGACTTTGACCCCCGGCTGTCGAGGGCACGATCTCTCCTCCCGCCCCCTCCTAAGAAGGATTCACTGGGGATGCCTGGTGTGGCCAAGGGAGCTAGGATCATGTTGCTGGTTTATGGTTGTCCAGCTTCTCTTGTCTCAAGATCTCGCAGCACTTGAGGAACAGGCCGGTTATTGAACTCCCCCTCTGCCTGGGAGTTAGGGAAACCTTACTGTAGTAACTGATCCAGGGACGCCTACAAACAGAGGTCACGCAGGGAGTGGAAGAGAGAACCCAGGAGTCCTGACTTTCTTGCTAGCCAGCATTCTAGAGTAGCTTCTGTAGATGTTCTGGAATAGGATCGTGACCACTGATACCAGTGTGCTACTGGGTTGTCTTGACGGTTTAGTACTTTATTTCCTTCTCCAAAGTATTTAAAGTTATTAGGTAATAAGACCCTAAGGAGCTTTGATGTTTCTCTAAATACAGGTTTAAGATTGTTAGTCTGTATCCGTAAATAAGATGAGGAAGACTTTGTAGAACCTAGAGACTAACCAGTTTATTTCAGCATATCCTTTCGTGGGCTATAGCCCACTTCATCGGATGCATAGAATGGAACAGAAGTAAGATGAAAGTAAGTAAAATTAAACAGCCTCTTAGAATTGGTATGCTAATGTACAACCTTTTTTTATTTTGCTTTTTGTGTGTGTAAATGCATCTTACTTCTGTTCCGTTCTATACATCCGATGAAGTGGGCTATAGCCCACGAAAGCTTATGCTGAAATAAACTGGTTAGTCTCTGAGGTGCTACAAAGGCTTCCTTGTCTTATTTATTCTCTAAATACAGAGAGCCAGAGTTGTCCCTAAATGTGCACTGAAAACTGATAATAAAATGGATATTGCTTTAATAATCATCAAAATATTGACTGTGGTTATTCTGTAGTGGAAACTACAGCAGACAATTTACTTTGGGTTTTTGTGTGTAGTCTTTTCAATTGCTAGTTGCTATGAGATTTCAGTGAATCTGTTGCAAAGGAATCCAGGTACTGTAGCTGCTGTCATTGGAGCGACATCAGTAACTTGTGGCCTCTGTGGGAGAGGGTCACGTTTAAGAGAGGAAAAAAAGCAAAATGAAAGTGAATACAAGGAGGTTCAAGTCCTGACTAGGCAGCTTCATACCATTTCCTCATTCAGAAGCTTTAAAATTTATAGCTCCTGCTGTGTATTATCTGATTTTTTCCCCCCTTCTATTTGTTTTTTTTTTTCCTCTGTGGAAAATGTTGATTATATTTTTACTGTCTTAATGCATAGTGTACAAAGCCTTCCCATTGTTTCTGCATTTGGTGCTTCTATTATACAATTGCAGTTTTTGTGGTAAAACTATGTGAAGGCTATGGGATAGATAACGCAAAAGGATTTTTTTTAACCTTGCAGGATTACTGCGGTACAGTAAGTATTTTCAGCTTTTATTTATAAGAGCTATCTGAAGTTTCAGGTTTAAAAATAGGAGGTTTTGCTGCAACTCAGGCAAGAAGAAAAATTCTCTTTGCATAATCCATATTTTTATCTCTGATCTTGATAAAGCAGTCTACGCAGGTGCCTAAACCCACACAGAGTTCTAGTAACTTCAGAAGACATTGTGAAGACCTGGGCAGGTTGCGTTGTGGGATTGATTTTACACATGAAGATTCCAATCCGCCCTTTTATTTCTTTTTAATATAGTAATTTTATTTTCGTTGTCCTGTTTACTTTTTCTTCTAGTAGAACTTCTTATATGAAAGGTAGAATAATACAGTATAATACTAATAATGCAGCACTCATTTCAAAAATCCCAGAGTGCTTCATAATATCAAATTTACAGATGCTAACTTTAAAGGGATGTTATCCAGGTGATTTTAAAAAGTAGTTTCATTTCCATTGAGTCTTCTCTGCTAATTTCTGGAATTGAAAGCAGTCACATTTTCCTGCTTTATTTTAAAAAACAATGTGTATTTCTGTGTTGTTGCTGTTTGGAAGACTCTCATGAACAGGAGAAACTGATAAACTGACTTTACAGGGGGAGCAGTGAAGCTGGCTATACAGAAGTGTGGACAAGTGTGCAGTAAGTCGCTTTTAAAATGTAAAATCTCATATGCTTATGTGAATTAGGATCATGTTTTCTTTCATAGGTTCTTAGAGTTCCTAACTCTTGGGAGCACGTGAGATTTATATTTTAAAAGTGAATATTGTGTGCTTACTATACTTCTCATCTTTAACAGACCTCTATTAATGAATTTACATTTAAAACTTATTCACTCATCTGGGTCTCCTGAGCACTGATATTTTGGTCCCATCCACACTTTTAAAAGTTTGCAGGGGGACCTTGTTATAATAATGCTATATTATTATATTGCTACTATTATAATAATAATATTATATTGCTACTGTGTTATAGTAATGCTCCAGCACAGTTAACACATCAGTCTGACTGATCAGTATATATGGAACAGTACCATATTTCAGCTGTTCTATAACTTTGGACTTGCAGGGTTGTAGCAACTTTTGGAAACTCCCTTAATTAAAAACTCATTTTAGTACACACTGGTTCAACCTATGACTTAGTCCAGGTGGTTTTCAACCTATGGTCTGCAGACCATGTCTAAGAATTCCAAAGGGGTCTGCACCTCTGATCAACATTTTTTAGGGGTCTGCAAATGAAAAAAGGTTGAAAACCACTGACTTAGCCAACTCAGGATGCTACAGTGCTGTAACTAGCAATGGGGGAGGAGATCTCTCATGTAGACAGGGTATTAGGGTATTAACTGGCACTTCAACAACTGAGTCATCCACCCCTGCCCAGAGCAGATTGGATGACATGGTAACTAAAATGCTGCTACTGCAGCAAGGCTACACTAGGGCTATTGCCAGTGGAGCTACAGTGGTTTCAGACATGGGTGGCTGAACAGTATAGAAAAGACCAGATTTTGTTAGGAGTGTGTCAGTTTAGCTAGGAGGGTGCTGCGAAAATTAAGAAACATATTTCTGCACTGCTGCAACTCCCCCAGTGAGGGATTATTTATCTGCTTGTCCCTCCCCTTCCTTTTGTATGCAAGCCCTTACTGCTTAAAGGCTGTTTTCAAATCCTGTGTAAAGGTTATTGTTTTTGGGCCCCAGGCCAGGCCCCTTGCTAGGATTGTAGGATCCCCCCCCATAATCGTCAGTAGATTCACTTTGACCATCACATGTACACTAACCTTGAAACCAGATAGAATAAATATTAACAGACTCTGGTTGCCCAGTGACTTACTTGCATTGTAATTGTAACAAATCCAGCCCCAATGGTAAACCTAAACATGTTCAAGTTTATCTTCAAGTTGAGCTGGGAGTGGTTTCATTGCCAAAACATCAGTCAGATCACCATATGAAGCAACCTTTGCAAGATATGGGGGAAAAGCTCAGACATACCTTAGAGCAATCATGTAAAAAATATACACTAAGGTAATGCACAAGTTGTGACACAAGCAAAGAAAACCCAGTTAAAGGAGCATATCTTGTTTTCCAATTCCTTTAGAATGAGTCATAGTGCTTTGAAGATGTACAGTGCTGAGTTTTGGACCACAGCACTGAAATGGAGCAACCTGCAACCACTAAAAATTATATAAATAGTCTGATACATAGAAACAAGGAAATTTAGAGTAAACTGCCAGTCTACCCTTATCCCTCCCATCTGCTGAAGCTTAGTACTCACAGCACAGTGAGGCCTTGTCTACCCTGGGTCAGAGAGCTGTGTCAACTTACACTTGTGTTTAGAGCGTTGTTACAGCCTTAATACACAGTAGACTTTTCCATTCCTGTTACAGACAGATTTGTGCCCTGACCTCTTTGACTTTCCCTGTGTAGACAGGCAGCATAAACACGGTTTGGTTCTACCTCCATGAGCCAAGTAAGTTATGTTTGGAGTAACTATGATTAGGACTAGTGTCTTACAGTAGCAGTTTTTGAGAAATCTCCTACTTTTGCCCAACCACAGAAGGGAGTGCTAGTGTAGACAGAGTTCAGGTGCTTTTACTGATATGTTGCCTAGATCTGCACTGTCTAAATCAGGGGTGGGCAAACTTTTTGGCCCAAAGGCTACATTGGGGTTCAAAATTGTGCGGAGGGCGGAGTAGGGAAGGCTGTGCCTCCCCAAACAGCCTGGGCCTGCCCCCATCTGTCCCCCACCTACTTTCCGCCCCCTCACTGCTCAGAACTCCCGACCCATCCAACCCCCCCTTTCCTTCTAACTGCCCCCCCAGGACCCTACCCCTTATGTAAGCCCCCCTGCTCTTTGTTCCCTGACTGCCCCCTCCCGAGACCCACTCACCCTAAACACCACCCCCCAGGACCCCACCACCCAAGCTCACCCCCGTGGGTACTGGGTTTAGCCGGGAGTGTGGGGCCTCGCAGTTCTCCCCACTCGGCCCAGCCTGGGAGCGCAGGCTCCACGACTCGCCCCACTATGCCTGGTGCCCCGGGCCAGGAGCGTGGGGTCACTTCTCTGGCCCCCGAGCTTGTGGGCCAGATAAGAATGGCCGGTGGGCTGCATATGGCCCGCGGGCCATAGTTTGCCCACCCCTGGTCTAAATAGTAATAATGGTAATAAACTACCTGTCTCAATCAATCAGGAAAATAGAAAGTTCTGCTATATTAAGTAAAGACCTTTAAAACACAGATTTTAAATGTGGTTTAGTTCAAGCCAAACCATGTTAGAAACCATCTTATCTGTAACCATGTTGAGCCATGTTTGAGTTGAGCTCACGCACTTTTCCTTATTGGTGCTTAAACACATGTATACCAACTCTGAGAGGCATATTTTGCTCCTGTTCCATGCACGGAACGTATCATTCTTACCTTATTTAGTACACAGAACTAAATTACAACTTTTATTTTACATGGTGTCTTTCATACATACTCTGTTCTGAAACAGTGGAATGGAACATAGTACAAATTGCTGGCTTTATGTTGGAAATCAGCAAGCAAAGTTAACGCTGCCAATTGGTACAATAATATCAAACTAGCTGTCTTGGAAAAAATTTCATGCGGTACAAGAGGCGGCAGAAACTACATCCATGCCGGGGGGATAGGAGGGAGAGGAGGGTTTGTATCAGTTTAAGTGCCCTAGTGTACTTAAAGCGATACAACTCATGTGGTTAGAGAATTGTGCTCTGGATTCAGCTTCAACAGTATTTGAATGATATGCAGTCCCATGCACCTAACATTTTTGAGTACCATTCATGATTCACGTAAGCAGCGTGAAGATGATATTCTTTCCTTCTTGGCAATATGGTTAAAGGTGAGTAACAATAACCTCATTATTGGGTTCTGCTGGCAATGTGTGCTGATGGGCAGTGTTATGAGTGAATGTTATGCAGACCAAATGAGCGTTACTGGAGTTGGAGGAGAAAATGGACTTGACTTTATGGGGACTGCTAGTTCCTTGCACAGAAAGGAGAGGAAGTCTGAACCACATAGAACAGACAACCAGTTCTTTTCTGTGTGGGCAGACATCTGCCCCACAACCCTGGCCACCAATAATAGAGAAAGAGAAGAAAAAGTAAATATTTCTTTCGCTCAGTAGTAGGAGGAAGAGGAAGAGCAAAACAGAGGGGTAAATCACCCATTTTTTCCAGATGTCAGTAGAGAGGAAGGACCTTACCACCCCTTCTGGTGATCAGCAGAGCAAGTTGTACATTAATTCACTTCTATCTTTTTTTATGTTCAATTCAGGTTTTAAAAACATCTCGTATAGTCTGTCCTGTAATTTCTGAGCTCGTGAGGTTGGCAGTATGGAGGATTAGTGGAAGTTGCAGAGCATTTGAAGAATTACTGCTTAGAGGTGTTTGCTTTTATATGCTATGATGAATTTTAAGGGAATTGAAGTGGACAAAGTGCAACCTTTAAAAGTCACAGTAACAGTACTGGAAGATTTCTAGGTGATTGGGAAACATAGGTTTTGAGACGGGACCATGAATACAAACAAAGGATCTAAATAGTTTAAGGACTTTACCATTTAAAATAGGAGGGCATAAATGAGTCCCTCTGAAGAAATCTTAAGGTAAGGGCTGTCTATGCACAGTTTTTGTACTACTTTTACTGTTTTGGTTAGGGGTACAAAATTTTTATTGAAAAAGTTTTCAGTACAATCCCTAGTGTAGATGTAGGTATTCCTGTACAGAGCATCTTTAGACTCGTATGATTTTTATCCATGCTGGGGGGAGTTGTACCACTTTAACCACACACAGTTAAAGCAGTACAATTTGTATTTAGATAAGGCCTAAGAGTTCCACATAAAAACCATGAACCGTCTGCTTTATTGCCATATCGAGAGTGAATAGAATACAGTGGATTCTGGTTAATTGGGCCACTGGGTAATTGGGGCAGCCGCTTAATTGGGACACATTGCAAAGAACGGAAACAAAGCGTCCCTTTTTATTTATTTCGGTTAACTGGGGCAGCAGCTTAATTGGGCCAAATTGTTCCGGTCCCGATGTGTCCCAATTAACCGAAGGGTAGAAGGGAAATGGCATGTTTCCTAAGGAGTAGGACATTACTGTTTCACTTCCTGTAAGAGATGTCTCGATACCTTCACATCTCCAGAGTTTGAAAGCATATTGTATTTTAGCTGACCTGTGCTCTGAAATCTGTATGGTGGTTGCATGATTGGCTAATATATTTAGCAAGTTGACATTTGGTGACAAAAAATTGAAAATAATCCTTAGTTTACCATTGCAAGTTAAAGCTGAATCTCTCATAGCCTAGTATCTCATGCATTATTGTGGTTCTAGAATAATAAATTAATCAGAAGTTTAATTTGAAAATGTTTTAAAACAAATGCTGTCTGCATCATCTAGTCTTCAGAGAGTGAATTTCCTTAAGTTTATTATTATTTTCTGCAGAGACTTGCAAAATATTTTAGATCAGGTTCTGACATTTAACATGTGATCACAGATACGTTCCTCGTATAGTAATTCAGCATGATAAACTTATTACTATGATCAGTCACATGGTTGTGCAAGCATATAACTTACTTTTGTGTTCTTCTTTGCAATTTAATTTTTCACTACAAAATAACATTAAAAAATCAGTGTCTAACAGACACTGTATAAAAACCCCCTCCAGATCCTCTGCATTTCTTAAAGTGAAGTTAGTAGGGGGCTGTACAGTAGGTCATCAGTTTGCAAGAGTATGGGAGTGAACCTTGGAAAAGAACCAAAGTTGAATCATTGCCATGGGTTAGATCAGACATAAACGGATAAACAAGTTAAGGGCTTGATTCTGCAGCCCAGTAGGGCTACCAACATGAGAGACTTTGCAGATCGGGTCCATACTGTGCGGATTAGGCCCCTACTTTAATAAATGATTCCAATAAATATATTAAACTTTTTTAAAAAAATCCCAAGTGGATTTGAGGGCACTTCAATCTCAGAAAAAGCGCTATGGGTCAGACAAAAGACAAGTAAAAATATTTATTTTTCTGCTAAAGTATTTTCTGAATTCACACCTTCAACTTGAAATGATACTGTCTAAAATTTTATACTTGGTAAAGGCCATGGTCCTGCAAATGCACAGATGCTTAACGTTAAAGATATTGATAGTTTCATTAACTGTGGAAGCAGGGCCGTAGTTACAACACACCTGTAAGATTATTGACACTAGCAAAACATTTTTTTCAGTTAGCACATTTGACAGCATCTTGTGTATCATCAGCTTCACTGTTTTCCCCTTTATATAGTCAGTTTCTTGCTTGCTGAAAAGACTATGCTAAACATTAAAGGGGGCGCTGAAAAACGCTTAAGCATTTTTTAAAGGAAACGTAAAAAAATATTCAGCATACACTCTTCAAAAGGTAAAAAATGCATTATTTAAATAGTCATTTCCAAAATATTTAAGTTAACAGTGTCCCTTTAAAAATTTTCTAGCTGAAGATCGAAATGTGACCCTTATATTTTAAATCAGTTTACTCTGAATGTTATGTCAAATGCTGATCTTAAGAGGCTACGTAAGTGGTAATCATAACATTAGTCTGTATTTTTATGATCCAATTTGCAAGGAAATAATGGAAAACAAGGTTCCTCTTCATGAACCTTTAGAGCAGAATTAATAATACACATCCTTCAAAGCTTTCCAAGACCTTGTCACTGGCTCGATCCATCTTCCTTTCCACCCACTTCCAGGTCTCCTTTTCCCCTCACATTCCTACAGCAGAGTGTCATGCATGCCAAAAAATTGTTACTCATTTTATCAGGCAGCACAGAATTTATAAATGGAGGTATCATTCTTGTCTCATGGCTGTGCATTGCTGTATATATTGAAAAATTCTGTATCAGAAATTCAGATAGACCCTTTTATCAGAAAACACGTCAGTGAAATACAAGACTCAATATAACCCCCCCAAACTGCTAAATCTAAATCATGAGAGAAACCAAATTAATACCTCCTTTCCTTTGCTCCCCTTGCTTCCCACTCTTTGTACCCACAAGGAGTTCAGATGTCAGTGTCCTCCATGCTGCCCTCATGGGTTGCTCCTGCTGGCACATTTTACCTTGGAAGATAATACCTGGGATTACTATCAGTTACAAAAATTGTCACATTCTTGCCAACGCCATCAGCTGGTACTAACAAAACAAAAGCAAAAAAACTGTCTCCCATCTGCTGCTGAAACCGCAGTTTTACTCCCTCAAAGTACTGAGGTAATATTTGAAACATATCTGAATTGTGCTTCCCCCCAAAATTAAATTTTAAAGTTTTGGAAATACCATCAGGTAGCAGAGGAAAAATATTTGCAAGTCATGTCTGGTGCATGCAAAAGATGTTGTAGCATCCCCATGAAAGTAATAGTTTGCAATGCTGAGTTAGTAGCATTACCAACCTCTCAGTGGTTTGTGTTTTTTTCCCCCTTAAAGCTCGAGCTCCTGGAATCACGTGATTATGAGACTCTCTGCTTTCATTTATACAAAATAAGCCAGTTTCTAGCCCTCATGTTTGGAGAGAGAAGCTTGCAATGTGAATCTCAAAAACCAGAAAGCAAAATATAAACTTAAAAATTAAATCATGATTTTGAAGGTCTGACTCATGACAGCTTGGATTTGGGAATATGGAGTTAGTATTTATGGCTGTGCTGTCGACTGTGAGTCAGTATGATGGAGAGAGGGGTGTTTTACCCTTATGCAAATCATATTCATTCTCTTGTCCTATTACCTTATCAGCAGGGCTATGGTTTTGAAGTAGAAGGCTTAGGGTTGTCTGTACTCCACTTACCAATATTTGTAATTTAGTGTCTGAACCTCTCATCTGATCTGTTTACATTGTCTGGTTGAACTGTGTCCATACAAAGGTCTCCGTCTCCCCCTCCTCCCTCGCTGCTCCTTTGCAAACCATGTTTGTGTACTCCTGCCCCACCATCCATGAGGTTTAACCCTGTATGGGCTTCGGCACAGAAGCAAAAGTGCTGGGAGGATATGCATGGAAAGCGGAATGTTGAGACAATGCACTTTGGAATGCCCTACCCTGTAGAGAGCTGTAAGGAAGGAGAACTGGTCAAACTAGTGGTACAGGCATGCTTGGAGGGTTCTGCCGGAGCACCAAAGTGTCAGGGACTAGTTACAGGACCTAGGTATCTGGCAAAGTCAAAACATGGTTAGCTGCCATGGTTACTAATAGACTTAAGCACCTTGTGTGCTGACGCCAGCTAGAGATTAACCACGCCACTTGCTTACGCAATATATAAATAAATGCCATCTCCATAGCGGTCAATACAATATTTTATCTTGTCATAAGTTCATGTCAGTGTTCTGTTTTTCCATAACCACACTGACATCTGACAACCTATACTAGGGCACAGTAGACAGCATCATATATGTTAGCCAAAATGTCAGGTTTGGTTTGAGAAAACTGCTACTGCTAGGCTAAGTTTTATTGAAATTTTACAAGCTGCATTGTTACCAACACACTTAAGTTGACAAAATGGGTACTATCTCTTACTTTTAATTTATAAGACCTGTAGCAAACAATTGCTTGAATAATTGAAAGAGTATCTGGTGTATTTGTTGCCTTGTTCTATTCATTTGCAAAGGCTATTTTACATAAATGTCAAAATAGAGCTGGGATGGCGATCCATGCTTATGTAAACATTGGATGGATGTTTCTGATGTGAAGTTCAGCAGTGAAATGTTGGCCTTTGTTTCAATATAAATGTTAGTAATTGAAATGAAAAAATTAGTTACCACAGCCTGTCCAGATGAATTTCAGCCCCACTCCTGTACTGAATTTAGTCTGTTTATAAACTTAAAAGGATAGCATTTCCAACATGAAGATTCAATACTATCTTTGCTATCAGGAAGGCTAGAAACATTCTTGTTTTTGAATGTTATGTTTTGGGAAACAATTACATTTGTAGCAAGACTGCAGGAAACTTTAAAATGTCAGAATTTGCTGTTTTTTCTCTTTTAGCATGTTTGTGTTTGTCTCTGTATAGTTTCTCTGTGTTTAATTGTTGTGAAACCTACACACTACCTGTGGTTACCATTACTCCTGGGGGAATTCTGTGCCACTGTGCATGCGCAGAATTTATGTACCCTGCAGATTTCTTTGCTTCCCTGCAGAAAAGAGACTTTCTGATGGGGAAGCAAGGGAAGCCACAAGAATGGTCATGCTGTCCTCCCCAAAATCATCTTTCTGCTGTAAGTATTCAGCAAATTTGTGTCAAATTCGCAAATAGTTTCTAGCTGACAAACTCTGTGTTTTGGGGGGAGAAAAATGCAATTTGTGTGAAAAATTGTATCCCGTTTGAATCTGAGTACACTATGTAAAACAACACAAATGCTACAGAATTAAAATGAAGACGTATCATTGCAGACTTGGAGGTAGATTTTGTGTTCAGATGCTGTAATGTAAGTTTTATAGAAATGCAAGTGTATTACTTTGCACACGTGGCACTGCTTCATGTTTGTTTTGTTATCTCAAAACAGAAAGCATTGGTAATGTTGTCTAGCAAGATGTTGCTTTCATAAAGCCAACAGTAGTACCATAATGATGTTCTCCAGTGCAAAAGTGTGCTGAGAAAGACAGCTGATACACATTTGTTTCTGGAGTTCATATAAAGATGCACACCAAAATGAAGAGTTCCATTGGTCTTGGGCTTTCTAAAGGTCACTTGCTAGTTTAAACTGGAAAAAGTGGTAGAGACTCTGAAATTTGAAGTCTTTAGATCAACATTTGAGGACTTAAATAAATATCTGAGCCAGAGGTTGTGGGCCTATTGCAGGGGTGGATAGATGAGGTTCTGTGGCCTGTGATGTTCAGGAAGTCAGACTAGATGATCGTGGTGGTCCCTTGTGGCCTTAAATTCTGTGACTCTGAGACTTGAGTCAGGATGGGGCAATAAAACTCCTTATATAGACTGATATTTTGGTATGACTTCCTCTTTTAGGCCTGGTCTAAACTACCAAGTTAGCTTCATGCAAGGCGACTTATGTCAACCTGTTTGTGTATATGTCTAAGCTCGAATGTGTCTCTCACTCATGTAAACTCCTTGCTACAGCGATGCAGTAACACCACCTCCCCAAACAGTGTTGAGCGATGGTCGACCTACTGAGTCAGTGTAATGTGAGTGTAGAGACTGTGTGACCTACGTCGACCATAACAGTCCTCCAGCAGTTGTCCCACAGTGCCCTGACAGTGACCACTCTGGCCACAGTTGTGAACACCGGTGCCCAGGGTCATGGAGATCAGAAGTCCCTTCCCCCTCACCACACGTTAATGTTTATTTTTGAAATACTTTTTCCTGATTGCCCACTTAAGTGAGCACACCTCGCAGCTCTCCCTTGTTGTGAGCAACTGTCTGTGCCCGTTACATGCTCTAGATGTGCAGTTGCCTGGCGTAGACAGAGGTACTGGGTCTGTGGGGAGACAAGACTGTGCAGTCGAAGCTGCAGCCCAGTTGCAGAAATGTGAACATCTGTGAAGAGATTGCACAGGGGATAGATATTGGTAGAATAGGACAAGAGGAATCAGCCCCACTGCTGTGTGAAAGCAAAGAAGCTGCAGCAAGCATAGTTCACTCTTTTATAGTGCAGACTTCATGGTAATAGTGTCTCATACACCACCTCCATTCAGTCGTGATGGCACAGACTATCTCCCCGCCTGTTCCGGATGATTGTAATCTTCAACAGCTCCAGTGCATTGCATCTTGTGTTGAAAGTGGCGAGAGGAAAGTGTTTTGCTCCTCTTTGAAAGGGTCTGAAAAGTGAGTTGTCCTTTTTGAAAACAGTCAATTGCCGTTGTCTTCATTATATCTTTTCTCCTATGTGTTCTGTTCGTGTAACTTGCTATTCTCCACAGGCTTCCTTATCCATATTGCCCAGGCATCTGATGCTCTCCCTGGCGTGCTTCTCCTCCGATATTGTCTCTGTCTGCCTCACTCTCCTCTGTACATTTTCCTCTTGTTGATGGCTGGCAGCTCCCATGCAGCTGCTGGTTTCCATCCCTGGGTGTAGTTCCTGCCTCCTAGTAGAGACAGCTGGGCAGGTAGCTCCTCATTGTTTCTAGCTGCATTTACCTATGATAGTGGAAAGCATTAATAGTAGCTATGAATCAGAGACCTGGTGAGCACCCCTAATTCAAGCTAAGAGAGAAACCAAGATGGCTCTTTGTTTAGTGATAGCTGAAGTTCCACAAGCTACTTCTCAAGGTACTGGCCAGCATGGTAAGGACTGAGCAGAAGCTAAGCCATGTGTAATCTGGGGATTTTCCTTGGAAACTGACTGACTGAAAATACAGTAGCTGGCCATTAATCGGTTGCAGCTGCATGTGGGGAAGAAGGTGAGAGAAAGCCCTCCAGTTTACTAGGTCTAGAGACCTCCATATGTAGTCAAGGGTCATGACAAGCAAAGAACTGATCAGTCAGTATTTGGTGATGAGAAACTAGTGTACGTATGTGCATTCACTGACTGTGAAGGAGGAGGAACCCGTGGACCACCTGAAGGATTGTTATGGATGGCTGGTGGTTTTCAGTCTATAGCAAAAGACCTTGTATTCTAAGGAATCGTTGTAGGTCTTTAAATCACCTTCACTGGCAAGCTTAAAATGAAACCTTTACAGTATTTTATTCTTTGGAAGCACTGTTTTTGCTATTGTTATTTGAAAGTAGCAGAAAGTGCTTGGTTTTTGTTTTTTTTAAAACGCAGTAGAATGAACAAAACATTTGCCACCTCTACAGTTTCCTCCCTTCAGAGTACAAGAGTTATTGAAAGGGAGAAAAAAAACTCCACTACATAAAAATTAAGTTAAATCTCAGGGTCTGGTATTCTCTCCGTCCCTTGAACTTTTTTAAATAAGAGATTTATAATTGTTGAAACAGTGAATGTTCAAATGTTTAGCAGACAAAAACATTGCCTAACCATTGGCAATGTAAAACCAAATTATTCTCCTTCCTCTAGTGTCTGAACTTCCAACCAAGTATCCCCCCCGCCCACGTTTTAATCTTGACTTTTTGAATTTAATATATTGTCCAAATTCTCTTTCTAGATTCCTAAAACGGAAGGATGGAAGAGTGTTTACCGGAAATGCAGAGCATATTGGAGCCAGTCAATCTGTCAAAAGAAGACAATACGCCTTCCGGCTCATCATGTAATGAGAGCACAAGCAAGACGGCAGAGGTGAAGGACTGCTCAGATGTTGGTTATACTGGTGATGAGGATTCTAGCTTGGAAAGGGAACCTAGATCATTGGCATCACACTACAATGTAACAGCTATTGACATAAAAGGGGATGGAACTGTAAGTGAAGCAGAGGAGCTGCAGCTTTCACCTAATTGTAGTGAAGGTGAGGATTGTTGTGCTAATACATGTTCTGAAAGACAAGTAGAAGACTCTGTGAATGCAGAACATTTGCCTGGTGAAGATTTTGAACAACAGGTTTCAAAAAGTAATGGCACAGAACAATCCCTAATGGAAATCCTGCAGGAGCTAAGGGAGGAGTCTGACTTTACGAAAAAATCTAGCAACAGAATATATTCGGAAAGCCCTTATGACACAGACTGCACCAAGAAACTTATTTCCACAATACAACAGTCGTCATCACAGGAGGCTTTGCTAGAAGAAATAGAATCTGAACTGTTAGCTACAGATTTTACGAAAGAGCGTAAACTCCCCAATGGAATGAGAAAGGGTGAACATGCCTTAGTGACATTTGAAAAATGTGTACAAGATAAATACCTCCAACAGGAGCAAACTATAAAGAAGTGAGTATCTATATTAACCTCGGGACAAATACGTGTGTGCAAGAGTATCCTTACTTGCATATTGTGGAGTTACAACCTTCACGTTGTGCAACATATGTAGTCTTAATTGTTGCTGTTAACCCTGTCATGATTTTGGTTTATATTAGCTCTTTTTAAGGATGTTGTGTAAATGAGAGTTTTTATTTGTTTGTTTATTTACAAACTCTAAACATTCTAAATTTAATTTACAAATATGTACAATGAGTATACATAGACTTCTAACTTCTTGTTTGAATGTGGCAGCAATTGAACAGACAGTTGCTAATCCTTAATCTGAAATGCTTGGTCAATTAGCCTACCATTAGTTAGAATTCTTTGTTAAATCCGTCAAAGTACTGGTGACATGAATCCTTTGTCAAATATGATAAATTAATCTGCTCTAATTTTTATTCAGTTTCATACTTTTTTCTCCTCCAGAAGAATTTGATCAGCTGCCCCAATTGTTAAACCAGTTATGATTGTTAATTTGAAGTTTCCTCTGCCAGTTTGAGAGAGCCAAATTTGGATTTTAAAAAGAAGGCTTGGAAAAGAAATGTTTAATTCAGTTCTCATAAGTATGAAGCAATTAAGGGCTTTTATTTTTAAGCATACATCTTTAAGCATCAGATAAAATTGAAATAACATCTGGTAACACAGTAATAAGTTACAGGAAAGATTTTGAAATTCTTAATTTACTGTATATTTACAAAGTTTGCTACAAGAAATTTTTGTACCAGAATTGTTAACTCAATTTTACTGAATGAACAAACTCTCACCTCTCTGCTTGAATTCTTGGTTCTCCTTTTTATTTTTCATATTGCTTTCTCTGTATAACATGAAAGGGTATTTGCTCACTTGAAAAACCTAACCTTCCACTCTTTTTCCTGCTGACAGGGCAGGAAGTGAAAGTGGCTTTTATTTATATATCTCTGTATTTTTTTGTGTTAACTTCTTGTGGGAGGAACTGTGATACCACAGTATTGGATGACCACATAAAAAATAATCTCCCAGAGAGAACTTCCCATTGAAAGCATGGGATTCTTGAGAGATCTGCTATGATTTTGGTAACCTTGCTCTCAGAAAACATACTAAGTGGGGGAAAACAGTGACTTTGTGAGTCTGGCATGTGTGCGTTATGCATAATGCAATTACAAAGAATTTGGGAGTGTTTTGGGGAGAGAGCGTTGAAGGCAGTGGGTGTCTAGATAGCAGTAAGTCTAGGGTATTGTGTATAAACTGGTTTGTTGGGTTTTACCTGTTTGTTTACTGTGCCCCTCATTTGTAAATACTTTATTGTAGCAGATCAGTCTTGTGTACTGATTACTGTCTTAAAGAAATGCAGACAAACTCGTGTTGCTTCTCTTCTGCCTTTTATGCCCTGTGAGCGCTGCAACTCCCTCCACTCCCTTAGTGCCTTGGAGTTAGCTAACCTGTTCAGGTGCTTCTGAAAATCCCCCTTGGCGCCTGTCTGCATCTTTGGACTCCTAAGTACTTTGTAAATTGGGCCCCAAGGCACTTTTGAAAACTTTGCCCCTGAGTTATAGGTATAAGTGTCTTCTGTATTGTCTCTGGAATGCTGGAGTATGTAGCCATAATCATCAACACAGATATGCTATCATTTAGGCTACAGCTTCGATTCAGTCTTCAAACTGCTATACACTGTGACTAAAGCAGTGGCTCTCAACCTTTCCAGACTACTGTACCCCTTTCAGGAGTCTGATTTGTCTTGTCTACCCGCAAGTTACATCTCACTTAAACTACTTGCTTACAAAATCAGACCTAAAAATACAAAAGTGTCACAGCACTTAGCAATTATGGAAAAATTGCTGACTTTCTCATGTTTACCATACAATCAGAAAATAAATCAATTCGAATATAAATAATGTACTTGCATTTCAGAGTATAGTCTAGAGAGCAAGTCATTGTATGAAATTTTAGTTTGCACTGACTTCGCTAGTGCTTTTTATGTAACCTGTTGTAAAACTAGGGAAATATTTAGATGAGTAGATGTACCCCTGATGGTACACAGAGGTCTTCTGAGGGTACATGTACCCGTGGTTGAAAACCACTACGGTAAAGGAACAAACTATTTTAAAACATATGAACTACCTAAGAGTGGGAGAGAGAGAAGATAATCTTGTGGTTGAGGGACCTGAGTGAGTGTAATTTCTGGCTGTGTTGCAGGCTTCCTGTGTGACATTGGGGAAGTTGCATCACTCTGCACATCCGTAAAATGAAGATAAAATCTGTATGTTTACATCTATTGTTGTGACTTACGTGTTAGAAGTACTGGGGTGTCATGGTGATGGAGACCATGCAAGTAATCACTTACCTTAATGCCAGCTACATTGTTAGAGTAGCATCAATTGCTGCAGTGTAGCTAAGGGTCTGTCTTCAGTTTTGTAAAAGCCTTGCTTATAGGGGTGTGAAACAAAGTTGTGCTGGGTAAAAAAGTACCAGTGCCCAATTGTTTGGGTCACTTTTCCTTGTCTTCCATACAGACAACAAAGCAAAGCAATTTTATTTCGTCTTTACAGATTGATTAAAGAAAACAAAAAGCATCAGGAACTGATTTTGGATATTTGTTCAGAAAAGGACAAGTTAAAAGATGAATTGAAAAAACGAACAGAAACAGAAAAGCAGCACCTCAACATTATTAAACAGGTACAGATAACAAAAGCGCTAACTATGTTGTCTAACCTTTCACTGACACGAACATTTAACCGTCTCTGATGTTAGTAGGAGTTTCTAGCTGGTATTGTGTTTGTGAGTAAGGGAGGGAACAAACTCCCAATGCTAATGTAGCCCAGGCATTTATTGACTCATTCTTCCATCCCACAAAGCCTTATTAGTTTGTTGAAAGCACTTACTGCTATCTTTGGGTTGAAACCACTGAAGTGTTAAGTCTCTAGAAGTCTATGGAAGTCAGTGGGAGTTACACATGCGCTGCATCTCCAAGTATTGGGCTCTTTGGGCCCAATCCTGTAAGTGCCTTCAGTTCTCATTTGAAGATGACTGGATGACTAAATGGTGGCATCACAATTTATACTCAAATTGTAAAACGCAACCTTGGCATGCACTGTATAATATATAATGCCTTTATTTGAAAATTATATTACTGTTTGGGCCTGCCAATTTTCTATAGTGCACGTGTGTGTGTGAGGCCACCTTTAGGGATTATTTATTTGCTAGTTTAAATACTGTACTATATACAAATTGCCGGCTACAGATAACTATATATAAACTCAAGACTGAAGGTTAAAGTTATAATTGAATCTGGGAATGCTGCAGCTGTTGACCATTTAAGGCTGGGGTTCTCAAACTTCATTGCACTGTAACTGCTTTTGGACAATAAAAATGACCACGTGACCCTAGAAGCCTGAGCCAGCCCGAGCCCCTGGTGTGGGGGCCAAAGCTGAAACCCAAGGACTTCAGCTCCAGCCTGGGGGCTATAACCTGAGTCCTGATACCCAGGGCCGAAGCCCTCAGGCTTTGGTCCTGGACCTGAGCAAGTCTAAGACAGCCTTGGCAACCCCATTAAAATGGAGTCGGGACCCAGTTTGAGAACTGCTGACTTAAGGTATTGTTGCAATTGGTGACATTAGATCAGAGGTGGGCAAACTGCGGCCCACGGGCCACATGTGGCCCGCCGGCCATTTTTATCTGGCCCACTGGTGGTCCCGTGCTCCTCAGCCGGGGTGCTGGGCCAAGCGCAGGGTGCCACGGGTCCCCGCGCTCCCAGGCTGGCCAAGCACGGGGAGCTCTGCGCTGGGGCGCAATGGGGTTCGCTGCGGGGCCCCATGCCTGTGGGCTGGGCGAAGCACTGTGAGCCATGGGGCCCCGCGTTCCCCGGCCAGCTGAGCGCCGGGAGCTGCGGAGCCCCACGTTCTGAGGCCGGGGGCGAGCTGAGCTTGGCTCGCCAGCGGGGCCCCGCGTCCCTAGGCTGATGCGCCAGGCGGAGCGCCGCGAGCCGTGGGGCCCCGCGCGGTGGTGCCAGGCGGAGTGCGGTTCGCCGCGGGGCCCCAAGCTGGGGCACAGGCAGAGCGCCGCGAGCTGTGGGACCCCGCGCTCCCGGACTGGGGTGCTGGGCAGAGCTTAAGGAGCTGCAGGCTGGAGTGCCCGGCTGAGCAAGGTAAGCAATGGGGGGTGCTTAGGTGGTGGGTTTGGCGGGTTGTGGTGGTTAGGGTCAGAGGTCTAGGGAGGGGGTCAGTCAGGGAACAAATAGGGGGGCTTAGATGAGGGTGGCTGGGGAGGTGGTTATGGTGGGATGGGGTCTAGGGAGGGGGAAGTCAAGAAACAAAGAGCAGGAGGGCCTAGATAGGAGGTAGGTTCCTGGCAGGGGCAGTTAGAGTGGGGAGTCTCCGGAGGGTGTGATCAAGGGACAAGGAGCGGTCAGGGGGGATGGGTTGGGTTTCTGAGGGGGGCAGTCAGAATAGGAAATGGGTGGAGGTCGGATAGCGGGCGGGACCAGGCTGTTTCGGGAGGCACGGCCTTTCCGACCTGGCCTTCCACACAATTTTGAGCCCCCATGTGACCCTCGGGCCAAAAAGTTTGCCCATCCCTGCATTAGACGAATCTTAACGTATTAAAGAGTTGCACTTCCTTTTGGGACCAGGTACTGTTTATAGCTAGACAGGAGGAGGAATTTTCTACAGATGTCTCCAAAAATAGCTTACAGAGATTCAGAAGAAAACTAAATAGTAATCTGTCCTCTTTCCTTTTTGTCAATGAAAAGAAACCCCTGAAGTTGAGAGAGAAATTCTTTTGAAAAGTGGGTCTATTCTATACTAATATATAGTATAGAATAGACCCACTTTTCAAAAGAGTGCTATTTAGGCATATATGCTCCATATAGATAACTATAAGAACAAATAATATGTGGTACTTCAAGTTACTGTAGATGGCCCAGGCATTTTCAATATAATAATTATTCAGAATTGTCACAAACCAAAGAAACGTGTACTTGGTGTTTAGTGATGCAAATATCACAAGTGTGGCATCCTATTGAATATCATTACACATTTTTAGGATTATTTTGCTAGTGCTACTGCTGTAAGGGTTATTTAGGCATGTGTTTATAACTTGGCATTTAACTTGTTCTGTGTGAAATAGTATCCAAACTAATTTTTATATTTTAAAATCAATGTTAACTTTTAGCCACGCCATAGATCTGATTATTATTTCTATGCCACACAGATTGGCATGCATCTGATGAAGTGGGCATTAGCCCACGAAATCTTATGCTTCAATACTTTAATTAGTCTTTAAGGAGCCACAGGACTCTTTGTCACTTCTACAGTACTTGAATGCATTGAGGGTGAAGAAGCTTTGCCTGTTCTCTGTGTATCTTAAAGCATTTTTGAAAGTACATAGCATGGATGGAAAAGGAATTGACATTTTAAAAACATTACAAATTAAATGTAAACAAACTTCTGCATAAGCAAATGCAGCTCACTCAGTGTCTCTTGCTCATAATCCCCAATATCACTCAGTGACTGCATGAGAATCTTGGATTTGTGATGTGATATTTCATACCATATGTGCTCTAATGGAAAGTGCTAATGATAAGTGGGCCATTCTGTTACTACTGTTTAATTCCATTTGTCAGTGAAGTCAGATCTTTAACGCTTTGAATATTGCGCACTTTGGGATGATTACAAAAGAGATTACTTTAAAGAAGTTATTCAAGTATCTCTTTGATGTTGCATCTTGAGATGGAATTTAGCAGCAACTAGATTCATGGGTTGCATTAACAGATTTAGGGGTGGCTTTTTTTTTTTCTTTCCCTCAATGAATTTGTGTACAGGAAGTCCTTAGATAAGTATTTCCTTAGCTTGTCTGAAATTCGGTAGAGTAAAATCATACAGCTTTAAAATGCGTCCGCAACTGCAAGCAAAACCTGATACCATATGTGCCTGCTTACAGAAGTGTATTGTGTGTGTGTGTTTTTTTTCATGTTCACAGCTTTAGAGGGCAGGCCAAGTCTTTGACATGATGACAAAACTGTTTGTCTGATTCTTGCCTTTAGAATAAGTATATCTTTAGAGGCAACTGCATAAAAATGTAAGACCTAATGCCAAGCTGTGAATTTCTATTCTGTCCTTGCTCAGTGAAACATTACCTAAGCAAGGAAAGTGTTTATAACTGCGGTGGCCAAACATACTGACACTTAGAGCCACATATGACAATTTTCAGAAGTTTTGAGAGCAGGGGCACACCTGCCAGAACTCGGGGCTTCAGCCCCACTCCTGCTGAAGCCCTGAGCCCCAGTAGACATGCTCTGTGGGGTTGAAGCCCCAAGATCCCACTCTCGCTGGACAGAAGCCCCTACCCTACCACCACACTGCAAGGAAGAGCTCCCCTCTGTAGTCTGGAAGGTGGAGAGTGGGGGAGGATGAAGTTGGGGGCTGGGGGCTCTGCGAGCCATACTTTAACTGTGAAAGAGCCGCATGTGGCTCACGAGTCACGGTTTGACCGCTCCTGGTTTATAAGAATCTCAAAATCTGCCCCATTTCTCTTTACCATTTCACGTAGTAATTTATTCTAGTTCAGAGGTTATGCTTAATATGGTTCAATCAGCCCTTGACAGATGATGATCTCAGTTCCTTTCATCGTTAGTATTGTAATACAAAAGCTGGGCTGTTACTAGTGATTGTTGCAGTTTGATTAGAGTTTGGCAAGTGCAGGATATATTTTAAAAGTGCTGTAACACCTAATTTGTAAGAAATGTTTGTACAAAACTTGATGGAATCTTTACTGATTTTTCTATAATTATCCGCTAATGTTTGCTTTACAGTTAGAATCAAGAATAGAAGAGCTTAAAAAAGAAGTTAAAACTGCTAAAGACAAACTTGTAACACAAGATGCTGCAGTCAAAAATACTATTCAGCAATTGCATAAAGAGATGGCATTTCGTATGGACCAGGTAATTTTGAATTTCTTTGAAGTTTTAATAATTGAATCTCTCATCAAAGAATTAGCTTGCTGTAGGAAACATTAAGCAGCCTAAGCATTGCAGTCAGTAGGTATGTTGAAAATTGGTACACCATGGCTTCCAACTTTTTTTTTAAATCAATAGGATTCAATTCATGCATTTTGATGGTTAGTGAGCTTTCAAGTATTTGTAATCTTTTGTAAAGCCACTAACACTCACATATGTTTTGTCTGACCATGCTCTTTCATTTGTGTATTTATATGTAAAGTAATAAACTCTGGGATGATTGTTTCCCCGTACATTTTGATTTGTTCAACATTTACATTGGTTTTGAATTGAGAGAGAAGTCCGTGATTATGCACACTTACCAGTGAAATCTGATCTTTTCAAGCACAATTAAAATGATACAAAAATATTTTCACATCATTTTATGTTTCTGGAAGGTTATCCATTTTTTCCCTTAAGATTTTGCTAAGCCAAAGGCTTTCTTTGTGTTATAAGAATTTTAGAACATAATTTTTGTTTTCTTTAATGAAACAATATTAGCAATATCCGGACCACAGAGTCTTTGTGTGAGAAATGATGTACAGCTGAATAGTAATTGTTAAATTATTTAGTGGAGGGACAATAACTGAGGAGTGGGACTGGATATCTGCAAAAATATTTTTCCACTTAGTAGTTGTCAAGTATATATTCTCCATTTAGGAATCATCAAATATATTCCAACTGCACCAGCGTGCTGATTATGCAGCTAAAGTAAAATATTTTAGCTTGCAAATATTTAAACACATACCTGTAGTTACAACTCTGAGTATTCCCATTTAAATCAGTGGGATTGCTCATGGTAGTAATGTTAAGCCAGTGCGTACCTTGCTTGCAGAACTGGGGACGTTAAGACTTGCCTTCAGTTACGTTTTAATTACTGTGTTGGAGTCCTGTGAGTATCCATTGTTCATACGTAAAAACTATCATCAGTGAAATGTAAACTTATGGCTGAATTTAAATTTTTAAAGGCAAACAAGAAATGTGAAGAGGCACGCCAAGAAAAGGAAACTATGGTGATGAAGTATGTTCGAGGAGAAAAAGAGTCTCTAGATCTCCGAAAGGAAAAGGAGTTACTGGAGAGAAGACTAAGAGATGCAAATAAAGAAATTGAAAAGCATGTGAATAAAATCAAACAACTTTCTCAGGAAAAAGGAAGATTGCACCAGCTCTATGAAACCAAGGTACTTTCAAAGAAATAGTTAAAAGCGCTATTTAAATAATCAGGAAAGCACCTATATGTAACCTTTCATTTAATAATTGATATCTTATTAAGTTCCCTTCTACTGTGTGGCTGCGAAAGACCAATTTTATGTCAATATATTATTTTTTGGGGAAAAAATGAGATCTTATTGTCATCTTCCTGAAATTCCAATGTGTTCTTCTGGACTGAAATTTGTAGCATGCTAACAGCACAATTTTCTTTTTGCAGCCATTATATTCTAGATAATCACTTTTTTTTTACAAACAGTGAAGATTTATAAACACTGTAGAACTTTGTTATATGCATTTTTTTCTTCTCCTATGGGTGTCCATACTGGATTCTTAAAATTGGGTTTTAGAGAATCAAGTAAATAAATAGGCCGAGTCATCAAAACCTGCACTCCTTTTTGGGAGTATGTGAGAGCTCCACACATGCTGTAAGAACTGCATCAGGCCCTTTCCCTTGTGCTCTTCAGGATTGTTTGACTGAATTTGGAGGCATCTGTGCAGATATGTTCAGTGCTAACGTTCAGCAAATTCTCCTCAGAAGTGCAGTGTCTAGGCCAGAGACAAACATTTAAACTACCAGCACTCTCATAATTTTAAAATGTAATTACGCTTTAAACTATTTAAAAAACAGCTGATTTTGTGCTCCTGCAAGATCCATTATTCTCCCCAAAACAGAGAGGGTTCAGACTACTCTGATGGATTTGATCATGATCATTGGTCCAAGCGATCATTGTTCACAAGAGGAAGCTCTGAAGAACTATCTTATTGAAACTTGAGAACTTTGGTTCCTGTAAGGTGACCAGATGTCCTGTTTTTTGGGTCTTTTTCTTATATAGGCCCCTATTACTGCCCTCCCCCATCCTGATTTTTCACATTTGGGTGTCTGGTCACCCTAGCCTGGAGCATAGTTTTTATGTATGTCATTGCCATTCCTGCTCCTAAGAATTAAACAGATTAGAATGGACAGCATGACCTATTCAGGTCAGCAAAACAAAACGGTCTGAACTTCTGGCTTAACAGTGAAGACATCATTGCTTGGAGACTATTAGAGTGATTCTGCTGCCCTCACATGGTGCTTTTGTAAACCTGTTTTAGTTAAGGTAGATCTATGTAACTTCAGAAATACAATCCCAGCAGCCAAATAGTAGTATAATGTGCAGGTTTTTTAATTGCAAATATTAGTTTGTAGCTGTTGTACCTAAGGTTATCTCAGTAACATGCTTTGCTGATTAATACCACTGGATATTCACTTAAAGAAAAATAGAGTGGTGGTTTGTGTGGCATACATTTATTGGCCAACAGTCATTGTTGCCCTTCACCTTGTGTAGTCATTTACCTCTGTGCAAAGTATGTCAAACAATAGCAGTCTGATTTGATAGTGTTTTACATCCACTTTGCACTGATGTAAACAATTATATTTAGGTGCAGCCTCATGGTACCTGACCCATTATATCTGACACCTTGCTGGGCAGTTGGTATCGTTATTTGAACAATTAACACTTTTTCCCCCCAATAATTGTCCATTTAGTCAAATATCCACTGTATACAATGCTTCTGTCATTACTAACAAAAGTTAGTAAACTTTGCATTTTCTGCTATATTCTCCTACAATTTGACTCTTCTCTCCTTCCCCCAAAACATGCATCTTTCCCTTAAGCCTGCAAAAAGAGAAGGGGTGTTTGGCGCTTGTCCAGAAGATCAGTGTGTCTAGTCTGTTAATGATCTATGCAATTCCAGTCAAGAGTCCTCCTGGAAAACAGTCTGCTAGAAAGGGTCTCAGAATTAATCAAAGTTGCTTCATCTGAACATCTCTGATCACAAATGTGGCAATACCACTCATGGACAGGGAGGCAGTCTCATTGGGAACCTAGACATAGACAATTAAGGTTTTAAGACCCAGACCTGTAAACCCTTACTGTGGTTAACAGTATGCAGTTTTTTGCAGGTTGGGGGCCTTATGGATGAAAAGCTGTACTTGTCACTCATGTATGAGTTAATTCTATAGCTGTATAAAAATCAGGATTTAAAATCAATGAAATGTAATCTGTGGATGTTTGTTTTTGTGTGTTTTCTTTTTTTAGGAAGCTGAAGCCACTAGATTCAACAGAGAAATAGAAAAATTGAAAGAAGAAATCAATTCTCATATCATCAAAGTAAAATGGGCCCAAAATAAATTGAAAACTGAAATGGATTCACACAAGGTTAGTAAAGCAATGCTGTGAAGTAAGATCGTCATCAGTCCAATATACTTGCTATGCCATTTTCTTGCTGAGTAGCACTAAAATTGATTAAAAAATCGTTGTTTAAAAAGTAAACTTGGCAATCTACAGATGGATTTTGGAATAGTACTTTAATGATAGTGTTATTTATGTGGAAAATGTGAAAGGATGGTAGAATAGATCAGTGTTTCTCAACCTAGGATGGGGTTAGGGTGCAAGTGCGGGGCCAGTGTTAGGGGCTGGCAATTGCTTGGGGCCTAATGCAAAGCTAAGTTACATGCTTCATCTCAGGCAGCGAGGCTCGGGCTTTGGCTTAAGCCCACCGCCCAGGGCTGGAGCATGTAAGTTAGCTTTGCAGGGCTCCCGGTGGCATGGGGCCCCGGGCAGTTGCCCTACTTGTCACTCCATAATGCTGACCCTGAGTATTATTATTTACTTAATTATATTTAAGCTAAGGAGTCACTTTTATTTTATTTTACTTTTATATCTTAGAGGGTTTGCTAAGACAAAAAATTGAGAAACACCGCAATATATCCAGGGTGATTTCTGCTTTACTCTGAATTAAAAGCCCTCTTGCAAATCAGTCTGTCATAACACAGTGTGAATGACACACCCTACAATCCTCACTAAGAATTTCTTCTCTCACTTCTGCTGAAGAAGTCAGTTCAGAATGTGTCCACGGTCTAAATCACAAACAGTAACAGTCTGATTGGAAAAGAGGAAAGCAACTGCACATGGTTCCTTGCTCTTGGTTCTGTTTAAAGTATGTATATTGCAAAAAGCTGAATTGCCACAAGGACCCAGAGATATGATATATAGATCCTCTCTCTGAAGAGCTTACAACTCTGATAATGAATGACGGTGGGAATAGGAAGTAACACATTGCTGTGATTGAACAGTGAAGTTTTCAGTTAGATAATTTTTGTTTGGAGATAATGAGTCAGCCACTACAGGCCACTCTTTTCAGTGCTACCAAAGGGAGCCTTCAGTTTGGCTCATGGAAATATGTCTATAAGGACTCGGTGAGGAAAAGCAGATTTTCACTTGAAGTTTTTGAGTTGTGGTGTTCCCATTCTGGAGAGTCATAAACAGATGATTTAACAGTTGGTACTGCAGCACTTTCTAAGCAAATATTATGACTCAATAAAATCATGAGTCAGAAACACTATTAGAATTGAAAGCATTCTGGTGATAAGTCCTTTTCCCCTCAATTCAAAATCTTTCTCTGTAACACTCTTTAGGCTCAAATAGTTATTCATGGTTTATTTTCTAGGAAACCAAAGATAGACTCAAAGACGCAACCACAAAGTTAACTCGAGCAAAAGAGGAGGGAGACCAAATACGGAAAAACTGCCAAGAAATGATAAAAACATACCAAGTAGGCATACTTTCTCATGAGGTGAAATTAACACGTTTAACATCTGATTTTTTTTGTTTCTTATCTTCATCTTAAATTGTAATAAAGTAAAAAATTATTGCATGCATGCATGCCATGTGAGATGTCATGCCATTAAATTTATAAACGTCAATGATTTGAGATAAATAAAAAAGAAATTAGGGAAAAAGTGAGATCTTGTGTCTGGTTTCACCGGAGTGCAATGTGTTTTTATGTTCAAAACTACTGTATATATGGTAGTAAAAATTACAGATTGTCCATGATAAGAATGTATGTCTTCTGTGTTCATAAAATAGGTAAAGAGTTTTCCTTAAAAAAAGCTCTATAATTAAAATGTCCCCCCTTTCTTTTTTAATTTCTTCCAATTCAACTAGGAGTCAGAAGAAATTAAATCCAATGAATTGGATGCAAAGCTCCGAGTAACAAAGGGAGAACTAGAAAAACAAATGCAGGAAAAGTCTGAGCAGCTGGAGGTAAACCGTTGTTGCTGTTATAGGCAGAATGGGTAGGATCTGTTAACACTAGAGTACAATCCCTTTCAGAACCTGGCATTAAACCTAGGATTCCACAGGCCTTCTCTGTACTTACCGGGGATTGACACTGTTGCGAGTGATGCTGCGGGGGGTTGATATAGCGCAGCGGTTCTCAAACTGGGGGGTCACAACCCCAAGAGGGTCGCGGGCCGACTCCAGGGAGGTTGCGAGCTCCCGGTGCCGCTGAAGTACCGCCGAATAGAACTCTTCCGCTTTCGGTGGCATTTCGATGGACATACATGGGTCGCGGCAGCCGGCGGGGGAGAGAAAAAGGGCTGCCAGATTGCACAGTTTGAGAACTGCCGATATAGTGGGTCTAGTTAAGACCCATTACATTCACTGCAGAGCGCTCTCTGGTGGATTCTAGTACCCCACCAGAACGAGAAGATTAAGGTAAATGGATGGGAGACTGTCTCCTGTCGCTGCAGCGTGGTATAGGTACTGCAGTAGGTCAACCTAAAATGTGTCAACTGTAGCTACGTTATTCACGTAGCTGGAGTAGCATAACTTAGGTCGACTTACTGCAGTATTGTAGACATGGCCTGAGTCTTAACATTTCTTTTCTGTCTAACAAATAGGTTTGGAACCCTTTGGCAAAATCTCCCTCTAATGGCAGGTCCACCAAGCCTAACCGCTTTTAGCTGCTACCTTTTACTGTTAGCTCAACTGGTAGAGCACTGATTGTAGATGAAGATACCCCAGTTCTATCTGATGATTCATCTTGATGTTCATTGTGATTCAACATGATGAAACATCTGGGATTTTTTTAGTTTACCTTTTGAAAAAACCAAAAGAAATTACATCTCCAAAAATGATGTTAAGAGAACATTAAGGTTGCAAAGTCAAGCACTCAGAAGTTAGGAAATGCCAGAATTAAGGTTGTCTGTGCTACTTTAATTTGGCCTCTTGTGCACATGTATTATGCTGCAGTCATTGGTTACATTGTCACGTACAATTTTTTACACAGGACTCTGGGCTGATATTTATTAACTTTTGAATGCTTGCGTTTGTAACTTTAAAGTTCTTCTAACAGTTATTTTGGGAATATAACTTTTTATTGGAGTTAATATTCTAGGCAATATTAACTCCAATAATAAGTTAATAATATTAATAATAATTGGAGTTATATTATTGGAGTTAATAATAATATTAACTCCAATATTCTAAGGATAAATACTTCTCCCCATGTGTGTGTATATAATGTCTTACTGTTAGGCAGGCCTGCACAACTCGGAAAGCAGCAAGGGCCATATTACTGCAAAAAACCCAGCTGCGGGCCAAAAAGCCCCGCCCTCACCCCGCCCCCACCCGCTTCCCCCTACCCCATTGCTTGGCTTGCCCCTCCCCTACTCACCTCCCGCGGGCCGCACAGTGAGCCCGTGCAGGCCGCATGGGGCCCCTGGGCCGCATGTTGTGCAGGCCTGTGTTAGGGTGACCAGATGTCCCAATTTTATAGGGACAGTCCCAGTATTTGGGGTTTTGTCTTATATAGGAGCCTATTACCATCCACCCCCAACCCAATTTTCCATGCTTGCTACTCACTGTTATGAAGTATACATACTCTGATAACATGGTGATGGGCCTGGTAGAAAACCTAGGCAGTAAGACAGACAGCAAATAAGTTCTTTACTGGTGGGTATAGTCTTACAATGGATGAGGGGATCCTGTGCCCCCTAAAATGACAGTGTTGTGATGCTTTCTCCCTTTAAAAAGGTCCACTATGCCAAAATAAAAGAACTGGAGGATCTGAAGAGAACATTTAAAGAGGGTATGGATGAGCTGCGTACACTAAGAACAAAGGTAACTAAAGAGTTCTCTCTTGCCACAAGACTGAAGGTGGAACATAAGGATTTTGAAAACTGATCCTATTGTATGTGGCTAGTTTACATAAAGAGCAAGAATACATCATATTCTGGTATAGTGATTTGTCAGCATGAATTCAGGATGGCTGTATTACTCCTAAGTAGGGCCATACTGGGTCAGACCAATAATCCATCTAGCTCAGTATCCTGTCTTTTGACTGTTACCAGTGCCAGGTGATTCAGAGAGAATGAACACAACAGTCAGTTATCAAATGATCCCTCCCCTGTTGCCCATTCTCAGCTTCTGGTAATCAGAGGATAGGGACACTCAGAGCTTCGGATGGTATCCCTGATGATCTTAGCTGTTGGTGGACCTATTAGCCATCTTCTCTGAATTTATCTAATTCTTTTTTTGAAGGCCGTTATACTTTTGGCCTTCACAACATTCTCTGGCAGAGTTCCACAGGTTTTCTGTGCGTTGTGTGAAGAAGTACTTTCCTTTAGTTTATTTTAAACCTGCCTATTAATTAATTGGGTGATCCTTGGTTCTTGTGTTATGTGAAGGAGTAAATAACATTTCCTTATTTAGTTTCTCCACACCAGTCATGATTTTATAGACCTCTGTCATGTCCTATCTTAATTGTGTCTTTTCCAAACCGAACAGTCCCAGTCTTCTTAATCTCTCCTCGCATGGAAGCTGTTCCATAACCTTAATCATTTTTGTTGCCTTTCTCTGTACCTTTTCCAATTCTAATATACCGTTTTTGAGACGGGGTAACCAGAACTGCACATTGTATGCAAGGTGTGGGCATACCATGGATTTATATAGTTGGCAATAAAGGAACCATCAAGAAAGGGATAGATAATAACATTGTGTTGGCTTTTTTGGCAGCAACTGCACATATGAGCACATGTTTTCTAAGTACTATCTACATCTGTATGGGGGTATTTCTGTACATACCTCTAATTGCACTATAGGGATCATTGCACACAGATTTGTTTTCCTGGTGGAGCTGGCCCAGAGGAGTTCTGACAGCACAATATATTGCCATGCAAGAGATCAGAGTATAGCTGCATTTTGGGAGCGTACTAGAAGCTGCACACGAGGTCTCTGAGAGCATGTGAGGAAATGCCACGTATCATTTATGAGCAACCCATCTATCAATCTGTTGTCCAGCTCAAGAGCAGCATGGACTAGCTCTGTAGGGAGAAGCATTCCGTTTTTAGACAGAAGCATTGGTGAGCATGACATGGGTTGGCCTTGGTAACTGTAGGAAGATGATACTGCAGCTCGGCTTTGGTCTACCCATATGTGTGGGTTTATGAATCTTCTGGAGGGGATGGTATTATCCCTACTTAAAGCTTGTATGACTTGACCATATTTAGAAGCTAATTCTTATAGCTGTTATGTTTTTTATCTGACTGAACTGTTCTCTGTTTTAGCTTTTGATTTGTGAAATAGTTTGAATCTGATTTTATACATTGTTCAAAAATAGGAAGGGACTACTACAGTAACCGTGGTTAAAGTTTTAGACCTATTCGATGAAACATACTGTCTTTGGAAGTTTGGCAGGAAAATAACCAATTTACAATTAAGATTATGTTCGTTTGCACTTAGGTAAAGTGTCTGGAGGATGAACGGTTGAGAACAGAAGATGAATTATCAAAGTACAAAGAAATTATTAATCGGCAGAAAGCAGAGATTCAGAATTTACTGGATAGAGTGAAAATTGTAGATAAGCTGCAGGAGCAACATCAAAGGTATAAACTAAAGTTTTTAAAGAATGTATTGACTAGACATATTTCTGTTTTGGACCTGAAGCTTTTCTGTGCTTTATTGCTGCCTTTACAATGGATTGGACCTGGGAGTGTACTAAAAGAATCTGTATCCTCTCTCAGCTGTGGCGTGTTCCTCATAGAACCTTTATAAGGTGTGGAGTGAGGGGATTCTGTTGGGACAATCTGAATGCAGGCAGTTCAGTGGGGAGTCTAGCTGTGGGGGATCTGGATTCACAGACTCTTGTTGGGGCGGTGAGGTTTCCAGGTGCAGGTGCAATGGGACTCTAGTGGGGGCTTCCAGACGAAAGTGGTTGAGGCTCAGCTGAGGGGTCTTGAGCATGGGGAGTCTGGATGTGGGGGCTCAGGGTGGTGCAGGGGAGTGGGGCTCATCATGGTGGGGGTTTGAGTGCAGGGAGCTCTGGGAGGGTGGTCTGGGAGCAGGGGGTTCCAGATGCAGGGGTTCAGGTTCAATAGGATTCAAGAATGGAGGGCTAAGAGGGTTCTGGGTGTACAGGGGTGAGGCTTGGTGGGCGTGTCTGGGTGTGGGAGGTCTGGATGCAATGGGGTTGGGTAGATGGGGAAACAGCTCCCCGTACACTGACCCCTCCACCCCTCGCCCCCAGCAGCTGAGGAGTGATGGGGGCAGGAAGCAGGGGAGGATGCTGAGCTTCTGCAGCTGGGGGGTGGGTCTGACACAGGCCCAGCTACTCCTTGTAGGGGAAGAGGAAGTACCATCCTCTCCTGCCTCCAGCCCAGTCATGACTAGCAGCTGATCCCAGCTCAGGGTAGGAGCCACTGGCTGGGGTGCCCCAAACTCGCAGTGATTTACCTCTCCGCCAGCTGCTCCAGGAGCGGGAAATGATGTACTTGCGCAGCTAGGGTGTGGTGCATGACTGTTCTTTCAGCTTCTTGTTGCTTCCCTGTCAGAATGTCATTTTTCTGCAGGAAAGAAAGAAACTTGTGGGAGACATGAATTCTATGCATGTGCAGTGGCAGAGAATTCCCCCAGCAGCAATATGATTGGGATCACTAACAGCTTGGAGATGAGAAATATCTTTCCGATGCTACAGATATAAAATGGCTTGGAGTTTGAAAGCCATTTTTGTGTCTGTGATCAATATTTACTATTTTCACATTTGATGTATATAAGCTCAAGTCACCCCTAAAACATACACTTGTTTTGGTAGAGATGAACAAGAAATCGACACCTTGAAGGAAGAACTGGACAATCTGAATTCTCTGATTACTGATCTCCAAAAGGACATTGAAGGCAGTCGGAAAAGAGAATCTGAGCTGCTTGTATTCACTGAAAAACTAACGAGTAAGAATGCACAGCTGCAGTCTGAAGCCAACTTCTTACAGGCCCAGTTTGATAAGCTTACCTACAGTGAAAGAGAGTTACAGAGTCAGCTGGAACGTGTGAGACAGACTAAAGATGATCTGGTGAGTACAACATGCAGATGGATTTTGTACTAATAGGTTATCTGATCAGGGCTGCATTAATGCAAAGCCTCTAAGGTCTGTGCCAAGGCTTCAGCTCGTGCAGTGTCATAGTGAGTACAGAATTTCAGCTTTTGTTTAAAAAGTTAGTTGCCAGCCCTTGGGATTGTGAATAAAAGCTTGGAAATGTGATCTGAATGTAACCAAAAACTTCTGCCTGGGCCTGCAGGCTCAATAGAACCATAGCTCTGCCATGTGAACTGCCCTATGTGTCAATGGAAGACCCACTGCTCTTGTGGGGGGTCCTTTCTGCTTCTCCCCCCTTTCTAGGAGGTGAGAGTTGACTTCAGCTCCTGTCATTTCGGTAGATGAAGGATGTGGTCACAGCACAGAAGTAGTGCATTGGGGGTGGAGTCATAGCAGGGGGCCAATGTCATGGCATGCCTAGGGATCTGGACTGCCATAATCCAGTTTCATACCCAGCAGGATTTAACTAGCATGTGACACTGACTTGTGCAAATGATTCATGTTTAAAGAACTTTTTTGTCCTATGGAAGGCTAGAATTATTTTAGGCTCCTCCCATTGTCCAGAGGTTCTCCTATAATATTTAACAGTGTAATGTAAATAGGTTCACTTTGACTTCAATAGGACTTCTGTAAGCACTTTTGTGTAAGCATTTGCAGGATTGCAGCTTATTTTGTGTATTAAGTGTGCCACAACTGGAGGTCCTTTCATAAAACGACTTTTTAAAATCAACGTGGAGCAGCCTCTGTGCTTGTATCTGCATTCCATCAGTTGTAGGAATAATTTTATGGCTATAATAAATTATTAATAACCTCATCCTGACGATTCCATTTTACTGTGTGCAGATAGGCTGTTTTCACACATATTTTGAAAAGTTACAAACTGGATTATTTTTAGAGCTTAAATCTTACTCTGTACGGTGCTAAGTTCTGGAATAAGTAGTATACTCTGTTTGCTGCCTTGGGCTATCCTGCACTGGTGGTATTAGGCTTACTTAATGGTTCGTAAAATGATGTGAGATTCCCAGATGAAGGGCAGGAGCAAAGTGGTGCTGATGATGACATTAAGCAGGTGGTTACATCTAGTGATTTTAGATTTTTTTTTTTAATTGTAAATTCAGGCAAACAAACTGCAAAATGAGGAAACGCTACGCAAACATGAAGTCCAGACCCTGCAGACAGAGTTGGCTTCTCAACAGAAAGAACTAACAGCACTGAACACCCAAGCAGAAGAATTAAAAGACGAGTTAGTTACTCAGAAGCGTAAACATGTGGCAAATCTTAAAGACCTCACCAAGCAACTTCAGCAAGGTTGAAACTCCTCCCTCCCCCCTCCCCCCGTTCTAGTCCTGTGTCCACTAGAGTAGTTGTTCTCAACCAGATGTCCAGGGCCCACCCTGGGAAACCGCAAGAAGGTTTCAGGGGGTCAGCCAACCAGGGCCAGTGTTAGACTCGCTGGAGCCCACGACAGAAAGCCGAAGCACCACCTCATGGGTCAGGAGCCCAGGACCCCAAATCCTGCCATTCAGGGCTGAAGATGAAGCCTGAGCAGCTTCACTTTACAGGACCCCCTGTGGCATGCAACCCCAGGCAGTTGTCTTGCTTGCTACTTCCTAATGCCAGCCCTGGCTTTTATATGCAGAAAACTAATTGTTGTGGCACAGGTGGGCCGTTGAGTTCTTGTAGCATGTGGGGTCGGGGACTCAGAAAGAAAAAGGTTAAGAACCCTTACACTAGAGTGTACTAACATAGTCTTCCTCTCTCCCAGCATACGCTGTTAGAGAAGGATTCCTGCTTGTATTTGTATATTCTCTTTGGGTGCAATCCTTGCAGGCCTTCTTTGTATCAAGTAGGAGACTTGTGGATGGAGGGCTTGCCGGATTGGACCATTAATTAAATCTCCTACGCAGTAAATTGCTTGCACGTTATGTGTGTAATTTTCAAATACTGACTTGATTAAAATGTAGACGTACTGGACAGGATCTACACGTTTTTGGTATTCAGCTAAAAGGATGTTGTATGAATTCAAATGGCATGTGACTATTGAGACTTCATCCATGGTAACCAGATACATGTGATGCCTGATCACTACCCAGAAGTCTATTCAAGACACATCTGAAGCTTTCTAAATGCCTGCTGTAGCCAGAATTGTTGTTGGTGGCATTTTAAGGAAGTGTTTTATCTGTTTAAATTTTATAAAAAAAATCAAAAGTGCACATGCTTTGAATTTAGAGTGCAGTTTGGCTTAATCAAGTGTTTGGAATTTTTGTGAAAATATAACTGTTGTGTACTATTCATACATTGGGAGAGGAAGTTCTGGCAACCTTCTTATACAGGTATGAACACGTGCTCATACTGCTTCTTCCAGCACTATTCAACATATGGGCACAAACACTGCTGTCAGCTCCCGGTAGTGGTAGCAGTCACAGAATAACTGATTTCCACAGAGCAGAGCTGTGGTATGTCATTCATTAGCTATTTAAATAGCATGCCATATCAATAATAAAGCATGGCTTAAATAGTAGTCTCAAGACAACCCAACACATGGAGTCACCTCTTCACCTGAGAACTGTTGCAAAGCCCATGGATTTCAATGCGCATTAGACCAAGCACTTAGTGATGTTCACATGGTTTGTTAGTCACTAGTATTCTCACTAGGATGATTGGGCAGTTAAAGAAAATTGTCTCCGTTCCTGTTGGATTGGGGTGGTGTGTATGTGTGGGTTCCATTTTCTTAGGATTTTTTCCCATTTTGGTAACACCTCATCATGTTTTCTTGTTAGCACGAAGGAAATTGGATCAGATTGAAAACGGCGGCTGTGATAAAGAAGTTAGCAGTATGGGGAGTCGTTCCAGCTCATCAGGTAACATAACAAATAACAGTTCTGCCTTCACTGTTCAGTTTTAATAACTCAGACTTATTTTACTGCCATGGATTTAGGGTGACTGTGTTTTAAATAGTGATTGGTTATATCTGTAGGTTATGTGCTTCTGAGCAATGCTCTTGCTAACACTTCAACAAAACTTTCTCCTCTAGAACACCAAGACTTACGGAATATTGTCAGTCTTGGTGGTGAAAGTCCTGGGATCTGTTTTAATTTGCTGTCCCTCTTTTTTAGTTTTGAGATACGTAGACCTGATAACTGCAGTGTTTGCCTATATGGGTAAACCTTGACTGAAAATCAGTGTATGTATAACTGGAAAATAGGAATATCTTTTTCATGTAGCAAAGTCTGTGGAATTCATTGAGGTTTAAGAACTTGTTATAGATACAGGGGTCTCGGGCCTAATAATGACACTTGTTAATGTAATTGTAGCCATGTGTTCTTATTATAGACTGTCTAGTTTTTTTACTCCTATCTTTCTGCACTTGCTGCTTTTATATTCAGAGGTACCTTAGATGACACTTTTAAATGCAGCCAAAGGCAAAACAAAAATCGTTAGTTGCCTCCATTATTGTTTAATTAATTGAACTAATTAACAGTTGGCACTGTGTAAATGGTAAATCAATTGCCATATTTACAATCATCAGTGTGCTTGTGTAAAATGTGTTCCTTTATTGTTCTACCAGGAAGAGAAATGATTTTTTCTACAGTATCATTGGAATGTATTTACCTGATCAATATCATATAGTTTTAAATTAGGTTAATTATATCAGAGTTGATGCACCTTTAGTCCATGAGTTTGTGTTTTGAAATATGCCCTTTCTATTCTTGTCAAAATCCCCCTACATCCCTATCACTTTTAAAGTTGCTTCCAGAGCTTCTCGATACTTCTCCTGCCATTAATCTGAAAGAGGTTAATCCTGCAGCACTCTTGTATTTAATAGTTTCACTGGTCTATACGCAGTTTTTCGGTAAAGGTTTAACTATATCCATTTAGAATGCAATACAATTAAGCTGATCTAATTCTCTGGCTTGGGCAGAGTTATTTCAGTATAAAGGTTCTTTTACAGAAATAGGCTATATACTGATGGAAGCATCTTTATTCTGGTACAACTGTGTTCACACTCAGGGGTTTACCATTGTCTGAACCTATATAGTGAAAATAGTACTGTAGTTATGTGCAGCCATTCTGACTAGCTAAACAAGATCAACATTTTATGAAGAAAATCTTTAGGCACAGTTTGGAGCTATTGCTTTTGTGATGAGCTGGAACAGTGTACTTGGCAAGAAGTACTTTTGTTTAGAATGGTGTACATTATAATAAACATGTGACTGTTTGCTAGGGTCCCTTAATGCTCGAAGCAGCAACGAAGATCGCTCGCCTGAGAATACTGGATCTTCAGGAGCAGATAGCTTCCCAGAAGTGGACAAGGCTGTCCTCATTGAAAGAATAGTAAGACTACAGAAGGCTCATGCTCGGAAAAATGAAAAGATGGAATTCATGGAGGATCACATTAAGCAACTGGTGGAGGAAATCAGGAAAAAAACCAAGTATGTATGACATTTGGATCACACAGTGTTGGCTCTCAATTACTGCCCTGCACCAGAACACTGACTCTTACTTAACACGCAAAATTAACTTGAGATAGAAAAATGTTAAATGCATGGTGGGGGGCTTGGGTAAGGGGCAGGGGATCCCGGGGGGAATCGGAGGACAGGCAGCAGGGGGCAGTTGGATGGTGCATAGATTTTGGGGGGGCAGACGGGGAACGGAGGCAGGGGTTGGATAAGTGTGTGTGTCCCGGGGGCCTGTCAGGGGGTGAGGGAGGGGATAGGGATTGGGGAGGCAGTCAGGGGCCAGGGAGCAGGGGGCATTGGATTGCGGGGAGGTCCTGGAGCAGGTGTCGGGACAAGGAGCAGTGGGGTTGGACGGGTCAGAGGTTTTGACAGGGGCAGTCAGGAGGAGGGAAATGGGAGGGGGTGGGTGGGGGCAGGGGCCAGGCTGTTTGGGGAGGCACAGCCTTCCCTACTCGGCCTTCCATACAGTTTCACACCTGGATGTGGCCCTCAGGCCAAAAAGTTTGCCCACCCCTGGTATAGAGAGTCAGTTTCTTATAAGATGCATCACTTCTGTGCTAAGAGATCCTCTGTTGATACAGAGTCTAGTATAATTCCTGATGGGAGCCTTTGGGTGCAATGGTCATACAAATAATAATTGATGCCTAGTGTAATAAAATATCTGAGCCAAAGCCTGTCCATCTTTAGTATACGATGTAAGATTTCTCTTCTCCATTCTGTGCAGGCTATGGGATCTCCTGTCACTTAGCCTACTGGCTAGGTTCCTGTTCAGTATTGCTGGGGGTCATGGAGAGGAATAAGTTGAAGTATACTCTCCTTTTATGAAGGAACATTGTTTGCTATTAAATCTAGCTATTATCACATGCACTCATCTATTAGGGTGATGCCATCTCATGAGCTGGTGTCTCATAAAAGATTGTAGCTTGTGAACTTCCTGGGGTAGGGATCCTCTGTAGTGCTAGTACAGTGCCTTATAACACTGGGCCTTGATCCCTTTCTGGGGTCCTTAGGCACTACTACAATAGAAATGCTGAACAAGCTGTCTCATTCAGACTGCAACAAAGCCAAACAATAATAAATTTGGCACTTCAGAAACATACTAAAAACAAGTAACCTGTTTGGTGTCTCATGTATAAAAACACAGGCCGTTCTGAGAAGCAGCCACGGTTTAAAAGTGACTAATTGAAAAAAACTTTCAGAAACCTAATGCAATTTTTTAACTCTCAGTAATTAGTGCCTTTCATGTAAATTGAATCTGTGCAGATTCATTCTGAGCAAGATGGACAGTGCTCACACAATAAGCAGCCATTCAGTATTTTTATTTTGTTCTCTCTAAGCCTTATTTACTGCACACTATTCAGACCTTGCTCTGAAGACAGAATTGTTAATTTCCTCATGAGCTTTTCTATGGGGCTTATCACTACAGTGGCAGAATACTTCATAAATATCAGAGTATTTTTTTACAATATCCCTGTGAAAAGAGGGAATATTATCCCCCTTTTACAGATGGGAATTGAGGCAAAAAGGGTAAGGTCAAAAGTGTCTACCCGTCTTAGTGTACAATTTGAAAAGTCAGGCCCTACTGTTTGAGTACTTAGCATCATATAGCACTTTATACATACAAAGCACAGCTACTAGTGACTTCAGTTGCAGTAATGAGCGCTCAGTGTTTCTGCAGCTTAAAGGTCTCACATAAAGCAACTAGGAAATGAGGAACAATTAGTAACCGTCTGTGAAAAGTGTGATTTAGTGATTTGTCCACCATCACAAAAGAACTCTGTGGCAGAGGTAGGGATACAATCCAGTTATCCAGGATAGCATTCAGCTGTCTTTACCTATGACACCATTCTTTATCTTCCTGTCATCCCTTGCCTCATTCACTGCACACCTTCCAGCTTCACCATATGAGACAGCCCTTCACTACACAACTTTTATTCATCCCCTCTGCACGCAGTGAGGCAGAGGACTGTGGAAAAGTATCTTGTGATCATGTAATTAAAAACCTACATTTTAATGCATGGGCAGAAGGGCGTTGAATTACATTTGCACAGGCTTGCAGCTTTTAGGGATTCGTGCTTTTGATTCACTTAGATGCTTTGCAAAATCCCAACCTTCAATTTTTCTGCTAACAAAACTGGCAGACCTTGTCTGGAAATGCTTTGGATTCTAGTCAAACTACATAATAAGGTTGTCTCCATGAACTGTTACAGTTGCAATTCACACCCTCTTATTATTTGCCTCTCTCTAGCATCTGGGTGTGCCACTCATGGACCAGGACCTCATTGTGCTAGGTGCTGTACAAATAGGAAAAACAAAGATGGTCCCTTTCCCAAGGAGCTTAGTCCTTTGCTAAAGTGGTGGCCTTCAGTACTGGGGTTGGCTTTTGTCACTAAGTGTACACTTGGGGTGAAATCCCAACCCCACTGTAGTCAATGGGAGCTTTGCTATTGACTTAAATGGGAGTTAGGATTTCACCCTTGGTCTCCTTATGGGTAGACCTTGGAAATCTTTATTGTGGGTGATTGCTGTTACTGTGTGAAAAAGGAGATTAATCTGTGTGGGGAAAGAAATGGCTCCAGCCATCCCACTACCCACCATCTGATTACACCTTTCTAAGCTTTGCAGCTTTTGTATCAGGTTCTTGCTCTTGACATCATGCATGTGAAGATGTTTTGTTGTAACCCGAATACAATATAAATACCTCCAACAAAGAATCCTGTACCTCAACACCTGCATTTTCACTCTGATTTCTCTGCTTTTTCCAGAATTATTCAGAGTTATATTTTGCGGGAAGAAGCTGGCACCCTGTCCTCAGAAGCCTCAGACTTTAACAAAGTCCATTTGAGCAAGCGCGGTGGCATCATGGCATCCTTATACACATCGCATCCCGCAGACAGTGGGCTCACATTAGAACTCTCTCTGGAGATAAACAGGAAGCTACAGGCTGTGCTAGAGGATACTTTATTAAAGAATATTACATTAAAAGTGAGTATCTATGATCCCCTTTCATTCTATGAGTCAATTTTTTTGCTCTTCTCAAATAAATACTGCCCTGAACACACAACTACCAAAGAAGTCGTCTCTCTCGAGATGGTCACTGTGGTTTGTCTTGTAACATCGACAGCACTCTGAGGGAGCAAAAATATGCTCGAAAGACACATGTTCTGATTTTTGTACAGGTTGGAACTTTGTGTGTGTCTTTCTTTAAATGGGGATGATTCTCCTACCACTAGGCTCATGACTAAAAATTAGTAAGGAATGTACCTATAAGGGGCTCTCTGATTCCATGTCTGTATGTGTGTATATTTATTCATTTCTGAGTTTTGAACTGAAGCAGTATATCTTTTTGGCTTGCTTGGTAGAATCCTAAAGTCTATAAGAAAGATACTCCCCTTAGTCTCTAAGGTGCCACAAGTGTTCCTCATCTTATGTATTCTTCTTTAGAGCATCACATTCACTGTTAATGCAGGGAGAGAAGGGTTGCTCCCCCACCTTTTCACTGCTAAGTGAGCATACTATTTTCAGGTTGCAATCCACTCATATTGATGGCAAGTGGCAATTTAAATTCAATATTGTAATGTTGCATCTACTGATGTTTCCCTCTTATTGTCCCTCCTCTCTTCTTCAAAGGAAAATCTGCAGACACTAGGAACAGAAATAGAACGGCTTATTAAGCACCAGCATGAACTGGAACGGAGGATGAAGCAAGTGTAATGAACTCCGGAACAGTCAGAACTAAGAAAAAGGTGCCGCAGACTGTCATTTTGAAGTTTCTCCTCTAAACTGAGTATCAGCCAATGGCAGGGCCTAATCCTGCAAATCTTTAACCATGCAAATTGTCCTTCCGGACGTGAGAGGCTCTGTAGGATCAGGAGTGAAGTTTGTTTTGCCTCAGCCATTGATGAACTTTACTATAGGCTACATTCTTAGAACTCTTCTCTGAAATTAAGGCATCCAGATGCTTTGCAGTGTGCACTACATGTAGAGTATGTTTCAGTGAGATTTTAAATTCTGCACTGTGCAATTAAATAGCCTGCTTATGATAAAGCTTGGGAGGGGGGGAAGGGGGAGGGGCAGGGAATTGATTTGCTGTGGAACATATCCAGTGCTACTGAGCTTCCAGAAATCATCTTCCCTACTCTAAGTGTTTGATATATTTAAGTTGATCAAGCAATTAACATATGCATGGGAAAGGGGCTTTATAATTAACTTTTGTAAAAATAATTAAGGACATTATGCATATTTTACCATTGGACAAAAGCTTACTGGCTTCCCTGGAAACTTAATGTGAATTGACTGAGGGGGTAATCTAGCAAGAAATTAGAATGAGAAACTTCTGCTGCTGATACTAGGCATTTTCAGTTATATCAGATTGTATCAGCTCGCCACGTTTTTCATAAAATCCAGATCATTAGACATATGAATCGGAATAACTTTGAACTCAGGTAGATTTTGTAAAATAAGTTTGATTTTCAATTATAAATTAACACAATTTTTAAAGTATGTGAGTTAAGTTGTCCATTATTTATATACATACTCCTTTATTCCAAGACATTCCAATCCGTTAAAAAAAACTCCCCCCCCCGGACTATGTTTAGTCATCTTAATCGTAAGTATAGCCCCACTAGTAAAACTGACCATAAGGTATATTTAAATGGTGAATTGCAATTTATTGGTGGAACTGTAAAAGTTGTACAAAAAAATCAGACTCATCTTTACTAATATAAATTATTAAAGTCTGTCAAAATAACTTCATTGTGGCCATAACTTGAAATTTCAGTTGATCTCCACCCTTCATTCACAAAGTGAAGGGGAAATAACGAGAATGGTGTCTTCTTGAGACTGAGTCACAATATTTTCTACAGTTTAATATTAGAAAAAGGTAACAGATGGACTGGAACCATTCCACTCCTACAGTAAATGCGTATTTTATGGAATTAGTGCCCATGTAACATGTCTGAGTCAGACCAGTTCATCTTGTAAATATATATTTAGGGTTTATGCTGTATTTATTCAATATTTGCACTTCCTATTCTCATGAAAAGTATTTAGTGCACATGTACAAACACTCCACACTTTAACATTAGCATTTTAATTTGAAAGGCCACTTATTTAAAACCTTATTGCAGTGTTGTCTATTAATCTTTTAAAAGTTTCTTGTACCCATTCACCTTCCGCCCCTTTATTTGATGTGCAAACTGCGCTCTAATCTGCAAACACAGGGTAAAAGTTACCAAGGGATGTAAGTTAGGTGGGTGCCTATATATTGTCAAAAGCCCTTAAGTCACTTTACCCCTTCTGAAAGTTTTACCCATGATCTATGAGAATAATTCTGATGGTCAGTGAGATTTATTCCGGCATGTAAAGTTAAGCATTGTAAATGTTTGTAGGATCAAGGCCCCGTCCGCTTGAAGTTCCTTATGAGTCCTGAATAATTTTTTTTTTTTAATTGAGCATTTATTTGGAAGAAGGTAAAAACTATTGATTCAAAAGTTGGGAGGAGAGTTGGGGAAAAGGTACCCCAACTATGGCTCTCAACCTTATTAGTTTTTTTTTAAAAAAAAAACAAAACAAAAAACAAAACAAAAAAAACCATTTCCACCCTCACCCCAAGGATTTAAGAACAAATGAGGCCAATCCTGCAACCTTGCTGAAAGCTTAGCCAGCCTGGCTCAGGCTTACCTTTTCTTCATTCCTATGAGGGGAAGGGGGTAGGAAACTTTAACCTCTTCTGGAGAAAATCCTAGTTCCATTGATTTCAATGGGAGTTGTGGCAGTGGTTGAAATTCTGGCCCCTCTTGAAGTTGGAGTGGACTAATAAATTTGTCTGACTGAATTAGACCCCATGGCAGAACAAAGCCTTCAGGAATAAAGATCACATCTCCAAATAACCGAACTCTTAAGTTTTCATACCTACATGTACCATATCTGTTTTCATGCTCTGGAAAAAATACAAGAAATTGAATGTTTCCACTCTTTAATCTGAAATCAAGCTTACTCCAGCAATGAGAGAAATGGTATTTAATATTAATGTAACTTTTTAATGTGGTGTTCTGCAGCTGTTTAATGTGAACCTAGTAAAGAAATGTGATGCAGATGGGATAAGTGCAATGATACTGTGGAAATTCTTATTGCTTTGACTTTGTCATTCTGGCTCTTACATGATTTTAGAGCACCCCGTTATCCTTTGGTCTTGCTGAAAAGTGCTGCTTCCTCTGTATTAAACACTATACAACCAAGGAAAAAATATCTGGCAAGTGTATAAATTGTATATGTAGCGCTCAGGACACACTAGTGTTCATTATATTCTAGTCAGATGTTTTGTAGAGGCTTTTTCTTTAATGCTCCTATCACAGATGGAAATGGCACTCCAGTATTTACGTTAGCTCCTATACATGTCTCTGCATCATGTCCAAAGAATGATGGTAGATTGTTGTAGGAATAATTTGTTAGTAGTTTTTTGTACTGATGTCAGTTTTCTCATATGCAAGATGATGCTGCAAATTAAGAAAAGCTTGTATTTTCCTTATGAATATTCTTGTCTAATGTGCTAGTGTTTTCATGGTATACAACAAAAATATTTCTTTGGTAGAGGTAAAACATTTTTGTTAATAACCACCTCTTTTCTAGGGGAATAGCTTTAAATCAAAGTGAAATCCAGCCCTGTCTGGAATCAGCACAAGACCTGTGCAACAATTGTAGCTATTTGATCCTTGTTTGGGGAACTTAAGTGTTGTATAAGCTTTGTGCTGGCCACTGCACAGTGATAAATATCAGCCAGGCACTCAAATAGTGAAGGGGGAGTGGGGTTTTTCTTCTTTTTAAATAAAATCAGTATGTTGAACTATGGGAAGTATAGTATCCCCATAGGCTGGTGTTTTCAGAAGGAGCCACAAGCTGTTCAGTACCCACTGTCCAGTGAAATTTAGTGTTACTAAATAGTCAAGCTCCTTCTGAGAATACTTATCTAAATCTTTAGCTAGTTGCATCTATGGGATGAAGTAGAATTTGCAAATTTTTTTTGGTAATACACAGAACCCATCCAGGCTGATTGTGGTTTTAGGTCCTTAAGAAAATCTGCTTCTGACTGCCTGGATGGGGTGGTCTTTCTGCATCATGGAAAATCCTATTTCAGATAATAAAGTCAGACCCATGTATCTGAGTAGTACCCTGTGTGCGACACACCAGCTGAGCTTTCCCTTTTAAATTTACTTACACTTAAGTTTAGTTTTTGTGGACAGACATCTAAAAACAATAGGATTGAGTTTGTGTTCCCAAAATATTTTCTGCTCCACAGCAGCTTCTTGATCCTCTGTTGCTGGCAACACATGCTGAAAAAAGGATAACTTTTGAAAGTGGTTCTGCACTGCAGTATAACTGCTTTGTGTTCTTACCTAAAATTTACATCCATTGCTTACTTTTGGAGCAGTGAGGTAGTCCAGATGTACAGGCCTGTCCATAACCAGTCAGTAATAGGCAATACTTTTATTCATGACTTTACTATTAACACACACAACTGATATTAACTATTAGTAACAGTAGGTGGCACAAGAAATCCAACTTTTCATGCCCATCAACAAGAACTGAAGATGTTGCCAAATATAAAGAGCTTTCAGCTTTGATACAAGAGATAGTTGAGAGTCTGCCCCCTCCACACAAGTTTTATTTACTTACCCATGCTCTGTTGATGGTGAAAATGTTCAATCTTCCAATGTGTACATATGTGTATTGACAAGATACTGACTATTGATTGTTAATTTTGTAGATATGTTTCTGTATAAAATGAAGTTTTTCAAGACATGACTATACATTATGTATATAATGTACTTTGAAATAATAAACATGCAAATGTCTGAATGCTTGTTTTTGCATGCATCACAGCTGGGGAATACATGGCTTGAGCAGTGAGAAAGGCCTAAGGTCCAGATCCTCCAAAGGAGAGGCTCCCCAATTTCAATCTTTGCTTCTGTTACATGCTCTCTTATAAGCTATGAGACTTGGAGTAACATATTTTGATGCTGGAACCTATGATGTGGATATGAGGTTTCAAGTTGTGCAGGAGAATCTAAACATGGTTTTAAAAAATCAAGTGATTTTTGGATGTTTTGAGGTTTGCCCAGAGCACACAGATATTTCCAATTACATCTTAATTTCTTCAAGGTGTGAGAGAGAAAATTTGGAAGCTCATTATGTGGTTACAGAAGGCTGTATTTTGTACCTCCCTGAAGTGCCTCTAATATCCTTTTATGTCCATGTGGCTTATTAATACCAGCTAGCTACTATATTTCAGAGAGGCCATGCAATATCCTTTGCAAGTGTAGCCCACACTCTGGGCCATGCCCAGTCCCTTTTCTCTAGAGTGGGAGTGAAAATCTTCCCTACATGGGTAATTGATGACATGAGTTGTTGAGAACAAAATTGATCAAGGAACAAAAGGATATGGAAGGATATTACTGAATTGCCTCTACACAATTGCTGGGAGCCTAGTAACAAAATTGCTTATCTTTGAGCATAAATTGGATTGCATTGCTATTACTGAACCTGGGGAGGATGACTAATACCATGCAGTGTTAAAAAAAAAAAGTGTGTTTATTTTAGGCAAGATTAAGTGGGCAAAATGGGAGGAGCTACAGCACTGTCAAAAATGGCATTAGCTGTTTCCAATTCACTGACAATCATTCAAAACTACCCTTTTTCCAAAGGGAAGGATGAATGTCCTAAGAAATAAAGCTCAAGATGTGGTATTAGTGTCTGCTACAGACCAACAAATCAGTTTGGAAAAGGAGGCCTGCCTCCCTACTCACATATCTGTAACATGTAGGGAAAAAAAGATGCATGATCACAAAAGGGGACTTCATTTGAAGTGACTTATGCTGGAGGTCTCATGCTGCCAGTACTAAAGACATACTTGGAATTTCTACACATAGATGACAACTTCCTAACTCAAGAAGTGTTGTAGCCAGTATGGGGGAATTCTGTATTATACCTTGTTCTAACAGATAAGAGAAACTGATCACCTAACTAAAAGTGAACCATAGCTTTGGTATAAGTGATCATGACTTGGTCATGCAAGCAGAATAGAGGCCAGACCATATATATACTTGGTGCTTTAATAGAGCCAATTTCACAAAGCTTAAAATAATTGAGCCAAATGAATCAGGAGGTGGTATTTAAATTAAATGTGAATTATCTAAAAATTTACTCAGTGACCCAAAAAGCCACAATCCTACAAATTTCATATTGGTTAAAAAAACCACCTGGTTTAGAGGCAAAGTGAAGGCAAACAATTTAAAAAATAGCAAATGAAAGAGAAGTGGATAGTGAATATAAAATTAAAAGTTAGGAATTGTAGAAAACAGATAGGGGAAGCCAAGCCACAAGGAAAAATCTATGGCCAGCAGAGATGAGGACAAAAACATACACTAGGAAGAAAAAATCCTGACAATGGTATTGGGCCATTACTCAATGGAAATGGTAGAATTATCAATAATGCACAAAAAGCAGAAGTATTCAATATCTGTTCTGTATTTGGAGAAAAACAAATTACTTAGTTTCATATGGTGAAGATAACTTTCCATTCCATTAGAATCTCTGAACAACATGAGACAAGCTAGTAAAATTTAGACTTTAAAAATCACCAGGTCCAGATAAGTTGCATCTAAGAGTTTAAAAATAAGTGGCTGAGGAAGTAACTGGACTGTTGATGCTGATTTTCAATAAGTCTTGGTACACTGGGGAAGTTCCAGAAGACTGGAAGAAACCTAATCTTGTGTCAATATTTCAAAAGGGTAAAACAGGATGACCTGGGTAAGTATAGACCTGACAAATCAATCCTAGGCAATATAATTGAGTGGCTTATATGGGGCTTGATTAATAAAGTAGTAAAGGAGGGCAATTAATGCAAATCACCATGAGCTTATGGTGACTTCTGCAAGACATTTGACTTGGTACCACATCATATTTGGATTAAAATCCTAGAATATAAAATTAACATAGCATACATTAAAAGGATTAAAAACTGGCTATTTGCTAAATCTCAAAATGTAAATGGAAAACACTCATTGAGCAGCTGTGTTTCCAGTGGGGTCCTGTGGGAATTTGTTTTTGACCCCACACTAACATTTATCAATGACCTAGAAGAAAGTCATCACTGAAAGTCTGCAGCTGTCACAAAAATTGGAGGAACTGTAAATGAAGGAGACAGGTCACCAATTCAGAATATATATCAGCTGGTAAATTAGGAGCAAGCAAACAAAATGGTTTTAATAGCACTAAATGTAAATACTAGGAACAAAGAATGTAGACCATACTTCAGGATGAGGGACCATCCTGGGAAGCAGTGACAGAAAAACATTTGGGGATGGAGGCAGCAAGTCAGCTCAACATGAGCTACTATGATAACAGCAGCTAAAAACGCTAATGAGATCCTGGGATGCATAAAGAGGGGAATCTTGAGTAGTGGTATGTTGCTTGTCCAGCACTAGTGGAATTGATTGCTGGGAAACGATTTCTGCTGTACACAATTAAAGAAGGATGTTGATAATTTGGAGAAGGTTCAGCAAAGAGTCATGAAAGTGATAAAAGGATTAGAAAACATGCCTTAGATTAAGCTCTCTCTCTATTTGCTTAGAGAAGGTTAAGGGATGACTTTATTAGTCTATTGGTAGCTACATGGGAACAAAAAGTCAATAATGGGCCTCTTCACTCTAAGTAGTAACGCCATCAAATGGCTTGAAGTTGAAGCTAGATACATTCAGACTGGAAATAAGATGCAAGTTATTAAATGGTGAGTAATTAATCCCTGAGAGATTTTACCAAGGGTTTTGGTGGATTTTCCATCACTACATTTTTAAAATTAAGCTTGGATGTTTCTCCAAAAGATATGATCCAGAAATTATTTGGAGGAAGTTCTATGGTATACAGGAGGTCAGACTAGATGATCAAAATGATCCTTCTGGCCTTGGAATCTATGAATCTACCATGGTGATGAGGCTTCATCTGCTGGAGCAAAATCTGAAACTGAGTAATTACTGAAACTGTACAACAGAAAATATTTTAAGAGAAATCAAACTGAACAATGGTTATACCCAAATCTGTTCATAAGCAACCAGGACAAAATTCAGAATTTGTCCAAATATGAACCTGGACAACTAGTATCTTGGATTATAAAACTGTACAAAAATGGAGATAAATTGGCCTATATTTAACTGCTTGTCTGTCTAGAGATGTAGTAGTCACATTAAATGCTATAGTGCCAATAGTTTCTAATTAACCATTGCTGAAAAGCTGAGACAGTAACAAGACTTACCAGCCCAGTAAGTAGAACTTGCTATTGCACGGCATCAACAAAAGATGGCAGTACATCATTGTGACTGTATACTGTACATACACTTGCACAAACAGTAAAACTGATTTCAGTACTGTATTGTATTCTGTATTGTACTTAAATATTTGGAAACTAGAATCAGATTTTTTCCCATCCTATACCTGGCAGTAGATCTGATCTATGGCAAGGTTTTCTGCTATTTTGACTAAAGTGTTGTAGTCATGTTAGTTCCATTGGTCTCTCTAATATCCTAGAAGTCTGTCCAATAAAAGGTATTCCCCTCACACACTTGGTCTCTCTTGATTATAATCAGCTTCAACAACTGGGCTTTACCCTTAAAATGTCCTGCTTCCTCCAATACAAACTTGAAAATCTAATATTCACTGAAGCTGGCCAGCTCAATTGCTGTGGTCAGATTTATTGCAGGAACAGCATCTCAACAGATCATCTGCTTTAAAGGCATCTTGTAAGGCTGTGTTTGTAAAGTGCTTTAAAGGTGTAAAGCAGTAGATAAGCACTAAGTCTTAAACTGAGCCAATCTGATATTAAACTATTGGTAATAAATATGGAATTTATTGGAATTCCAGTTACTTTTCTGGTTAGAGCCACATTCTAATGGCCCAGGGAGGCTGAAAAGCTCTAGACATCTTTTCCTTGTTTTCAGAGGTCTGTAACAGGTAGATTTTCTTTGCAAAGTAAAACTGGGAAAAATATGGACCTGTGCTGGATGCGGTAAGACTTTTGCATACATACCAGAGCACCTCTGAACAAGTTCTCCTCAGCTGGTGTGTAAATACTAACTACCTCTTGCAGCATGTTTATGAATGTTCTGGTCTGCTTGGCGCTACATAAATTGGGAAGTCTTAATTGAGCAAGGTAGTTTACACACATTAACATTCCTATTTAAATCAGTGGGGCTACTCACATGCTTATAGTTAGGCACATGCTTAAGGACCTTGCTGAATCAGGGTTGTACTTGGAAAACTCGATTAGCTGTGGTCTGAAGGCACATGAAGTATTTGACATTCTGGTGTTCTGTATTCCTGGGACTTATTTTTTTAAAGCAGGGAAACATCATTGCAAGATTAGAACCAACTAAAGTAAGGAAATTCCAAACCAAACTTCATTCTTAATTTACACTATCGACAAGAGGTTAGACAGGCACAGTGGTTGGAGTGGATAGCTCAGGGGACTGAATGGAATACAGAGCCTTTCCCCTCCAGATCACTTCTCATTTTAACCTCTGCCAATAACTGGCTATCAAAAGTTGTTCCCTTTAGACAGCTGTTCACTGGCTTGTATTAAGCTGTTGGTCTCCTCTCATTCTATTGATTACAACTGCTGAAAAAAAACAAAACAAAACCACTTATGAAATTGACACTAAAATTACCCCCAGTAGATGGTTTTTGGAAAGGGCTTAAAGGATGGAATCAGTAGGAAGATCAGCGATATTCAGACTTGACCTATCAGAGAAAGTAATTAAAAAGAAAGGGACTCGTTTTCTTATAAGAATATGTAGAACAAGCCAGGAACACTCTCTCTCCGCTCTGCGGCTAATTCAAAGGCGAGACGTGTAGACGGATATGTACTTCAGTCAATCTGGATCGAATTGGCAGTGGGGTAGAGTACTTAGGAATTTGGTAACAATAATGGTTGCAAGCCCTCTTGTTTTCCTCTAGCCCCCCACTGTCACAGCATCTGTCTAATCTGGGTCACAGCCTCATGGCAGTGGAAACACCCTCTGAAGTCAAACAGATGTTTTGCATATGTAAGGACTGAAGGCATGGGTGGCAGGTATCGAAGGCCATGGCAGGCTCAGCATCCCCTGTGGCCCTGCCCATGTTCCCCTTGGAAGCCCCACCCTCCCTCTACCCCAAAGCCAGCCGGGGGGCTCAGCTCAAGCTGGTGGCCTGAAGCTTGGGCCAGCCAGCAGCCAGGCTGGCATGGGGGAAGGCGCTGGCTTGGCTAGGGCAGGCAGGCCAGGAGAGGGTGTGGGTGGCACAAGCAGAAGTGGTGCGGCCAGTGGCCTACCCTCCCCAGCCGAGGGGTTCACCTGCTGCCCAGGGCGAGAGGGTCCCTCAGGCCCTGGTGGGGTTTTTGTTTTTTTTTTTTTTTTTTTGGAGGTAGGGCACACAAGCTAACAGGGACAGATAACTAGAGAGGACTTGGAGAAACCATACACTTCGAGTTGTTAAAGGCCTGGTCTTCACTCGGGGAGGGGATCGACTGCAGATCACGTAGCTGAAGTTGTGTATCTGCAGTCGACTTACCTGCCGTCCTCACGGCGGCTGCGGTTGGTGGCACGCTCGCCCGTCGACTCCAGCTTACGCCTCTGGTCAAGCTGGAGTTGACGGGGGCAGCACTGGCGATCGATTTATCGTGTCTTGATGAGACGCAATAAATCGCTCGCCATAAGATCGATCCCTCCCCGCTGTAGTGAAAACAAGCCCTCAGCGTGGTAACGGTGTAGTCTGCATCAGCAAAAAACAAGGAGTCCTTGTGGCACCTTAGAGACTAACATTTATTTGGGCATAAGGTTTTTGTGGGCTATAACCCACTTCAGATGCATGGAGTGAAAAATACAGTAAGCTGTATATATTATCTATATATCACAGCACATGAAAGATGGGAGTTGCCTTAGCAAGTCAGTGCTAATGAGGCCATTGCAATTAAGGTGGACATGGCCCATTCCCAACAGTAGACAAGACGACGAGAGTATCGGCAGAGGGAAAGTTATTTTGTAGTGAGCCATCGACGCCCCAGTCTAGCCAGGCCCAGTTGCGTGGCTAAATCCTGCGCAATTCTGAAGCCCTGGTCTGAGGTACGCAGAAAGAAGAGCCACATGTACGCCTGTAGCGCACAATGCTCCTTAAGCCTGGATAAAAATCAGTTGGCTGAACTGGACTGAAAAATGGAGAGACCTTCCAACCACTTCTTGGAAAAATCAATCATAATGTTTATCTTAAAACCAGGGAGTCTGAAATTCAGTTTATCTTCAGGCCAGTGCCAGTCCTCAGAGCCTCCCAGCAGGCCAATAATGTCACTCATGTCACCCAGAACCTGCCCTCCAAAACTCTGCCCCCATAACTCCACGCCCACCTCCCTAAGGCTCTGGGAGGGAGTTTGGGTGGGGGGCAGAGGTCTGGGGTAGGGAATTAGGGTGCAGGCTCTGGGAGGGAGGTGGGGGCAGGAGAGGGTCTGTGGCAAGAGGGTGCAGACTCTGGGAGAGAAACTGGGGAAGGGGTCCTGGTGGAGGCTCTGGAAGGGGATCCAGGGAGCAGCACTTATATGAGGCTCCAAGGCGGGGCGGGTTTGGGGGGGACCCTCCGGCACCGTGCCCCGCAGCTTCCCATTGGCCACATGGGCACTTGTGGTGGGGACAGTGCCCCGCCCCCAGGCAGCAGGAAGGGGCCAGCCGCCATGTTGCGTAAGCAGAAGTTGCTCAGCTCCATTGCACTGCCAGTAGTGGGCGGGGCCCCAGGATGTTGTAAATTGCCTGGAAGATGTGCAGGGGGAGGGGGAGTGCCGGGGGCAGCAGGAAGGGCCAAGGGAGAGACCCAGCCCCAAAACTGCTGAAGCCCCACGGGCCACATTGCGGAGGTTCTCAGGTCATAGATGGCCCATGGGCCGGGAGTTTAAGACCCCTGCCTTACCCAGAACATGCAGTTTAACTGAAGCTTGCAGGACCAAGGGGTGAGGAATTGCTAAATAAGCCAGTAAGCAAGGCTACCAGATTGCATTTTTATGAGAGGATGTTAGACAAAATTTCCGTCTCAGATTCTCACTTTTGTTTTCCAAGCCTGCTCTGAATGATGCACAATGCTCTGTGAAGTAAGATAGACTATGTCTAGTTTAGTTGCTTGAAAAAATAAAATAAAATAAACTCCCGTATGGACAGTACTGCTCATTTTCTGATACCATTATACATCGTATTAGGATGGAGGTTACATGGCTCTGAGCAAACATCTTTCCTAGGGGCAATCAAATCTCATTGAAGCAGATGGGTGAGCTAGCTGCCTTACATTCAGATAAAAATGAGGGAACAGTGACATGCTCCTTTGTTTGATGATAGCTGAAACAGTGGGAAGCCACCACCCAAGGACTAGAGTATATGCAAGGCTTGAGCAGTAGCTAAGTCATGCAGGCAGAGGGGTTTTCCTGGAAACCCAAACACAAGAGTTGGGAGATTAGTTAGTGGAGTTGCATGTCTGTGTTAGAAGCAAGCCATAAACTAGCAAACTAGGGTGACTAGATGTCCTGATTTTATAGAGAGTCCTGATATTTGGGGCTTTTTCTTATATAGGCTCTTATTACACCCTATCCCTGTCCTAATTTTTCACACTTGCTATCTGGTCACCCTATAGCAAATGGTGAGAAAATTACTGGTACTATGTCCTTGAAAAGTAGCTGAGGAAGTGTTTTGGGCCAATGACTGGTTAGAAGGACAGGCTTGGAATGCGAGCAAGGAACCTGCCTCCTATCTGATCCTACTGTGTTCCAGGAACTAGGACTTGGCACATTCTTTGTAAATAAACAGCATTGCATCAATCCTATTTTTGTTCTTTCAAAAGTTTACACCTGACCATTGACTTAATATGGCTTTAAATCTTTTCTATGCAGAACAAAAATGCTGCTTTAAATTAAACAAGCAGAGAAACCATTTTGGTGGCTTGTCAAATCTTTTAAAACTTTCCCTTTAATTTTTTAGTACTGTAGTTTATGTTCAACATCATACTGTATTTGCTTTTTCCTTCTTTTTGGTCTCTGCTGTGGTCTGTTTGCATACTTCTAAATGAGGTGTGTGATTGACTAATCAGTTTATAACTCTACTGTATCAGATCTGACAAGATGAACTAATTTGAGATGTTGTAGAGGGGAGACGCATAAACTCAAATGACAATGCTAAGAGCCCTCCCTAATTCTCCCAGGAGCTGTAAACACATACAAAGCTAGTGGAACACTAATACATCTAGTACAAATGAAGATCATGAGTGGTACAGACAAAGAATTTAGCAGAGAAAACATGATCAATAAAGGGAAAAATATATACTAAACTTCTGGAAAAAAGCAAGCGCACAAATACAAAACAGAGGAGACAAACAAAACTTGCCCCCCTGTGGATACTTTGGAGAAAGTCATAATGGGAAGGGCACCGCATATATAATAATTGCAGCAAGGAAAAAAAGATGCATCTAAGCTTGCAGACAATAAAAATAAAGAGGCAGGGAAATAAATCTAAAATTCAATAAAACCCAAATGAAGTTATTACTGGTCTCCAGTCCAAGGCACATTTCAACAAAGCATTTAAGCACGTATTTAGTCTTGTGGACATCAGTGACACACCTTACACAGCGAGTGCTTTGTTGAATTGTCTCATCCCGCATGCCATTTTTGTTTTACTGTAATACTGTGGGGCAGGCTTCAGTGGAACAGCCCAAAGGCCTTGGAGACCTGTGTCAGAATGATGGAAGATTAGGGTTGGCAGAGACCTCGGAGGTCATCTAGTCCAACCCCCTGCTCAAAGCAGGACCAATCCCCAACTAAAATCATCCCAGCCAAGGCTGTGTCAGGCTGGGCCTTAAAAACCTCTACCAGTGGAGATTCTACCACCTCCCTAGGACAGGTAACTCATTCCAGTGCTTCACCACCCTTTAATGAAATAGTCTTTTCTAATATCCAACTTAGACCTCCCCCACTGCAACTTGAGACCATTGCTCCTTGTTGTATCATCTGCCACCACTGAGAACAGCCAAGCTCCATCCTCTTTGTAACCTTTCCAGTGTTAATCCCCGATTACTAGACCTGCTCTCCTGCCTTTGTGGCAGAGAGGAGCCCCTTGCTATCCTGTTCTGCTGGTCATGAAATATTTTCTATCTATCTGCTGTGTTTTTGGCAGCCTCTTGTTTTCTTCTTTGTCATGGGGGTGGTGACAGAAGGGACTCTTCCCTGGTATTATTTTTACTGTGCTCTTCGCAAAGGAGGTTGCCATCAGGAATATTATTCATAATTTAGCAGGAGGAAGTGACCCCTAGAGGTTGGCGTGGGAACAGGAGAGATGGGGAGGATGATCTCATTCTTTCCCCAGAACCAAGCCTAAGCAGTCACACCTACTTTCCTCTGATGTAGGACTGACTACAAGCCACACCCCTAGGTGGAGGAGAAACCAGACCCTTGTAGGGCTGGTCTGTACTGGGAATTTACATTGGCATATCTACATGTGTTAGGGTATGAAAAAAATCTACACCCCTGCAGACCTAACCCCCCAGAGTAGATAGAATCCTTCCATCAACCTAGCACTGTCAACCTAGCTACCATCTCGGAGAGATGGATTACCGATGCTGACTGGGGAACCCCCTCCTGTTGTCATATGTAGGAGCTACACTGAAGCAGTACATTACTGCTGTGGTATTACGTGTAGATATATACTACCCGCTGGATCGGCAGGTAGCTATCAGTCCAGCAGGGACTGATTATCACAGCAAGTCTAGTCTAGACAATAGACCTGAGCGCTCTGTCAACTCCTGTGCTCCACCACTGCGAGAGGCGCAGGTGGAGTTCACGGGGGAGCGGTAGCAGTCAACTCACCGTAGTGAAGACGCTGTGGTGAGTAGATCTAAGTGTGTCGACTTCAGCCAGGGTATTTGTGTAGCTCAAGTTACATAACTTAGACTTGTCTACACTACCAGTTGGATCGACGCATAGAGATCGATCTATTGCGTCTCGTCAGGATGCGATAAATCGATCCCCAGAGACACTCCCATAGACTCTGGAACTCCAGCTCACCAAAAGGTGCAAGGCAGAGTCCATGAGGGAGCCCACTGTTGACTGTTGCCGCTGTGAGGATGGCAGGTAAGTTGACCTATGATGTGTTGGATTCAGCTACAGTATTCATGTATCTTAAGTTGACTCTCTTTGCTAGCATAGAGCAGGCCTTAGACTGATTCCCCCTCCCGCCAGTGTAGACCAAGGCTAAGTGTACTTAGAAGGCTCAGGATCCCCTCTGGCCTGACACAGGCTCCTGCTAGATGAAACAATAGCTGCCACTTCTTTTTCATGGCATAAACAGAAGATATTACACTGCAACTTTTGTATCTACTACTTCAGTCCTTAGAATTCAGAACAGTAACATACAAGAACCCAAAAAGAGAGAGAGACTAGAGACAACCTTCCTAGGCAACCCCACACACTTAAAGAGGATAGCTAGTCCTCAAACCACAGCAGCTCGATTTGGTAAGAAATGTTCTTGGAATTGGGGGCCAGGCTATTAGCCAGGACATAGTGAATTAGATGAATAAATATCATTTTTCTTTTTTAGTGGATGGAGCTCTAAGGAGTATCCTGCCTGCCTCCAAATGCAGTTCTCACAGCAGATGTTTTGCCAACAATTAAACTAAAGGCTCAGTTCCTTGAAGTGGAATATTTACAATCTCACAGCAAGGTGCCATGACGCCAGCAGTATGAAAAAGTAGAACTGATGCAAAAGTTTGGCAGGAAACCATTCTCTCCATAAAAAAAATAGAGATTTCACAGGTGTCAATTTTGACAAATTATGGGGGGAAAAAAATGTCAAAACAAATAGACCTTCATTTTGACAATGTTGATGTGTTTCAACTTTTTCTATTAAACATTAAACACAGGCTGGCTAAAAGAGTTTATTTTTTAAAGGTCATTGGTTTAAAATTGGATTTTCATGGTTAAATTTAAAAAAGTTGTTTAGAATTATGACAATTTATGTTAAACCGGCGATTCTCAAAATTTGGTACTGGTGTCCCCTTTCCCAAAGCAAGCCTCTGAGTGTGATCTCCCCCATTTATAAATTAAATGCACATTTTAAAATATTTAACGCTATTACAAATGCTGGACGTGAAGCAGGCTGAGAGGATGGAGGCCGACAGCGCGTGATCCCCCATCGTAATAATTTCGTGACCCTCGGAGGGTCATGACCCCCAGTTTGAGAACCCCTGTCATAGACAAATGACATTTTCAGACAATTCATGTTTGCTGTTAAAGTTTTAAAAAAGTCAAACCATGGAACCGGTGGAAGTTACTGGCTGAGCACCTGGAACAAGAGTTTGTTGAAGTGTTAAACCAGCTTTGGATAGCGGTAGCTTCTTCTGCAAGCGCAGAGAGAATGTTTTCTTCATTTCAGTTTATTCAGCTTGTTCAGTTCAACAGTGTTGTTCAAAGAGAAACCAAGTGGCAGATGGAAGAGCAGGACAGCTTGTTTTTCCTCTTTCAATCTATGAATAAAATGTTACTAGGGACTCTTATGAGCTTTGTTATGGGTTGAATTTGATAGGATAATAAAAGGGTGAGTTCACTTAGCATAAGCAAAATACACTTCCTCCCATAAGACAGAAGGGATGTGTGAAGCCACCCTGGAGCTTTGGGTTGAGTATTACTTTAGCTGTGTGCTTGTGTGCATGCATGAAGGGTGGAAGATTGTACAGAAACAGAGAACAGACTAGAGTAGGGAGAGCCAGGAAAGTCAAACAGGAGTGACACCCTGGTCTGGTGTTGGCTAAAGAGGCTTGGGACTGTAAATGAAGAAACTTTTCAGTTCTTTTGTGTTCGGAGAGATGGGACTTTGTACATTCCTTGGAAACAAGATTGCATCTGAGAAAACACCAGACTCCATCAATTTCTACTTCCAGCTGGAACATCCCGACGGACTCAAACTGACTAGCAACTCAGGTCAAAAAGGGGCAATAACATCTATTAGTTTAGGTTTTAAACGAGACAGGCCCAAGTCCCAAAAAGTTCTTAGGGTTAAGGCAGCTTTGCTAATGCCAACCAGTGGAAATTTAGGTGCGTAGAGATTCAATTCACTAAATAGAGTGAAAGTTTCCATTGATTAATAAAATCAGGTTACAATACAAAACAGGTTTTGATAACTTACATAAGAACAGAGTACCCAGCACATTTAAGATACTTTACAATGTTATTTAATTAAACTTTTTTGGTACATTTTTATTTGAACTCCAATTTCCAATAATTAATCTAATAAATCAGGAAATGCTGAATGACACATGTCTAACAAAAATGTAAGACTTAAGAACATAAATAAAATGTATGTTAAGCTATATATTTACTTAAATAAGTTGGAAAAAATATAGTGTATCCTCCTGGTTAGGAAGAAGGACTAAATTATACCGATGCGAGTCAACCTTTCTGTAGGAAAGCAGCTAAAAAAGGTAAAAAATGCAAAACAAGAGTAAAATTGACAGTTTACAATCAAGGCTTCCTGATTTAAATCATGATTATAATCAGTGATTTAAAACCAAGCCCTTCTGATATTGTAATATTTATTAAAATGTTTAATGTTCAAACAAAATATTTACCTTATTAAAACAAAGTAACTTGATAATTTGAAAAGATTTTTTTAAAAAAATCTCTTTATTTTGTGGGATGTCTCAGGTTTTAATTCTGATTTGAATTAAAAAAAAACAAATCACAAATTTCAGGATATTGAAATGTGTGACAGATTCCTGCTTCTGGCCAACTCTACGAAACAGGATTAAGGCTTTGTCTACACACAAGTTGCACTGGTTTAACTAAAGTCATTTAAAGGGGGTTTGTTGAACTGGTGTAAGCCCATCTGGGCACACAAAGTTTAAAAACTGTTCATGGTGGTTTACCTTACCCCCATAAGCTTACTGATGTAAGTAGGTTTATACCTACTGGAGCATGCACAGAAGGATTTGCATAAGTTTAAACAAGTTGTTTTAAAAACCACATTCTTTTGTTAAGCCAGTGCAGCCTTGTGAGCAGTCAGACACCAGGAAGTCACTAAACAGCTGTCAGCATGACTGATTGTTAAGGAAGGGATCAGGCACAATGCCAATTAAAATTAAAAAGTAGTATGCTTTACCAAGTATTGTAACATCTTGGATGAGTGGCACTGTGCACAAGATATTTTAGGGAGCTGCACAACAGGTGAGTTAGAAATATAGCCTGATATAACAGACTCAAAATGGATTTTCTGATCTTTTGCCTCCTGCTCTTTCTGGGACGGGGAAATTAGCTGTGTCACTGCTATGCTTAGCGTCTTGTTGGACACTAGCAAAGTGTTTATTCAGTTCCACATACGTAGCGGAAGTTAAGGGCTCAGACTCATCCTTATGTCTTACTGAAATCAAAGACAAAGATGTGGTGTTCTCCCATTTCAACAGGGGGAGCCTTTTATCTGAGCTCTCTCTTGTTAACTCAAGTATCCCATTATCTGCCAATTAATGACATTCTTTCCCTTTCACTTCATGATTTGCTTCTGTATTTAAGGTTTAATTCATGTGACAGGATATAATGCCTGATAATGGGGAGAAGCAAGAGAAATGCATGCATACACACAAAAAGCATGCCAAAGAGTGCTTTGATCAGATATTCTGCAGGGACAGATTTGCCTTATTGAATCAGATCTGTATCCTGCCTTTAGCAATGGCCTATATCTAATGCATTCTGCAGAAGTAGTAAATAAAAGTCTCATGTGACATTCCTGTAAGGTAGGTGGGTGACAATTCTTTCCTGGCCCTTGTAGTACTCTTGGGTCTTGACACAAGAGATTTTATTGTCATGCTCAGATAAGGGTTGAGCCATATGCCAGTTCTGGACCAGCCCCCAAACTTTTCAGAAGTCCAGCCCTGGCTGCAATCCCGATTCTGAACTAGGGGACTCAGGCCTATCTTTAAGTCAGGTCAAAGATAACAGAACTTGATGCACACATCCCTTCAAGCAAGACACCAATAGTTTAGCCACGGACTTCTGTTGGCCAAGCTTCCACCCTTAATGTTTTTTAAACATCACAGGGACCCTCATTTCCAGTACCAATGTGCTTTCATAAACCCTATGGATCAACTTCAGAATTCATTTTAGTCACAAAGCTGCCTACACGTTAATTCTCTTGTAGTAAAAGTCCTATAGATTGTAATAGCAATGGAACTGAATAGCCTATAGGCATTTAAAGAATTGGATAAAAGTTACTAAAAACCCCAAGGGTTTAGAGAATTATCTTCTCGTTGGGGCTCTAAGAATTTAGAAATCTTCCTAAAGAGGCTAGAGAAAAAGGCATTTCCCCATTAGATTCCATTGAGCTTTTCTGTAATTGTTGTGTCATAGTTCCTAGGTCTCAGGACCTTAAGAGGACAATAACCCCTGTTTTAGTAGTTATTGCTCTATCTTTGCAGAGGTCACGTGTTCTGATGTGTGTCGCTGGGAAAAGGAGAACTAGAAGGTGGAAGATCATTGTGATGTAGTACAGCCTACAATGCCTTAAATTACAATAAGCTTGTGTATAAAGTCCTTGGGACCCCAAACTGCATTACAAGGATAGGCAGTTTGTGCAGAAGATTATAGTGGATTGTACAGTGCTTCTAAGAGATGCCATTTGTACAAGCATAGGAAATCCTTTAAAGATGACCATAAGGCATTAGTGAGTTGTTTCTAGCTATCAAAAGCCAGCATAGAGGCTATGGTGAGCCTGAGGAAGGTCAGAAGTTGCCACATGCAGTTAGGAAGATAACTGAGAAGAATATTTGTTGCACTCTGTGGGCTTTGATTCTAACTTATGCCAAAATTTCACATCAGTGAAACTCCAGTTACTTTAAGGGCATCATATTTGAGTTGGTGTAAGAGGAGCCACAGGCCTTTTATCTTTTTCAGCACTAGTACTTAGAGATGAACACGAACGCTATTGGTCTTCCTATTCCTGCAGCTCTCATCGCCAAACTTTGGGAGTTAGGAAGGAATTTAAGCCCAAATCAAGCCCTGGTTGGGGTATTGCCCAAACCTGTCTGTTCCGAGCTTAGACTTTTACAAAAGTCAAACTAGTTTTAAGAAATAATTCCAAAGATATGTTGCTCCCTTGGGATCAAGGGACAAACTTAGCAGAGACAGACCCAAGAAACAAACCTGGCTGAGTTGCCAGAGCAAAATTCTCACAAGCAGCAACTGTACCCTGGATGTCAATCATCCTGTCAGATGGGGCTGGTTTTTATTTTAATTCTTTTCAGTACTGATCAGAGATAATTCAATAATTCAGGGAATTTGCAGTGGGACAGATTTAATATTAAATGAATACTAATTCAGAAAATGGAGTCCGGTGGCATCTTAAAGACTAACATTTATTTGAGCATAAACTTTCGTGGTAAAAAACCACTTCTTCAGATGCAAGAAGTGGGTTTTTTAACCCATGAAAGTTTATGCCCAAATAAATCTGTTAGTCTTTAAATTGCCACATGTTTTGTGGCTACAGGCTAACACAGATGATACTCTGAACTAGTGTCTACTATCTCATGGATAGTCTACATTTCTCTGATTCCCAGTGAATGGTAAATCAATACACCACATTTCCAAGAGGGTGATGGAGGTTTCTTGTATTTGAAATACAAAACCCAAGCACAGCATATGCCAAGGGTCATGCCACCCTATAGGCTGTTTCTATTATGCTTCTGCAGTCTGTAATAAAACAAGAGGAAAGTCATTACTGTTCGTAGCAATCCACTGGGAAATCACACATCATTGGAAGAACTTTACAGAGACTCCTGGAGAAACAGGGCCAACACAGAACAGCGATCAATTAATCAATGTACTTGTTTGTTGAATTTCACCCAGTATTCACTCTATAGCCTTCTCAGGCCCAAATGTGGCCTCAGTGAACTCAGAAGGAGCTAGCTGTTACTCTTTCAGTTAGTGGGAGCAAGATTTCCCCATTAGGACCTGCTGGCATGAGAGATTCCCCCCCCCCATTAAATCTAAAATTACTTTGCCTAAGTAAAACTCCAGGATTAAAACTTGAAGTGTCACCTGTCGTGAATGAAGAAAAGAAAGTAAGATCTATCATATAGGTATGGTGTTCCAATCTAGTCTGGACATAGGAAAAGGTTACTCTGACATGCAACTACAAGTCACAATCCATTCATGCATCATAGTCGCAGGGAGGTAATGCTCTGTGCCTACAGGATGCTTTCCTACAGCGAACTGGAAAGTTATAGCTACTGTACTGGGAGCATGTTTGCAGGGAGTCTGTAATCATGTCACCAGAGAGGCTCAAAGTTGCTGGATCAAATCTGTATTTGATATTTCACATTTTGGATTCCTTGATTACTTGCTTTAAGTGAGTCATTAAGCAAATCTCAGACTGTTTAAAAATAGTTACTTGCCTCATAAGGCGTTGGTGTCATACTGTCGACTGTAAAACGTTCTGCACTTCCAAAAAAAGAGTGAAAAATTAGAGTGCACTTTCACACATCATTAGTTCTCATGGTTAGAGCTCATTCCAAACCTATCAAGTCAATACAGCAGAGCTTGGAAGGCCAACAACCAACATCTTATTCTTGTTATTTCTTAGCACAGCAGGGTCTCGTAAAGCATTGTCCTACTCACAATAGCAACTGCAGTGGTGGTTCAGTCTGTCTCCTAAAATAAAAACCACATTTATAACAATTTTTATTTATTTGATTTCTGGAATATCACAATGGCTTAGCCATAGCATGCTTAGGATCCTGACGTCAATTTAAATGGTCAGACTCAAATGTTTAAAGAGACCGTGTAATCCAGTTAGCCATACCACATTCCACAGTCAATCCACATCAGCAGGGCTAGAGAGCAATAGATCCCCCAGCAATCCGATAGATGCCCTTCTTCCACCCACCCACATCTAAGTGGTCTCAGGGAATGAGATGGCTTGTGAGATTAGCAGAGATGCCACCCAAAGCCCATACTGCTGTAGAAAGCAAGAGGTTAGGTCAGTAGTAGTAGTCTAGTGTTGTTACAGGAAGGCAGGGTAGACTTTGGTTAAGGCACAGGACAGGGAGTCAAGAAGCGCAAGTTTGGTTTCTGGATTTCCATAAGCTACTTAATGGATGTTGAAGTAGTGCCTGATCCTGGTTGCATTTAAGATTTTCTAGGAGAGAGTTCAGTGTATCTTACATATAGGCTAAGGGGTGTCGCAAGACTTAAATTCATTAGTGTTAGCAAAGCACTTTGGAGCATCTTGGATGCCAGGCACTATAGAAGTTCCACTCAGTGGGCTACAGTGAGATGCTGTCTGTGAGATGAGGAGCTCTCCACCTCACCAGGGCATCCCACTATTAATACACCAGTTTATGGCTCCTCCTAACAAAGCAGCCAAGGATAGTGCAGTTGGGAAGAGTGAACTCTTCTTTTACCCCTTACAGGTCAACCTCCAGATCAGAATGGAGGTGCATTTCAAGTGAACAATGCAGAAAGTCTCACTGCATGTGCCTTTGCTATAGTATACTACTGCTGGTCTACAGGGAGTGAGCTAACTCCTATCTTGGTGGTGTTTGCCTGGTCCCCTTGGCCAACACTGAAGTCATTTTAGACACTCCATCCATGCTTTTAAGTGCTGGCTTCACATCACTGAACAATTTAAAGAATGACATTCTGGAATGGATGCTTTGAATTCATGCTGCTATTAACATTCTCCATGAAGGATTACCTACACTGTAGGTACAAAACTCCTCTGCTAACATTACTGTGAGGGGAGGGACTGCATCCTCACCGCACACAACTCCACTTCAGTCAATTGTAATAGAGTCTGATTCCATGCCCATGTGCCATCTCTAGGTAGTGATGGGACTCTGCATTGCTCAGCAAATGCCTAGCCCCACAGGGTGAAAACCTGGCCCTATTGACTTCGCGGCCATGATTTCACCACAAGATAAGTTCTCCTCTGGAGGTTGAACTGGGCTGAACATTATGGCTTGTTCCTGAGATGTTCCAATCACCTATAACTACTGACGAGCAGCACCTAACAGCATCACCACCGTTAAAGAGCCATCAACATATCAGTCAAAGGCCTGTCTCTTGGTATTTGCAATAATTCAGACGAATTTGCTATGGATCAAATCATGGCAATATAAGGGCTGAATCCAGAAATAATTCTTTGTTACAATAAAGAGTAACCAAGCGTTCTTCTGTTAGTAAAAGGAGTGCAAAAGAGTGTCCAAGTTTACAAGCTTTAAATGCCTGATGCATGCCAGAAAAAGAAATAGTTTTGTTATGGGAAGTGACTCTTTAGGCCAAACTTCATGTGAGTCTCCCCATCACCACCACCTTTTAAAGATCAATTTTGAAGTGTGGCTTTTGTTCGTGAACAATACATTTTCCGTAATATCTTCACTATGCAGAAAGAAGAAGTTTTGTTTGCTCGTCTGGGATGGAGGAGGCCAGCAGACTATACCACAGGGGTGGGCAAACTGTGGCCCGCCAGCCATTTTTATCCAGCCTGTGAGCGCGGGGAGCCACGCCCTCCCACGCCAGGCCAAGAGCAGCATGCTGCGGGTCCCCGCGCTCCGGGGCCGGGCCCAGTGAGGGAAGCTGCAGGGCCACGCCCTCCCTGGCCAGGCCGCGCCCTCCCTGGCCGGGCCAAGAGCGGCGTGCCACTGAGCCCCATGCTCCCTGGCCAGGGGCCGGGACAAGTGCGGGGAGCCTCGGGACCCCGCGCTCCCTGGCCGGGGGCTGGGTCAAGGAGCGCCCGGCTGATCACGGTAAGCAAGTGGGGGGGCTTAGGTGGTGGGGTCCCGGAGGGTGTTGGTTAGGGTGGGGGGGTAGTCAGGAAAAAAAAGCAGGGGGGGCTTAGAAGGGGTGGGGTCCCGGAGGGTGGTTAGGGTAGGGGGATCTCAGGAGGGGGCAATCAGGGAACAAAGAACAGGGGGGCTTAGATGGGAGCAGTTCTGGGGGTGTAGTTACAGTGGGAGGAGTTGGAGGGACAATCAGGGGACAAGGAGCAGGGGGGTGTTGAATGGGTCAGGGATTCTGAGGGGAGCAGTCAGCGGTGGGAAGTGGGTGGGGGCCAGGGCCAGGTTGTTTAGGGGGGGCACAGCCTTCCCTACCTGGCCCTCCACACGATTTTTAACCTCAATTGGGTCCTCGGGCCAAAAAGTTTGCCCACCCCTGCTACAGCAGCACCACAGGAGAAAGGAGAGCTGGCTGCTAGCCACTTTGGGCAGTAGACAGTGCTCCATCCCCCCTCTCCTCACCATTGCTTGCAGTCATGAGTTATACTAGCAACAGGAGGTGAGGACAAGTCTCTCTCCCCCCCAGTAGCTGAGAAGCAGCAGCCAGTTGCTCCCCAAGACCAGGAAGCTCATGGCCATTGCACCCCGAGGCAGTGGTGGTAGCATAGGAGGCTGGTGGTCAAGGTGGATGGATGCATCCATCTGCCAACCTGACATGATGTTCTGCTAGCATCCAAGAGTTTATGGAAAGGTTCCTGAGGCTCATCCCTCTGACCACCACTCCATGCTGCTCAGCCATGTAGGCACTAATGATACTGTACGATATGACCCCGAGCAAAATCCACAGAGACTACAGGGCCCTGGGAGCAAAGTTGTGTATGCAGCCATCCTCCCAGTTGACGGTAAAACCCAGGGCAGGAACATGTGCATCCGACAGACAAATTCATGGCTGGTACAGATGGCATCAATAGGAGGGCTTCTGTTTCCTTGACCATGTTACTTAACTAGGTTCACAGGTGACAAACGCCCACGTAAGTACAAAAAGGTGACCTTAATTGAGAGCTAGAGAAGGGAGGAGAATGCAGAAAACTACAGTAGGGTGATCAGAGCAACAAGAGTGAAATTGGTGCTTAGCCTCTTAAATGTTTTCACAAAAATCCAAGTATGGGGAATAAATAGGAAGAACTGTAAGAATTAGTATAGAAACTAAACTATGACTTAACTGGCATCAGAGACTTGGTGGGAACATCTCATGAATATTGAGATAGAGCAGGTGTGGGCAAACTTTAGCCTGAGGACCACATCAGGGTTCCAAAATCGTACGGAGGGCCAGGTAGGGAAGGCTGTGCCTCCCCAACAGCCTGGCCCTGCCCCCTATCTGATTCCCACCCACTTCCCACCCCCTGACTGCCCCCCTCAGAACTCCCAACCCATCCAACCCCCCACTCCTTGTCCCCTGACCGCCCCCTCCAGAGAGACCCCCCCACCCTATCCAACCTTCCTGCTCCCTGTCCCTTGACTGCCTTGACTCCTATCCACATACACACCCCACCCCCAGGACTCCCACACCCTATACACACACCCCCATTCCCCATCCCCTGACTTCCCCCTGCAGAACCTCCACCCCATCCAACTGCCCCCTGTCCCTGCTGACCACCCCCTGGGACTCCCTGCCTCTTACCCAACCCCCCAGCCTCCTTTACTATGTGTTAGTGGAATTTATTGGGGTAAACATTTTGTTTCAGAAAGTGGAGCAAGTAACTGAAGGAGGGAGAGAAGGGGCAGCCATTTTGACTAACAGGCCACAATTGGTTGTGAATCTGAAGGTGGAAAGCAGTTTAGGTGAATGTGATCATGAATCTAAGGAAAGGAAGGAGTGATTTAGTTGGGGATTGATCCTGCTTTGAGCAGAGGGTTGGACTGGATGGCCTCCTGAGGTCCCTTCCAACCCTGATATTCTATGACAGCAGCAGAATAATAATAATGCAGAGTATGCGTCCAGTTCTGACTGCCACATATTATGAAGGATATGGATAAATGAGAGTCCAGAGAAGAACAGAAATGATAAAAGGTTTAGAAAACCTGATCTGTGGAGGAAAGATTAAAAACCTGGGCATGTTTAGTCTTGAGAAAAGACTGAGTGGAGACCCAATACAAGTCTTCACATATGTTAAGGGATTTTGTAAAGAGGACTGTAATCAATTGTTCTCCATGTCCACTAAACGAATGGGTTTAATCTGTTGGACGAGAGATTTAAGTTAGATGTTAGGGAAAACACCACTAAGGATAGTTCAGCTCCAGAAGAGGAGATCTAGAAGGGAGATTGTAAAATCCCAAGCACTGGAGATGTTTAAGAACAGATTGGATAAACAGTTGTCAGGGATGGTCCAGGTTTACTTGGTCCTGCCTCAGCACAGGGGGCTGGACTTGACCTGCTGAGGTCCCTTCCAGCCCTACATTTCTGACTTTATGTGAGACCTGATTCAAATCAACGGAGAGTCCTTCCATTAACTTGAAGGGGAGCTGGATATCTAGACTGGAGGATGCTGGCACACTGCAGGTGGCTAGGCAGGATTATGTTCTCTAGAGACTTGCAGCAGCCTGGAAGAGTCAGGTACATTATTTCTACAGCACTCAAGCGTGCTTATCCTTTGCAGAACAAGTGAAAAAAGTAAGACTTGTGTATCATTGTAAGTTCTCTAGTGCACAAGATGCTCCTGGACAAATCAATAGCAAGCGGGTTTGAACCGCAGGACCTCTGGATCGAAAATGAGGAGCCTCTACTGACTAACCTAGAGAACTCACCTCCCTTAACTGACAAGCTATAGCAGACTCAAAAGCCCCTTTGGGTAGATCTACCCAACCAGCAAGCCTAGGTTGACAGGCTCTGACTCAGGCTACTGCACTTAAAACAGCTACATAGACAGCACTTGTTGGGACTCGGCCTAGAGGTTGGGCTCTGAAGCAACCCCGCCCCGCCAGGTTCAGAGCCTGAGTCACATCTACCGAGCTATTTTTACTGCTGTCCAGTGAGCCCAAGTCTGCCAACCCAGACTCAGAGGATCATGGCTACGTAGACATACCCTAGTAGACTGCCTCACCACTACAGTGAGACAAGGCACACTACTGCATTAGTGGGTTTGGTTCTGTTCAATATCTTCAATGATCTAGATAATGGCCTGGAGAGGACACTAAAGTTTGCAGATGATACCAAGCTGGGAGGGGTTGCAAGTGCTTTGGAGGACAGGGGTAAAAATCAAAGTGATCTGGACAAATTGTGGAAATGGTCTGAAGTAAATAGGATGAAATTAATAAGGACAAATGCAAAGTACTCCACTTAGGAAGGGACAATCAGTTGCACACATACAAAATGGGACGTGATTACCTAGGAAGGAGTACTGAGGAAAGGGATCCGAAGGTCACAGAGCATCACAAGCTAAATATGAGTCAGTGTAATGCTGTTGCAAAAAAACACGTGCAAACAGTCTGGGATGTATTAGCAGGAGTGTTGTAAGCAAGACATGAGAAGTAATTCTTCAGCTCTACTCCGCACTGATTAGGCCTCCCACTGGAGTATTGTGTTTAGTTCTGGGCACCACATTTCAGGAAAGATGGACAAATTGGAGAAAATCCAGAGAAGAGCAACAAAAATTATTAAAGGTCTAAAAAACATGACTTATGAGGCATGATTAAAAAACTGGGTTTGTTTAGTCTGGAGAAGAGAAGACAGTGAGGACATAGCAGTTTTCGAGTACATAAAAGTTACAAAGAGGGAGAAAAATTGTTCTTAGCCTCTGAGGCTAGAACAAGAAGCAATGATTTTAAATTGAAGCAAAGGAGGTTTAGGCTGGACAGTAGGAAAAAACTTCCCAACTGCCAGGGTGGTTAAGCACTGGAATAAATTGCTTAGTGAGGTGTGGAATCCCCATCATTGGAGATTTTTTAAGAGCAGGTTAGACAAACCCATGTCATGGATGGTCTAGATAATATTTAGTCCTACCATGAGTGCAAGGGACTTCTTGAGTCCCTTCCAGTCCTATGTTTCTATGTTAGAAGGACTTGGTTTTGCAAACGCTGCCAACAAAAATAGGACTTAAGGGTTTGATCCGTCTCTGAATGAAATCAATGGCCAACCTCCCATTGGTTTAAAAAGGTGAAAAAGGAAAATCAAGCTTCATGCACAGTACAAGCAAGACTGGACTTTAGCAAGGACTTGAGATGGCAAATGATGTGCCTATAACAAAGGGTGAAAGATGATAATTTGCAAGAAGTGGTTCCTGCTGTTAAGTTCAGGCATGTGAACACCTTGAGGGTGACTAACTGTAGCTTCTTAAAAATGAGAACTCATTTTTCTAAGCAAGAACGCAGATGTGAGTGTTTAGAAAGCACAAAGTCCCCCCGCCCTCAATTCAGCAAGACACTTGGACACATGCCAAATTCAATTGCCTGGTTTCAGAAAAGCATCCTTAATCACCACATGCTTTCCTAAAGTGGGACCACCAGGAAGTCAGCACATGCTTTATCAGGGATGGGCTTAAGTCCTTTGCTGAACCAGGACCCAAAGGAGTAGCATTATCTAAACAGAAGTAGGCCCATGAAGTTGGTTTAGTGTGGGCTTCCATGGAAATGACATGAGCACTTTACACCACAATAGCTCTATTATCTGCCAATAGACATTTGTGTTCATTTAGGGACAACAGTTCTTAGCTGAACTATGACAAGCTTAACACTTTTGAAGTTTGTTACATAATAGAAAGTAACAGATAGTATCAGGCTTATTGGCAGAGATCTAGACAATGAGCCACTCCCGTAGGCAGCAGTCTTCTTGTAGACTAGGGTTGCCAACTTGCACAAAACTGAACACATTAGCCCTGTGCCTTCCCTGAGGCCCCACCCCTTCCCAAGGCCCTGTTCCCACTCACTATACTCCCCCTCTCACAGTGACTTGCTCTCCCCTTCCCTCACTCACTTTCACTGGGCTGGGCAGGAGCTTGGGAGGCAGGAGGGCTCTAACTGGGAGTGTGGGCTCTGGGGTGGGGCCAGAAATGAGGGGTGGGTTCAGGGTGCAGGAGGGGGCTTTGGTCTGGGCAGGGCGCTGGGGTGCAGAAGAAGTGAGGGCTTTGGCTGAAGGTGTGGGCTCTGGGATGGGGCTGGGGATGAGGGGCTTGGGGGTGCAGAAAGGGGCTTCAGGCTGGGAGGTGGGGCTGAGGGATTCAGAATGTGGGAGTGGGCTGCGGATTGAGTCAGGGGGTTGGAGTGCAGGAGAGGGTATGGGCTTTGGATAGGTCCAGGGATGAGAGGTTTGGGGTGCAAGAGGGGATCAGAGCTGGGGCAAGGGGTTGGGAGTCAGGGTTGGGGCACAGGCTTATTTTGAGCGGCTCCTGGTCAGCAGCCCAGCGCGGCTAAGGCAGAATCCCTGCCTATCCTGGCTTTGCACTGTGCTTCAGAGGTGGCCACCAGGTCCAGTTCCTAGGCAGAGGGGCCAGGAGACTCCATGCACTGCTCTTGCCCACAGGCACCACCCCCAACTTCCATTGGCTGCAGTTCCCAGCCAATGGGAGTGCAGAGCTGGTGCTCAGGCAGGGCAGGACACAGAGCCCAATGGGGCCCCTGCCTAGGAGCTGGATCTACTGGCTGTTTCCGGGGTGCAGCACAGAGCCAGGACAGGCAGGGAGCCTGCCTTAGCCCTGCAGCACCACCAACCGGACTTTTAACGGCCTGGTCGGCAGTGTTGACTGGAGTCACTAAGGTCCCTTTACAACCAGGCATTCTGTTTGGAAACCAGACATCTGGCAACCATAAGCTAGTCTTGATTTTCTGAATATCACTAAGAAAGTCACTAGGATGGTTATAGCCAAAGTCAGCATTGCATTACTGTGTTTACATGACTAAGTCCTATTAAATAGAACTATGTGGATAGCATATGGTTTGGAAATTAAGCAAATGTTGACAAAACAATGCATAGGTACTTTAAGAATGAACAGATATTTACATCACAGACTCTGGGGATTCTAGAGCACACCACAGTCTGTTGTGTCAACTCTCATACACCTGCAGGGGCTATTCGGGAAGAAAAACACTACCAACATTACACTAAGTCAAAGAAGTCAGTTGAATTCGTTTAAACAGCCCCCATTTCAATGTTCTAACTAGAACCACCTAGAATGTGGCTAGCCAGGCTTTAGGATGTTATGGAATGGAGGGAAAGATTATTACTCATTGCGAGGGTTGTTTTCCTGGATGAGTTTAGTGCATTGATGAAAGTTATCAACTAAGTGAGCTTAGAACATGAAGGCCTCCAGGCACAGAACAGGAGGAATAGGGAGAAGTGATATTCCAGTGGTTTGATTGTTGACTTGGGGGATCTGGGATGAATTCCATTCTTTGGCTTTTCCTTTGTCCCACTGGAAGTCATTTAGTCTCTGTGCACCAGTGGAGAAAACACCACTTCTCCCTCTCACAAGGATGTTGTGAAATTCAGCTCTAACACTGATTTGAGGTGCTCAGATACAGATGGGGCCACACAAGTGCCATAGCTAGAACAGGTTAAGCAAGAGCCATCTCACACATTACACTCAGGGCAATTTACCTTGGCCTGTCTAAGCCTACCAACACACTAATTTGTGCCAGTTCTGGTGGCGGCAGTCCTTCTGATGTAGATACCTGTCCGAAAACTAGGCAGACCACTTCTGTAAGCCACCTCTTCTAGCATAGCATAGTCTTCAGAATTACCTAGACCACAAACACTGCAGCAATGTAATCAAACACTTTCAGGTCATGAATGAGCACTAACAGAAGAATACCCAAACCATACAAAGGAAGTCTTTTGTTGCGCTAGCTCGTATTTCACTATAGTTACAAAATACATTTTTAAACACAGGCTTGTTTATTTTTTTTCTTTGTAGGAGTTTGACTCCAAGATCTCCAGTTCTAAAACAGGACTCTAAAATCCTCATCTTATGAGAAAAGTCTCCTGACTTAGGTTTCAGTTTTGACTTACCTTGTGTGTAAGAGGACACCAAGGCTTGGTCTAAAGAGAGTTTCTGCAGCTTAAGGGTTGGGCAGTTTCTTGGAAAATGCCTTATCAGTGTCACTGCACCCTGAAAAGGGATTAGGGGCTTGTTAATTCTCTCTAATCTAGCTGCACTTCCCCCACCCCTATTCTTAAACAACGTGATATTGGCCCATGAAACACCACCACTAACTGAAATTCAGAAATTGACATCCTGGTATGATATAATATTACACAGACTGAGATGGCTGCAGAACCACAGAGTTGGGAAAAGCTTCATGATTGTGATTGTCCTGTCCTTCAGCTTGAACAGACTCCTGAACCTAACGTGAGAAACTGTGTAAAGGGAACATGGGAAAGCGCACTCATTAGCAGGAAATAATGGATGTCATGGGTGCCAAGAAAGTTATGTTTCCTCTGTCTTGCTAATGGAAAAAGGAATTGTTTGCAGAGGTTCAAAGACACACACAGCTAGGAGTGACACGATAAAGCTGGACAAAGGAAAGCTTAACGTGACTAGCAAAGAACAATGCCCTAACGGCAATGAGGACCTACTAGACAGTGAAGCAGTCTTCCAAAAGAATGGGGGAAGTGTATTAATTAGGGGTGGATCAGAGTGAGACTGCACAATAGTTTACAAAACTGATGGTAAGGGACAATGCTGTTGAAGGTGGAGGAGGGGGAGGGGATATAGACCACCTCTGAAGTCACACCAAGTCAGAATGGGCTGGAATATCATATCAGCCCTTTTCTGTGGCCCTATCAGTGTCCACAGAACTTTAGCGTTCCACTGCATACTTGCATTGCTGGCCCTTCTGGTTGAGAAAGTTCTTGCTATGACCAGATGCAATGCTAACTTTGAGAGTCTGCGGACAGACCGATCTAAGATGTTTGAAGTGCCCTTCCTCATGTCAATTTGGTGTTAGCTCTTAAACCTAACGATGGAATTTTAAATGACAGGATTGTTTACTATTTCATTGCTTGACATTTTATCAACTGTCCTATCATAGAGGCTGCAAATAGAAAAGACAGTTCAGTAAGCTGTCCTACAGTAGCAATCTTTGTGGAAGTGTTATTTCTGTCTTATGAATGTGTGGAAGCTCTATGGAGCACAGTTTTTCATATTAAAAATTAATCCATATTTCCCTCACACAAGTTCCTTGATACTGTATTGATAAGCAAGAAAAGGGAATGATCCAGCTACAGAGTCTGTTTCCTGCAAAATGACAACCGCCCACACTCTCCCGTCTCCTGCCAAAATAAAGGCAGATTGTTAAACAAAGCAGGAGTCTACATTATAGTCAAGTGGCCATAGACATCTCCGGTAACTTATCCTCATAAGTCATTTACTGATAGTGATCCTGTTTGCTCAACGTCAATGATAGAAATGGACCATGACCAAGAAAACAGAGCAGGATTATCCCATGGTACCTGTTTCCACCAGAAATATTATAATGAGCTGGCTGGTTAAGGCAACATCCCCTAGTGTGCTCACTGTCGTCATGGAAATCCCTCCTGCTCAGGGTCCTTCATGGCAAACTGTCCCTAGCCAACCCTACTTCCCCCTCTGCTACACTCGCTGCTTCCGACCTATTTCCAGCTGCTTTGCAAGAAACCCGAGATCCAGCAGTGACTGAGTTTGGTTATTTCAGTTGCTGGCCCCTGTAGTTGTGCATCTCAGACATGCACCGTTGCTAGGTTGACTTTTCCTAACCAAAGAGGTGAAGAGCAGTGAGCCCTAGAATAATTCCCAGTGCGCATCAAAGATGCCAGATGAACAGCCTCGTTCAACATTTTCATTTTGGCAAGTGAAATCTTTCCCACACGACCCACTTAGTGGTGTCCACATGGGACCACCTCTGGGGATAAGGTTAGGTCAGTTTCCACAAGCCATTGAGCTTATTGAGAGCATCACTGGAATTGTGATATGGGCCAGCAAACCTGCCTAAGTATAGAGACTATCAATACATTATGATGAAAGTCTTTTCCCCCACCAAAGAGGCTGATGGCCTCCATTTGGGAGGACAGACCCAGGGTTGAGCTAGGGACCTGCAGAATTAAGAAGCCAGGGTTGCTTCAGCCTCAGAGTCAAGGTTCTCCAGCTTCAGCCTAAAATAGCCCCTGTGGATTGAGCAACTAGACTAGACAGCAACTAGACACTGTTGGCTGGCTCTTGCCAGCCCACTTGGGCTTGTGGGGCGGTTTCACTGCTGTGTAGATGTCTGGTCTTGGGCTGGAGCCTGGGCTCTAGGACCCTGCAAAGTGGCAGGTTGCCCAAGCCCAGAAATCTACACAGCTGATATACACAGAGTGGAACCTGTAACACACTCAGTGCGTTACATGAATGCATTGTTTTCAGTGCAGCGAATGCATGTCCAATTGGACGATATGCAACAATCATGTTAAAATCAGGCATCATTGAGTAACCAGCTGGCTTTAGAGCTAGAATGGTGATAGAGCAAGTATTCTGGGAACCCAGTGAAAGCAGACAATCTGCCCCTATGCTTTTACTGGACATAGTGGTTCCAGACTGCTCCCAATGGAGCTACTTTAATTCCTGGTACCCTTGTGAGTTAGATATGTTGCCCCGTTCTTTTACGGACTGAGAAGGAGGTCCAGAAGTGAAGCAGAACCAACAATAAAAGCTAGGTCTCCTAGAGTTTCAGCCACCAGATCACACTCCTCCTTCTAGTAGGATTGCAAGGTTCAAGTAACAAATTCCTATAGCTACAGAACAACTATTTCAATACCGGAATGCAGTGTTAAACTAAACACAAAACAGCAACAAATTCAGGACAAACAGTATGGAAATTGGGATGGGGGAAAAAATGAAAATAACTCTTAAGCTTCTAAGGAATGTCTCAAAACATTTGCGGGGTTAGGTTTCTACTGGAACAAAACAGTTTTGTCACGTCTATAGTAGTGGGTGCGTTGTACAGGCCAAGACTTCACTGTAAGCCTGAAGGTGGTCTTCTAGGAATAGAGAAGATATAGGATTTGTAGTAGCTTCACAGTCTTTTGTCACAATATAGACATAGTTGGAGTGTTATTGGGTCTAATTCTTAGAACTTAGACTAGGAGGAGAAGTAAATCCATCCAATGCAACTGAATAATGCCAATGTGAAACTAGTGTAAGGGAAAAGAGAATGTGCCCCATTGGCTGTTGGTGGAAAAAAAAAGTTTGTCAAAGAAAAATGCTGGTGTACATTAAAAATAAGGTACCTCTTGTTGCTGTTGACTAAAATTCACTGGGCTCAGTGCTATTTGGTTGTCTACAGATCACCAAACAGTAGTAACTTTAATCATTATCAGCTTAGGCAGCATTTGAACCTACAATCTGTTGGAGGGCCATTACCAAACCCTAACCCTGCCATTCCCCCACTGCAATTCAGCTTTACTGTAAATTGGTGGCCTTTTGGGAAATATTCACCCTCATTATTTCTGGCAAAAATGTTGACACAAGGACTGGATCAGAGGCTATTTTTGTGCCAAAAAGTAAGAACTTGGCTGCAGCCCTAATACCAAATACAAATCATGGAACAGGCTCTTGATGAGACTGAACAACAAATTGTCTGAATTCTGCACTTGAGTAATTATGCAATCCTTTTGCATGGCCAAGACACTGGCATGTGAACCTTTAAACTGCTGAAATTGATCACCTCAAAGAGTTTGTCATGCTTTTATTGGGTCTATACCACCCAGGATTTTCAAGAGTGACATTGGATTCAATTTCAGACATTTTAAGGGCTTGGTCTTCAGGAAAGGCCAAAGCACCTGCTCTTTGAAAAGAGTCAGGCCCCTTTAAAGCAACTCAGGAAGGACACAAAAAACTCACTGGCCACTTCAGAAAATAAAATCTTATATCTATGTCTATATCTTCACCCTCACCTTTTAAAGTATCTTACAAGATACCACAGGTCCTTAAAGCACTTCAAGACAGGACAAATAACTCTTATTTAAGGCTTTTCCTCAGTAGAGCCCATAGTACTTTACAAAGAATTTACTCTTTTTTTATTTATCACTTTTTAAAAACCAACTTCATTCTTCTCTAGAGCCAAATAGATATGACCTTACCAGTGTGCTGTATCTATAAGCCAGCTGGCTGCTTTTCCACACATCCTGAATGAAGAAGACTGGCAATGATACAATGTCACAATAACATCCTTACAGGCTGGAAGCAGGTTGTAAATCAAACTGCAAGTCAGACCTGCCGCTCCCGTGTACATACAGATGCTGTCATATAAGAGGCAGAGGGCTGGACAGATGACCTTGAAAAGCAAGCCAAAATAGAAAGATTATGGAAATCTTGTTTGAAAGCTCTTCATTCCACATGTACTATCACATGTGGGAAGGGTTAGAATTGAGTGGCAAGGAGTCCTGTGGTGACATATAAGCTAGGACTAGTGATGGATGGAACTCAAAAGATTTTTCTTCTGTTTGGCTCAGCAGTTAGAAATTAAGAGGCAGTTCTGAAGCTTATATGAATGACCCGAATCTCCTGGGTCTGAAAAGCAGGCTGGCCCAGGCCCATTCGGCATCAGAACCAGGAAGTAAAGAAGTGCCTGTGGGAAAGAAAAGATTGCTAGCAACAGCTTTAACTGCAAGTCTCTTACTAAGCCTCAAATATTCAGCTGCACTTACGTTTCAGTTCTGCCTGAAGGTCTGGGGGTTGGTTTCTTGTTTTATTCCAACTAGATTGCCACTCTATAGTGATACCCTGAACTTGGGATCTTTAGTGGTCTGTAGATTGAGCCAATTTAACTATATTGTTAATATTCAGTAGAATTACAGACTGACCCCCTCAACCAACATCTCTCATTTGGAACCAGAAGTACACAATCAGGCAGCAGCAGGGACCAAAACAAAACAAAAACATGCAAATACAGTACACTACTACAACAAACTACTAACAATATAAAGGGAAAGTTTTTTAAAAAGGATTTGACAAGGTAAGGAAGCTTTCTGCACTTGTTTCATTTAAATTAAGATAGTGAAAAGCAGCATTTTTGTTCTGCATAGTAAAGTTTCAAAGCTGCCATAAGCCAATGTTCAGCTGTAAACTTCTGAAAGAACCACCATAACATTTTATTCAGAGTTACAAATATTTCAGTTACAACAACCTCCTTTCTTGAGAAGTTCTCAACTCTGAGGGTCTACTGTAGTTGGCTTAACTATATTAACAGTATAGTTAATCAGTGCCACCTCTAGTGGCAGTATAAAACTTACCTTCTACCAATAAGGTACCTTTAAATCATTACAACTACATCCACACTAGGGGAAGGCACTAGTTTATCGGTTTTAACCTAGTACAGTTAAATCAGTACAAAAACCCTCATGTAGACAAGACCTTAATCTGAAGTAAGAGCTTCCTCAATTACCCAGAGTCCTGGAGGTTTGATGGCAGGAACACCCAACAACTTTAACCCTGAGCAGAGGTTATCCAGATTTTTAGCCACAGGTACAGGAAGCAGAGGTGCAGGGGGGTACTGCAGTACCCCCAGGTTTTGTGCCTAGTGTCCCAGCCACTGGCCCTGCACCCTTGCCGCCCAGGGTCCCAGCTGCTGGGCCCACTGCTGGCCCCAGCTGTAGGGTTGGTGGGGGAAGGATGAGGGGGACATTCGCTGTCCTTTTCCAGACATTCTAATGTTTGAGTTCTATAGAGGACAAAGTGATTGCAGAAAGATCTCTCTCTTATGTTTCTTTAGAGTGTTTTTCATGCAAGTTTCACATTTAAAAAAAACAGGCACTGAAATCCAGGGGGTAGATGAAGCCCTCAGGAAGGGAGTCCTGCTCTTACAGATCCTATAAGGCCCATCAAAATGTGGTTCCCCTCCAACCAGCATTAGCAAGCTCACTGGAGGTTTGAGAAAATGGGTGGGATATGGGAGGAATGGATAGGATATGATGGTGTGTGGACAGTGGAGGCTTCTAGTCAGAGAAAACATTAAACCTTCAATTTTCTGCCTGGATAATTTTAAGCCTTTAAATTCTGGCCTTTGAGTGAACAGACTCCTTCTCCATGCTTTCACCAGTCTAGGGAACTTATCTGGCCCCTTCTCACTGTACGACCCTCTCTCTTTAATGTATTTATCCTCTTTCCAGACCACTTGAAGTACAAAGTGCATATGGGGTCTATCCTAATTTGTTGGAAAGACTACTTACAGTGCACCCTTGAGCAATGACCTCTGTGTACGCCACAACCACAGCTACACAGCCATCTTCCATATACCACACATGCCACAAACTTCTCACAGCTTCCTTAGTCCCTGGCGCAGGATACTAGGGCCAGGCCAGTGACTCAGGCTAGATGGGGCTCTGAGGGGTGAGGGCACCCACAATCAGAGTGGAGAGCAAGTAGGAATGGGGATGATTGGGGCAGAGCTGGGAGCAGTTATCTCTGGAGAGAGAGAGAGATGCAAATTGCCACCACAACCTTTTTCCCAGCCTGGAGCTGGCTGCCCCAACCCGGAGCTGGCTGCCCCATTCCTGCTTTCTCCCCTCTGACACCCCAACTGCCCCCAACACTCCAACTGCCCCCACACAGAGCAGCAACACCAACAGGAAACTTGCCCCAGGACAAAAGCATAGTACTCAGAGTGTGTAGCACTCGGTACAGAGAAAGGTTAGAGCAGGAGTTCTCAAACTCGGGGTCAGAACCCCTCAGGGGGTCACAAGATTATTACATGGGGGGAGTCAGCCTCCACCCCAAACCCTGCTTTGCATCCAGCATTTATAATGGTGTTCAATATATAAAAAAGTGGTTTTTTTACTTTAGAAGAAGCATTGCAGTCAGATGCTTGCTATGAAAAAGGGGTCACCGGTACAAAAATTTGAGAACTGCTGGGTTAGAGGGAACATTGGCCTGCGGTGACCCAGTTTGATTTTTTAAAAAGGGTTGTGGGTGTTTTTTTGGCTAGATCTATGACCCCTTGCAACTCTTTCTATGCCCAACCCCCCCACTTTAAGCACTACTTCTCCCCAACACCTCTATGAGAAAAGGAAGTGCTTTATACCTATTTTTACAGAGAAGCTAAGTGATTTGACTGAGGTCATATAAGTCCATGGCAGTATAGGACTTGGTGACCTGTGTTCAAGACTAGGGACCGAACCAGGAAACCACCCTTCCTATATCTTCCCACCCAAGCCCTGCCAATCTCCTATCAAACACCCCATTCCTCACCACCCTTCTATACCTCCCAGAAGCATCCCCCCACCCAGGGGTAAGGTTTAGCAGCACAATTCCAGGACACACATACATTCATATCCCTCCCCTAGTCCACCAGCTTCATGTCAGATAGCAGTCCTTTGACTTTTCCTCATCTCCAGTCCCTGTCCATGGACAGATTCAATATACATTTACAAATACTTTAAGCATTATTCCACATATATGTGAGAATGGCCCTGTCCACACATGGCCTTAACTGCATCCACAGGTCACACACATACAAAAAGTTAGGGGAGACAAGAGAAACAAAACACTGTATCCTGTTACATTAAAGACCACACATGTTGTTTCTTCACCTAAGTCCAACACAGAGTCAAAAAATGAGGTCGCAGCATAGGCCAAAACAAAAGAACAAAGAAACTTTTACTTACCTAGCTAGGTGAGCAGTTCCCTCTGAACCCAGTGATCACTTTCACTTCCTCTCAAAACCCTTCCCCTTACTTCCTGTGCCTTCTATTTATAGCCCTGCTCTATGGGTCTCTAGTTAACCCCTTTTTTGCCTACCCTGGTGAGGTGTTTATATGAGAAAGCTCTTTATATTACATAACTTTGCAATAATTCCCCCACTAACATCAGAGACAAAGTGTCCTGTGGCACCTTAAAGACTAACAAACGTATTGAAGCATAAGCTTTTGTGGGCTAATACACACTTCGACGGATGCAAGTGGGTATTAGCCCACAAAAGCTTATGCTTCAATATGTTTGTTAGTCTTTAAGGTGCCATAGGACTCTTTGTCACGTCTGCAGATCCAGACTAACACGGCTACCTCTCTGATTCCCCACTAATATCACCATCCCTACCTCCCCAATAACAAACACTAATCTGCACTGCTCAATGAGGCCAAAAACCCAAATCTGGAGTTTGTAGGCCAAGACCTTTTGGATATGTAACAGGAATATTTTTACAAGTCAAGTACAAAGATGTTTTCAAACACCACAAATGTCAATGACTTTTCTGAATTTTGTTTTTAAACTCCCAGAACAATTCTGCTCTGGTATGAGATGTGGCAAACAAAGTCTCTTTGGCAGGAAATGAAAATTGAGAAATAGGAAACTAACTTCAACCTTAACTATGGAGTCGTTATTGATGCTATATTACATAAAATAAAGACTACATAGAAAGGCATACATGAACCTGGGAAACTTCAGAGGGTTAACCTGGCAAACTTTCTTGTGTCAATCAGAGTGGAGTCCCGGTTGTCATCCAAAGTTAAAACAGAAGAGGTGAAAACGGATACTTCACCCACTAGTTTAGAAATACTAAACAGTGTAAGGAGGGAGCCGGGACATGAAAGAAAGAGAGTCATCAGCATTTTCTTATCACTAATGAATGGGAGTGGTACAGAAAACAAAGCAAATCCCTTACTTCTGTGTTCCCTCTAGAAGAATTACAGGCACATAAAATTCTGTTCATTATTTTCTTCCTTATTTGATGCTAAATAAGTCATTGAAGTTTGCCATGTGAGCCATTCACTTTCTTTATCACCAGGGCAAAAAGAAATCCCTCTCTTTGAGAGGTTTTCACTTTCCTACCAGATTTTATACAATAATGTTTGGAATAGATGAGTTTAAAAAAACAACAACCCTGTGTTTCAAAACAGCCTGAGCAATACAGATAATGATTATTTTTCTCTTGCAAAGCTCAAAAGTGAAGAAAAGAAGTCATGAGGAGTTCAGAGAAACACTGTTCTACTTCCAGAGGTTTTATCTGCGGAGTCAGGCATTCTGATAGACACCACAGAGGTCATTGAAAGGATTATCTCCCTGAAGTGTTAATAGCATGCATATGACAACATCAAACATTTAATTTATGAGGTGCCTTCTAACATAAAGACAAGGTGTCTGATTTAAGTCCAGCCAATTTTAAAATGAAGATATATTAATTATGGATACATCCAAACTCCATACATTTATTTAACCAAAGGGAATGTTTACTAAAAATTGTGCACTGATGGAACAGTTACATAATATATTAATGGAAGCAACACCACACTGAAATGATTTCACTCTTTTTATCACTGCACTCTTTATTTGTGAATAAGTGTTAATACTCTGGCTTTTGGTTCCCACAAAGGTGTTTTCAATATGTAAAATCGTGAATGCCTTACATATTGCTATCAATTTAGTGATGTTCATCAATACTGTAATGGACGCACTGGTATTTGTGAAAACAGCGTAACTGTCAGACGGAAATAATTCTCATAGTTTTGCATTGCTCATTGTTTTCGAATTACTTTAGCTTAGCCTCAGTCCCTCATGTTGCCCTCTAGTGGCTGGAGGATAACAGTCTATTAGTGTGACCAGGTAACAGAGTTACTCCTTCTGTTCAAATGGTAGAAGCTGGGGCTGAAGGTCTCCGATTCTGTTCCCACTGCTAACTCGCTGAGGAATAATTACACAGGTAATAATAATAATATGTAAATGGTGCTTTTCATATGTAACTCTCCAAGTATTCAACAAAGGTACATATTATTTTTTTTCACTTTAGAAATGCACAGAGAGGATGCCTAGCAGGCCCAAGGTCAGACAGTAAATCATTGACAACTGGGAATAGAACACACACCTCCTGAGATCACCCTAGACACTGGGTCCCTTTGCCTGTGTATGTTTTTCTATGTACCTTATGCAGTCCCTAGTCACTCAAAATTTTCATTGGGTCAAATTCTGCACAGATTTGTATTTGTATTCAGTGGAATCATGGAGGGTTTAAGTCAGCACAGAATTTGGTCCAATGGCATTTTTGCTTTTCTCTGTAAGGTGATGGAAACAACTGTTGCCAATGTACATTGAGAACTGTGCAATATACTTAGTAGCTCATCAAACCAGGGGCTGGCTAGACTGGAGTTTTTGCTCCTGTTTTAATTTGAGTTACCCAAATGCCAACCAACCTGAGTTAACATATTTGTCAAAAACACTCTACAAACGTGAGTTGTTTACCCTAGAACACAGCATCCGTGAACTGGCTAGACTAACATTTATAAATACACTAGCTTCGGTGACCAGACAGCAAGTGTGAAAAATCGGGATCGAGGTGGAGGGTAATAGGAGCCTACTTAAGAAAAAGCCCCAAATATCGAGACTGTCCCTATAAAATTGGGACATCTGGTCACCTTAACGCTAGCTACTTCGGGTTAATTGGCCATCCACTCAAGTTAAAACAGGAACAAAAATCTCTACTCTAGATACACCTTACAAAGCGTGAACCAGTGTTACAACTCCTCTTGCATTCGTTATTATTACTATTAGCTGTACTGCAGCAATGCCTAGGAGACCCATCATGCTGAGTATTGTATAAACACAGAGGATATGTCTACATGCCAAGTGGGAGGTGTAAATTTCAGCCCACGCAGACCTATCCATGCTAGCATCAATTGAGCTAATGTGCCAAAAATAAGAATGTAAATGTGGCAGTGCAAGGGGCTAGTACACGCCTAGCATCTCTGATGCGTACATACATGGGGCAGCTGATACACAGCAGCTGCACTCTAGTTTTTTGTGCTCCTAGCTAGATCAGAACTAGTGCAGGTCTGTCTCCTCGAGCTGGCGATTATCCCTCCAGCTCAAAGTGTAGACGTACCCAGAAAGAGAGAGAGAGAGTCCCTGCTCCAAAAGCCTGCCCTTGAGCTATTTTGGGTCATTCTATTGCCGCAATTACAATAATACCTGAGCACCGCGCTCTCTTTAACGTATTTATCCTCACAATGCCTCTGTGAGGGAGAGCCGTGCAATTATCCCCCTTTTACAGCTGGGGAACTGAGGCATGGAGAGGCAAAGACTGTGCTGTGCTGCACAGTTAACCCAGGTGATTGGTCCCTGGGTCTGAACATCCAGGAGATTAACCTAATCCACCTGTGAACATCCCCACGGCAAAGCCCTACCTGCATTACCTGTTTCTGCACTCACTGGTGTGTATCGGGGAGCATATCTCCTGGTTCTCGGTGCTGAGACCCTCTAACATTCTTCCCCATAACTGGTGTCAATTTTGAGAGAACTTCTCTGTCCTTCTGTGAGAAGGGCATTGGAGGACGATCAGTACTTGTGTGATTTAGCCTGCATTCTCCCTGCAGGGGGGCTGGGTTCCAGCCCAAGTGAAATCAGAGCCTATGCTCTAATCTAAATCCCCAGCTAAAGGACTTCCAAACCCAGGTGGGAGGTTTTTATGTGTGGATGGTAGGAAGGGCAAAGACTGGTAAGAACCTGGGTTAACTGCTGTGTGGATATACCTAAGTGATTTGCATGGGGTCATATGGGAAGTCTATGGTAAAGCTGGGACTTGACCCCTGCTCTCCTATGTCCTGGTTAAACAGAAAATATACAGACAAACTAAATAGACAAAGCAGTGAAAGGGCAGCAAAGCGGTGAAGGGCTTGTCCAAGGTCACAAAGCAGGTCCCTGACAAAGCAAGGAAGGGAATACAGGTCTCCTGGCACCGGGTCCAGGGCCTTAGCATCTAGCTCATACTGCTTTTGGTGAAGCATAGCTGCCATTTAAAGAACTTGTCTTTAAACTAGTTTTGTCTCGCTAAACAACAACATGATCTCACTAACACTTTAAATCAAATTTGACAAGTGAATATTTAGGGAAAGGCCAAACCAAACCCTCAGGTCTCTGCAGGCGTTAGACAATGGAAGCTTTGTGGGACTTCTCCAAAGTTACCTGCACCACGGCAAGAAGGAAGTGCTTCTTTTTATAATACACAATTGTGGTTTTATTAATCCTACATTATGGGCATGGCTTGTCAGATACCTTTGCCTCCTAATTTTTCCCTAAAGACCAGATCCTCAGCTGCTATGGATCTGGTCCTATGATTCTGCCTATCTCAGTCACTCTTTCATAAGAACAAATTCTTCATCAAAGGATGATTTGGTGTCCATCAGCTAGAGAAAAATAGGAAAAGACTAACAGGGCCAAAGCAATGGACTTCCTGGGGTTGTCCCATCTACGTATGGAAGCCAGGCTACACAGGACCATGAAGTTTGTCCCTCTATTCTTCCAAAGATCCTCTGATGATGAAGACTCCCAGCCCAAGTGTAGTTGGTGTGGCAGGTTTCCTGTCTATCACATAGTGAGGCAAGGGTGAAGCAGGTGAGAAAGACCCTTCTTAGAACATCTAGCACCAGCTACACCCCATACTCCCACCAGGTTCCAGGCTGACTGGAGTAATCTCAGCAGAGCTGTGCAGTCTGGGAGGGATGACTGAGCTGAGGTTAGCAGAACACTGGAGTTCGCCTCCACCGGCTAGCTCTACAACTCCTGATACGGAGACAGTTTGTTACTTGTGTTCCAGGACAGTGGTTAACCTCTTCTGTGTGGGGTTCAGCTTGCCACAGAGATAGCATCTGCTACAGACTTCACTGGGAGTGGGATCTGGCCCAGGACACACATTTTTGAAGCGGCTTTCACAAATTCTTGGACAATCCATACCTAGAGTTTAGAGTAACAGGCCAGAGGCTGATTGTTACACAACAGCTCTTATGATGACTTAAAATACGCTGACGAGGATTAACCATTATACAGTGACCGGCCAAGTGTTACAAACAATAATTGTTAAACCTCAGCTATATTCCAGCAATAAATTACATGACAGTTTTGTTCGTTACCACTGTGGATAAGCTGAAATGGCTCTGCATAGATGGAGAATTGGAAGTGAGGTAGAGGGACCTGAATACAAAACCTGGGGACCATTAGCGCTACCAGCATTAGTGCCAGCCATTCCAAGGGGGTGTAGAATGGGAACTTGAGTTCCGATCCTCAAAGGTCATTGGGATCCGAACTATACATTAATTTCAGTGGCTGTTAGGAGCCTAGATACCTTTGAGGCTGTGGGCCTGGGCTGCATTCTTTACCAGCTGTTGGAATGAAGCTGGCATGTGGGGGCAGAAAAGAGCGCATTATACACCCCCAAAAAGGAAGTGTACAGGACACCTCTTTGGTCACTATGTATTCCATGGACAGAACCGTCACCACAGACTGGCACCACTCTACCCTTCAGCGTGAGGGGGTTTGCAGAGCCAAGCTACCGTCAGAAATATACAGCCAACTCTCACTGACTTTAGGAACTTGGGGGGGGTGTGAGTAAGGGGGCAGAACTGGGTCCATTATGTGTATTTAGAAACCTTCATCTAAAGAGTCACACTTGGTTCCATGCCAGAAAGTCTCACCTGAGTTTTCTTGGACTGTCTTGTTCTTAAAAGAAGCATGGTGATATTGATGACACTGATAATCTGCTGTAGTCGGCTGTTTTCCCTTTAATTTTTTGCAGCATTCATTCCTCTTGAGTAACTATCATAGCAGGAGCATTACCAGATTGTACTTTAAAAAAAGCAAGTAAAAAGTAATTGCTTTATCATAGACAAATGGTGACTCCTGTTGACATTCCTGGCACTATACAGTGTCTTTCTGGAATTCTCACAGAATATTCTGTCTGCCACCTTGTAAAAGAAGGATATTTTAGAGCCGGGGTTCTCAGACTGGGGACCCCTCAGAGAGTCGTGAGGTTTTACATGGGGGGGGGGTCGCAAGCTGTCATCCTCCACCCCACACCCCGCTTTGCCTCCAGCATTTATAATGGTGTTAAATATATAAACAAGTGTTTTAAATTTATAAGGGGTGAGTCGCACTCAGAGGCTTGCTATGTGACAGAGCTCACCAGTACATTAGTTTGAGAACCACTGGCTTAGAGTCTTCAGTGTGCCTGAATGTGACATAAAAATAACACTCACTGCTCCAACCAAGTGACTTGTTTTAACTCTTAACATTTAAGGGAGACTCTTTTTACTTTCATCCTGTGTTTAGGTTGTGAGCTTTCTGGGTCATGTACCTACAGTGCCTACCTCATCCAGGCCACCTGACACCCGAGGTATGAGAGCCTGCACTCCAGCCAGTGCAACAACCTCCATGCTGCTATTTTGAGCTTGCTAGCGCAAGCTCCGTTAACATGTGGCTGTCTATCCAGACTGGAAGGCTCACTCCCAGCTGCAGTACAGATGTACCCCTGAGGGCCAGATTTTAAAGGGATTCAGGTGCCTAAAGATGCAGACTGTGGGGCTTTATAGTACCTAAGCAGGTTAGGCACCGAAGTCCCATTTTGTCTCTGTCAGTATGTCTACACTGCAGAGAAAAACCTGTGGCTGGGTCGTGCTAGCTGACTCAGGCTCCCAGAGCTCAGGGGCTGTTTCAGTGCAGTGTGAGCTTCCTAGCTCCTGCAGCCTGATCACTGAGACCTTCCCACCTCACAGAGTCCTAGAGCCCGGGCTTCAGGCCAAGCCTGAAAGTCTACACTGCAGTTAAACAGCCCCATAGCCTGAGCCATCCTGCACGGGCCTTCTGCAGGTGTCTAGTTGCTGTGTGAACGTATCCAGTGAGGACTGTAATGTTGGATCCAACATAATGGATGAAGAGAAAAGAAAAAAGGTTGTCCCATGTCCTTATGTTTCGGGTGCACAGCTGCCACAACGAGGGCAGGATTGTATTGCTGTTTTCTGGGTCACATTGTAAATTCTTTGAGGACAGGACTCGTCTCACTTGTTTTGGAAAATGCTGGGTCCGATTGTACAGAACCGAATGGCAGCTCTCCATCTCAAAAGGTGATGGATGAACACCCAAAGCAGTGTCATGCCACAGCACTGCGGGTGGCTAATAAATCCTCTTCTTAAGTGACTGTCCTTGCCACAGACAGTGCAGGAGTAAGGTGCAGGGCCAGAGGATGAAGCTGGCCTGCTGGGCTTTCCTCTTCGCTCGCTACAGTTCTAGGTACATAATTATTAACAAGGGGCGTCAAACTAATTAGAAATGTGCCTAAACCAGCCCCCTCGATCTGAACCTCCCAAACCTGTCAATGCTCAGATCCCAAGCCAGACTCTGCAGGCTGGATCGATCTGTAAATCTTAATATGGCCAAAGAGTCAAAATGTTGGTTTGCAAAGTTCTCTGTATATATTTATCTTCTATTTATTTTCCACTCCATGCGTCTGATGAAGTGGGTTTTAGCACACGAAAGCTTGTGCCCAAATAAATGTGTTAGTCTCCTCGTTCTTTTTGCTGATACAGACTAACACGGCTACCCCTCAGTATGTTCAGTTGTCAGTTAAATAATGTGAACCAGGAACATGTGTGGGAGTTTACATGACAAACCCAAACAATTCTAGGCAGGCCCAATTCTGCTTCTTGCATTAGCAGTAAGTTGCTATAACTCCTAGGAGTCTTACAGATGTGCCTGATTCTCACCTGCCCTGTAACCTGTGTAATCATTTATACCTGGCAAAGCAGGTATAAAACATTAGCTGGTCAGAATTCTGTACTGAGTTACACTGGCCACATCGCTTCCTCATTGCACAGGTAAAAGTGACAACACAGGGCTAATCACACTGGAGAATCGGGCCTGTTTACTATAGTGGGACTATGCCCATGGCTTCAGAGTCAGGCCCAGTGTGAAGTATTATTCAACTCCCATGAAATTCAATAGGAAAACTCCCTTACGTGGCATAACCATGAGCCACTCTTGCTTTTAGGGGGAACAATGTAAATATCCAGAGGCAGTGGAAATTAAAGGCTTTGTTGAAACAGTTTGCTTAATGAGATAATGTGTATGCTCACAGCTACCACTCTGAGAAGCTAATGGCTGAAGAAGGGAGTTTTTGGTGTCATTCTAGTTCATGGAAGCCAAAGGAGCTCCAGTGATTTATACTAGCTGAGAATCTCGGTCAGATATTTTTCTTTTCCTGTGCATTAGAGGTGGGGAACATTTAAGAAGTGTTGGAGTTTGCTCCGACTGTTTATCTCCTTATGGAAAAGTGCTTAACCACTTAAGGGATAAAATTACCTAGGTTTTTAGAGTCATTTTATAGAAGACTATTTTATTTTTCTTGAGCATCTAACAGATTCATCCCTATTAAAATCTACTGGACTTTTTCATAAGGGGCATTACGTTGGAAAGAAAACGAAACATCCAGCCCTGTTATAATGTCCTCTGTTCCTGTTACTTGAGAGGTTCCCCCTCTGGCTTTGCCGTCCGATATCAGCTTGTTTATTCTTTTTTCCCCTCGCTCTGTCACTTTCTGACACAGTTTAGCAGCCCGGGGTTATTGAATTATGTGAGTGAAGCTCCTGATGTTATCATGGCTGTTAGATTAACAGATAGATGGACATCTATGTAAAAAAAAAAAAAAAAAGATCTCTTGTGTAAGGCAATCATAGCAATTCTACTGTTGATCTTACGTTAGCCATGATTATTTACAGAAAGACAAAGAATACTTACTTCCTCCTTAGACATTTTGGAATTTGGCACCTTTTGAATGTGAATCAGTGACTCATACCAAAAATAATCCCGCGAGAAAGTGTGCTTAACCTTATCTCAGGAGCTTGCATTATAGTACTGTTTTTTCAATCAAACCGAAAACTTTGACTGACAAGAGTGAACCTGAAATAACACGGAGGGCGTGTGTATGTGTGCATGGGAATTAACTTCATGCCAGTGGCTGATGTAGCAGAACTATTTTTAGGTATAATCCTTCAAACAGAACATGTCTTCTCCTTTCTGAATAGTACAAAGCTGGCTGCGAGTCAAAGGATAATTATTTTCCATCATATCACCTAACAGTCCAACAAACAAAACACCCATTATTTGAGGTATACAGCACTGACCGTGGTTTAGCAGTTAACATTTTCTTTGAATGGCTTTAATGGGACTAATTGCTCCAGCTTCATTAGTAAATGTCAATTACTGCTGGTGACAATGGACCTTTCTGGAGCCATTGCTCAGTAGCTCTCACAAAAGATTAGATTATAAGGGCCAAATTCTGACTCCAGTGGCATATCATGAGCATAGTCGAGGATAGAATTTGGCCTGAAGAATGTCTGTGCTGTTAGTTTATGACTGCACTGTTTCCATCACTGATATATTACAGGGGAAGAAGTAAATACATTCCACCACATGGGAAATAATAAATTAGGAAAGTGTGCAGAGCAAGGGAGGTTTGCACAATAACAGCTTAAAAGTTATTAATAAAATTTCAACTTCAGATAAGGCTTGGAAAAAAAAAGATAAGGAAGTTGTCTTCTATATTTGAATACACTTGCATGCCAAATGAAAGAGATGGTGTTTGCAACAGAAATAGTGCATGCTATCTGAAACAAACTACTTATCATGTTGAATTCTTTGGACCGTGTGGACGATGCAAAGATCTAACTCTAAGCATTTTAGATCACACTCACTGTATCAGATTTAGTTAGTTGCAATTATTGCTTACTAATGGCTTGTGTAATTCATGGAATGAAATTGTAATTCCAATTGTAATTGTAATTACAATTGGAATTACAATTTTAATTTCAATTACAATTACAATTGTAATTACAATTGTAATGGTAACTGTAATGTAATTGTAATGTAAATGTAATTTATGGATGAAAGTGCAATATAGGTGCACACTTTGGGCCAGATTTTTAAAGCTATTTAGGTGCCTAAAAATGTAGATAGATGCCTAGTGGAATTTTCAAAAGTGGCTACGCACCTAACTCCCATTGGCACCTATGAACTTTTGAAAATTTCTTTGATGCCTATCTTTAGGCACCTGCCTACTTTTAGAAAATCCAACTCCTCTCTCCTAACTGCAATGCTGGAGTCACAAGAAATGCAGGATATGGCTTCCTTATGCTTTTTACCTGCAAAAAGCAACTACACTCAGGCCCAAATTTTCAAATTAGGCCTAAAGTTCGGCTCCTCGATTTACATTTACATACCTATAGAGAAGTAGCTTAATTTTCAAAAGTACTGAGCTCCCAAGGAAGTCAATGGGGGCTACAGGCACTCAGCATCTTTGGCAAACAGGACGCTTCTATTTTAGTGCCTAAAGTTTAGAAGCCTGTTTAGACATCCTGGCCTGACAATTTGAACCATAATGAATGCAGTCTGTAGATTTCCAGTAGATTTTCTGTTTTATCTGCTTCTCCCTTCCCTTCAGGTCTCTATTCTTCTGTTACTTAATGTTTCGGCGCAAGTGTGTGTGTGGCTGCCTGTCCAATGTTTGTATTTCTTATTGCAGATCTTACTGTTAATCCCTGTCTGGTTTTCTTCAAGGAAATATTCTTCATGGATGTTTGACTCATTGCCTCCAGAGTATCTCAGCTGTGCTGTAACTCTTCTCAGAGCATATTGCTTCTTTAACACTAAGAACAGACTGTACTAAGACAGCAGTCCATACTCTTCCTTTCTTCCCACAGATGCACGCCATATGTCATGCTCTGTCTCTAAGGTTAGTGTGTCACTGCCTTTTTTACACTGGACTCGCTGAGTCAGGTATCAGCCATTCAGGTTGTGGGGTGGATTATCTTTATTGACTATTTAAACTTTCAGCCAATTAGAGACCTTCCTATTTTTAAAAATGGAACTATCTACCTATAGCCTACCTCTCATTTCTGTTTGTCCAAAATATGATGACCAAATCCTGATCACTTTACTCACATAAGTGGTCCCATTAAAGTCAATGGGCAACATTCATCCTACATGTAACTCCAGTGACTTTGAAGGTATTACATTAACCAAGGATGAGTGTGGCCCAATGTATTTTCCCAGGGAGAGCGAGCTGAGCAGGTTTTGGTCCTAAATCTGATCTAAGGCTCCCGTTTCAGCAAAGCACTTCATCATGTGCTTAACTTTAAATGCATGAGCCGACCCATTGACTTCAGTGAGATTACTTGGATGCTTAGAATTAAGCATGTGCTAAACTGCTTTTGCTAGATCAGGGTCTATGTCCATTAGACTCAATCTTTTCTGCAATGGTAGAGTAGCAAATAGTCGCTCGTCTACCTCAGTCATGTATATTAGTCAGCTAGAGTCAAACGTTGCCCTCAGTTACACCTTTGCAATTCGACTGACTTTTCTGGAATAGCAGGGGTACAACTGAAGGCAGAACTGGATTCATGGATTTAAATATACGTTATTAGACACTATGACAGAATGTATGTTTCATCTGGCAGCTGACCTGGCTTCACAGGCATTTTGGCCATTTCGCTTGTTACAGGGAATTATTAACAGCAGTTTAAGTCTTAACCCCAATGAAATAAATGGCAAAACTACCTTCTAAAGGCCCTTTAGTTTGATCCTGCATAAAAATAAGCATTATCTTCTAGTAATATTAAAAGCACTTTGTATAAAAGATAGTTCCTGAAATTTTAAACATTAGGGCTTGGCTTGTTTCCCGAAGAACTGACTTTCAAAAACGTTCTCCCGGGTTGCTGATTGCTAACATGACTGTACTTCAGAGTGTTATAGCACTAAAAATTGCTTCACTTTTATTCTGCACATCACGCTAGAGAGGTGTTTTACAATATCAAGCAGTCTGTCTTTTTGTTGCTCTATTTGCCTTGGCAATTTCTAGTAATTAAGTATTTATTAAGCTACCTGAATGAAATGCACCGTTATGAAACAATGTAAAAATAGTGGGTTATGATGGAGTTCTATGTTCAAGACACACATTAAAGATCTGAATCTGCCACCTTGCCTCTCTCACCTCCCGTGCTCATATGCAGAGTTCTGCTGAAGTTCACCGTGATACCAGCGTGACTAGGACATTAGTCAACGTAAGGGTAGCAGAATCTAGCCCCAAATGAATCCACTACCAAGAGTAACATACTGCCACAAAATAAGGGCCACATATGCTTTGCTTTATTCATAATAAATAATTGTTTAAAAAATTAGACTTTCTGATAGCTTAAACTAGCCACCTAACTTGTGTGATAAAAGTGCCTAATCCAAAGTCCAATGAAGTCAACAGAAAAGATCCCCACTAACTTCAACAATCTTTAGATCTGATCCACTGAGTGGATAGCACTTAGCGGGCCTGATCCTGCAACCATTAAAGACCAGGGAAATACTCCCACTGATTCCAGTGTGTGCAGAGTCAAACTCATAGTGAATTTTGCTTGAAAGTTTTTTTTACAGTGCAGTAGAACAAAAGTCCGGAATTGTTTCAGATCATTACAGCCTGCAAATTATATCTCCAGTTAGATACCCTGAACTCAGTGGAGACCTCCATAGACTTCACTGGGAGTAGGTTCTGGCCCATACAGAACGGGGACTTGACCCTGCTCTCTCTGAAGTCAATGGCAAAAGTCCTTGAGAGCTCAGTGACAGAAGCCCCTTCCATGTGAAGTGAAATTATTCTAAGAGGGTCATTAACTTCATGATGGAGTACAATACATAAGCTTTCTATTAGGCAGATAATTTTCAGCTTTCAAATCGAAGAGAAAGAAATAGTTTTGTACTTTTGAATAGGAGATATCCTGACTCCCAGTCCAGTACACTTAACAATAAAGGTTGGTACAGCTTAGCAGGCATCATTAAAGAAAACTAATGTTTTCAAAATTAGGCTGGAAACACCTTGTTTTGGCCATTAGTTTAAGGGAAGTAGACAGCTCTCACTGTACCAGGAACACAACCTTATTTGGTCTAGAAAGGCTTTTGTTATTGTTTTTTTTTTTTTGTTGTTTTTTTTTACAATATTGCGTCAGGACAAGCTATTACACAGAACTGTATCGTTCACATGAACCACATTTCCGACCAAAACAAGCTCTGTTACTTCCATTCTAGCTGGGTACCTCTTCTGAACCTATAGAGAAACAAGGAACATAACTTGTTTGTGATGCAATGACATTTATTGCACATTGACTGATTACTTACACAGTAGTAAATTGCACCAGAGTATAAATACGTTATAAAACACACACATACACAGGAGGAAAATGGAAATGACACACAAGTGCTAAAATAACAGCTGATTCACGTGGGCACTTGGACATAAAAAATAAAAATAAAAAGACCCTTAAGAGACTTTAATTTATAATACAGATACATTTACAGTACCTTGATAAAAGTAATATTAAAAAAGTAACTCTCAGTAAAATTGTAACATAGCAGACAAGAACAGAAATAGATGTGGGGTTTGATGTTATCTAACCCCCGTTTTATTTGTAATTCAACTTTTTGTGCAAGTAATATCTTTAATTCACTTTACAATTCTTGACACTGTGCAAAAAATGGCTATGTTGCCATTTTTAAAAATGTGCAGTAATTTTTTTGATACAAGGAATTCATTTTTACTGTTCATCTGTAATTACAATGAACAAACGGCAGAAGTCTCAATGACTCGGGTGGGTTTTTTTTAAGAAAATATTAATAGTGATACATAAATAAGCTGTTTAATATAAACACGTCTTTTTTATTTCCCCTGTACAATATGCACAGTTTGAGGTAGAAGTTTCTCAGCCTGATTGCTATTGTCTGGCAAGGGAAGATAAGCACAAAAAGTCACCAGTTTGCTGGTGCCGAAGAAAAAAGCAGAAGAGGTTTGTTCAAAATAGAAGAATATCAATGTTCAACATTTTTTTTTAAAATTCTTGTCTACTTTAGATAACAGGGGAGCCCAGCTACCAAGAGCTTAAAATAAAACTCACCAGAACACAAATACACTTTCAAAAGTGACTTTTAGCTATATTTGCAAAAATGCTGAACACCTGCAGCTCCCATGGACTCCAATGAGATTTTTCGGCAGGCAGCACTTATTAAAATCAGTCTCTTTTCCTCTGTGTGGGGTGACCGCTGCAGCTCCCAGAAGTAGGGACAGGGATAGCCGACAGTCCTAAACTCGGAAGCAAGGTTAATAACAGCTTGACCCCGCCTACACTGACAGCAACGGCAAATTTCCAATACTTCAGTGTTTCAGGATCAGGCCCCTCTGCAAGTTCTCAGAAAAACTTAACCTATTTTCTCATTTCCTTTTCAAAGTATTTTCTCTAACCACCACCACCACCACCACCATCGAACTTCCAACAAAAAGATAATAATAATCCAAATGGGTCTGAGACAGTTTGTTAATTTCCTTTGTTCAGTGGTCAGTGGCCTCTGATTTGCTTCAGCTTCAGATGAGCTATACAAGTTCACCTGCTTTTAATTTTAAGTAAACACAGATTCTCTCCACAGGGAGAGATCGGTTTGGTCTGGTGTTTATTAACCAGACTCCTGGTGGCTTTTTTCCCCTCTTTTTGCTCCTGTTCATTTCCCTTCCTGTCTTTCTTTATGCTCAGTGCCCAGTGCACACAACCCTCTGCCCCCCAAACCCGACACCCCCGCTATCATTATACCTTGGACTCCGAATAGGAAGTTTTGCTATTCCTCTCCTCCAGGCTGGAGTCCTGTGTGCCCCCATTGCAATCGGACCACGTCCCTCCTCGGCTGCGCTCAGGGGTGCCCAAAGTATTGATGAAGCTCCCTGGGTACCGAGAGAGCTCCCCAGTACTGGCGTGCAGCCTCCTGTCAGCTTTCCTGGGGCAGCAGAGCAGCCTCTTGAAGGCCTTGCGGAAGTCAGGGCTGCGGCAATAGATGATGGGGTTGAAAGCCGAGTTGGCATAGCCCAGCCAGTTGAAGAAGACAAAGAGCTGGTTTGGCACCAGGTCCCTGTTGAAAACCTTGACCACGTTGACCAGGAAGAAGGGGAGCCAGCAGAGGGTGAAGACACCCATGATGATGCCCAAGGTCTTGAGGGCTTTTTGCTCCTTCAAGGCCAGAATCCTGGAGCTCCTTCTCCTGCTGGTTCTGCCATTGCCCAGGATGGGCTGATGGTGGGATTGGGCCTGGGCAGGAGGTTGGGGGTGGGTGCAGTAGAACCTGCCCTCGCACCTGTCTATCTTCCTCATCTGCTCCTTGGCCTCCCGGTAGACTCTGATGTACACGAAGATCATGATGAGCAGGGGGATGTAGAAGGAGATAATGGAGGAGGCGATGGCATAGGCCCTGTTGGTGACGAAGTCGCAGCAGCTGGGGTCATTGTAGCAATCCAGAGCGTGGGGATCTCCATCCCGCCACCAATGCATCATGATGGGCAGGAAGGAGACCAGGGCGGAGATGGCCCAGACGGTGCAGACGATGCCCTTGGCCCGGCCCTTGGTCATGAGGCTCTGGTAGCGGAAGGGCGAGGTGATGGCCAGGTAGCGGTCGATGGCGATGACGCACAGGGTCTCAATGCTGGCCGTCACGCACAGCACGTCCAGCGAGGTCCAGCACTCGCACAGGACGGAGCCCCAGGCCCAGCGGCCCTGCACCACCAGCGTGGCCCCGAAGGGCACCACCAGCGAGCCCATCACCAGGTCGGCGCAGGCCAGCGAGGTGATGAAGAGGTTGGTGAGGGTCTGCAGCCGCTGGGTGCGCCCGATGGCCGCGATCACCAGCCCGTTGCCCACCACGATCAGCAGCACCATCAGGGCCATCAGCAGGCCCATGCCCACCGCCCACTGGGTGGAGTAGGGCAGGCTGGAGGCGCTGCTGGGGGGCGCGGGAGGCGGGGCGCTGGACCGGTTCTGGGGGCTGCACTCCGGGGCGAGCCAGCCCTCGCCCATGGCTGGGGCGGCTCAGGGCAGCCGGCTGCGGAGCCGGGCTGGAGGCATGGAGGCGAGGCGGGGGCGCCGTCCCTGCAGCAGCCGCCGCGCCGGAGCGATCTCCCGGCCGCTGCAGCCGCATGGTTCGGAGCGCCCGGCGGCGGGCGGGCTCGGGCGCCCCGCCCCGTCCCCGCTGCGCCTCACGCAGCCAATGGCGTGAGGGCAGCGGCCACACCCGCCCGGCCTCCCCGCGGCTCGGCTCCGCCCCCGCGGGCTGCGCTCCGAGCGCTCCGGGGAGCCTGGCCCCGGGGCGTCCGCTGCGCAGCGGCCCCCGGCAGGAGGCGGGCTGGCGGGCGCCGCTTGCCGGCTCGCAGTGGGGCCAGCGGCTGGTGCAAAGATTCCCCGCTGCGCCCTCCTGTCCCGGGTCCCGCTCCGCCCCGGGCGGGGAGCCCAGCGGGGGTGGGGGTGGGATTCCGTCCCGGCTCCTGCCGCGGCCCCCGGCAGCCCGGGGAGCTCACTACGATGCCGTAACCTGTTAACGAGAGCAGGGAAGGCTTTGACCTGCAAAGTAAGGGGCGCGGTAATAAAGGATCGTGTTCAATTACCGGGCGTCCAGTGCCGCGCTTTAGACGGGAACGAGTGACAGGAGCAGAATCCAGCGGCGCCTTTGCTTGGTTTGATTTATCCCCCGTTGCTGCACCTGAAGTCAGGCTAGAAGAAAAGGGGTGTCCCTGTTCAGCTGTAATACACCTCGGGTTAGAGCCTCTTGATCAGGGGGCTGGGGGAATTGGGCTTGTTCAGTCTGCAGAAGAGAAAACTGAGGGGGGATTTGACAGCAGCCTTCAACTCCCTGAAAGGGGGTTCCAAAGAGGATGGAGCTCGGCTCTTCTGGGTCCTGGCAGATGGCAGAACAAGGAGCTTGTGTGGCCAGATATCCCGATTTTATAGCAACAATATTTGGGACTGTGTCTTACATAGACACCTTTAACCCCCCCCACCCCCTGTCCTGATTTTTCACACTTCCTGTTTGCTCATCTTGTAAGCAGTAATGGTCTCAAGTTGCAGTGGGGTAGGTCTAAGTTGGATATTAGGAAACAATATTTCACTAGGAGGGTGGTGAAGCATTGGAATGGGATACCTAGGGAGGTGGGTGGACTCTGCAACCTTAGAGGTTTTTAAGGCCCGGCTTCACAAAGCCCTGGCTGGGATGTTTTAGTTGGGGATTGGTTCTGCTTTGAGCAGGGCGTTGGACTAGATGACTTCCTGAGGTCTCTTCCAACCTTAATCTTCTATGATTCTGTGAGTAAACATGTATTAAAATGAAATGTTCACTTTGGTCACTGGACCTGATCCAAACTCCACTGAAGTCAACCAGAGACTTTCCATTGTGTTCTTTGGGCTTTGAATCAAGTCCTTTAACACTTACCACCCAAGCTGTGAGCTGAGTGGTCTCTAATTCCTCAGGAATAGCTGCTAACATCATCAACACCTAAAGCTGCAGCAGGAGTGCAATTCCCTTCACCTTTTTACTTTTAAGTGATGGCACCAACCCTAGCAGAGGAAACACAGACCTCAGAATCTGACAGGGGCTGGCTGCGCTTTGCACATTTGAGTATTAATTATCTGTTCAGTGCTCTGGAAGTGTAGCTCACTGTGAGTGCCAACTATTATTATCGTTAAATAATAATAAAATCCTTTGCTAAAAACAGAGATCCTTTTGTCTCCCCCAAATACTGTATTTTGATTTTAGTTTTAAATAACAAACACGGTAGGAGCAATCCGCCTAGCCATGGCAGATGTATCAAAGACCTTTCAAACCTGTGCAAGCTATGCTGTTCTGCAACGTAGTGTGACGAGATGGTACAGCACCTCTGCTTCATAGCACCCTCAGCACAGTAAGAGGGAAGGCAGGCTGGCACGGGGTGGAGGGTCTGACTATAAGGTTTGCTCATCTGGTTGCTATAGCTCACGACTGTGTAAGGCTTGGTCTACACTAGCGGGGGAGGGGGGAGTCGACCTAAGATACACAACTTCAGTTTGTGAATAACGTAGCTGAAGTCGGCGCATCTTAGGTCGACTTACCTGGCGTCCTCATGGCAGCAGTGGGCTCCCCCGTCAAGTCCACTTGTGCCTCTTGGCGAGCTGGAGTTCTGGAGTCGACAGGGAGCGCCTTTGGGGATTGATTTATTGCATCTAGATGAGGCATGATAAATTGATCCCTGATAGATCGATCACTATCCGCCGAGCTGGGTATCACACACCTTCTTTATTTTGGCTTTGTGCAGGACTCCCCAATCCAACCACTGTATCATTCCCAAGCCCGGGTGTTGGAAGCTTTGGGTTCTATTTCTAGACCCCTGCACGGATACAAAATTTGTATCCCCATCCAATCTGCAAACATGGTCTGTGGATATCCACATCCGTGGATATAAAGCGGATAGCTGCAGATTTGCCGGTCTCTGTTTCTGGCTTTGCTCTGGTAGTTTGGGCAAGTCTCTGTGTGCCTGTTACCCCAGCCATAACATACAGCTAATAGTACCACTGAGATGCACAGATGAACTAAGACACAACTGCACACTATCCTCTTCTTCCTCTTCCTCTTCTTCATTAATCACTAAAACAGTTTACATGTGTGGTATGTGTGATATCCCAGTGAGAGACTATTTGAATAACAGATTATATACAAACACCAGTCTTGTTCACAGCTACATCCTCTGAAACTGCTACTACTATCACAAATAGGGATTCACTGGGCTTGATTCTCATTTGTATGTACACCCCTTTACACTGCTTTGATGTTGGAAAGTAGCCTGAAAAGGGGGGTAAATATTCTCCTTGAAGTCTCCTTGGCACTGCCAGCACAGTGGAAATGAGAATCAGACCTGTATGGTTTTTTAATCATCAGCGTGTATTACATTATTACCTGGGACTTTTACACTTTATTATACTCAGCACAGGAGCAATTGGAGTCTTTATTTTTCCCTGCTTCTATTTATTCAGCTAAGGCTGTGTTGTTGTTCGAGCTCAGCCATTAAAAATCCCTTCCAGGCTCAGATGTGGTTGCAACCTGGGGGTGAATTATTTATGTATTTATTTACACACTATTTAACCCTGATTAGATGGCCAGGCTCAGAGCTCAGATCTGCTCACTACTCCCCAGTGCTCCTGTGAACTTTGGCTAGCTGCTCGGTCAGCCCAGCTCTGGGCCTTGCGGGGCAGAGGGAGGGTCTTACACCAAATGGAGAGCAAATAGTGTCAGAAAGGATCATGGTTAACCGCCTGTGACAAATTCTGCTCATCTGTGTCAGGAGACGAGGACTGTCAATAACTGCCAATCCATTCCCTCCCTGTCTCTTCCCCTCTCCTCCACCCGTCACCCCCATAATTACAGGAATAGATAGTGCCTGCCTGTCCTCCTCCCGAGTCCCTCTAGCAGGAAGAGCCCAATATAGTGGGAGATAAGGATGAAGTTCTACTGTAAACATGACCTGCAAAGGGTTTTATTGTTAACTGGTGAGTTAACCCTAGCAAGTTCTGTGCTGACTGCCACAAACAGAGCAGAATTCAGCATATCAGTCAGTCTAAAGCTGTCTGTTTAGGTTCCCTGAACCTACAATCTAGAAGCATTTCTAAGGAGGTCATTCACATTGTCTGAGCACCTCACAAACATGGATGAATTTAGCCTCATGCATAGATTATCCCCATTTCACAGGTGGGAAAAGCATGATGGAAAGGGGTTAAAGCCAGATATTTCAAAGTTTCCAGTGATTTTGGTCCAGCATGGGACACCTAGGATTGGATTTCCAAAGGGACTGGACATCTGCAGCTCCCATTTACTGCATGGGAGTGGTGAGTGCTCAGCTGTTTTGAAAAGCAGGCCCTAGATGTCTCAAGTTAAACACCCATCAACTGAGACATCCCAAAGGAGTGGACAGGATAGGAAATTTGAGCCCTAAAGAGCTGGCCAAGATCACACAGGCAGTGATACAGCTTGGCTGCAGCTCCTGTGCTTTAGGTACATAAGACATTCATCCTCCCATCTCTCATTCATACCCATTGCCCTGATGGTACCTTTATATCATTAATAAATGACCTTACCTGACTGGTCAAATACTAATTATTATTCTAATCCTTTGTTATTCTATATGTCTTAGATGCTTTGCAAAGGGAGTTAAGTTCAAGGCCAACAGAGTTAAAGTGACTACAGAATAAGTTGGAAGGTCCGTAGTCCCTCGGGGTTTTCCGGTATCGTTGTTATGCCAGCAGGCATAATTCTGGGATGTCACATTAGAGCTGGAGCCAGCATAGCTTTGGGGTTGTTTCAAAAGGAAAAACCAAAGGTACATTTTTAGAATATGTGTGCTGGGCATCCTGCTGCCCCTTGCTCGTTAGAGCATTTTGCTGATAACCGGAGGGTTAACTCGTTTTCAGAACAATACCTTTGGTCACCTTTAACTCTAAATTTCCTGGCTTTTGTGAGTTTCAGACAAGATGCTTAGCATGATTTTAATATAGCTCTTTGTGTGCAAATTATTTAAGGATGTCAGGTAAAGAAGAGTGACTTCAGAACTCTTGGACGGATTGTTTCTGCCTGCACTTCAGGTCACAGTTTTTAATGAATAACTAATCTATTTTTCCCCAGAAGTATTTTTTTTTAAATCATTAGGGTGGGTCAGTTCTAGCAACACACCCATTGCACAGTGGATAACAAATGGACCCTCAGGGAATATAAAATGGTATTTCAATTGAGGGACTCTGTTCACACAAACTATATGAGTGAAGGTTGAATGTCCCAAGAACTGCAGTAGACTGGGTATATTCTGGGCCTGGATCTTCTGACCTGCTCAGCAGAGAATTCCATTGACTTCAATGGGGGCTTCAAGTAGGTGCATGATGACTCACGTGGAGCTGCATACAGGATTGTATAGAGTTGTCTATATTCACAATTACTGCTTAATAGACTAGTTAAACAGATATTCAATGGGAGGGAGAAACCTAGAGAAAACTTGCTCAGGTACCACTCGGGGTGAGCACGATGCAAGCATCTAGGCAGATGAAGTGATGCTGAAAGAAACCAAAGAGATGCTGAAAATAAGATATGTTTGCAATGACATTAGTGGCTAGGATACATAGACAGAGACATGACACTATGGAGGAGGGAGGCAACAGCTCTGCTCTATTGACTTGATCCTTCACCTGCTGAAGTCAGCAGGAGTTTTAATGAAATGAGGTCAGGATCAGTCCCTTCAGTACATAGCTTGTAATGGATGAAAAGGCTCACACTGACTGTAGTAAGAGCCAGTATCGCTAACCCCAAAAGTTCAAAAAATCTAAAATTTGATCCTCAAAATCAGGAGGTTGGACCCCAGATAAAGAGATTTTAAAAACAGATTATCTTGTGATTTTTGTTCTGTCTTTTGCTTTTTATTCTCTCTCCCCACACCTCGCTCCCCTTCCCCTGTGTATGCTGGACAACCACCAATGCTCCCACATTTATTAAGTAGGGTGATTCTCATCCTCACTGCAGGAGCTCTCAGGGGCTGCCTGTTAATAAACTTGTTTGCTTTTCATCTAAATTTGGGACTGGGAGTGCGTTGGGGTCACCCTGCAAGTAGTAACCAAGACTGGTGGAAGCCAGAGTGTGACTGGAGTGTAGCTGTTAGTCTGGACCAGCAATGTCACTATAGACAGACACTCAGGGTATGACCTGCATGCTGGTAAGGTGTTTGTGAACAGCCCAGGTTGGGAGGGAACACAATATCAGAACAGTGTGTGGCACTTATGGTTGGAGGGCAGGTGGTAACACAACCCCTCACTGGGTCTGGATTGCACCCCGGAATGTGACAAGAAGTTCTGTGGCCTGTGATATACCGGGGTTCCTTCTGGCCTTGGATTCTCTGAATTGGGGATCAGTAGGAGTTGAGGCTCAGATTCTTATTGGTTTTTGTCTTACTCCAGAGGATAAAATTTCTGTCCAGACAAACTAAACATATGTCCATCATTCACTCTTCTTTCTTGCCACATAAATCCCTTCGAACTGTATCGTACACCTGATAAACCATTTCACACAGGTTGCCTAAACATTTCCAGCAAAATCAGAAATATCCCAAAAGGTCTTTGATACAAAGTAATCAGAGTTCACCCTATCAAGACTGTCCCAGGGAAAAACTGCCATTTGCTTAACTGTAGCCATATCCAGCCACTTTTAGACATTTGTTACTAGAGAAATAGCAGGATGGTGGAATGTTGCCAGAAGATCCACGTCTATTGTTTTTTCTTTTTTTTAAAAAATAAACAGCTCTGCTTTTCTTGACGATTATTTTCCATAAATGCCTCAGCTTCATTTTGGCATTTCTCTAGCAGCAGGAGACGGTTATCCTGTGACAACATGCAATTCCATTGACATTATCTCTTGATTACACAAGACAATGTGCCAGATACTGCATATGGTTGTTCTGTGTCAAACAATGCAATGAAAATATAAAACAAATATGTTAAATAACAGAAGGGGCCGGTTGCACAATAGCTCACATTCACGACACCATAAAAACGGAGATAAACTACCACGTATTGTACGTGATTTCAATAGCGTTATCACTGAGTTTGAGTGGATAGGCCTCGTCCCGTGAGATACTGAGCACTTATCAACTCCTATTGACTTCAGAGTGGAAGGTGCTTAGTACCTGTGGGATCAGGTCCTAAAAAAGCAAAATTAACTTGCAGATGTCTGTGCACACACCTATCCACACACACAAAGTAAAAAAACCCAACAACCCTGCTTCAATATTCTCTAACAATGCCGCTGTTTTCTTACTAAAAGTAGTTTTTCATGAGCCCAGTTAGCAGCTGGTTGAAAAATTTTTGACAATTTTTTTTCCCTTCCAGAAAATGCCATTTTATCAAAATCTGGATGTTTTGCAGAACCTTATCAGTTTTTACAAAAGTCCCCAGTCAGCAGAGAGTCAATCTTTCTTTCGCTCAATCTCTTCTGTTGAAGCTGTTCCACTGTGTATAAATAATTAGTAGTCTTTGGGCCAGAGAGAGAGAGAGAGAGGGAGACTGACTACAGCTTGATGGTTAGCAGTTGAGGGCTCTTCTACTTGAGAATTTCTTTGGTCCCATAACTGTGAATTTGTTAGTGGTTCCATGGTTAATGGATTTGCAGGTGTGCTGCCCTTACCCCATCCCATCACTGCCTTCCTGGCACTCCAGATGAGGCAAGCACCGAGAGTCCTGCTGCAGCGGACTGGAGAGTGGCGGCATTCCTATGTGCTGATGCTATGCACGGACTACCCATCAGCGCGATCAGTGCGTGGGGTCTTAAGTGGCACCATGGGCTTCGTACTAAACCCTCTGCACCAGGAGTGGGTGTCGCCCAGGCTGCTCACCATTGGCTAGGAGTGGAAATTTGGGTGGGCCCTGACTTTTGGCTGGATGGGCAATGACAGATGGTGCTAGCTCAGCTTCTCCCCTGACACCCTCTTCCCAGCCCTGGCGCCCCAGACACAGGGCTTCACCTGCTGACCCAGGCAAGCGCCGCCAGCAGCTCCTTCACCGCTGGGCTCAGCTCCCCTCTCCTGGGGGAGCCTCCTCCTCCTCGGGCCCCCCCACCCCGCAGAGGGGCCAGACGCAGCACTATGTGTTCTTGAACCTGGCACAGCACCCTTATGTGCCTGCTACCCCATCCCCTCAGAGCCGCTGCCAGTGACGGCCTAACCATTCCCCCTCCAGCGGCGTAGGGGGGTGGGCGAGAGATGTGGTGGCCACCCCTCACCGCACACGGAGTTGATTTTCCAGCACAAATGGTCCATGCATGGGGGAGGGCCCAGGCCCCGCCCTTCTTGTGTGGAATGGTGGTTCCCATCACATCCTTTCCGCGTTAGCGGCCTGGTGGTATGGCCGGGCAGAAAGGGGCGGGGCAGCTGGCACACTGTGTGTCTGTGGCGCTGTCCTTCGCCACTTCATTGGGTGTGGCTGCTGCGTGCCGGCATGTGCTCCTGCTCAGATTTGGGTGGGCCTGGATGCTAAGTGGGTGGCCCACTCATGGCTGTGCCCCTGCCGCGCACCTGGTTTGGCGAGATCTGACACCAGAGATGGCAGCTTAAATGGCAACATGTAATTCTTTCCACTGCTGTTCAAGATTGTGTCCCCTGCCCTGAAACATTAGCAACTTTGCCATCAGACACAGGACACTGGACTTAATGGACCAGTGCTCTGATGCAGTAGGGTAAATCTACACTCCTATGTGACAGAGCTCCTTAAAAGCAGCTCACAGGAATCCACAGCACCTCTTTAACATATAGCATTTATTTGTATAACTGTACCAAATCCTACAAAATTACGATATACTTTAAATAGTCTAAAATGGGACCACAAAGTTTCCTTAGGAACGTCTATAAATCCTCTGGAAAACTGGGATGTTAGAATATTTTTGTAAGGAGATACTTCAGTTCTCTGTAGGCACTGTCTGTGACAAACATTATGGACCTTACCACAGCACAGCTGTACCACTGCAGCTCGCTCCTGGAAGGTGTCCTGCTTAGCTGCTCTATGCTGACAGGAGAGAGCTCTCCAGCTGGCGTAATTAAACCACCCCCAATAAGCAGTGGTAGCTAAGGCAGCAAGAGATGCTCTCCCACCGATATAGTGCTGTCCACACTGGTGCTTTTGTCAATGAAACTTATGCCGGTCAGGGGTGTGTTTTTTCACACCCCTGACTGACAAAAGTTTTGCCGACAAAAGTGCTAGTGTAGATATGGCCTAATCAGGTGTCTCAAGTTTTCATAGATTCATAGAATTTAAGGCCAGAAGGGACTATTTAGTCTGACCTCCTGTATAACACAGGCCATTACTTTTCACCCAGTTACTCCTCTACTGAGCCCAGTAACTTGTGTTGGATTAAAGTATAATCTGAGGTTGACTAAAACACCTTTCAGAAAGGCCCCAAGCTTGAGCTGGAGGCATCAAGGCATGGAAAATCCACCATTTCCTTAGTAGTTAGTTTCACTGGTTAATCACCCTCACTGTTGAAAATTTGGGTCAAATTTTTATTTGTCGTCAGCTTCTAGGATTATATTTTTAAACAGACTTTTTTTTTGGCAAGGGAGGGGGGAGAGGGAGGGATTGGAAAATGCTGATTCATCAATTTTCATGGAATGTTATCCATAGACGAACATTTCATTGAGAAGGTCTCTCAGGTCCAGGATGGAATTTCTGGTCAAAATCAGAGACAGAGAGAGAGAGCAGAAGGACTTAAATGCGGGTCTCTCATATCCCATTGTGGGTGCTCTAAATACTGGATATTGCTCACTTGCACTCTCTCCCTCTCTCATTTTTTGGGAAAAATTTCTAAAGGACTCCGGTTTGTTTGCATCAGAACAAAATCAGATTTTGAAACCTAGACATTTTTCATGATATAGAATTGCTTTCTGCCTAGGCCTAACTACAACCCTGTTTAAAGTAGCTAGAAGTCTGCTGTGACACTCGAGCAGCTCATTACCTATCCTGAGGAGATAAAGGAGGCTGGAATGACTCTCAGTCTAGCAAGAAGGAACTAGCATAGAGGATGCTCTTGTGGGAAAGTTTCTAATCTTTTACTCAGTTTCAGCATTCTTCCTGAATTGCGGAAGAATTGGACACAGCATTCAAGCAGCAATTGAGAGAACACAGCCTTCCCTACCTGGCCCTCTATACAATTTTGCAATGCCGATGTGGCCCTTGGGCCAAAGAGTTTGCCCACCCCTGCTCCGAAGCATAACTTGAAACAGTGCAATACTGATGCTGACAGCTGGGAGTCCTCAGCAACAGATCACGCTGGCAAACAGTAGTCAACTATGTGATTTCCTAGTTCGAGATTAACCGCTTTGTGGACCTGGAGGCACAGAGGCGGATTCATAAACCACAGCAGACTTGCAGGCACTGACTGTAATCAATTTCGCTGCATTGAGCGACTGAGGCATTTCATGCAGATAGGACTGCAATTTGCTCATCGGTCTTTATAGCCCCAACCGTACTCACCAGACAAAATACTGTCACCACCAACATCATCTTTGGTCAGGAAGGACAAAAGAAATGTGGAACTATGAGTTATTGTGAATCTCTCTGTTCAAATGCTTTGCTCACAATTTCCTGCGAGTCTGTTTACTGAGGGTTATATTTGATAGTGACCATATGTAGAAAAATTGTGGGGGGGAACTTTGTTTTATTTTTCTCTTTGGATTAAGGTGGCACAAAATTAAGACGTCAGCCACAAACTTGAGAACCAACTGTGCCAAGATGCATAAATCAAAATGAAACAAATGGAAAGAGACAGGGGTTTTGTGGTTCTGCATTATTTTACATTAACTAAAATGCAGCTATAATAGAAGCACTTTATCTCTGTCTGGTCTGCTAATGTAATTATTCATGCAAATTTATGATGAAATTCACTCCACTGCAAAGGGGCAGCACAAGGTCTATGCACCCTTGAAAGGGAAATGAAAAATCTCTGCTCATCTGCTAGTGGTTGAAACCAATGATTCGAGTCATGTAAGTAAGGATGCAGGATCAGGCCCATAGATCACAAAACTATTATTGAGAATTGTGAGTAGAGCCATAAACACATGACTTATCTGACCAGGCTTCCCGCAGCGGCTTAAACTCCAACTGTCCACGCAAAAGCCTCGCGTTAAAAAAGGAGAAAATGTCTGAGATCCATCTCAACCAACAAGACTCAAAATAAAATGTGAAAGACTGTCAGGTTGTGCTGTGAAGGGACTAAAAATAACTGTAATAACATCACTGGCAAATCAGCTTATCAAAATTTCATTTGTTTGCCTGGCTCTGAAGCAGCCACTGTAATAGAGAGAGAATTCCTATAACCCAATAGCAAGAGTTTATTGCCATTCTGAATGAAAACCTCAGCACCAAAAGTTTAATTTAATGCACCTTCTCTGACTAGCCTTCCCTTTGTCAGAGAAAGATGCTCTCTATTAGCGGTCACTTGTGGCAATGGTGCTCTTTCTTCTGCATAAAGTCTGCCATCTGCATGTGTTTTCCTTTGGTGAGTGTCTTAATCTGTCATAAAACCATATTGCACCAATAAAAAGTCATTTTTAAGTCCATGGGTCTGTTTATCTATTTGGAATAATTGTAGTATTCAGGCTGATGCATAAGTTCACATAAGTACATAATAATTTAGGGTTGTCGATTAACCACAGTTAACTCACACAATTAACTCAAAAAATTAATCACAATTGAGAAAATTAATCACAATTAATCTTGCTGTTAAATAATAGAATACCAACTCAAATTTATTAAATATTTTGGATGTTTTTCTACATTTTCAAATATATCTATTTCAATTACAACACAGAATACAAAGTGTACAGTGCTCGCTTTATATTATTTTTTATTACAAATACTTGCACTGTAAAAGTGATAAATAAAAGAAATAGTATTTTTCAGTTCACCTCGTACAAGTACAGTAGTGCAATCTCTTTATCATGAAAATACAATTTAAAAATGTAGATTTTTTTTTGTTATATAACTTCACTCAAAAACCAAACAATGTAAAACTTTAGAACCTACAAGTCCACTCAGTCCTACTTCTTGTTCAGCCAATGGCTAAGAGAAACAAGTTTGTTTATGTTTATGGGAGATAATGTTGCTCACTTCTTAATTACAATGTCACCTGAATGTAAGAACTAGCATTTACATGGCATTGTTGTAGCTGGCATCTTAAGATATTTATGTGCCAGATGTGCTAAAGATTCATGTATCCCTTCATGCTTCGGCCATCGTTCCAGAGGACATGCTTCCATGCTGATGATGCTTATTAAAAAATAATGTGTTAATTAAATTTGTGACTGAACTCCTTGGGGGGAGAATAGTATGTCTCCTGCTCTGTTTTACCTGCATTCTGCCATATATTTCCTGTTATAGCAGTCTTGGATGATTAGCCAGAATGTAGTGTTTGTTTTAAGAACACTTTCACTGCAAATTTTCACAAAAAGCAAAGAAGATACCAATGAGAAATTTCTAAAAAATAGCTACAGCATGGGTGATGCGACCCATGGTTTGACAATCTGAAGTGCCTTCCAAAATCTGAGAGCAATGAGGTGTTAACCTTGCTTCCTGAAGTCTTAGGAGACCAACACTGCAGAAATTACAGAACCCAAACCACCAAAAACAGAAATCAACCTTCTGCTGGTGGAATCTGACTCCTGATGATTAAAAGGAATATGCTTCTGTCTATACTGCTTTGGATAACTATCAAACAGAACCCATCATCAGCATGGACACATGTCCCCTGGAATGGTGGTTGAATCATGAAGGGATATATGAATCTTTAGTGCATCTGGCATGTAAATATCTTGCGACACCAGCTACAACAGTGCCATGCAAATACCTATTCTCACTTCCAGGTGACATTGTAAACCAGAAGAAGGCAGTATTATCATCTGCAATTATAAACAAACTTGTTTAAGCTACTGGTTGGACAAGAAGTAGAATTGATTGGACTTGTAGGCTCAAAAGTTTTACATTATTTTATTTCTGAATGCAGTTATTTTTTGTACATAATTCTACATTTATAAGTTCAACTTTCATGATAAAGAGATTGCACTGCAGTACTTGTATTAGGTGAATTGAAAAATACTGTTTCTTTTGTTTTTTACAGTGCGAATGTTTGTAATCAAAATTAAAGGGAGCACTGTACACTTTGTATTCTGTGTTGTAATTGAAATCAATATATTTGAAAATGTAGAAAACATCCACAAATATTTAAATACATGGTATTCTATTATTAACAGCATGATTAATTGCACGATTAATCAGGATTAATATTTTGAATCGCTGAAAGCCCTAACAATAGTAGCAATCTAATTCCTTTGATTGCATATTAAAATAGTGACTACCAAAGGCTAAGTAACCACAAGCCAAACTTTTCAAACCAGGGTGCCTATATCTATATTTAAGCACCTAAATCAGTTGGCCATGATTTTCAGTAAAAGCAGAGTATGCAGTTCTGCTAAAGCTTTGAAACAGAGAGATAGGAGAATGGAAAGGTCTGATCCAGCGAGGTGCTTGGGGCTGAGGTCGGTAGACATTGAGGGTGCTTAGCACTTTGCAATATCAGGCCCGCAGTGAACACCCACTCTGCAGACTACGATGTAATTAGCTGAAATTATTTCACAAAAGACCTGGAATCCTTCCTTGTCCGCCCCCAGCAGTAATGCTGGGAACCTCACCAGTACAATTCCTCTTTGGGAGCTGGCCTGAGCTGAACCAAACACCTGTCCCCACTGGCTACCTGAACCGTTCTGCAATTGTCTCCCTTCACTTGCATTGCAGAAGGGTGCCCCACTTCTCTGATCTGGATCCTTGCATGTGAAAAACAGCAGCTCTGGGGCTAGAGTCACAGCTCATGTCAATCAGCACAGGGCTAGCCACTTCACTAATGCCCTGCTGATTTCCACCAGCTGTGGATCTGGCCATTTGGAGGTGGCATTTTCCATTTAGCACAGCTCAGTCAGTTTACAGCACTCTTTCAGGGCTGTTCGTGGAATCAAGTGAGTCGTGGGCTTTCTGGCCACCTTCAGAGCCTAATTTTCTGCTCAGCCTTAACTGGATTTTTTTTGAGCAGGTACTAGCCCATCTGAAAGTACATGTTTGTAGCTGCAAATCAAGTACTTATATGTCCACAAGTAATGATGCCTACACAGGGGATGCCTGTGTTCATTTGCATAAGGGAGGTGCTAAAAGGGAGACCAGTATTAAAAAAACCCCCAAACCAATCCCTGACCTCTGTATCAACTGCTTACTAAATAATAATTTGCATATATAGCTCTTCTTATCTGAGGAGCTCAGATGAATGTCTGCCAGTGATTTTTTAATGGCTTTATTACTGTTAGTACATAATAGTAAATACCTGACCGGCTCCACGGGGATTTTGTACAGCTTAATTAATTAATAGGTGCAAAGCACTTGTGAGAGCCTCAGATGAGAGGTACCATGGAAATGCAAAATTAGATTGAAACACAGAGGCATGGTCTAGTGAGCTGAGAACTCCTGAGCTGAACCCTCTTCTGATAATACCTTCCCTCTGAGATCATGGGCTAGTCATTTGGGCTCCCCTCCTGAAAGAAATCACTCACATGAATAGTCTTTAGTAGAGCTGAACAAACCTCCTTTCCATGAATTTAACCCTTCATTTTTAATGGGTTATCCAGAAACAGATTTCAGTTTTTACAAATATGCTCGTCATTCAAGGGATTGTTTGTGCAAAAATATTTCACTCCATAGGGCTGCTTGAGAACCTTTTTGTCTTTGCAATTTCTTTCTTGGAGTATCTGCTCTGCACAATTCACGGTTAGTGCTCTGGGATTGGTCTGATCACCTGAGTGGCATGATATTACTTCTGCTCCCTGCCGGAATGACTCCTAACCCCACAAAGAGCTTTCAAGCTGGCCACAGAAATGCTTCCAAAATGAATATTTGTGCAACTAAGACTGTATGAGTGTCTGCAATACTTTTTTCTCCACTAAAGTTTCTGTTAACAAAAACTCACTCCCACCTACATTTGCAGAAAGGAAAAGGAAGCAGAGAACAGTGTTGAAATAAATTCATGTTTCTAGGCCAATTAATTTATTATCTGTCTTACAGCAGCTAGAGGCCTTGTCCAAAATTAGGGCTCCATTGAGCTAGGTCGAATCTAAATAGACAAAAGTTGGGAGGGGAAACAAAGGCACGGATGAGCTAAATGACTTACCCAAGGACAGCTAGCAGGGCAGTGGCAAAGCTGGTGTAGAACCCTAGTCTCTGTCTACTGCCTGATCTACTGGACCACACTACCTCTCAGTAATAAATCCTTTTTAGAAGCCCTTGCCCACTTACTCCTTTTATTCATTCTTGCCAGTAGTTCTATTGAAGTGAAAGGGCCTATTTGTAGGGGTAAGGTTTGAGGGATCTAGCCTGTAATTTCTTTGCCTTAGATCTACTTGACAGATAGAGAAATGAACACTACTGATCTGCCTGACATGTGTGCGCGGGGGCGGAGGTGGGGGGAGCGTAATGAGTCAACATCTGTAAAGTGTTTGAAGATGAAGAATGCTAGGTATTATTAAATAAGCATCACAACACCGTGTGGTGCTATTTAGACCCATTTTATAGATGGGTAGAATGAGGCACAAAAATTAATGATCAGATTTTTAAAGGTATCTAGGTGCCTGGGCATCTTTTACTCCAATGATTTTCAATGGGAATTAGGCCTTGGCACCAGCTGGGCTTTTCAAAAGGGCTTATCTGCATCTTTAGGTGCTTAAATACCTGTAAAATCTGCCCCTAAGTGACTCCCCTGTTTCACGCTATGATTAAGCATCAGAGCCAGAACTAGAGTTCTGAATCCCAGGTGCTGCTCTAACCACTGCACCATGCTCTCTGCAGTCTGTTTTTCGGTGCTTATGGTCTGTGGCAAGAATATTTTTTTCCCCCCAGTTCACCTCTTGTGGTTCACAGGCACAATAATGGCTTGTTTACCACAATGAGGATTTCAATGAATTGCACTTTGAATGCAGAGTAAGGACAGTTTTAAATGGAATGATAGATAAATCTTTCCTTCCACCCCCGAAAAAGCAATTAATCTCTTTTTTCATAGCAGGTCATATTCCAGAGTATGAACTGGGCATATTCCAGACTCTGAACTAAACATTTGGACAAATAGGAAACAGATTTTCATCTCAGTTTGCAAGGGTTTATTATAAATAACAGCAAGAATGGGGGGAAGGTGGGGTTAGGAAAAATACTGTGGCAACTCCTAAGCATCTGACTTGACTATCAGTACAGAAGATATAGTACAGATTTGTTTGTTTTCAGTTTTAAAGTTACATTTATTTATGAAGTCAGTATGAAAGAACTGTCTTGGAATAGTCTGGACCAAAAGAATTATATATATTCAAAAAACTGCACAGCAGTAGTCTTGCCAATTGCAAGTGTTCAAAACTCACAAGTCATCCCTCTCCAGAAAATGTGACATTGGCTTAAAAAGCATCCCATTGAAAAAATAAACACGGTGTCATTTTTATTTGCTGCCCTGGATGGGCAGTCATTTTGCATTTTCAAGCTTTTCTCCACAACCACCATGGCTGGAATCTTTTTTCTCTTAAACAATGAAGATTGAGGTGATCCGGCCGCCTCCTGAATCCAGAAGTTGGGGCTTGAAGAAAAATGCTGAATATTGCAAGGCTGCAAAGCACTGGAGATTGTACCACTCCGGTAACCACCCTGTGCTTGGATGGAAGGAATGTCTGTAGCCTGAATTTTAAAGTGTGATTATGATGTTACAAGGGCTTGGAATGCTGGGCTGTAGCGAACCCAATACAGGCAGAGTGCAGGGCTTCCATGTGGGAGGCCCAGAGAGCCACCGGGCTTCATGCTGCTGTATTTCCTGTATGCGGTCAAACCCCCTGCAAAAAATCAGCCGCCGGGAATGATTCCTGGTGTCCCTTATTTGTTCTCCACCTCTGACTTCCATGTCAAACTGATTCTGCTTATAATTACAATCCAGGCTGGCTTTTTTTCAAATTACCAGCACAGCCAGCTCCACCTGATAGCTGACACTCGAACTGTGCTCTCTTGTTCTGCTCTGTAACCCATCCCCAACAGCCAGGCTCCTAGAACGGAGCTCCTGGAAGAGCAGTGCTGCAACGCATGAGCTGTATCAGATCGTGGCTGGCTGGTGCAGCTGGCTTGTCTCTGCCCGTGGTGTTTGTCAGGGAACTAATCGCACATGACTTGGATGAGAGGGCGGGAGCTGATAAGGGACTGTTTTTACAGAGTCACTTCTCGGACTGTAGCCAAGCTTCAGTGACTGAAACAATAAAATCCCACAGCATGTGGGAAGCTTACCAGGGTAGGGAGCCAGCAGCCCTCCCACCTTTGACACAGAGGACCAACCCTCGCTTTAACTAGCTCCCTCTGTTGCCATGGGCAACACACTTAACCTCTGTGCCTCTATTTCACCATCTGTAAAATGGGGGAAAACAACACTTTTGTGTCTGGGAGGTAGTTGTGAAGATTGATTCATGTTTTAAAATCACTGAAGAAGAAAAGTACCATATAAATGTGAAGGGTTGTTATAACATTAAACACGATGGCTTCGCCAGAGAGGGCTAGAGATTACAAGTTAGGAAAGGACTTTTCAGAGATTTCCGCAAGTATGAGAGGGCAAGGATGAAACAGGATTTTTCGGTAAGTGATGTTCCTCTGGGCCAACCTGTTGGCCAAGGCACTGAATAATTGGCAGGTACTTTCCATTAGAATGAGAAGTTGGTATGAGTCAGCTCTATTCTTTGGGATTAACTTGATTTACAAAAGCATCCTGACCACAATACAAACAGAGAGCAGGGAGTTTCCTTGCTCAAAAGTCCCCAAATGTGCCACTCCAGTGAGCTCTGTGCCTAAGGAGCTCTGTCTCTCTGCTTCCTCTGAGAGTCACAGGAACATCTTCTCCTGGCTTTCTGCCTCACATTGCCACAGCTTGCAGCCAATATCCTAGCCTCTGCGCTTGTGATCAGGGGAAGCCCTGTCAGGCTAGTTAGGGTATGTCTACGCTGCAATTAAAAACCTGCAGCTGGCCCATGCCATCTGACTCGGGCTAAAGGGCTGTTTAATTGCAATGTAGACACATGGGCTCTAGGACCCTGTGAGGCGGGAGGGTCCCAAGGTTCAGGCTGCAATCTGAGTGTGAACATCTCCACTGCAATTAAACAGCCCCTTACCCTGAGCCAACCATGGGTGTCTAACTCCAGTGTAGATACACCATAAGTCTACCTGGGTTCACTACCTGCTCAGCCATGGCCAGATGCAGGTAGTGCCTCAGGTAGTAGCCACCATTGTTTCCTGCTGTCTTTACTACATGAAGAGGGCCTTGACTGCTCTTTCTGTTAAGCCAGAAGAGACTGTCTGGCACACCCACTGACTTTAATGAGGCCTGAGATTGTTTTTGGCTCTAAAACTCACCTGCTGGAAGTTATTCTAGTTCCTTGCAGCTTAGCATAAAATACATTTTCAGTGTTGGTGAAAGGTTTTTGAGTCTTAGCCAGGAAGAGAAGAGTCTATTCTTATCCCCAAGATATGGAGAGCACAGGCTTTGACTGGGCAGCCATCCCCGCCCTCTGGAGAGACAACCATTAAGCAAGGGACAGTCAGTCACTCTCCCTGGCCCACATAGTCCTTGTCCTCCTGGCAGAACTCACCCGCTAATGCCTATTGAAAAAGTGAAGGCAACTGAGGAGGGAGCAACAATGACGATTGGATGGCTTGACTGATTAAAACGTAAGAACGGCCATACTGGGTCAGACCAAAGATCCATCTAGCCCAGTATCCTGTCTACCAACAGTGGCCAGTGGCAGGTGCCCCAGAGGGAATGAACAGGACAGGTAATCGTCAAGTAGGGTGACCAGATGTCCCGATTTTATAGGGACAGTCCCGATTTTGGGGGCTTTTTCTTATATAGGCTCCTATTACCCCCTCCACCTCCATCCCAATTTTTCACACTTGCTTCTGGTCACTCTATCATCAAGTGATCCATCCCCTGTTGCTCATTCCCAGCTCTTGGCAAACAGAGGCTAGGGACACCATCCCTGCCCATCCTGGCTAATAGCCATTGGTAGACCTATCCTCCATGAATAAGTAAGAATTCATAGTTAAGACCAAAATGTTCAGAAGTGGCCACTTTTAGACCAATTGAAGTGGGTTACGCAGTCAGAATGAAATCCTGGCTTCATCAAAGTCAATGGCAGAACTTCCATTATCTTGACTGGAGCTATGATTCCTTGATGCTTGAGGGCCTCCAATACAGTGCCTACTTTACAAATATGCAGCTGTGTTTTCAATAGTTTGGCAGAAAGATGATTATTGGAGGGACAGGGGAGCTGCAGAGGGGGTGAGAGAAAGAGTACACCTCATGTGACAGGCCGTAGTCATGTCACTTAATGAACTACTGGAAGGTCCTCACTTACTATAGTGAAGACCTCGACAGAAACGTGCCAGGGAGATATAAATGGCTTCAAACAGTACATGAAAGCTTACTCAGGAGTAATCAGATGAAATTAAGGAGAGGAATGAACATCAAGCAAAACTTCCTGTGGGTGAGATCTACTAGGCTACAGAGTCTCCCAGAAGAAGGATGGAAGGTCCATCACTTGAGGCATTGCAAAGTAGGTTTAACGATACACAAAAACAGGCACTAGCAGAGAGATGAACTAAGTGACTGACTAGATTTTCTCCAACCCTAATTTCTATAAATCTACGGAGACTAGAGCAGTGATGGATTTTGTGATGTGGGCATTTGTCCACTTGGAACTGGACTGAGATTACATTTAGGATTAAAAAAAAGCAAAGTGGAGGAATTGCCCCGTAGGAACCAGAAAAGAGTTGAGCAGGTTGACAAAGGCGTGGCATAAACTATCTTAAATACATCATCCATGCCTCTGCCCATCATGATTTATAGTCTGATCTCTTCCATGCCCGGCTAGGAAGCATGTAATATCAGCAATCAGGCAGCACTGAGGACTGAAGGTTTTAGCCACATTCAGATGCTTGAGGGAGGTGCCTGGATCTAAAACAATAGTTTTTGACCTTAAAACAAAAGAAAAAACTCTATGATCTGGAAGGTCTACTAGTATCACTGTGTTCTTGTCAAAAAAAATCTGTAATCCTGTGTCGTAGGGTCAAAAGTGAATAGGTCATGAACACAAAAGAGCGTTGGCCAAAGGATTGCACACTTGGAAGAGCTCTCTCACTGTGAGGCATCAGGGCAGGGTTTTTTTGTTTGTTTTAAGTTGTCATTGAGCTGGGCAGCCAGATCAATAGGTAGAAAGTAATAAAAACCTAGGAATATTTCAGCCTGCGGACTCTCACAATGCTTAACCTTCAACATGTTCCACGGGCTGGCTGTGGGGTATCTGACACTCACACAAGGCAAATCCTTACTTAGCTTACTCATCAAAGCAGTCCCATTAATAATAGGTTCACTAATAATTAAATTCAATTAATCAGTAAGGCAAACAGGATTTGGCTCGGAAGGCAGCAGACTACATGAGAGTCACGGTCAAGTAATAAATTATTCTGATGATGTTAAACTTTAACTTGTTTCCTTGGTTGAGTTTGTCATCACATGACAGCTTGCTGCCATTTTGGGAGGTGGGGAGCACACATTTCTCTCATAATATACTGTTCAGTTTAGCTCTCTGAAAAACAACTGAGCGCTGCAAACTCTCTGATTAACTGTTTATTAATATTGTTCCAACCCCAATATTGGCACATCCCTCTGCTTGATGCTCACGTGAGCCCTTTTAAAGCAACTGGCAGGTTAACATTTGATTTCAGAGGCATCCCTAGTTCAGATGTGTCTTGGACACGGTTATTTATTTTTTTAATGACAGACTCAAGATATTTTTTTCAGAAGTTTGATTTCAGACGAATGGGAAACATAATATCTTTCACATATCATCAGAAAAGATAATATAGAGGTGGGGGAAAATTCATTTGCTTCTGTGCTAAAGCAGAGGTCAAACCAAGCTGAAAGCTACTATTATACTTAACACAAGTCCTTTCCTGCTAGATTTTGATCATCTCATTTCATGATTTTAGGCTATATAGCTTGTCTTTTCATTTTCTGTTTTAGCAGTAAAAACATACTGAAAGTATGTTTTCCATTTTCTCTGAAAGCCGGATCCAACCTTCATTTAAGTCAATGGAAAGCATCTCATTGGCTTCAATATAATTCTACTGGACCCACAAGTCAAAATGAAATCCCATCCTTGTATATTTTAGATCTTAATTATAGCCCATATTCATCCCTAATGAATTCAATAGGGTTAGAAGGGCAGATTTAGCTCTATAGGGTCATTCTGTGCTTAGTGAGGTTCTTTTATCAGTTTTCACTCATGCAATAGTCCCACTGATTACACTGGGAATGGAGGCTTGCTCCCTAATTGTTGGTCATAACATTTTCAGGCCCTTTAAAGTATTGAGCCACGATATTTCCCTTGCTGTCCTCCAGTGGCAGTGAACACCACGGGCCGATCATACTTTGCAGTCATACTCTCCTTCATTGCTTCTAAATCGGTGTCCACTCCCTGAGTCCCCCCTGTCCTTATTTTTAGACAAATGACACAGAGTTGTCTATTTCCCCTTTGAATTCAATTCACTTCTAGTGCAGAAGGTAAGATGCAAGCTGCAGACAGGGCATGAAGAGGGCCTCGTGCAGACCCATTGCATTAGGGCAGATTTAGCTTTAAAAAAAAACTTCAGTCAAGTCTTCTCTAATTTTTCTCTTTTGCAGGCTAAATAATCAAAGTAAGTGCAAATTGTTTGGGCTGAATCCACTTCCTAGCACCCAGCCTGGGCGTGCTCCCTGCATAAGAGGTGACAACATTATCTGCTCAGTGGCAGATCTCTGGCCCACCTCGATCCATCCCCAGCCTGCCCCTGCTTTGCCTGCAACTCACTCCTGTGCTGCAGGCAGCCCCTGGGAGTTTGGCTGTAGACCCATGCATGGATCAACCTGCAATCCAACTTGCAATCGCTAGCTGACATTTACCTGTATCTGCACCCACGGCAGCAAGCCCTCTCACAAGGGCCCACCCACTCCAATCCCCATCGCTGGGAGTGAGCCCTGCTGCCCAGGAGCCGGGAGTGCAGCCAGTGCTGCCAGGCCATGGTGGGGGCTGTTGGCGCTGCCCGAGGGGCCCAAGTTGCTGGACAGGAAGTGGCCCAGCGAGTGGGTGCTGGACAACCCCGACTCTGACCTGCCGCCTGCCCGGAGCACATCGTGCCGCTAGTGAGGAGAACCCTGTGCAGTTGTAGCTGCATCCGACCCATTATCCACAAAAGTGGTCCACACGAGGCGCTGATCCCTGCAGCTGGGCAATGGTGAGGTCAGGATTTAGTGAACCAGGCAGTGAATCTGCACCTGCGGCATGGTCTGGTTCTGGAGCCATGGGGAGTGCACCTCTTACTCTCTCTAATAAGAGTAGGGAGGCTTCATGAATTAACAGAGGTAAAGTGTGAAGCTGCTAGGCAGGCATGAGACATTGTTATGATGTTCTCTGCTAGTGCGTATCTTTCCAAAGGTTAGCGGCGGTGACCAGACTTGGCAGTCTTTTCCTTCAAATGAACCCAGTGGTTCAGGTCCCTGACGGTAGCCAGCAACCTAGCCCAGGAATAAAGCAGACCTTTATGCGGACGCTTTACAGAACATACTGTGGTCTTCAGATCTTCGACCCATTCAATAGCTAGGAGCCTGACCCACTGGAAAGACTCCTATTGACTTGACTGGGCTTTGGATCAGGTCCTGCTGTGAGCCAAAGAGCCAGGTAGGCACAAAGAGTCTATATGGGACCAGCATCCCCTGTGTGTTCACTGCACATGAGCCCTGTCTCTTGTCAGTTGTGATGAACAGTAGGGTCCATCCCTGCACAGGAGCAAGTCAGGCAATTTGCACCAGTACAAAGTAATAATAATAATTCATGTTCATCTCAATTAACTTCACCTGCTGTTGTGCCGCTCTGCTCTCCAATATACTTAAATCCATCTGGAGTTTATCACCATCCTCATTAGTTTTTCAAAGCATTAAATGTTGAATAGAAGACACCATTCCCTTATTATTACCCTCATTGTCATGACAACGGATTTGTGTTTTGTTGCCTACTGCTTTCGTCTCCTTGAGACCCAGGCAGCACAGTTGTCATAGCTCAAATATTATGTGAATTATAGTAATCTACAGAGGCACTCTGACCTGAGTTGTTTTCCCAGTGGCTGCTTGGTCCATCTCGGCCACTGTTTATGCAGTTGCTGATCCGTGGGAAAGAGGTGAAGTGGTCAGACCATCAAAATATACAGGATGCCAGGAGGGGTCAAAGCGGGAACCTAAGTAAAACAGGAAATGGCACAAAAGTGACCTAGGCTGGGGAAAACTGTCATTGCACTAAGAAACAGGGCAAATCTAGTAACCCGTTCTCATTGCTTTCCACACACAAATTCCATGGCGTATATGGAGGAGTCTCAGCCTGTCAGCAATCTATTTCCTTTGTGTTCCAAGATAGTCACCAATAAATAGTAGAATGGAAAAGGGAGGCGGGTATTCTTCTTGGGCAAGTCACTTCCTGCCCCATGCCTCAGTTCACTCATCTGTAAAATGGAGATAATGACACTGATTTTTGTTCAGGTGCTTTGAGATCTACGGATGAAAAGTGCTATATAAGAGCTAGGTGTTTGTATCAAGTTCGTATGGACATGGTGACCTTTGAATAACTATTCCACTGGTAGTTCTCCATGCCGGATGCTATTCCTCTATTTCCCTGTCTAGACTAGGGGGAAAGGAGTTTTTAAAAACTTGAACTGTCCTACTCTGTACCTCAGAGTATGTCTGCATTGCAAGTAGAGATGTGACTGGAGCAGGTGTAGATATACACACATTTCAGCATGGGTTATCCGTCTAAATACAGTACAGAACCATTTATGCACAGATGTTGGGAGTCAAGCCATCATGACCATGTGTTAACGGACTACGGGTTAAGTGGGCCATGCTGAAATATCTTCTATGGCAGTGAGTTAGTGTGCAAATCTATAGCGCTACATAGCAAGTTCCTGTACCATGTGTGAGTCTCGTGTGTTAAATAGGTAGCACTGGGAGGCATGGCGCTACTGCACACTAAGCAGATTCACGTGTAAATGGGTCTGTCCTGTAAGTACCCAGAGTTCCAGGCAGGTTTGTACATCTCTGCTATTTGTAACTGCGCTAGTTAGAGTTAAGCTAGCTTTGGTCTGTCTATGCGTGTTGCAATCATAGCTCTGAGGGCAGGGCAGAGACATCCAAACCTGGCCTATACTCGCATTTCCACTGAAACCACAAAAGGTGTGAATTGAACCCCATTTGGGGATTTCACTGCAAATCTGCAGGTGGACCCTTGCTTTAGAGTGGCTAACGTCTATTTCGCTGAACTCAGGACTTGCCTACACTTAAAACACTGCATTGCTTCAGCTGTGCTGCCGTAGTGCTTCAAAGAAGGTACTGCGTCTGCTGACGGGAAGGGTTCTCCTGGAGAGGTGGTAGCTAGGGCAACAGGAGAATTCTCCGATCAACCTAGCACTGGACTGCACAGGAGGCTAGTTGCAGTATTGTTGCATCTCTTCAGGGTGTGGATTTCTCACACCCCCAGTTGACAGCTATACTGAAGTGAAATCGACATGTAGATCAAGCTTCAGTAACTTTAGCTAAATTGTCTTTGGTCAATTTTATTCTGAAATAAGAGAGTCCAAAGCGGCTAAAACAATTTAGCTGAAGTTACTGAGTTTAGCTAAATCAACCTGAGACACTTTTATTCAGAAGTGAGAGAGTCCACACACGGATTTGCAGTGAAATAGTAAGATTGGGTTTAGAAAACAGACTTAACCAAGGCCATGTCTACATCGGCATAACTTATGTCACTCGGGGGTGTAAATAAGCCATCCCCGAGCCACATAAGTTGCAGCAACATAAGCACCCGTGTGGACAGTGCAATGTCAGTGGTCTTGTTATGCTGACAGGAGAGCTCCCTCCCATCGGCTTAGAGCGTCGTCACCAGATGTTCTGCCACTTCGCTGCTGTACGTGTAGACAAGCATTAACTTGACACACATTTGCATGTAAACCAGCCCCTTGACTAGACAGGTTGTAGCACTTTTTAACATGTGTTAATCACAGTCAACATTAGATGTTAAGCGGTGTTTAAAAAAGGTGTTAGCCAACATGGGTTTTTTGTAAAAACAGCTTTGGTCCTAGCCTAGATGAAGTTTGCTGCTCCACTCTCCCTCTGAAGTTGCAGTGGAACATGGAGACATACCTGCTGTCTGGGTCAATATAGGCCCAACAGCACCTACTGGAGCTGTACCTAGGGAAGGTGCTGATTGGCGTGTTAAGTTGCTCCCATCTTGCCTGATCCACACAGAGAATATGGGGCTGTTATGTCCTTCAGCGAGTGAGCCTCGCTCTTTAGCGCAAGATGTCGCCGCTCATGCTTTACGCTCTGGAGGTCTCTGTCACACCAGGGCTACTCGCCCTGAAACGAACCCACGTCACTATGGGGTTGTGCAGGTGTGAGTGAAAACCCAAGATGTTGGAAAGTGACTAGGACCCCAGAGACGTTCAGCTTTGTTCCTATCACTCCGGGGACATAGATATCACCTTTCTCCCTTGTTCTCTTGGTGAATCAGAATGTTTAGGTGCAAGGACCAGACCAGTGGCTCTCAACCTTTTTGGGCTCAGGACCCCTTTGTTAATGTTTATGGCTGGTCGTGACTCAGTAAATAGTCTGGGGGGTGGAGGCCATGGGGTGGTTTAAGTAGGATTCTGCTCCCGGGGGGGGTTGGGTCTTGCCCAGCACTCACCCCACAGTGACGGCTCCTGCAGATCCTGTGCTGTGGGCAAGAGCAGTGGAAGCTCCCTAAAAGTGGTGATGGGGGCCACCAGCACCAGAACTGTGGCCCTGCCCCAGTGATGTCCCTTCTCCCCCCCACAAAACCCACCCCCACGCTGCCCCTTGACCCAGTGGCCCCGCCCCCGTCCTGCCCTATCTCTCCAAGGCACCAGCCCTGGAAAAAAAGTAGCAGCACCCACCAGCCACCCATCAATCAACTGTTTGGTGGGCCCCACTTATTATTATATGCACTAAGTGTATAGATTTAGGAAGAAACTTCCTATGAAGCATCTGGTACTGGCCACTGTTGGATATTAGATCAGATGGATCATTGGTCTGGTGAGATGGATCATTGATCTGGTGCAGTTTCGCAATTCCTAGGTTCCCTTGTCTTTGCCTAAGGGAGGTATGTAACGTCTGCAGCCACCTTGTAGTTATCACTTCACTAATAAGAGCATTTAATGCCAGGATGCAAATGTAGCACTGACATTTTACAGTGATCGCAGAACCTAAAGGGCATTGTCAGCCTGTATTAGCAGCAAATAATACAAATGGATGCTGCATGACGAGACCATTGTTGGTATTCTCAGCAGATCCTCATAAAACAAAGCTTCCCACAGCATAACTGCCAGAGGCTAATGAAGCTGAGAGGATGGAAAGTACTGGATCATTTAGAGGCTTTCAGACAGGAGAACTGTTTGTTCCCAGTCATCTGCTCACATGTTCATTCAAATGTTCATATGATGGTCATGGCACAGACAACTCCCATTTGTACATGATCAGGAAGTGACAATTACTAACTTAGTTTTGCAAACTGCTGCAGTGGCCAGACATTGTCTGTCTGTCTCTCTCTCTCACACACACACAACACACACACACACACTTCTGGGTGAGTTACATTGTACCCATACAGTAAGGAAATGGCTTTAGAGGACCCTGCCCAAGAGGAGATCTTTATCCCTCCTGGTATTACCCTTGATTTTGCTAATTTTTTATTCATAAAAGCTACTTAGGGATAGTTGGACTGGGCTATGTGATGAGAACAGCAGTACACTGTAACACAGCACTTTGCATCTCAGATGTGGCGTAGCCAGCTCTCCCCAAAATCCCCTCCACAGAAGGGAAGTGGCCTGACATGGGTAAACTAAACAAACACAGAGAGGATAAGTGAATATTTGCTCATTGCCATACAGAGTGAGTGGGAGTTGGGACTAGATCCTGACACCTAGAGTTGGTCCTCACTAGGGCGGGGGATCGACTGTAGATACGCAATTTCAGCTACGTTAATAACGTAGCTGAAATCGGCGTATCTACAGCCGACTTACCTGCTGTCCTCACGGTGGCGGCGGGCGGCGGCGCACTCCCCCGTCGACTCCAGCTTGCACCTTTTGGCGAGCTGGAGTTACGGAGTTGACGGGAGTGCCACTGACGATCGATTTATCGCGTCTTGATGAGGCACAATAAATCGATCGCCATAAGATCGATCTCTCCCCGCTCTAGTGAAGACAAGCCCCTAGTCCCTTGTTCTAAACACAGACCTTATTGTAAGTCACAGATGTCTGAGACATCAGATAACACTGCCACAGCTGTGTACAAAGCTGTTGACACTACCCTACTCCTCAAGGTTTCCAGCCACTCATTAGATACTTTCCTAACTGCAATCAGACTATCACCAGAGTAGCTGGGTGCCCTTACCAAGGATCACATCAGCAAATAATCACCATGCACATGGAGCAAACGTAACTCACCCAGCTTGACCCAAGAACAGGGCTTGAACCCATGAGCCATTTATCACTTGATCTGAGGAGCTTAGCCAGAAGCAGTAGCTGACCTGCTGATCAGCCACAGGAAAGGGTAAAAGACCCGAACTCTGCCAGCATGGATTTCAGGAATATTCCACTACCCTCCTTTGTGCCATAGGCAGCTCCTCAGCTGGTTAAGTTGCCATATAGCCTTGAGAAACTTCCCCAAGGACCCGAGAAGGAGAGAGACCTGGAAATCACGGCAAAAACGGAGTCAGCTGTCATGGAAAATTTTTGCCTAGTCAAAAAAACAGGAAGTCCATCAACAAAAGAAGAAAGAGGAATCTGTTCCAGCGTTCTGACATTTATTGTTTATATTACAGTAGTGCCCAGCCCAAGATCAGGGCCCCAAACACGTAGTCAGCGGCAGTCCCTGCCCCATAGAGCTTACAGTTTAAATAAACCAGACAAACAGGTAGCAGAAGCACAGAGAGTGGGGTAGCTTGCCCTAAGTCACACAACAGATCAGGTGCAGAGTCAGGACCTCTGGCCTCCTGCTTCCCCATCAGGTCCCTATCCACTAGCCAGTGCACTAAGCAGGAGTGTTGGAACAACTTGTATAGGGAGGGTGCTGAGAACCATTGAACTAATCTGTAAACTGATGGAAACCACTTCTACCACTCCTATTTTTAGTACCAGTGCCAGTTAGGCCTTTCTGCTACCATAGGATTCAGTTACTTGTAACTGACCCAATCCCTCTGCACCACCTGAAGCCCATATGACTCAGCACATTCCTCACAAGCCAGGCTGAATCCTATCAAGGATGATTGCGTAAGGAGCTCACGCAGGGCTTGTAATTGAATTAGTATCACTCACCCCACACCGGCTCTATCAGAACTCTGTACATACCAGTCAGTGTCTGCTCTGCGCAAGAGGGGCCTGGCTCCTTACCTGCCAGGGGCTGTGTTGTCTTCTCAGAATCAAGCCTGATAGAGTCTGTTGTGAGGGTTATCTTGGTCCATCACAACATTCAACTTTGCCCGGGGGCAGGCGGCTCCTATTGTTCATAGTTCTTTAACTGATTTAGCAGATCACTACAATGGGGTAGAATTTTACACTTTACACTCTGGGAGATACTAAAGGGCATGATGGGATAGCTGGGACTTCAGAGGAATAATGGAGAACTTGATCTCCCACAACCCTCTGGGAAGCTCCCTAATTTTTTTAAAAAAATTAAAATGCAACCTGCTGGTTTTAAAATCCGATGTACAGGTTTGCTCGATAAATTTTTTAATTAGAGAGAAAGCTCATCCTTTTTAGAGCAAAAATGTGAGCAGACAGGCAATACTCATCCATTACATTGAATATTTTCCTTGGAGTGAAATAATATTTAGCAGCTATTCACAGATGTGTGTTGTGTGACACATTAAAATGATATTAGTAGTCCATTTCCTCATCCAGACGTTAACCAGAGGGAAAATCTTAGAGCTATAAATAGCACTGTGCAGTGCACTGGCGGGAGATATAGGGTGACCAGACAGCAAGTGTGAAAAATCTGGACAGGGTGTATGTGTGGGGGGGTGTAATAGACACCTATATAAGACAAAGCCCCCCAAAATCGGGACTGTCCTTATAAAATTAGGACATCTGATCACCCTAGTGAGGTGGCATTGTAGCATTACCATTGAGTTCACAGCTGGGTACTGTTGAAAGAACAGGAAAATTGTGTATCTCGCTAAAACACACGTTTTATAAACCACACCAGAAAAAAGTGGCAGGTTTGCCCCACGCCTCTGAAAAGCCAGAATAGCTTTAAATCTGAACACTAATGACATCCTGGCACAGTTACAGAAAAGGTTAATCACACCACGCTGTGTTCTTCATTGAGGGACAAATTCTTTCCGAGTGTAAATGGGCTAAACTCCACTGAGACCTGTAGAGTGATACACATTTGCAACAGCAACAAATGTGGCCCTTTGAGTTTATGTTAGGCTGCCTGAGACAGATAATAGTAAGTCTTTATAGGTGGGTGCTAATGAACTTGGGTGACTCAGAGCAGCTGCTGGGAAATAGAACTGTGGAGCATTAAGTTTGCATTGTGCCAAAATGTTACCTGGGAAGAGATGCTAATGACAGTTCCGAATGTTTCGTGGAGCGGGATGACAGTATTGTGTATGGCTAGGCTCCAAAACTCCTGTATCCTGGAATTTATGTTATGAAGGTCATTATAAATTTATGAAACAAACAAAAATCTCAATCTCTGTTTAGAGAAGGCCAAAGTTTCGGGAAAGAAAAAGCAGCCGATTTGACTTGAGTTTATAAGTGAGAGCTTTTTTGTACAAATTACTGACCATTTCAAGAGGAAGGAGAGGATGGACAGAAGCTTTTTAACATTGACATTTACCTTGCTCTTGGTGAAAATTATGGTTGGCTTTAGAGACCACTACATCTGGTAGTTTTTTTAAACTGTTTTTTTATGAAGAATACAAGCACAAGAGAATGAATTAACCTGCAATGCTACTAATTTGCTGGCTAAAACTTCTCACTGTTTTAGGTAACAACATGGCTGAATAGAATTTGCCGGAGTCTGGATCTAAGCTCCCAGCTTGTGTTGAGGGATCTCTTAATGAAAGTTGCATCAAATTCTGTTGGGAATTTTTGCCAGTAGTTTGAAAAAATGTGAATAGTATTAACAATGACTATTAAGAATAATGGTGTACAGCTTATCATCAAAAAAACCCCCAAATTATCAACACACCTTACAAACAAGAGGACAGATCCTTGGATCAGTGCCCAAGTCAGAAGGTTGTGTACAAAAGTAGCTTAAAGCTGACCTTTGCATTCTTTTGATCTTACTTCGGCTCTATAGATTGTGCAGGAGGTCAGACTAGATGATCATAATTGTCCCTTCTGACCTTAAAGTCTATGCATCTATGGTCCACCTTTGCTGCGCCATTGCAGCCTATGCTGGCTTTCAATAGACACAGAAGGGCAAAACATAGCCAGGAATTGAGCTGTGGCGGGGGCATCTTGACCAGCTCCCCTTTTCTTTAGCTGGGCCCCTCTCCCTGTACACAGTGTATGAATTCTGTTTGGCAGCCCTTCACCACTGGAGGATCCTCTTTGTACTGGGGCAATCCTCCACTGATTGGTTAAAGTGAGGGTTTCAGCCACATTATGCTAGTAGTGAAGTGCAACGAGGATATGGACTGGGCTGGGAGCCTGGTTGTACAGATGACTTCCTGTTCCTCTTTCTGGCTTAAGCAAAGGGAGCAGACCAATCAGGATCCACCAATCAGGTTCCAGGGATGGAACTTCTTATACGACTGGGAGTCCAGGCATCCAAGTTCTAGCTGATGTCAGTAGCCATTGGATGGAGGGTTGGAGCATGATGACATCCCTCCGAGGGACCATGTGGACCTGAGTTTGAGACCTGAAGGTCATGACATGTGGGATGTTGATGGGGACACTGCATCAGGCAGTATTCAAGTGTTTGCCTTGTCTCTCCACCGTTACATTAGGGGCCATTCCTCAGTTTCCACTTGGTCATATTGTCACCAGTCTTTGCCACCCCAGCTCTTGCTTGATTTAGGGTACACTAGTGTTTTCATTGCAGATCACTGCCTTGTGGGAGTTGTTCTGAAGGAAACAGGTTCTCCAAAATAATTGGCATTTCCCACTATTCTGCTACTCTGCAGCCTTCCAGTGGTATTTTGGGGTAAGGGATTTTCAAAAGCAAAGCTCTTCCTAGACTTCAGCCTCTTGGATGGTGAAATGTGTCCGTGCAGTTGGTGTCTTAGATCAGGCACCTATTTTTCTCTCCTTTTTACTGAAGGCATCCTGCTGCCTCATTGATGGTAGTACAATCTCCGTGAGGCAGTACAGTGACAGTATGGGAGCTGGTTTCAAAGTTCTTGTGATGATCTGCAGGACTCACTGAGTTCCGTACTGGTTTTATGTGCAAGGCTTGAGTGTGACCATACTGGGCCACAGTACTGTGCAGCTTAGTAACACAGGGCAAGACTGGTTGCTCAGAATGTTTGGGGGTCTGTGCCTCATTTTGTGTTTTAACCAGTTCTGAAGCATACAATTCCTGGAGTTCACTTTCTTTTTCAGCTTCTTAATATGCTCTTCGAATGTCAGTGTTTGGTCTAATGTGACCCCCAAAGCACACCGGATGTTCATAGTGTTCAAGGACTGTACCATCCCAGGATATCTGGAGATTCTGCTTGGCTGAACTAGGTAGAGGAACCAAGTACATTAGTATTTTCTAAGTACGTTCAGATAACCACTTAGAGTGTGCTCATTGTCCTCAAATCTTTCTGACTAGGTAGCAATGCAAAGATCATCTACATAAATGAATATTTGCATGTCAGAATCTTGGTTGGTCATTTGTGTAGACATGGAACAACTGTGGCAACAAAGAAGACAATCCTTGCCCTAGAGAGCTCAACATCTGGATGACAAAACAGGATGACTAAACAGATAAGTGTGGACAGAGAAAGGGTGGGGAGGATAAGGTAACAATGAGACTAACAGAGGTTATCATGAAAGTAGAAGTCTCAGCTTGTGACTTGCCTCACCATAGCTAGCCAGGCACCATAGCAGAAGCAGGCTTTCAGGAGAGATTTAAAAGAAGATAACATCACTTTGTGAATTTTCACAGGGAATTTTTGCATACGGTGGTGTGGGAGAAAAGCACAGAGTTGCTTGAGGGAGAAGACAAGTAGGTGCCACAAACTGCCGTCATTGTCAGAGCAAAGGTGGGGGATCAGTAGGTTGATAAGCGAGATCTAGCTGACTGGGCGGGTCTAAGTTGCTAGATCTGACAGACAGGGTGGGCCTAACATGAGAATGGCCAAAGTTTACCTCAGTGGTGATTTTTTCCACAAAGCAGCCAAAGAGGCTAAATTTCAGGGCCTGAGCCAAAGCCCAGTGAAGTCAATGGAAAGAATCCCAGTGGCTTCAATGCGTTTTGGATTGAGCCCTTTCTCACATAGCCAAGGAAAGTGAAAGCTCTCCCCTTCCCCACCGCCCCTGATTGGGCTGCTTCTTTTAGGACATGAACTGCTAGAAGTGTTTAAAAATAGATCACTGACTTCCTGGGTTTTTTTTAACAGCTTATCTGAACCTCTGGAGTCATTTGTTTGGAGGGAAATAAAGTTTGGCACCCATTATTGTGTTTTCCCAACTTTCTTCTCAACTGACATGTCAAGGTTTTTTTTTGAAGACCATTTCATCTTAGAATAATAGAAACAAACTATCAGAGAATTTATAGACTAGTATGGGTAACAAAGGAACCATCTGGTTTTATACCATTATATCTAAGTGGATTGTTCTCCCAGCAGTAATAAATCCATTACATCTCTGTCCAGCTGCTACACTGTAAGAAGCAGAGGTATTTTCCTCTTTTATGTATCACATGCCGGTAAAATGGCTTATTAGTTTCACATAATAACAGCTGAAATGTAAATAGTGCCTTCCATGAGGAAGGATCTGAAAGCACTTCAGAAATGGCATGCAGCATCCAGGAGCATCACCGCTTATCACTGAAATGCAGCTATTTTTTGGACTTAAATGGGACTAATATTTTAACAATGCATAGCTGCGCTGTACAGCAGTGTAAGAGAGGAATTTTCCAGCTGAAATTGCAGCATGTTTTTAGGAAGCTGGAATGAGATTACTAAAGATGGAATGAGGACCAGAGTGCGCACAGCTAC